>JAWZYV010012007.1:0-674168 GCA_038373885.1 Cheiracanthium punctorium
CAAGCCACCATTTTCGCCCAATATATGGGCGCCTATGGTTAGTGTATAATGTTTTTCATTAAATGGAAAGTAATAATTTTAGATATTCTGCAAGAAAAATATGCGAAACGGCAAAAAGGGGGTCTGTTGCTGCGACCTCTATTTCTAGTTACAGATTGCCGACTTGGGGATATCCCCAGCCGACCCTCAGGTCAAGCCTCATATGCGCCCAGTGTAATGGTTCAGTGTAAAATGATTTTCATTAAATTAAGGGTAATTCTCTTAAATCTTGTGTGAGGAAAAAAAATATATACGGGGCGGCTGCTGCCCAGGGCCGTAGCTATTCCGTTTTTATAGAGGGGGCTGCAAATTTTCCAAGGGGGGCTTTCATATATACACTCGTAGACATATATAACACACGCATATATGTGTGTACACACACACATATATATATATTAGAAACAATTCAGTAGTTACAGAGATGCCCATTGAGCGTAATGTATTAGAATTATTGTGAGTGTTTCAGTAAAAGAACTAGTTGTGCATAAATTTTAGCTTATGTTACTCAAGACAGGGTAGATTGCTAATAGTGACAAAAGTTTTAGACTCGGTTCAGTGGTTACAGAGATGGCAATCAAGAATAATGTAATTCTTATAAGTGTCCCTGTAAAATTGTGATATGTGCTAGAAAGGTAGCCTATATTACTAAAGAATAGTGTACCATTTTGTCAGCGAAAATGTTTTAGAATCAGTTCTGTCATTACAGAGATACAAATGGAGCTTAATGTAATTCTTATGAGTGTCCCTGTAAAAGAACTATTTATGATGTATGCATAAAAGGTAGCCTATAATACTCTGAAATAATGTAGCTTTCAATCAGTGAAAAAGTTTAAGAACCCGCCTAGTAGTTACAGAGATACCGATATAGAGCATGATGTATTAGAATTATTTTAAGTGTCCCTGGAAAAGAGCTATATTTATGTTATATGAATGAAAATTAGCCTATAATACTCAGGAATAGAGCAGCTTTCTATCAGTGAAGAAAGTTTTCATATCGGTTCAATAGTTACAGAGATACCCTTAGAACGTAATGTGATTCTATGAGTCTCCTTGTAAAAAAGCTATTTATGCAATATGCATTAAAATTAGCCTGTACTACTCAGGAATAGTGTAGATTTCAATTAGTGAAAAAATTTGTAGAAACAGCTCAGTAATTTCAGTGGTGTCCATGGAACGTAATGTAATTCTTATGAGTGACGCTGTAAAAAAACTGTGATATATGCATGAAAGGTAGCATATATTACACAGGAATAATGCAGTTTTCTATCAGTGAAAAAGTCTTAGAATCGTTTCAGAAGTTACTGGGACGCCCGTAGAGCTTAATGCATTAGAATAATTTTAAGTGGCCCTGTAAAAGAACTATTTGGTGCTATATACATGAAAGATAGCCTATCGAAGGAAGCACTCTGGAATAGTGTCGCTTCCTATCAGGAATAGTGTAGCGTGAAAAATTTTTTAGAATTGATTCCGTAGTTATAGACATACAGATAGATCGCTATGTAAATCATATGAGTGTCCCTCTAAAACAATTATTTGTGATACATGCATGAATTTTAGCTATGTTACTCAGAAATAATGTAGCTTTCTATAACTGAAAATTTTTTTAGAATCGATTCAGTGGTTACATAGATGCCCTTAGAGCAGAATGTAATTTTTATGAGTATCCGTGTAAATTTGCAATAAATGCATGAAAGGTAGCCTGTAATACTCAGGAATAGTGCAGTTTTCCATCACTGGAAGTTTTAGAATCGGTTCGTTAATTCCAGAGATCCTAATGTAATTCGTATGAGTATCCCTGTATTATTTGTGATATATTGTTTCGAATTTTTGTGGCTGTTCTGGGGTTTAAAGTAGTTTAAAATTCGTATTCTACGTGTCAAATAATTAAATTTTGCATTTTGTTGCATCAAAATTCGTTAACTAGAACGGAAGAAAGGAAATTTTGGTGTTCCCCATTGGTTAACATAGACTTTTGTAAATCTCTATAAATATTGGTGCTAGGGCTTAGCTGACCTCACTCTTCGGGACTTATTTTTGGTGCCAAATTTGGCGATATTTTCCAAAAAGTCGCCAAGCTTGGCCACATTTCGGACATTTAGCGGGATTTTTCCAATGGGTAAAAGTTTGTTTAAAAGTATGTAAAATTTGTTTTCTTGCATTAATATTACGTAATAGCCTAGCGATTCAACTGCATTTCTATGACGTACTCAAAATTGGTGCTTTATGGGGATCCTTCGAGAAATTTCTCCTAGCTTCTGCGACACCTATAAAAGGACAGCACATTGTCCCAGTTGAGTTTCAGTTTGCTTCTGTCTGCTGATGAGAATATTTTTAGAATCGGTTCAGTATTTACTGACATGCCCGTCTAGCATAATGTATTAGAATGATTTTGAGTGTCCCCGTAAAAGAACTATTTGTGTTATATGCATGGAAGATAGCCTATAATACTCAGGAATAGTGTAGCTTTCTATCAGGAATAGTATTGTGTGAAAAATTTTTTTTTGAATCGATTCAGTAGTTAGACATACACGCAGATCGCAGTGTAATTCATATGAGTGTCCTTGTAAAGGAATTATTTATGATATATGCCATCAATTTTAGTTTATGTTACTCAGGAATAGTGTAGCTTTCCGTCAGTGAAAAAATCTTATGTGGACAACACATGACTTCCTTGTACATCTATTAAATCAAAAATATTTTTGGCCCACTTCATCTAAACTTATTTTTTTTGAAAGAGATAAAATATTGCAGTAATAGTAAGGTTTTGCGAATTCTACCCAAATATTTCCGATATCGCCAAGCTGGGTTCAATTTGACAGATTTCCTTCTGACATTTAATTTGCCGATATTTCACGAAAAGCAGACAAGCTTGAGATAGTTTCCGAGATTTTGGGTATAGCCATGGTAGCCATTGACCATAGACTTTCAATGAATTGAATGTATCCATGCGCCTTAATGTATTTTAAGTCATTTGGCAGACCCTGTAAATAAATTACCCAGTGGATTGCAATCAAAAAGGAGATGCACAGTTAGATGTTACAATAGTTCTAAATACAAAATTTCAAAGTTCTATGTGTAAAAGTTTTCGAGTTTTGCAAAATACGTAATAATTTTTGTCCCCAAATTTGGCGATATTTCGGAAAAACTCTCCGACAAATGGCGAGATTTTAGGCATGGACCAAACAATGACTCACTATCGCCAAATTTGGCGATATTTCGCCAAAACCTTCCAAGGACAATGACAAATGGCGATATTTTGGGCATGGACCAAATGACTGATTATCGCCAATTTGGCAATATTTGGATAAAACTCGCCAAGGTCAACGACAGACGGCGAGATTTTACTCATGGACCGAACAATGACTGTCTACAGATGTAATATATTGAAGATTTCCATAGACATTAATGTACTGAAATTCTTTTGGGTGGTCCTGTAAATAAACTCTCCAGTAGATTGGAACCAAAAACGAGATGCAAAACTAGATGTTACAACAATCTTATATATGAAATTTCAACATTCTACGACTAATAGTTTTTGGGATATGCGAGTTACATACATACGTGCGTACAGATGGCATGGAAAAACTCGTCAAAGTACTCTGGTCAAAATGGGTTGCAGACGCATATATATGATCCTGCATGCTAGCTTACGATGAGATGCATCTGAAAAATTCTTAAAATTAAATTTAGCGGTAGTCAAAATCGGTTTTTTCATCGAAATTTGGCCCTGGAAATTATTCGGGATCACATTACTTCCTTATACAACAAGGAAGTAAAAAATTTTATAATCGGTTCCAGAGATTGTAATGTAAATCTAATGAGTATCACCGTAAAAGACCTATTTGTGATATATCCATGAAAGGTAGTCATAATACTCCGGACTAATGTAGCTTTCTATCCATGAAAAAAGTTTAAGAATCGGTTCAGAAGTTAAAGAAATACCCATACAGCTTAATGTATTACAATTATTTTGTGTGTCCCTGTAAAAGAACTATCTAAACTATATCCATGAAACTTAGCCTTTAATACTCCGAAATAGAAGCTTTATATTATCGAAAAAAGTTTTCGATTTGGTTCTCTAGTTACAGAGACACCCACAGAGCATAATGCAATACTTGCCTGTCCTTGTAAAACAATTATTTTTGATATATTCATGAAAAGGCAGTCTAAAATACTCAGTAGCTTTCTATAGGTGAGAAAAGTTTTAGAATTGGTTCAGTAGTTAGAGAGATAACCATAGAGTGTAAATGTATAATAATTATTTTGAGTGTCCCTGTAAAAGAATTATTTACGCTGCATACATTGAATGCAGCCTATAATAATCAAGAATAATTTATCTTTCTATTAGTAAAAAAAGTTTAAGAATCAGTTCTGTAATTACACAGATGGCTACAGAGCGTAATATAATTCTTATGAGTGTCCCTGAAAAAAAATTATGTAAATATATATCTACATATACCTGCATGAAAGGCAGGGTATAATTTTCAGGAATAGTGTAGCTTTTTATTGGTGAGAAAAGTTTGTGAATCGGTTCAGTAGTTAGAGATATACCCATAAAGGGTATTGCATTTAAATTATTTTGACAATTCCTGTAAAAGAAATATTTATGCTATATACATGAACTTTAGCTTACGATACTCAGGAATAGTGCAGCTTTCCACCTGAGAAATTTTTTTAGAATCTGGTCAATGGTTACAATTATGCCAATTTTATGTATTTCTTATGAGAGCACCTGTAAAATTGTTATATATGTTGCAGAAGTACTCTGCTTGTTTCCGGAGTTCGTCATTCTAAAGTCCAGTTGGTGTAGAAAGTTCCAGTAAAAAGTCCACTGGTTAGGATGGAACACAACTTTATTGCTTCTAGAACTTCGTTGAACAATCAGCTGTACAAAATTCACAAGCACAATTAAACAGTCATGTGCTTTTAACAGTTCTCTTAGATCAGAAGCTCTCACAAATGCTGTATTTCTCACGCAAAATAAAACACTTTCACTGGCAAAAATTCAGTGAAAATATACGAGAGATAACACAATAGTCTCTTAAGATTCAGCAATCAAGAATTTACACACAGCACTTAAATTCAAAGCTTCAAAAACAGCATGAAACACCGCTTCTATCACATAGCAAAGCAAGCGTACTCACTCTCTCAAAGCTTGATCAACTCTGAACTGAGGCTTCAGAAACACGCGTATATTTATACGCGACGCAGAAGCTACAAGAATCTTCGAGAAAAGACTATTTCGCGAGGATTCCACATAAGCGGGAATGTTGATTACGTCATAGAAGAGAAGTTTTAGGTTATTATGCGTTTTTAATGCGGAATAACCAACTTTCAGGCCCCATTGGGAAAATCGTGCCAAATAACCAAAATGTCGCCAAACTTGGCGACTTTTGGCGAAATATCGCCAAATTTGGCGCCAAAAGTAAGTCCCCAAAAGTGAAGAGATCGAAGCCCTAGGACCCATATTTCACGAGATTTCTAGAAACCCATAGAAAAACAATGGGGAAACCGAAACCTCCGTATCTCTGGTGATAGTTGACCGATTTTGATGCAACAAAAAGCAAAATTTAACTATTGGACGCGTAAAATACTAATTTTGAACTATTTTAAGCCCCGGAACAGCGGGTTGCCCCGAAAATTCGTAACAATATGTATGAAAGGTACTCATATTACTCAGGAGTAGCATAGCTCTCTATCAGTAAAAAAAAAAAAAAAAAAATTCAGATTCAGTTCGGTGGTTACAGAGACCGTAATGAATTAGAATTGTTTTGAGTGTCCTTGTAGAACTATTTATGCTAATACATGAAAGGTTTTCTATAAGTTAATCCAGTGTATAAGAACTTTAACCCATTCTTTTACATATATTTGAAACAATTGCTTCCATTTGATTAATTTTATTCTTTAAAAATTTAGCCCATTGTTTAGAAATATATTATTGACGGATTTTTTAAAAGGGTAGTTATACCGTATATTTTTGCCTTAAGTCTAACGATAATGTCTCTTTGTTCAAAGGCATTTTTATTATAATCCTTTCATTCTATGTCCATTATTGACACATATTATAAACTGCATTGTTATACCGTGTATTTCTGCATTATTTCCAACAATGAACGCCCCTTTGTTGAAAGTCATTTTAAATAAAGGTTCAGTCCACTGTTTTAACGTATATTATTGACACATTTTTAAAGAGCATTGTTATATCCTGTATTTTTGCATTATTTCCAACAATTACGTCCCTTTTTTCAAAGTTATTTTAAATAAAGGTTTAGTCCACAGTTTCAAAGCATATTATTGACGCACATTTTTAAAGACGATTGTTATATCCTGTATTTTTGCCTTATTTCCAACAATTACGTTCCTTCGTTGAAAGTCATTCTAATAAAAGTTTAGTCCACTGTTTCAAAGTATATTATTGAAACAATTTCTTAAAGAGCATTGTTATGCCGTCTATTTCTGCTTATTTCCAACAATTAACGTCCCTTTGTTGAAAGTCATTTAAATAAAGGTTTAGTCCACTGTTTTAACGTATATTATTGACGCACATTCAAAAAGACCATTGTTATATCCTGTATTTTTGCATTATTACCAACAATTACGTCCCTTTGTTGAAAGTCATTTTAAATAAAGGTTCAGTCCACTGTTTCAAAGTATATTATTGACGCTCATTTTTAAAGAGCATTGTTATACAGTGTACTTTTTGCCTTTTTTTCAACAATTACGCCTCTTTGTTGAAAGTCATTTTAAATAAAGGTTTAGTCCACTGTTTTAACGTATATTATTGACACACATTTTTAAAGAGCATTGTTATATTCTGTATTTTTGCATTATTTCCAACAATTACGTCCCTTTGTTCAAAGTTATTTTAAATAAAGGTTTAGTCCACTGTTTCAAAGTATATTATTGGCACATATTTTTAAAGGGCATTGTTATACTGAGCATTTTTGCAATATTACCAACAATTACTTCCCTTTGTTGAAAGTCATTTTAAATAAAGATTTAGTCCACAGTTTCAAAGCATATTATTGACGCACATTTTTAAAGAGCATTGTTATACCGTGTATTTTTGCATTATTTCCAACAATTAACGTCCCTTTGTTGAAAGTCATTTTTAATTAAGCTTTAGTGCACTGTTTTAACGTATATTATTGACACACTTTCTTAAAGAGCATTGTTATACCGTACATATTTTGATTGATTCTAACGGTTACGCCCCTTTGTTAAAAGCGATTTTTAATAAAGGTATAGTCTATTGTTTCAAAGTATATTATAGCCACATTTTTAAAAAGCATTATTATACCGTATTTTATAGCATTGATTTTAAAAAAATATGTCTCTTTATTGAAAGTTATTCTACTAATATGATAAATGTAAAAGTTCGCATTTTTGTGTGTTTGAGTGTTTTTTTACTCAATCACGCAAAAACCGTAGAACGGATTTGCGTAAAATTTGGACTGAAAATAGCTTACGCCCTGGATTAATATGCAGTCTACCTTTTATGCATATAGCATAAATAGTTCTTTGACAGTTACGCTCAAAATAATTCTAATACATTGCGTTCTATGTACATCACTGGAAGTACTATACAAGTTCTAAAACTTTCTCCCCTAATAGAAAGCTACACCATACCTGTATTTTATAGGCTACCTTTTATGCATATTTCACAAATAATTCTTTTACAGGGAGATTCATAAGAATTGGATTACGCTCCATGGCATCTCGGTAAATATTGAACCGATTCTCAAACATTTTTCATGTTCAGAAAGTTACAATATTCCCGTGTATTATAAGGTACCTTTATCCATTATATCACATAGTTCTTTTGCAGCGACACTCATAAGAATTACATTACGCTCTGAAGGCACCTCTAATACTAAACGGTATATATATATATATATATATTATATTGTTAAGAATTTTCGGTTTGTTCTGCCTCCCAGATATTAAAATTATTCTAAAATTCGTACCCTACGAGTCAAATAATTAAATTTTGCATTTTGTTGTATCAAAATCGGTTAACTAGAACGCGACGTACGGAGTTTTGGGTTTGCCCATTGGTTAACATAGGGTTTTCTAGAAATCTCGAGAAATATTGATGCTAGAGCTTTGGTGATTTGACTTATGGGAACTTATTTTTGACGCCAAATTTGGCGATATTTCGCCAAAAAGTCGCCAAGCTTGGCGACATTTTAGTCATTTGGTGCGCTTTTACCAATGGGGCCAGTAAATGCATTGTTTTCCTGCATTAATATTGCGCTGTAGCTTAGTATTACTAATTTCATTTCCATGACATAATCAAAATTCGAGCTTTATGCGGGTTCTTCGAGAAATAGCTCCTACCAGAATTTTTGCTTAGCTTCTGCGACACCTATAAATAGAGACAGGGCAGGCCACAAGAGATAGTTATATTCGAACTCTAATTGAGTTCGATGCATTACTCTGTAAATTGTGCTATTGGAAGCAGTAATTTACTTGTTTTTAAGTATAGAGTGTAAATTCTTCATTGCTGAGTCCCGAGGGACTGTTTATGATTTCCTTTGTAAGTTTCAATTGAATTTTGCCAGTGGAAGTGTTTTTTTTTTTTTTTTTGTAAGAAATACAGCATCTGTGAAAGCTTCTGTACTGAGAGGACTATTATAAGGAAGGTACTGGCCATTAGTGTCTGTGAATTTTGCACAGCTGATTGTTCAACGAAGTTCTAGAAGAAATAAAATTTGTGTTCCATCCTGACAAATGGACTTTTTACTAGAACTTTCTACATACACTGGACTTTAGAACGAGGAACCTAAGAATCGAATCCCGACGAAGCCAATATCTCTGTAACTGTTGAACCGAATCAAAAACTTTTTCTATAATAGAAGTCTTCTATTCCTAAGTATTATAGTTTCACGAATTTTGGGGCCAATCGGCTGTTCTAGACTACTGAACCGATTCTAAAGATGTTTTCACTAACAAAAAGCTTCACTATTTCTGAGTATTATGGACTACCTGTTATTTCCCTCTATTCTAAAAAAAAAGTAATGGCCGCTGCCGCAAGCTTGTTCTGATATCTCCTTCGAAACCGTCAGGATTTGAGTTTCGACAAAGGTGTCCACGAATTCGGAAAATTCCGGGGAAGCCAATAAGTTGACTTAAATTTCGAAAATCGAATTATTTTAGAAGATATTAATAAAAAACTGAAAAAATAAGCATAATGGTTGCTAGGCTAGGCAATTTTCGCCAGCATAAAATCATTCATGCCTTTGCAAAAAAGCAATTCTAAGTGTGTAGAATCACGTGAAACTGACAAACATGAAGTAGAATGATACCAATTGTATGCCAAATTTAAAAGTTTGGGACATAAATATGTCAAAGAGTGTTACACAAAGTTCCCTTAGATAACAGGAGTTTAGAATTACTGGTTATTCGTTTTTCCAAAACAGAATAACTAATTTTAGCTGATTTAAAAAGCGCCTTTTTGGCATCAGGTACAGGTACGATCTAGCAAAAGACTGTCTCTCCAAGCAGGGTAACTCTAAAACGCGTTTTTCAAAATGTTAGCACCCAGTATCTTGAAAATGAAAAATAATTAAAATGCAGATTATAGCAAAGCCGGTTAGGTTCAGCTTATTTGCTACAGTAAAATTATTTGGCGGCGTTGACCATGCCATTATAGCAGTTACAGTACAGCTTGGATATTTGTCAGCGCGGCGAGATGGTATATTTCGTGCTGCTAAATACGCCAATCTGCAAAGAATTATGTATATGAATACATGGATAACGATTTACAGGGAAACCTTACAGGAGCAGTAATTCTTGGTTATGAGTTTGTGTAAATCGCCAAATAATGAAAAGTCGCCATGGGTGGCAAGTTATTCTAGCTGTTCCGTAGTTTTTATCAAGGAAAACATATAAAGTACTGTATTCTTCGAACTAATTATTAACTATACATGTACGTAAGTCGCCAAATTATGAAAAATTGCCATGGGTGGCAAATACGCAAGGTTTTCTAAAGCTTTCACATAATTAAAAATTGTGAGAAGTTTAAATTTTTATGTTCCAGAGAACGTGCATAACCAAGCGATGTGTATCTCGGTAACATTCTATCTGATCCAATCTTAAGTTTTTTCTTTTGAAATTATGCTTTTTTTACGAATACGCCTTATTAGGGGCCGAATGCATCACGCGGAAAGCGAGCGTAGCGAGTCCAGCCGACCTAACCAGTCCGGTCCTGATTTTTATACATAAGGATAGATACACTAAAAACTTATTTTTTTATAAAAGCATTCCTGGTGCCTGTTAATTGCTCTAGGGGGGGCTTAGGTTTTTCCAGGGGGGGCTGAGCCGTCCATAGCGCCCCCAGCGGTACGGCCCTGCTGCTGCCGCCCCCTATTTCTGCTTTCAGACTGCCGCCCCCCCTTGCTACGCCACTGCTGAAAGCTACCACACCATAGTAACCTACCATTATTTTGTCATTCTCTTTTACACTTTAAAATTCCTTCTCTAGAAGCATGAAGTAATTTAGTGGATAACCCCTCTAAAAGACTAAATTATCGCTAATTTCATAAAGCAGTACCCATCAACTATACCTGTTAATTTCACACATTTGAACGAGTTTAATTGCCTTTCTCAACAATAGGATCATTATTTAACTTTTTTCAACTCTTAGTGGGTCCCCCAAAATAAAGATTTTTTTCGCTTGAAAACCAATGCCAACACAAGTAAAGTGGTGTAAGTCATCATTTTTAAAGATAAATTTTTTGCTGACTATTTCACCTAGAGACACAGGATTTGTTCTATTCATTTTTTTAGCCAAAGAGCAACATTATTCTAAGTATAAAGGGTAGGAAAGGAGGGGCCGTATAAAAATTAAATTTCATATTTTAATATGTATACAACCCCCCAGTAAAAAAAATTCCATATCTGAAAGCTACTCTTGATTTGGCAAACTTTTCTAATTGGAAGTATGTTTCGATCACTTACGGTTTTAAAAATAATCATCTTAAGATCTATTTTGAATCACCCGGTGTATCTTTATTTAAATCTCTACTGCCGTAAGAGGAAAAATTGATTCCTATTTTGAATTTAAATTCAATTTTTTACCTCCCTCCCCCCTCATCTCTCAAGGAAACCAATTAAGAAAGAGGAGGGGGGGGACTTCGTTGAATGGGGCAGGTTGAGATTTTCAATTTAATCTTTTTCTATCCCTCTTGACAGTAAATATTTTTTCTTTAGTACTCTTTTATTTAAAGCTTCAATGCTGTAAGAATAAAAGATTCCTATTTTGAATTTAAATTAAATTTTTTACCTTCTCTCTCAAGGAAACCAATAATTTAAAAAAAATAAACCTCTCATCACTGAATTATGAAAAACTAGAGAAAAAAAAAGCTGTCTGGCATTTAATGCATCTTAAATACTATTATAAATCATGCAAAAATAATTTTTTTAATACAGTGCGCACCGGTTATAACGGACCTGGGGTATAACGTATTATCAGTTATAACGTACCTAGAAGCTAGGTCCCGATTGAAGCCCTATATTTATAATGTTATTTAACTTCGGTTAAAACGTACTTAACAAAAGTACGTACTTTGGCTATAACGTACTTTTTATACCAAAGTCAAATATAAAATTTTGCTTTTCTTAAGAATTTTATTTCCTTGTTCTCGGAAATTTCAGTACCCTCAGAAACACGCGTTGTCAGTTTTCAAATTCTCTAGCGAGATGAATTGTGTATGAATGAAAGGAGCGATCTTTTATCTTTTTCGCCTGCTAGGTAGGGCTAAGAACAAGATCATGTTTTTTATTTGTCATTCATCAATGCAAATGCCTCCTGAAAAGTCCTATCTATAATGATTCTGATGATAATGAAGAAGAAACAGAGGAGCTTATACCAAGCATACCCGGCACATTAAATGCTGCAAAAACATTATCTCGATTTTTTGAATGGCGCAATGATGATGCAGAGACTCTACAAAAAATCTATTATGGATATCCAAAATGGTATTTTTAAAGTAGCATCTGATCATTTAAAACAAAAGAAAATGACAGATTATTTATCTCAATAAAAATTGTAAGTAATGAAGAATTTTCTCTATTTAATTTAAATTTTAAAAAATCAGACCTGTTTTAAACACATATTACAATGAAATTATGAGCCCCTTTTTCTTTTTTTGTGTAATATTGAATCTTACTGGCGGTACTGCTTATAACGTACTACTTTTTTAGGTCCCGTGAGAGTACGTTATAACCGGTGTCTACTGTACTAATTTCTGCATTTTCGAAGCATTTTGTTATGCTAAAATTAATTTAAAAGGATGCACATATTAGGTAAAGGTTGATGAATAACAAAAAAAAAAGCGTAAATATTTTCTTAATTTTTATCCTGAAACAATGAAGCGAAAACTGTATAAAAATGATCTAAATTGACTAGTACTGCAATCTAGGCACGATTTATGCATCTAGTTAAGAGCCTCATATACTTTCTATATGAATTAATGCTATTGATATCACTGAAAGAAAAAGTACTAAATTCAATTTTTTTCTCTCTAATATTGTTATTTGAAGTAGTAGCCTCATATGAGGTTCAGGGTGACGAGAGGGTTAAGAGGAGGTTCAACTGTGAATAAAAATGATATAATTAATATTCAAGAACATTTTGACAAGAAATAAACTTAGTTTAGCAAGTAGTAGCCAGAGCACAAGTTATTACTAACATAAAACAAACTTAGCTTTACTGATGTGAGGTGGACATTTACTGAAATGAGCACATAATTTTACTGATGCTAATTTTCTCAGGTTGTCAGGTATGCCTACTTTGTAAAATATTCCTGTTGAAATTTTCATAACTGTTACAAGTTTATCATTTATTACAGTGTTGATTATAGTTTGTGAAGAGACATCTTAAAGTCCTTGGCATATTTATTTGTTTGTGTTTAAAAATCACATATTTTTGCTGTTTCAATTTGGACTCTTAAACACTTTACTCTAAACATTCAAAAAGCTTGACTTTCATGCAGTTTTTCTTTGTGCGTGTGTGTTGAAATATCAGGGTATTAGGTAGTCAAAGGAATTCTTTTGCTCATGGTCTTGAAAAATTGTCTTCAGTAGTAGTGGCATTCTTCAAAAATATAAAAAATTGTGTTTTGGGTAAATTTGTGAAGTTTGAAAATTCAAGAAAATTTAGGAGTTTTGAAACACTTTTTTTAAAAGCTTTAAAAAGTTTGGTTCTTTTGTTTCAAGATTTTTTATTAGCTTCGTCTGTGTATGCAATTGCAGTTAGAAATTTTTATATCAATTTTAACCTATGTCCTACCGTCCAATCGAGCTGAAACTTTCCATATTTGTGCAACTCCATTGATACTGAGTACTGCTATTTTTAATGTATGTATTTTTTAAGTATTTTGTTCCAAAAATCTTATTTTCCCATATTATCAGCTTCCTAATTATTAATCAGTCATTTTTAATGTTTGCATCGTCAGAAAAATCTTACGATTCTGAAAAAGATGAAGTCAGTTTCAAATCTGTAGCTTAAATTTTTAACTTCCAGCAATTTTTTGAAAGAATGATCAATTATTGCCCTCTTGTGACATCCAAAAAACTGTACATTATGCCTATTAGAAAATTTCTTTGAATACAGAGTTCCTTTCCTAAATGTTAAAAAGAACAGTCAAATATATATTTTTTTCCAAATTTTTAAATCAAAAGTGGTAGAATGACACTTGGCTTTCCCTTGATTTTTTTCTTTTTTTGCATAAAGTTCTGGAAAGCGTCCATCTGCTATGCATGCCTTTGCAGAATATTATTGTTCTATGACTTATCCAATTCATGAGATGTCTTTAACTGTGTGTATTTGAAAAAGGTTTTCTAGAACTATTGTTTCTGCAGTCTTCTTTGAGTAGTACATTGTTTCATTTATGCAAGATTCTGTAAATGACATGATTTAATAAAGACGGGTAACTGTAAAACTTTTGTATCAATGTAGCTTTTGACTACTTTGAAGGTTTTTTTTTAAGTTGGCAACACCTTGTTGCTTTGCAGTTTGTTGTAGCGGGGAGTTTTAATTCAACCCATTTATACCGATAGTGTCTCTCTTTGGGATGGCATTTTAGCTATTACAGGGTTCATACTCATATTTCAAAATGAAATTCCCTGAGTTTTCCAGGTGATTTTTCAAGAATTTCCAGGTTATCGCAAAAATATAAACATAAGATAAAGACTAAATACTTTTTATTTATATGCCCCATTCTAATGTAAAAAAATTATGATAGCACTATGGTAATAAAATTATATTCCCCTGCAATTATCGCATAATCAATGGATTGCATTTATATCAAACATGGTTTTAAATTTAATTTCACCTATAAAATATCAGAAATTATGCAACAGCTTTACAGAAGTAAATAAGAATTTTTGGGACCACTTCACTGATTGATAGTTTCAAGGTATGTTTTTTATACTATTGCCAGTACACAAGGCTATTGGTAAACTATGCATAAACAATGAAATATTTAACATTATAGGAACACACATTCTACATTGTATTCTAGCAAATATCAGCAGAGTTTGTATATACGTGATAATAATGCTACACAATCTAACTTTGTGCACAGTACACAACACAAAGAATAGCCCCTCCAACTCAAATGAGAAAAGGGAGCCATCACAAAAATGAGAAGCAAGTGTGCTATTCGTCCTAAACAAACTTAAGTGATAGATGATTAATCTTGTATAATCCATTTCCAATTGCATGAGTGCTTCATTAGAGAAGTAGTTGACCATTGAATAGGGTGAAAGCCATAAAAATAAAGAGAGGGGGAGGGGGTAAATTTTCTTAAAATTCCAGGGTTGAAGCTGGATTTTCCAGGTTTTTAAAGCAAAATTACATTTTCCCATGAGATTTCCCTGAGTTTTAAGAGCTAATTTTCAATTCCCCGAGTTTTACAGGTTTCCCGGAGGGCGTATGAATCCTGTATTAGTCAGAAATGTTATTTATTTTTCCTAGCCTTTATTCACGAGTATTGAACCTCAACTCCACAAAATATTTTAACATGACCATGTAGGATGTTGACATTTCAGTTTTTATACATAATGATTTTAAAAGAAATCATCCCTTGTTCAAGATGTTGACAATAGAAATTTATCTATTATTGCTGCAAAATCAAAGAAAGTTGCAAAAATATTTGGGCACAAATGGGTTAAGAAAAACCCATTTAATGATTTGGTGACAATTTTCAACAAAATTAATTTTATTATTTATGGACTACAAATAGTGTTGATTTATTTTGTAATAATTAATTTTTAAAAAGTAGAACTAGCATATAAGCACAGATGATTTTATCAAATTGTTCCTGTGTTATTGATAGAGACTGTCGGATTGTTTGTTCAACATAGGTTGCAGATATTGAGCTGTATATATATCATATCAGCATGGAAGCTTTCTATTGTCTTTCTCGTGATATCAACATCAGGACAAAAAACCTAAGCATGAAAAAAGATCGAAACACACTGTAAGCAACATCTTGCAAAGACTTAATAGATTTACCAAGAGAAACAACTCTCGGACTAAAAAGAGTTAAGTATAACAACCCCCCCCCTCCATCAAATTACTGGCCCGGGCTTTAGGGGACCCCATAATTTGATCACATGCTTAAGGTTTTGTATATGCAGTCTGTGGTAAATTTAAATTGTAATAATTCTACACTGCTTTAAAATTTTGTATGGGAAGAAAAGATAAGATTTTTTATTTTATTTTTCTTTCTTTTTAGGGGGAGGTGGGATTGAGAGCTCGTCTCAAACTTGACCTAGGACACAAAATCTTGTCGTCGGGTCTACTTCCTGCCATGGCTATTTTTATTTTTCAGCCCATCTAGGGTCCAACTAAATCATTGTGCACAAGGCACCTTTCAAATTTTGTTCTACATCTGAATCATGCTGATGTAGGTGTATTTGTCCAAGCTCAAATTTTCGGCCTAAATCTGCATGTAGTGCTCATTTCACAAGCCCCCAGTGCCCATGTTATAATCAGGACTTGAGTCCACCTGTCAGTTCTGTGATGCAAGTTCAGTTCATAATTTTTGTGAAAGTGATAATATTTATTTGATAAGGTTTCACTATATGTTATTGTGTATAAGAAAGATTTCTTTACTTACAATTTTGTTCATGTGAAAATATTTTTAAAATAAGATAAGTCAAAATGAGCCATTACTAATAATCCTTAACTTTAGTTCTTTTAGTACAAAACTAAATACATTCATATGGTACTTAACTCTTGTCATTTTTAAGTAATATAATTTTATACCAGGTGATTCTAAATATATGTTAAAACGATTGTTTAAAACCATAAGTGATCGAAGCATACTTTCAATTAGAAGAGTTCGTCAAATAAAGAGTAGCTTTCAGATATGGCAATTTTTTTACTAGGGGCTGTACACATATTAAAATAAGAAATTTAATTTTTATACAGTACCTCATTTCCTATTACTTATATTTTTTAAAATGTTGCCTTGCATCTAAAAAATAATAATTAAAAAAATCCTGCGTCTTAAAGTAAAAAAGTCACCCAGATATTTAATGTTAAAATGGATGCCTTACACCACTTTACAAGCTGTGTTGACCATTTTCAGGCAAAAAATAATCTTTAAGAGATCAACTATGATTTGATATAAGTTAAATAATGGTCCCTCTGTTTAAAAATTGTAATTAAACACATTTAAACGTATTTAACAGGTACAATTTTACCTGAACTGATAGATACTGTGTTACGAAGTTATCGATAATAAGTCTTTTAGGGATCATCCTCTAATTACGTCACACTTCTAACGAAGAAATTTCAAAGTGTAGTAGAAAATGACAAAGTAATTGTGTGGGTTAACTTAACTACAACACTAGAAAATGCCAAACATGTAATATAGTTTATCAAATATAAGTGATAGGGAAGAAGAGACCATACAAAAATTAAATTTCATATTTTACTATGTATGCAGCCCTTAGTAAAAAAATTGCCATATCTGAAAGCTGCTCTTTATTTGACAAACTTTTCTAATTGAAAGTATATTTCGATCACTTGCAGTTTAAAAGATAATCTATTTTGAATCATCTGGTATAGTTTGGACAATTCATACCTGTATTTTCAGGTTAAATTGCATTTTAAGGGCCGTATTCACCAAACTGTGAGTAGCCCGCCATAATCCGAGAGTTCGGAAACCTGCATTGCCGGTTTGTCTCGGAGACAACTCTGAAACTATATTCACCAACTTATTTCCACCCAGGGTTACTTGACTCTGGAGTTGTCTCACCCAGCTTTGAAAGCTCGTCTGTGATTGGTCAGAGTAATGATTGCATGAAGGGGTGAACTAGGTTTAATGTTTGAGTAATTTGTTTTTATGCAAACTGCGCATTAAAATGTGAAAATTAATTATAAAAAAATACACTGATTAAACATTTAATACAAAATTACATCAAATATTTTTTATAAATAAAATTTCATGTCTGTTATACTTTTTTTCAAATTTAGGAATTTTCATACTTTTTAACACACAAAAATTAATTTATACAGTTTTGATGTTTTTCTTTTTGAGATACTTTATATATTATACATAGAATATGTATGTCTTTAAAAAATTCTATGATACTGAAGCATATTGTTTTTTTCTCACATTTGTGTGAAAAATTGTTAATTAGCTATTCCCAAGTACAGTGCACTACAATCATACAAAAATGTTTTACACCTCAACAACACTTTTTTTTAAAAAATCCTTTACACCTAAATGATTAATCTCTTCAATGTAAATATTTTTATCCCGCCTCTTCTTACAAAAAAAAAAAAAAAAAAAAAAAAAAAGCGAGGGCGTAGTAGATCCATAGTGCTCTGGCCAAATCGCCCCTCATCTGTGGAATAATAGAGACAAGAAAATAAATAGGAAAGATCAGAATTTACTTACTTATTTTCAACACAAAAAATAATTAAGAAAAAAAAGCGTTCAAATCAGAAAAAAGAGGGAATGGAAAAGCAAACCAAGATAAGTCCGACAGATGGCGCCTGCAGTCTCTACGGCAAAAAAAGCACAGTCATTCTCCAGAGTTTTTGTAAACATTGTACAAAGATTTTTTATGACTTTTGGCTACTTTTATAGCTTAATGGGTGGTTTTCACAGCAGTTTCCGTCTGTTAAAGCACAAAATATTCAAGTATTAGCAAATTTTGGGGATTTTCCAAACCTATAAAAACAACCCTCGTATCTGCCATGTTTATAAACCAGAGTCAACCCTCCGATATTGCGGGGTTAGAATCTGCACCTTGAGTCAGGGTCAATTCTTGGGGTAACCCCTGATTTTGGAGTTGTGAATACCATTTTCTCACTAACTCTTGAAGTAGCTTGCTTTGCTGGGTTAACTCCAGGGTTTAAAGTTTGGAGAATAGGGCCCTAAAAAGAGTTTGAGTAAGAAATATCAGTGCAATTCTAGTATAGCACATGGTCATGTTAAAAAAATAAAAGAGCAGGGGGGCTGTCTACGATCCTCGGTCCAGGGCACGTAATCAAGTGTGGGTGCCATGCTTTTTGTTTCGCATTGTTTTGTTAAATACTCCAATGCCTTGAGAATTACCCCTATTTTCAGTTTTCTAACCTAATATTTTTTTGTAACCAAATTTTTTTATAAGCTACTGTCTACTGAATAGAAGACATGACCCAAAGTCAATCCTTTTGTGCTCCAAAAATATGCTTTTCTGCAACTGCATCAGAGATGTATTTCTCTATCCAAAGTGTTGTTTCAGCTGGTACACCCTTGATGTTTCAACAATTTGATTTTTGCTGAAAACAAGTCTCCTGATTTTTGCCTTTTCTAGGTTGGCAACTCTGTTACCCCAAAAGATACAGACATACTCTAGAAGAGTTCTTCTATGTTTAGTTAAAAAAACTTTAGCCACACATTCCAACAAGCGTGAAAAGCATTTAGACTGCAGTTTCTAACTGCCTATCAAGTTGTCCCTATGCAATCTTATCTTCCATAAAAATATCCGCATCTACTCCAGCCTGTCTGTTTGCCTGCGTAGGCTTTTATCTCCCATGAAAATGCTGGTATCAACACAAAATTTGGATTTATCATTGATATGAAGCAAATAGCATTTATAGTTTTTATGTAGCCTTAAAATAAACCATACAAATTTGTTGTTTGTGTAAGGAAACTTATATTGTGATCAAATAATTTAGAACACTTTGCTAAAACTTACCTACAATTTAAAAAAAGTATATAACTCAGGTTTTTCTGTCCATCTGTCAGTCTATAAAAATGGAACATAAATCATTCTCAACTGTTTTATTCTATATAAATGATATAACTGAATTTCTATTTGTTATGTGCATTTTTATGGAAAATAGAACATACACAGAAAGAGACAAATCATACTTATAAGTCTTGTTTTGTTAGGAAAACATTAAGAAAGATGTTTAAATTTAACTAAGCATATTTAAAAGAAATTTCTCGCAGACACGAGTTTCTTTTGGAAGGTTATGTACAAAAACTATAAATTAGGTATGGGTAGCCTTTGAAAACTTGCAGGCCAAACTTTAGGATGTTAGTGAAGACAGGCTGTATAATTGGGATTTATATAGAAGTTTGGTTTATATGGGTTTTGATAGGTTATGCAGGCCAGATCAAAAGCTGTGGCGAGCCGGAGGTTGCCATATGTGCTATAAATGATGCATAAAGCATTTCCAACAGTGACAATTTTTCACTCCATATAAAAGACATATCTAAATTCTAGTTCTTAATATTTGCAATTTTACTGGAACTAGAACACAGATGGACAGACTGAAAAAATTTGAACTTATGTTCTTAAACTATAACTGAAAGTTTTAAGTGGTCAAACTTAAAACACAGTTCGAGGAATTATTTTCTGTATACTGAAATGTGCTCATATCGTTTGGTAGGTCCTGTATCAAATCTATAAATGATTTATATACAGTAGACCCCCTATCACATGGTAGATACGTTCCGTGCTATATGAATCTGTATTGGACAGGCCCTGAGCTATACACTCCACCTGGAGTGCGAACTGCACGGTTTAATCGTTGCAAAAATTATTTAATCTTCTTAAAAACACAATGATGTTTAGTATATTAATAGCCCTTCAAATGTTATATTAATTACAGGAGCAGAATAATAAAATCAGAACATCTGTTTCATTTTACCATGCTGTATGAGTCTCTTCACATGATATAAGAAAACTATAGCAATTTTTATGCTGTGTTCTGTGGATCAGTCTTGTATTAACCCGTGTCATAGGGAGAGCCTACTTACTTTCTTTTCAACAGGGAGGACTTACAGACACATAAATTGAAGTTATAAAGGCATTTCAATTTTACTAGGAAATGTTTATTAAGTCCATTATAAACATTAAAAAATCTGATCAATTTGATATGTGCTTTTTAATAGAATTTAATAATCATATTTTTAGATTAATGACTGATTCAACTTCAATCTTTTTTTCCCTCAACACTGACTATATCTATAGGTTGGAACTGACTTATATACACTCTTTGATAATACAATTTTAATATACATGTATCACCTAGCTTTAAAATTTATTAATTGTAAGAATGTTTCAGACAACTAATAATTAAGCATAATTGCAATGTTTTGAATGAAAAATTAATTGTTAATTGTAACAATTTTCAATCATGAATTATTCTAATTGTTAGTTGTTTTCACAATTAATGTTTCCCCAATATGGGTATTTGTACACTTATGGTGGGTTATTCTCAAAAAATGTTGCAAAATTAGCCCCTTTTTTTCAATTGATATTATTTTGTTTTTGTTATTGATGCATTAATAAATAATCATAAAAATTAGTATCAAAGAGAACAATTATCTAACATTTGTAAAATTATTTCCTTTTTTCCTTATCTAGGTAAAATACACTGTGTTGTAACAGAGTGGACATTTATTTATTAGTTAATTCAGTGTATTGATTTAAATGTCATGTTATAGAATATTTATGATATGTATTACATGCTAAATAACATGTGTAAAAACTTAAATGTATTTTTTACTTCAATTTTTCATTTCAATTTAACGTCCAAGAACATAGCTTAAAAACCATGACAAATGTTCACTAAAAAAACTAATTGTGGCACTCAGTGTTGAAATTGTACAAGTTTTGTTAAATTTTGCCAATTTTTTTTCTAGTTAATAATAATTAAAAGTTCCTCAAAGCACATTGTCTTAACAAATGTTTAGAAATGGAAATCTTAGCATTTTTTGAGAATGACACTTGTATGCTTATCACATTCGTAGTTATATTAGCATCACCACAAATAAAGTCATAAATAACAAAACAGATTCAAAATTTTTATTTACATTCATTTTTGAGTAGTAATATTCTAAATTTGCCTTGTTTTTCTTGTTAACAAAGAAACAGAAGTCTGCATCAACTAGATTGAGTTTTCCTTGACATACAAGTAAAGTGAAATTTAGAAAAAAGGCTATAACATCACTGTATAAAATCCTCTTAAAAAATATAATCATAGCTGTAAAAATATTTCAGTTTACGATAGAAAAGTAATTTCATTCATTATAAAAAAATGGTAATGATAAAATATTTTCAGAAAAGTAATTTTAATACTGTAAATGTATCATACAATGTTTCAGCACAACTGGTATAAAACAAACCTTCCTGGTAGAGTAGGGTAACTTTGTATTTTATTTTAAAACATAAGGATACTCATTTTTGTTCAGGAAGTAAATCACGAACAAAACTAGTTAGCAGTGCTCCTAGTGACTAGATGGAGCAGTATAAATCAATAACACACTGACTTTGCAGGCTGGTTGGAACACCAGTCAAGAAATATTAGTGGAACTCAAGATGTATGACAATTTTCTTTGTACTTAAGCTTCAGCTGAAAGAATGCAGCAAAGATTTAGAAAAATTTTATAACTATGTACTTAAAAGTAGAGTACAGGGGTGGGTGGTGAATAAACTTGGTAAGAGAAGAGCCACACACTCACTTTACATTGAAAGTGAAAGACCCAGTATAAGCTTTTGTTGACAATTTTTTACTGTACAAATGCATGTTTGTCTAACCTTTTTCAGTTGAAAAAAAAAAGTTGCATCTGCCAGGCATGTATCCAGAAAAATATTTTGGAGGGGGGAGGGGGGCAAAGCTTTTAAAAAGGCAGATTTTTTTCACAAAAAGACCATACCATTATCATTTTAGTAACAAAAATTAAAATACATCCTTCACAAGCAGCAGTGTGGGAACTGTTTGTGTAGAGGTTGAAATTTTTCTGCAACTGACAAAGGGTAGACCTTTTGTACCACGCTTATTTTTCTTTAATAAAAGAAAATTGAAATTTCTCAGCCAAACAAAAATTACACATAGGCTAGATCAGTGTAATATGAAAGTTAATAAACGTACAAAACTTCCTGAATAATAATGCTTAAAAATTGTATTGATTATCACACTGTTGCAAACATTTTTGAAGTGTATATTTTGCTTGTACATAAAACTAAACTGTTTGATATATGCATCCTTTATCAATATAAATATTAATGTGATGGTAAGACTAAATTTTACTAACAATTTTTGGATTATTTGATTCAGAGTATGACACAAACTTGATCTTGTATTCATGATACATCCATGCTACATTTGGAATTAAAGCAAATCCCCCCCCTCCCCTGTTATTGATAATAAAAACTTATGCATTTTGGCACTATCCAGGACTTCTCAAAATGTTCATTCCCTCTCAAATCAGGAAGAATGAATAAGTGCTAGAGTATTGAAAAATCAAAATTCATTCGAAAAAAATTTGGTATGATCATCTAAGTAAATGAGACTTTTTTTGAAGAAAAGTCAGAAAAATAACTTTTTGTTTTAAAAGCTATAATAATCAATGTACACTTTACAGACAGGGCCTGATTATTACCAACAGGGGCCCGGGCATTGATGGATTTGGGGCTCCCATCTATGATTTTTGTCTTATTTTTCATAAAATTTTGATATAAAAAAGAATATTTCGGAACAATACTTTAAAGTGGGGGCTCTTTCAAGCCGGGGGCCCTGGACAAAGTCCCGATTTGTCCATGCAATAAAAACACTCTGTTTACAGCACAATTTTATTCAACATACATTTGAATTCCTGTTCAATAGCTATGATACACTGCACAGCATTTTGTTTTTATCAAATCACTTCTTTTAATAAGTGAATTGAGCTGACAATCATGTAAAGTTATTTTACACTTACTGGAAAACATTTCATCCAACAAATGAAGTATGTATTAGAGTTGTCACAAATCTTTGCAACATACAGACTGCTTAAGATTTGAATGACACCAGAAGTACATACAAGTGTGGGATGATTTAAATTCACACAAATGATACATTTGAAGAGGGTGAGAAAACTGTACTATTTACAACTTCTACAACCAGTTGTATTAAACACATAATTGCTACAACCAGAATACTGCCAGTTCTAGGCCATTTGAGATATTTAAATTTTGGATCTGGAATGCTAATTTGCATTAACAATATTGGTACAACATATACAACCTTTAAAATAAATCCATTAAAATAATAACAAGGAATCAAATTAGAAAATTTTAATAAATATCAATGTTTGTTTAAAACAAGGTTCCCATTTAAGTACATTCAAAAGATATTTGTAATTCCTTAAATAAATTTTTAGTCACTAACAAGATATTATCCAGCAACAAACTAACATTCGATAAAATTTCTAGACAGCTTAAAGACAAAAACACATAAACTAAGGCATAACACAACCGAAAACCTCAACATAAAGTAATACTTCAATATAGAAAGAAATACTAGCATAAAAGAGTGATGCTTTAGTGATAAGCATGGAAAGATGAAAATGAAAGTCTATCATATAAATTGTACAGGTATGACATGCATACCAACAATTTGGCTTGCTTGAAGTTCCATAAATTATGGATTAATTAGTTTTGTATTCATGTTGAGGTTGATTGTATATTTTTTACTAACCAATCAATATGCTATCATATTCATTTGTTCTGATACATACAACACATTAAAGAAATTCCAGAAATTAGCAAGAAACATTTGCATTTACAAATTAGATTTTTTTTAAAACAGTGACAAATATTTTTAAGTATACACATATAAACAAACACACAGTGCTTATATATACAGTACGATATTGATTTTGAAGCTCCTATAGCTGAAGTATTCAGCTGAACATGTTCGAGCACTCGACCTAATATCTACGTACTAGTCATCCAGACTGAGTATTCTGGAACTATGTCAAATACCGAATAGTGGCCGAATATTTGTTAAATTCCATTAAAAAAAAATTACTCATTAACTTTAACAATTTAAGAAACTAAATTTTGTTTTTTCTTTATTATCTAGGGTACCTTAATGTGTGTTTTATCTGTTATCTTAGCATACGCAAAAAATTCCCATACCAGATAGAACCTTTCAACTACACAACATAAAAATTCTGACCGATAAAATTTGAAAAATAGCTGACTAGACCGCTAAGTTGAGCTTGAAGTTTACCTGTACATTTTCGATAATATGTGAATTTTTGAAAAGCTTTGTTAATCACTTTGTTGAAGTTATTGATTAAAATATCTACTAATCTAAATTGCTGACTACTGTAGAAGGTGATTTTTATTGGTGGTAGCTTTTAATAAAAAAAGAAAAGATATAATATTTATGTGAAATTTAAAGATTTAATTTTAATGTTTAACTTTTTAAATCAACATATGCAAGAAACTGTCAAATATACAGAGAAACTTCAAGCCTAGAAAGGGAAAAAAAAAAAAAAAAAAAATCCAATCGATCACAATAGCCACATTAATATCATTATATTGCATCACAAACAGTATTTCCCTTAAACATTATCCTCCTAAATGGAAAATTGTCACTGACTAGATATACGACGATCGCATTAGATCTGTTACAACAGCTACAAAATATTACTTATTCCGTTTTAATACCAATTTCCAATATAGCAACTTAACAAAACAAGGAATAATGGGAACCCTCGAAAGATGAGATTAAAAAAATGCAAAATGACATGAATTAATACCTGAAAACGTCAGATCTTTACAACTTAACTCAAGAGAAATTGCTACAAAACATGAATGCTTTAAATATGAAAGGAAGAAGTTACTTCCAGATAAAAATGGCAGTGAAAAAGGGGAAAAAAAAAAAGACTAGCTTAAATTATTTTTGAACATTAGAACTAAACAATTTCATTAGATTTTGTTTTTTACATATAGCTAATTAGATCTTTCAACAAATCGAAATCAGTCCTAAGTTTATAAATCATGACAAATTTTTATTTTTCACATATTAATAAATATGGAAGTTTCCTTCTACTTCTATAAAATATTAAGCTGTAACTTTCATGTTTGTAAACTAAAATTGGCAGTTACCACCAAGATTTACAGGTTGTTTTATCTTACGTAACACAAATATAGTAAATCAAAAAGTCACATAATGATATGTACAATGAAATACAAAACTTTGCTCAAAAACATTCCGAATGCACACATTGTATTACTCTACTCCACTAAAGCACAGATTATTAATTATATTTATAATTTAGTGATTATTATAGCTTATTAACAAATCTGAGAAAAATTTATATTTCAGTTGCAAGTCACCATGAGATCCACCCATCTGCACATGTAAAACATTTTAACCTTCTCATATTGAAGAAAATTTCTTAGTATAAATGAAACGAATAAATTTTTGCTTTTTTTTTTTTTTTTTTCTCCTCAAACTTATGTGAGGGATGAGATTGACAAAGAAAGAAAAAGTCTGAAAGAATGTGTGAACAACATTTGAGCAATAATACTTACAAATTGCAAGTTTAATAAATATTGTAATTGCTACTGATATTAAGTCCATCCTACTTATATACAGTTTTGCCAATGAAAAAAAAAAAAAAATTGAAAAAAACTGATTTTTTTGAAAAATTAAAAAAGTCTGAAAATTAGACTAGACTAAAGTCTGAAGAATCTCATCCCTGTTAAGTGCAACTTTCAAAGCAGAGGAAGATGAAAGAAAAAAAAAAAAAAAAGACTAGAAAGACTAGAAATATAAACCAGGGTTGCCACTTGTAAATTCTAGGTGGGGGAGAATACTTAGCCTTTTCAGATTGAATGAATAAAAAGTGTGCATCTTGTTGCAAGTATATAGGTTAAGATTTTAAATTTTCATTTTAGTGCAGTTCATGAAACAATTCAGTAATGGCTAAAAGCATATTTACTGCCAATAAAAGGCCTACTTCAAAACTATCACTCAAACCTACTTCATCACTCTATAGCATCGTTTCACAACCATTTTAGGGTTGTAACTCCCTTGGAAAAAATAAAATTACATAACATGCGAGATCCTCCCCCCCCTTTCCTTGTTACAATGAATACAGAAGCTAAGTAATGAGAGCTTAAACAAAAAACTGATCTCCTATGCCACACCTTAAACAAAAAATGTTTTTCATCTATGGTCACTGTAAAATCTAAATAGAGAAATCATTTACTTCACTTGAAAATAATTTACTTATGTTTTGTTTGTCAATGAGCAGATTTTTCAATACAAAAGCTTAAGTGAAGAATAAAGTCAACTGTAACCACCACTTTAACAATTAGGGTTTCACTATTTTAAAAAACTAGCTACTTTATTTTATAAGGTTTTTATTGCTTGGTAATATTAAATTTTGCAATGCTTGATTATAATTTTAAAATACTTTATTTGATAAAATGATGTTTTTTTTTTTTTTTTTTTCATACAGATCTCATTTATAAAAAGAGGTAGATACTACCTTTATACCAGAGCGTGACCCCAGATTGAGAAAAGATGCTCCATGATATCAAAAGCATAAAGGGAAGATATGTGTACCACAAAACATATCTAACTTTTATCTTTTATTCAAAAAAAAAAAAAATAATAATAATTTGATTACAAATATTTTAAATATTTTTTTCAATCAATGGCAACCCTGATAAAAGCTTTTTTGCATAATTTAACAAAATTTTACATGTCTCAACAAAAACAACATATTAAAACAGCTTAAAAATGGTGGTATTTAACTTAAAAACACCTAAAACATATTTTACAAGTGGTTTATAACATATCACAGCCTTACATAAAAATCTAATGAATCTCTACTAGTTCAATATTTGCATACAGTTTTCAATGATAAATGTGTGCTTTCAGTTTATTTGAATTGTTTGTTCAGTGAGCAAACAAAAACAAGTTTGTTTCTAAAAACAATTATCGTAAAATATTATAAGCAACATGTAATACACATTCTCTTGAGCCATAGAAAATAAAAAGCCTCTCCCACTCTCAGCAGAGATGGGACTTTTGTTACTAGGTATTGCTTTACTAACATTTCTTTAGTACTTCAATTCTTAAAACGCTAGAAAAATAAAAATTAACATTCATAGGATATTAAGAAAAGTCTATTTAAAGTTAAACATAAAATTAAAGGCATCTAATATCAAAACTGCTTCATGAGATCCAATGACATACAAAAATTACACGAGGGTACAAATTTCGCTGCATACAAATATATGCAAAAACCTAAGTTTCGCGATTCCTGGACATATAGTACCACTTACTATACAGAGCAAAATAGGTCTCTGCACATGAATAATAAAAATTAAAAAAAATAAATAAAATAGTAGCAATATTAACTGGTTGCAGCAGAGAAAATGGCCATGGAGATTGCAGACAAAATGGCTGAGATGGGTAGTGTAAGTACCCAAGCAAGAACTATGGTTCGAAATAATTTCCAGTCCACTGCTGCTCGGGAGCGAGTCCATCCAACAAAAACAACTGAACCTACTTTGCAGTGTGTTGTACTAATAGGAAGACCTATTTTTGAAGCAAGGAGCACCGTTGTTGCTGCACCAATTTCAATACAAAAGCCACTAAAAATTAATGATAAAGTAATAAATAGGGCGATTTAAAAATAAATAATTTTCATGAAATTAAAGAATCATAAGTTTTAGCAGTAAAAGAATGAAACGTTACATGCTAGAGTAAAAATATTTTTTTATTAAAAATACAACTTCATTACAACATTAATCATAAAAGGGGATTGATAAATAAAAATTTATATATTTTAATAATACCTTTAGAAATGCATTTATTAAGTCATGTAGCATTTAAAATAAATCTTTACCTTCCGGGCATTTTTCTAATTTTAAGTCCATATCTATGACTAAAATTTAGCAGTGATTGGTCACTGCAAGGATTAGACATGTACAAACGACTTAAAAATAATGCTTTTTTCCCAAGCAACTATACTTAATAACAGATCAAAAGAAAAAATGTATATATATCACATATTTTTTTTAGTTGGATTTATCACTAAACATTAAAAACTTTCAAAATACTAAAGGAACACTATTCCTTTACAATATAAAATGTTGAAACTCCAGTGATGCCGCTTACCTGCTATAACGCATCAAATACGCAAAAAATGATGATGGGACGCAAAAGAAAAGTTACAACGCGTCCCCCGGGACGCGTAATTTCCATCATGCAAAATTTTGAAAAAAAAAAAAAAAAAAAAAAAGGTGAGAGAGGGTGCGTTCAGACTGCCAATTTTGGGTAAATCTCTAGTAAAACACAAACTGCTCGTGTTTTACTCATGGAGATTGGCATCGTGAACGGCTTTGTGGGCCCGTTTACATGCACACAAATGCAGAGTAACGCTTCCCCTACATGGGGGAAAAAATGCAGGGTAGAAAGATCCCTAGTCGAAAGGAGGCATAGGAGTGTTCGCTTTCCCACGATGCATTGCGAGTTTTCCCCCATACTCTGCTTTTACCCGGGATATATATCGTGCTGTGCGTACACGTGGTTAAGCTGAAGAAAAAAGGGGATAACATTGACGTTCTTCTCCTTTTTCCCTCCCCCACACTTACGTTTTCATGTTAGAGGTTGTTCTGTTAGAGAAGGTGGACTATCGGAATTGAATAAAGTTTTTTCATTATTTATTTTTAATATTCGCTTGTGTAAATGTAAACAATGATTTGTTTTATATTAAATCTGACTTATTATTTAGAAATGAAATCTATAAGCTATAGAAGCGGTAAATATTTTAAACAACCTAGAAGAGAAAAGGGGGGGGGGTGTTCCATATTTTACTGTTGTATATCCTTTCCTTCCTCAAATATATTCCGATTTTCCTTGTGATAAATTTATTAATACATAGTAATTATTTTTTTTAATTAATATAAGATGGAGGGGCGCTTGAACGGTATTTTATTGTAGTTTTAATATTTTAAGATGTTGCAGCTGTTCTGCGAGTACATTTTACTTTCTTAAACATTTCTACCGATGCAGCCTTTCTCCCGGTTTTTACAGTACATACAAAAGGGGATTTTATTATTAGGATTTATTAAATATTAGGATTCAGGGCGTCATCAGGAAGGCTTTGCCGTGAAGGCAAAGTAAATGACATGCATGTCACAACAAATTTTTCTTTATTAATTACAATTCATTTTATTTATTTATTTTTTGAAATATAAGTTTTAGGTTATTTATAAATAAGATATTCATACGCATCAGCACACCAAAATGGGTGAGACATGATAACATCAGTCGTGAAATTAACCAAATGCTTTTATATCGATAAGGACCCACTTTTTGGAAAAAAGGACCCGTAAATTTTGGAGCCCTGGGTCCCAAGGATCCGTCTCTTCCAAAGTCTAGCGACATCACTGAACTCTAATTAAATTTGATCTAATAAAATAAATATCAATGATTTTGGGGTTTACTGCACCCCTCTTAACTAAATAAAAAGAAAAAAAGAAGTTACCTGGATGGGGTTATTTTAGTCAGATTTTCTCCAATTGTTTTTATAACACGCTGTCCCCATGCCCATAATCCAATACTGATGCCAACACCTCCAAACAGCATAATCCAAAAGGGAGACTCACTATTCTGTAAAGCACTGCCTTCATGATAAATCAGCCAGAGAGCAACAACAGGTCCAATAGCATTGCTGTAATATGAAAATAAGATAAGACAAATCATAACATACTAGTTTTTCATATTTCATTATATACTGGGTGATTCAAAATAAATTTTACAGGAATTCTCTCTTAAACTTTGAGTGACTGAAACAAAGTTTCAGTTTGAAAAGTCAAACAAATATAGATTTCAGATTTTTTAGATTAAATTTTTTTTAACAAGGGGCTGTACAATACACATATTAAAACACAAAATTTAATTTTTATATGATTCCTACTTTGCTATCCGTTATATTTGGAAAACATTGCTCTGTGTCCAAGATAAATAAAATAAAAATCATGTCTCCCGAGTGGAATAATTTCCTAGATATTACAAGTAGAAAATGATGACATATCACTTTACTTGCTGTACTTGCATCCATTTTGTAGCAAAAAACTTCTAAATTAAGGGATGAACTATGAGTTAATAAAAGTTAAACAATGATCCCTGTAGAGTCCGCCCGTCCAATTGTCGTTGAGCTGCAGTTTGGTAGCGGGAACTGCTGACCATTCCACGGTTTGAATCCATGTTGAGAATGCAATTAATCAAGCCTGATGTCGAGACTAACCATTTTATTATACATACATATATATCATATTTACAGGGTGACTTTTAAATATGTATATAGGACATACACCATCCTTTTGATGTAATTACCCCCAGAGAGCCCCTTGGTTTTCCCCCCCCCCCCTGCGTTCTCTCTTCTCTCCGTTCGGAGAGCATCACCGTGGGTCATCCTAAGGGAGGGGGTGAAACTGAGCGAGTTCCCTACAATCCCTTTGTTGGAAAATGACAATCAAATGCATTCAAACTCTTAAAATTAACAGGCTTAGTTTTATCTGAACAGATCAGGACACCATTGTGAAATTATTGATAATTTAGTCTTTTAGGGGTCATCCACTAATTATGCCAGGGGTCACGCTAATTACACCCACTAATTCCAGAGAAGGGGTTTCAAACCGTGACATAGGATGATAGAAAAAGTAGTGTGGGTTAACTTTCACTAGAATCTGCCGAACAAACATTAAAAGAAGAATGTTAGCGAAAATAAGATTTCCATAAGTCAAATGTAGCTGTGCACTCAGAGACATGGGATTTTAAAAAATAATTTAACCTCTTAGACACAGAGCTATATTTTTCCAAATATTGGTGATAGTAAAAGAGGTACCATGTAAAAACAAAATTTTACATTTTAATATGTATACAGCCGTTTCTTAAAAAAAAAAATGCCTTATCTGAAAGCTACTCTTCATCTGATTAACTTTTCTAACTGAAAGTAATTTTCAATCACTTACAGTTTAAAAAATAATAGATGTAACATAAATTTTGTATCACTCAGTGTATATATATTTATATACATATAATGTATATGACTTAATATTAATCTGCGTATGTGTGCAAGCATAAAAATAAACTGGTACAAAGGGTCCACCCTTTGCACTCGAGGCATCTCTCTTGAGTACGCTTAAACCCACCACTAAACATGCATTTAACCTGTCCACTCTCTTCATTAGAAAGAGGCAACAGAGAAGACTGTCGATTTTTTAAAGAAGTCATACATTTTAAAAATTTCTAGATTTTAAGCTTGATGCGCAAACACAAGACATTGTCGCAGAACATTCAAATTTTACACGTCTTATTTATATCAATTTACAACTTTTGAGACCTCAAGAGATAAAGATTTTGAATTATTTTTTTTTTGGATCCACCCTAATGGTCAGGCATGTAAAAAGAATGCACTACATGCCTAGTCAGGCATGTAGTGCAAAATAAATAAATACATGTTCAATTGCAAATTTTACATGCCCCAGGCATGTCAGGCAATAGATTTTTCAAATTCTGACAATTAACAAGAATTTTCGCATGCATCTTTTTAATAACACATTTAATAATGAATTATCATTACTACTCAAAATTCTGAAAAGGGCAAATACCTGACATCATTTGCACCATGAGCAAAAGAAGCAAAAACGGCAGTCAGAATTTGCAGAGAAGAAAACTGCCGAGCAGTTTCCGGAATATCTTCAGCGGAAACAACTCCAGAAGGCAACATTTCTTTTTCCTAAAATGTTAAAGAAAAAAATGCATGTTACATGTCTTGTACAGGAACAATGTAGTGAAACAGAAAAATTACAGTAAATAGAAATGCATGTTTGTACACATTACGCATTTAATAGCTGTATTGTAAACAGTCTAGAAATTTAATAAAAATTCACATTTTACTAATAAAAAAGGGTTATAGGTTGTCTTCACACACACACACACATATATAATGAGGGTATTTCCTGAAGTAACTATCAGTATCTTAATTACATTTTAAAGGTTTTTCAACAATTTAAAGTTGTAGATTACTTTACACTTTCCCATACCAGGGTTTAGTATAACCGAGTACCTTATCAGATCAGTCACTTTAGTCCCTCTGATAGGGGCATTTGCTTACCTTGGGAGGGGGGGGGGGCTGAATGTATCAGTCAAATAAGTCATCTTTGTTTACAATTTTCGGGATATTGAGCCCCCTCCTATCCAATGGAAGTCATTATTTATAAATTCACACTTATGATACACGTATGTGTATGTGTTAGTACTGAAGTGTATTTTTTTTTTCATGGTGTGTGTGTGTGCAGACTTGCCAACCTGGGAAAATCAAAATGTGTAAAACAGCGTGCGAACAGAAATTTCGACACTTTTTGCTATGCAACGTGTGACCGTTATTTTTTACCTTTCACTATAGAATGCACGAGTATTATTTTTAATGCATTTTATATCACAATTATTTGTTTTAAGTATTAAATAAAGCTAAGAAGATTAAAAGAAAATGAAGTTGTTGAATAAAAGGCAAATCAATTAATACACCATCTTCCAGATTTCTGGCAACAATTTATTAATTATAATCACTTAACTGACTTGAAAAAAGCTCTCATTTTGACTGTGCTGACTTCAAAGAAGCAGCAGTAGCTTTTTCGCCTTTATTCAGAAAATCTGAAGTAAAAGTTTTCTGGAAGCAAGATTTTTCGCTGTCGGCTTTCCAAAATCTTATTAAACAAGTTGCACCTGAATTCAATTCTGTTTTTTCGAATAATACTGAAAACCCACTCACATTCAGCATGGTCAGCTGCTGAAATAGGAACATTGTGTTCGATCAAGAAAGGTGTAAGTAACAGTCCGACTGTCCCAAGGGTGGATTAAGAGGGAGAGGGGGCGACTGCCCCCCGAGAAAAAAGAAATTAATGTAAAAGATCCTAAATTGCTTCCATAAAATGGATGTATATGTCGATCTTGTAACACCCCCCCCCCTCCTAGAAACTTGCATTAATCTGCCACTGGACTGTCCACCCTCTTTGAAATATGTTTGTAGACTTCTGCTGCTATTAGCACGTTTTACATTTTCACTGTGTTTTGACGAACTCACGTGGGGAGAAATGTCATTCTTTCCTCCGTGAGAAATGCTGAAATCACTACGGCACATGTTACAATAAGCAAATTTCGCTCCATACTATACATGCCCATTTTTTTCCATAACTTTTTTTTAATAAGTTATGCTGTTCTAGTGGCCATTACAGGCCATTTACCGAAAATAATCCCCAGAAAATCAATCGAAGTATGCTCATACTACCGTCTACCAATGTCTCTTAACCGCAAAGCGGGTGCGCGCTGATAACGAAGAACACCACGTGAGACGAACAAGTCACAGGAGAAAGACCTACTCCCTAGTAAGCGATTCTCCCATTCGCTCTGCTCTATGACGTCATGACTGGGTAAACCAATTAAGAAATACTCGGCGTCACATCTGGAAAAAGATTTTTTTTTTCTTTGCCTCAGTGGCAACTAAGAAAAATATTTTGATGCGCATTGTATCAACATGGATGTGCGATGTCGATGATGTGCACTTAGATCCATATTGAAAAGGCAAAAAGGCCCAAACATAGAACATCATTTCAATTTAAAACCTAATACATTTCTTTTTAATATCAATTTCAGTTTTTAAGAAATAAACACAAGTAAGGAAGAAAATATCCAGAAATGCGTAAAAAAAGTGCTGTATGCATAAAAGCGTAAACAGCAGTCGAAATGCGTAAATTTTACGTGTAAAGCATAAAAGTTGACAAGTCTCTGTGTGTGTGTGTGTGTGTGGGGGGGGGGGGGGGTAATCTTTTCAAACAGGTCTAACTGGACATGTAGAAAATTAGATTTTTCAAACCTCAGTGTTAATGTAAGATGGTTACCCAGCTACTATAGCAACTTCGTTTCCTATGTTTTATCCCCACAATTTATTTCTTCCTTACTCTTAATTGCTTGGAAGTCACACAATTCTGACCATCCCTGACCTGATCTGGCATTGCTATGTTGCTAGCTAGAGGGCATTAGAAACAAGAGAAAGATGAAATTTAGAGAAATAAAATAGTCATACTGTTTTATGGCAGTACCTTGTCTTTCATCGAATATTAATATCTGAACACATTAATGTACATTGCAATTGAAAAGAAAATATTTCATAAAATATAAGAACACATTATCAAAAATAACTATGGCGAACTCGCAAAAGTATATTCAGGGTCAGGACTAAAGCAAAAGCAACACTATACAGCAAAATTTTCATTATGGGGCAGTTAGAAACAAGCTTTTCATTTGGAAACAATGGGAGTAGCATTAACATTTCTAGGATCATTTATGAAGGAAATTAGAAGATTGATACATGAGTAATTTTATAAAAGTACAGTGGCTTTTAATGAAGAAGGGGATCATATTATCATACATAGATGTTTTTCTTGAAATGGAAAATGCAGATTTTTGGAAAAATTAAAGACATCCACTCAAACATAGGTTATAGTGCAAGTTGAAACAGAAAATCCTTTCTTGAAGATGTTTTTTAAGGGAAATACATTTCAAACATTTTATTAGCATTCTATATTGAAAGGATGTATTGTGTTGTGCAATAAGGCAAAGCTAATCAATGGCTATATGCAAGGGTGGAGTGCCTTGGTTGAAGGACTTTCACAGAAGTTCTAATGTGTATTCACATCAAATCTGGAGAAAATATCCCAAAACTCCAGACCATTAGATCAATGGCTATATGATATCCCTAAACCCAGGACCTTCACACATCAGCCATCTACCATGTTTGGTGTCTTTATCCACTTGGTATCGGTGGGGCCAAAACTTGAAGGGATGAAAGAAATACATAATGAGGCTTTTAAAATAACATAATAGAAATACTAGTTACTAGTTAGTAACACTGCTTTTAATTTTCTTTTGTTCTTAGCTACTAATGGTAGTGAGTGCTGGACAATAAAGCAAATGAGAATAAATTAATGAAATTTGAAAGAAAAATCTTGAGAAATTTCTTTTAGTATAAGGGAAAATGTAGTTTGGAAATAAGATATAACTTTAAATCGCAGCAAAAATTTAGAAAACCAAATGTAGTAAAAGTAAATCAGTAAGACAGCTAGGTCATATTTACAGATATATGGATGAAAACCCAATGAAGAAATGGAAATTAAAAAACCAGAGGGAAAGAGAAGGAGAGGAAGCCTGTAGGCGAAGTGGCTGGAGAATGTCGAAAAATGGTTAAAGAACATTGAAGTCAGTAAGTGGAGGACTGCGGCATTAGATAGGTCAAGATGACGGAAGCTGACGGCCAGCTGTAGTGCAAAAGAAGGGAAAATAATTATGTGTTGCTGAAAGTAGCAAATACTGCACTTAGGCATTAGAAACAGGTTTGAAATACTTGCATTTTTCTTTTCTGGATTTTCATCAATAGTGAAAACTGTGCTGCTGTGACAAGATACCGATTCAGTATTACTATCACCTAAAATAATATCTCCCATTGCTATTTCATAACCTGGAAAAGAAAAAAAGAAAATATTTTGACCACTTTAGCAAACTAAATGCAATCTCAAAAAGTAAAGAGTTGCATCGCAACACAAGAGATACTAGATGTTCAGAAAATATTGCAATCAATATTAAGAAAGTTAAGTCACAAATTGGCATTTTTGGAACAAATAAATATTTGGCACATGATTTGTTATTTTTTGTAGCTCCATCACAAAATAATATCATGGTGGGTACAAGATCTGAGAAAAAAATTCCCTGAGAATTCTCTGATTTTGCAAAATCTTCCCTGATTCTATTATGTATCACAAAAATAGTTAATTTTTGTTTGCATTTAGGCAACCAATATATTCAAAGAGCATATGCATGTATTAGTTACAAAAATGAAAAATGTCTGCTTATTGGACACTTCCGTATAAAGTTCAAATAGCTTAAACAGAAAATAGCAATGAATGAAACTAATCATTGAAGTAAGACCTTCCAAAAAGTGCCAGAATGAAAATTTTTGATTTGGAGAGTATTCATGTTAAATTTAGAAATAAAATTGTCTATCGTTCATATTTAAAGGACATACACAAAACTGGCAATCGATTTGGTTTTAATTATTATACCTGATAACCTACAAAGAGAACATGATTTCATCAAAATCTTAAGATTTTTCTACAGAAAATTAAAGTATATAGCCCCCACAAAATTTCTCAAAATCTTAATACAGTGGGCTCGATTAATCAGGATGAGATGATTATTCGGAACGTCATAGCCAAAAATGTTATTGAAAACCTTAAAACACTATTCATGTTGATTGTGCAGAGACATTAGTAAAAAGCACCCCAGTTAAGAAATCACAAGGATCAATTTTTCATCAAATTTTATCAGAAGATGAAATTTGCAGAAAAAAGAAACTTTTAGTGTGTCACTTAAAAAAAAAAAAAAAAAAAAAAAAAAAAAAAAAAAAAAAAAAAAAACCCCAAGGAATTTTGAAGAATGTCCAAAAAAAGACGAAGAAAATATTTTATAAAGCATCAAAAATGAACTCACGGTGATGAATTAAAATTCTTTAAAGAGTAAATGAGAAAAAAAAAAGACTTCTATCATTTCATTCTATACAAAACAATGGAATAAACTACATTCGCTCTTGCATTGTACTAGTTGTAAATCTAAATAACATTCAACTTTATTTTCATTCTCTTTATTTTGCATTAATTAAATTATCATACAATAGGAAATTAATTATTGAACATTGTATATCATTTTTTCGAAAAATTTCATCAATTTTGCATAAGTTTGATTATTTGGGATATTTGCTTATCAGCGAGGAGATTTTTCTCGACCATCCAGGTTAATCGAGAGTCTGCTGTATAGAATATGAAACCAAAAAATAAATTCAAATAAATTAGTAAACTTTGGCATTTAGTATGCATTGTTAAAAAAAAAAAAATCACTGACTTGAGTATTTTGATATGGATTATAAATCAATTAAATCGAACAAATATTATAAAAAAATATATCATTATCGCTTAGCAATAGTGAAAATGATTTTATAGCATATGCTGTTGCCAACAAATGCTGAAGTAAACTTTGAATTTCCCTGATTTACGAGTCATTTTTGCAGAATTTCCTGATATTTCTCCAAGTTCTCCAGCAATGCAAAATCCCCTGATAATTCTGCGATTTCCAGGTTCTATAGCCACCCTGAATATATTCATGCAAATAAATATTTTGCTCTTAAAACACAGTCTGACTTAGAGACAATATAAATGAAATCAAAAAACTATTATAAATGAAAACATGCACATGCTTCAGTAGTCAATGAGAAATATTTTTAAAACTAAGCATGATGCAAGGAATGATTACAACAATGATTAAGAAAATCAACTATGCAATCTAGTTTATCAATACTGGTTAATATCTAAAACATGAATGTTAAAAGTATTAATAGGGGAATTCATTACCTTTTCCATTATAACTCTTACCATTTCCTTCAAATCCTGGATTCTCTACCTCAGGATACGAGATCTTAGTAGGTACTAGTAAGAGGAAAAAAGAAAATATAATTTACATACATATTCTATGACACAAAAATATTTTTATTCAATTCCTATTTATAGTAAAAAATCATTTGAGGGGGAAAAAAAAGCACAATATTTGTCTCATGACTTTTTGATTTCATTAATTTAACGGGCATTTTAAATTTTTATGCAGTTGGACTCACAGATTTAAGTTTGAATATTAAAGCAACATTCTATATACACAACAGGGATTGTAAAATAAAATAGGCATTTAAAATTCTAAATATTCCTTTCCTGCACAGATTTCTAGTAAATTAACAGTAATGATTCTCTCCTACTAAGGTTTTCAATGAAATCTGGGTAAGTTAAGTATGTTACAGATGCTTTATTTTATATCTAAGCACATAAACAAGATTGATTCAATACTCAGTATTCAGATTTTTACAAATTCCCGCATTCAGCTACCATCCTACTTTCTCTGCTCTTTTACAATGATGTAAGCCCTGACTACAGAACATAACACATACTTTTTAAAAATTTAATCAATGATGCAATAATGTATATTATAAATTTGGCTGTTTTTTCAATTTGCATTGCCCACGTATCTCTAATAGATAAAGAATTAAAGGGTGTTACCATAGTATAAAGTTAAAATATCATTAAAAGCCATAAAAACTCCGTAAAATTTTAAAAAACGAACCATTTAGTGCTTTCGGAAGCTAGGTCGCTGCGATCTTCGGAACTGAGCTTGTTCCCCGCTTCATCACTTCGAGACATGTCTCCTCTATCTGAGCATGCATCGTGTCGTTGACGGTGCCCTCTTGTGTTATTATTTCTAACACTTCCAGTTTTAAACTATAACTGTGGTTATTGTAGTTGGCTATTTTCTTAACATTTACGAAATCTATATCAATATTTTCTTTTAATGCTAGGCAGGAGAGGGCAGTACTTTGTCTATTATATTTTATATCGCTAATGTGCTCTTTAATTCTATCCTTAATTTTTCTTTTTGTCACACCGATGTAATGTCCGGGAAGGTTAGATTCTTTATTAGTAAAATTTATTTTGCAGACACCCGCTGTTTCTAAAGGATTTATTTTGCCTTTATCGGATCGAATTCTTTTAAAAATATTGCGATTAGGTTTAATTGGGATACGGAGGTTCATTTTACGGGCAAGGTTGGAGAATTTTACAGCAAGAGCGCAACAGTGGGGGATCAGGTGAGAAAACGGGGGTTTTCCTTTCTGTGCGTCGTTAATGAGGTTTAGTTTCTTTTTTCTATTTTTGATTAAGTGGGAAACAATATTTCTGGGGTAATTGGCTTCTTGTGAAAGTAGTTGTATAATTTGTAGTTCTTCTTTTAGTAGTTTTTGGTTGGTAAAGTTAAAATATCATTAAAAGCCATAAAAACTCCGTAAAAGTTTAAAAAACGAACCATTTAGCACTTTTGGCAGCTAGGACACTGCCATCTTCGGAACTGACCACCTTTGGGGGATACACCCTACATATATATATCCTTAACAGTTTCATCCAAAACAGTACATTACAACAGAAATAAAACTGACTTTTTTTTTTACTAAGTATTTTTTCGAGACTATTATTTAAAATTGCTTTTAAACATAATTTAGGCACTGATTGCTCAATAAGAGTTTCATTATAAGAAACTTTCTTAAGTTGAACAGTGTAGAAAGGGGTTGATCCAGGGATTTTTTCCCCAGGGATCTCATTCCTGGTAAATGTTAGCATGTTCATCATTTATATATAAACTTGACTGAAAAATTCAGTTGTGACAGGAGGCATCAAGAAGATTACCATAGAATATGGGATTACTTACCATACCTATAATACTTACCATAGAATACGGGATTAAAAATACCAAAAAAATGCATACATGTTTCGGCATGTCACACTGGAGTGACAAAAATATAATTCTAACTACAAAAGATTTATTTAATTAATTATTGCAAAAGTTATTGAAGTGCTCATTGAAGTCATTGCAGTCCACAATGATTAAAAATGATTACCAGACACGCTTGAAGATGGCAGGAATGCTTTTTATGTCTGCATAGCAACATGGATTTCAGTATGACATGCACCTTTCATCTCCCCTGAATACAGAGCCAGTGTTTTTCATGGTTTTCACTTTTTCAATCTGGTTTGCTACCCCACACTCTATGGTAAGTCTTCATCTTCTTGATGCCTTTTATCTATCCAAATTTGTTGACTAAATTTGAGAGAACACCCTGTTCATATACATATATATATAAAATAAATAGATATCTAAGATATTTTCCCCCTCTACAAATACAAATAATTTCCATGATCTAGGAAAGTTGCATATAGCTATTTAATATCAATTTTGAATACATAAAAAATAATTGAAATAATGTTCTAAGAAATTTTTTTTCTTCTTCTTCAAATATACTGAGCAAGAAAGAAAAGGAGGTGCAAGAAGTTACCAAATCAATTTGGGAGGGGGAAGTGAGAAACAGATCAAAAGTTTAAACATTGGTCTAATGTATTTTAGAAGATGTTAGTGAATTATTGAAAAAAAAAAAAAGCTTTTTTACAAGTGTTGATAGATTCTGACGCAATCATACCTTATTTGATCAAGAAAACTAACATAAAATCATGATACTTGTTGTAAAATAAGACTTCCATAAAATTGAAATAAAATATCCACACAATACACTTGAAACATAATTAAATTTACAAAACATGAATCCTTAATCTGGAAGCTCAAAATTAGAGATAGACAAAAGTTAAATATTTAAACTTAATGCATATAAATCAGACAAACACACACACACACACACACAAAAAAAAAAGGGGGGGGGAGAAAGAAAAGAAAAACTTACTATCTTCTTTGCTAATTTGATTATCACTGTTTTCACTATCACCAATATCTAAAAATGAGAAAATAAAATAAGTCAATAATTTACAAGACAAATAATTTCATGTAGAATGGATACTAGATTTTAATGCTAGAACTATCTATTCCATTAATACTTAAGAAATAATTTCTGTTTTATTTAAACTTACTTGTAGCAGAGGTTTGAAGATGAGGAACTAGTATATACCAGACTCCTACTCCAAACACAAATCCTAAACTAAGAGCCAAAATTAATACACCCCACCAGGGTATCAAGTCAAAACCAAGGTCTGGGAAAAAAAAAAAAAAAAGTATATAATAATTATAGATGCATATGAGAAAATCTAATGTCATAGATTAGCACAAAAATATAGTGTTTTAAAAAGCAACATCCTAAGAGAAAAGTTCAAATTATTAATACATAGTAACTGCTAAGCATTGCATACTCAATATTTAATAAAACTGTTTCAAGCTGCAATAAAAAGAAATTGCAGTTTATTCTTAACTACAAAACATTCCTTGATACAAAATATTCTACTAACAAACACAGTGGCAGATAAAAAATTATTTTGGGGAGAGGATATTAAAAAAGAAACGAAAAGAAAAACCATTTGACCTAAACAAAACCTACTAATATAACAAATGCAAAAGTTTGTAAACCAATGTTCCCACGATTTTCATAAATTTCTAAATTTTATAGTACATCCCAAACCATTACCTGAAACTGAATATCACACTGATGGAGCCAGGGATTAATAAACTATATGTAAAAAATATATAGCTTGTGATTAGACATAATTGAAAATTTAATGAAAAGTTAACTCAAACTTGCTTGTCAACACAGCCTTATACAGCAAAATTGCACACTGTTAGAAATGGGAAAAAATACATAGGTATTAAAAATATGTTTTAGAGTCTCGATACTTCAAGGTGAGCAAGACCGGTCTTGCATGAACTATTGAAAACCCAAATTATCAAAAATCATAAAATTTAACAAACAAATAAACAGAATTAAAGCAATTTTTCTAATTTGAGTGCCTATTTAAATGAAAAATGTACTTAAATATTATTATATTAGTGATGATTAGAACCGGTTAATTATATTGGAAAATAAGAATCAATTTTTTTTTTTTTTTTTTTGTATTGGCACGTTGACCCATTTCCATGCAGCAATATCACATCGCCAAAGCAGCATGTCAATACTTCACAGAAATGTCAGTGAAGGCATCTATAGGAAAAAATACACCCATTTTCTTTGGGAGGGGATTTTTGATGTGGCTTCCAGATGAACCAAATATTTGAATTTTGCTGTGCGAAAAAATTCTTTCATGTGTTTCGTAAGTGCTGGTCATTATTTGGGAGCTAAACTGATTTTTTTTATCAATTCGGATTTATGGAAAACTTGAACAATCAAGATTCTATTTAAGAAAAACAAAACAGATCAGTGCACTAGTGACTAACATAAAGCTGACATTTTATTTTTAACTTATGCAGTAACTCTTAATGCACCTGAGCAAAGCAGCTAGTGAACAATATAGCTAAATGTCATCCTTAATATCATTTTTAATTTTCAGGAGGGAGTGAAGAAGACCTCTAGATCTCCCATTGAATAAACAATTAAGTATGTTCTTCAGGACCTATGGAAGGCCAGTACTTGAGACATCAGACTAACCCAGGGTTGCTACTCAAATCCTGAAATGAAATTCCCTGTATTTTCCCTGTCCTTTTCATGATCAAAAAGGGGACAAACACGACATAGCGCAATAACGGCATATAACACAATATAGTATCATAGATGCACAACTATTTAATATTTTAAATAGTTGTGCATCTTTAATAATATCACATTGATTATTAGCTTAACTAAATTAAAATTATCAACTTAATTTAGTTAAGCTAAATTTAGGGATGAGAATGATTGAAGAGAAAAAGTGCGTAAGCTTGAATTTAACCGTTAAAATATTTTGACAAGCATCATACACTGTTTTCCATAAAATATCAATCGCAAACCAAATTAATTATATTTATCTTGATTAAAATAATCCCAGTACTCATGCATAAATAAGTATTTAATAATCAATTTTAGATAGAGAGTGTTCAATAGAAAAACAGGCTATCATTATTTAAAAAGAGGATTTTAAGCAAATTCCCCATAAATCTAAGGTCAAGGTAAATAATTTCATGAATAGATTTCAGACAATGTCTTTATGTACAAATAAAATAACATAAAAAGGCTGATTTGGAAGGTTTAATATTATTATTATTTACTTTTTTTTTGCAAAACTTCCATCAGAAATAGTGTAAAAATTATATTGCAGTGTAATTAGTTGCATTGACAAAAAGTGTTAAAAAATAAATATTAAAAACTGCATTTACCTTTACTTAAAAGAAAAGCAGTTCTTTTTCTCATAGTCAATCTATACAAATCAATGTCTTATTTAAATCTCTGTCATGATTTTTTAGCTTAACATTCAAACTTTCAGAAGCATTTAAAATTCAAGAAATTTATAAACATAAATTTAAATAAGCATTCAAGTATTTTGTAGTTGCATTAGAAATGTTTATAAAGAAATACTGAAAAGGAAATACTCATTTACCAAAAAGATTGAACTTGAGTTGGCAGATACGAGATTCGGAATTCTGCCGCGATTATATCATCTACATATTTTTTTTAAATAAAAATAATTAAAATGCGGAATTCCGTGGAAGATTTTTTATCCTTGTAAATTAAAATTATTACTTATTACCAGCAGTTTGGTCCTTAGTAATGGCAAAATGATTGATGAACAAGTGCCTGCTCATTGGGGAAAAAAAGCAAATTTTTAATAAAATAAACACTTTCACTAGTAAATCTAAAGATTTATTATTATTTTTTTTTAATTCCAAAATCCGTTGGTTGATGTTAGACAATCCAGCAGATTGTTCCTCCATAATTTTCTGTATTTTCTTTGGTAATATTTTGATCTGCTCAGAAACTTTTCATTGTGAAAAAAAAAAAAAAAAAAAAAAAAAAAAAAACAGAGTACACACGAGGTGACAGCAAGACTAAACAGCGAGAAAGAGTAAAAACCATAAACAAACATGCGACGTGTGTCTAGCAATGCCCACATACAAGCAGATGGGGAAGAACTAGAAGGGGGAAATCCACCAGGAGGAAGCGCAAAAGGGAATATCGCCCTTTCTAAAGGAACGTTCCGTAGAGAGATTATACGACACAGCGGAGCTGAGAGGGGAAAAGGGGAATACCCTTTCTCTAGCCAGCTCTCTTAGATGCATAGGCATACCACTGGCGCCAATCAATCGCTTCGACGGGCGTGACTCCGGCTTTTCAATAAACAAGGCGCAGGTTATGGTTCGCGATCTCACTTTTTACTGAAATACGAAATACAGGCATAATCTTTCCCAAACAAAAATTTAAAATTTGTATTAATTAAAAAATATAAATGAATTTTTCGCTGCAAATATATTTTTCCCTGTATTTTCCCGGTTTTCATGAAAATTCTTCATTTTCCCTGAGTTTTCCCGGTTTTTTTCGCGATTTCTAAATTCCCTGAGTTTTCCCGGTTTTCCAGGTTCTCCAGGTCGCGTAGCAACCCTGTAACCAAAAGGAAATATGTTCGATTCCTGATCTACCACTAAAGACCACTGTCAGTGTTCAGATTAATCAACTAATTTCTTCAATTGATTGATTAGTCGGTTAAATTTTTAATCAGATTAAAATCAATCATGATAAAAAAAATCTATTGTAATCACAATTAATGAGTAATTCTTAGTTAATGAATACAGCTGTGTAAATTACAAATTGTGGACTCCCCCCCTCCCATACTGGATTACACGAAGAAATATAAAGTTTACACACAGGAATTTCTCTGCTTATCAACTGGAAGGGTTTGGCATCATCACTATACAAAGGGGGGGGGGCTTTGTGACTCACAGAACTGAACTGCTTAGAACAGGCAAGCAGTACGTAAGCAGGTACTGATGGGCATACTTACATTTTGGTCCATCATGAACAGCAGAAAATATGTTCACAAAAATAGTGAAGCTCCAGAAAAAAGGAAGAGCCATGTAGCCACGCTCTATGGCATTTTCCTAAAATAAAGAGAAAAAAGCAAACAGCATGAAATAACCACTTACTACTTTTCAGATTTTTTTATTTATGTTAAATATTTAATAGTTTCAATAGTAAATTTTTTCCCCTAATAATTCTTAAAAGATAGAAATTCAGTAGAACTACCCAAGCCATATGAAGTTTTACAAAGAAATAACGGTATTTATATAGCTTCCCAAAATCCAAAAAGAATGACTTTTTAAAAAGAATCATCACCATATAAATTACTCAGTGATGCCACTCATAAAACATCAAAAACGAGGAAAACATGCGTGAATTAAAAAAAAAAAAAAAAAATAGTGGGAAAAGAAGAAATCCTCACCGAATACAAAAAGTAAGAAAAAGTGGAAAGTAAAAAACATGTTTAAGTTTATTTTTTGTTTGCTTCCATATAATATATATATATTGTTTTGTTTTCATTGGCAAAATATTCTTTGTTTCAACTTTAATTATTTTACATCATTTTCTTCCATATCTGATCTGAACCTGTCATTTTCGTAAAGTTTTTTTTTTTTTACTGGTTTTCTTTGAAAAAGAAATAAATTTGAGATAGAAGTTAATTTTCATTCTTACAGCACAAGTGATTTAAATAAAGGAATGCTAAAGGAAATATATTAATTAATTTTCACAGGGGATGGAAAAAGATTGAAATGGAGATGCTGAAAGTTAATATTTAATTACTGCTGGGGGGAAAAGCAGAAATACAGTGGATTTTTAGAACTCCACTGAATATGCAGAATGATAATAAATAAATAAATAAAAGCTGAAATCTGCCATTCCACAGAAAAGTGGCATCCTTGACTACTGCATTCAACTATAAACTGTTATGAGAATAAATATTCATGTGTATATTAATACTCTGCCACCTGCAGAAGATATAGTACAATTCTGTTTTGAATTTTGAGCAACAAAAAAGGTTGGAGATCTTTTTTGTAAGAACTAGACTACAACACAGCCTGTTTCTTGTTAGTGGAATAAATTTAACCCTTTCGCGACGGGAAGCGCAAACACGCGCTTATCGCTGAAGCCGGCAGTCTCTTTCGCAAATGTTTGTCCAGGGTCGGAGAGTTTTTCGCGATTAAAACTAAATCCATGAACAGAACAATCAGAATATATTATAGTGTCACTATCACTACTATCCGAATCTGCTTCAGAATCAATATCTCATAATTTCAAATAATTTGCGCCATTTCTGCTATTTCAAGCTCTAACACTTTCGAAGCTTCGACATTCTAACTGTAAAATGAGAAAAAATCCACGTCTACTAGATCTAATTATCCACTAAAAACTGGACTGCAAACCGTAATACCCAACGCTGTAGCGAAAATAAAACTCCCTGCTTACTATAAAGAAATACCACGTACGGATTTATAGAGCCGTCATAAAGTATACCATTAAGAAACATTCCATTCAACTTATGTTTATATTATCAAAAACCACGTGTATGTGAGTCATGCTACTCCCATTCTGAGTAGAAGGTCAAATCTACATGTATCTGTAACCGCATGGACATACAATGCCATCTTGTGCCAAAAGTTATAGTTTTTAAAACGTTCCAGGACACTGGCACAACTGTGTGACGGCAGGGGGTGAACGAGGAAACGCTCTGGCACGCCAGCGTGTCGGCCGGGAACTGAGTGCGTTTCTTACTGGCACGTATACGTGACAGTCGGCGCGAAAAGGTTAATAAAGTAATGATTTACCCCTTCCCACTGTTCAAGTAATCTCTCAGTAGCAGAACGAAATGTAAGCCACCAAGTTGGAGAATGTTTCAAGAATTTCTTTTAGGCAACTTCAGATCTTCTTGAGAGTACAAGTATGATCTCATCACAAACTTTGGAAACAAAATTATAGATCATACTATTATTATATTTTGAAGAATAGTGTATTCAACACACCAGTTTTCATTTCTTGACCACTTGAAGCAACAAAATAAGATAGAAAAGACAATTTGAAAAAAGAGATCATAAAAAAAAAAAAGAGGGACTAAAAGCTGAAAAAGAGGTTGTCTTCTAGGTCTGTCAGTATCGTTATTTTTCTCTGTATATCCAAACTCGGCATCTCAAAATAGATCAAAATAAAAATTTCCCTTTATTTTCAACAAATAAAGTGAGTTGCAAAGCATTGAAAAATGACACCTTTAACGCCAAAGAACAAATTGAATCAGCAGTAGCTCCCAAAACAGTGGATGCATTTCATCATACTTTACTTAAAAAATTAATTTCTAAAAGTACCAAACTAATGACAGTCCTCTCTTGTCCTTCATATAATTTATGAGTCATTAAATCCCATTTTAAAAATCATAAAGAGCAATACAAATAAATTTTGTTTTGACCAAGTTTTTTTTTTTAAACCCAAGAAAAATACTTTTCGTTCTACTCAAACCAGTAGTTTTGAAAATATCTCCTAAATAGAAAAATTAAGCTATAAGGCACAGTATTATAGATTTTGCCTTGCTGTGCACTGTCATATTCAGCTTTATAATAGAGCTAGATATTGTTATAATCCCCAATTGCTAAATCTATTAATTTTCATCATGGAATAATTAAATTTCACTTGGGGTAAATGAAACTAAAAAAGTTGAATAGGCAAAATAAAAATAATGATCTATACTGGGAATTTCAAAGTACAAAATAAATATGTAAACTGTTCTAAGTCATGGTATAAGACAGAAAACATACTATATATATATATATATACGTGTGTGTGTCTAAAAAGCATTTTTTTGTGTATGTGTGATAGTTAAAACTGAAGATTTCATTTAGTTTCTGATTTTATTTTAATTTTTTTAGAAGGACAGGGTATTGCACACCAATGAGTCTTTAACCCCTTAAGCCATTTCTCGTGCCCGCCATATTTCCAGGCAATAGTGTACAAATGTTATGTACACTAGAAAGTTGCCTGTATTTAAATTCCCGTGGAAGGATTTTTTTCTATCTCATTTTACACAATAGATGACTGTACTCAAATACGTGTATTTGTGATATGCCTTGTGCAATCTTAGCTCTCTTTTATACTTGAAGAGAGTATAAAAGATGTTTTCTTTGAACAAAAGTTCAAAGAAAACATTACGAATATGTATTCATTTTACAAAGAAAGTTTAATAAATTTCTCTTTTGGTGTTTAAAACAAATATTTTTACAAAACACACATTCAGTCATAATTATCCTGAATGTTCGCTTTTCCTTGAAATTTAACTTTGCCCCCCCCCCCCCCCCACTAAAAGAATGTTCAAAACCTGATAATGAATATATATACAGTACATGCACTCATTTTTATACAATTTCGGGAATAAAAGAAATAGATACTTTTATGAACATTTTCTTGAAAATAATACAACCATTAAAGGGGTTAAATTATGGCCACCAGTTAAATAAGATACAGGCCATCTTTCATCAGCAAACCTAACATAGAGCATGCTTGCAATTTTAACATCAATACAGTAAACAACAAAAATATGTAAGTAATTAAACACTGAAGTAGAGTGTCCTAAAAGTTTCTGTACTGCCAACATATAGATGTCATTTTTGATTATTTAGCTAACTATCTTTGCATCTTTCATACGATTCAAGCTCAAAATATATCACATGCAGTGCAATTCTGATTGTATAATAAATTCATTTCATGATGAACAAAACACAGGCAGAACTCAAATCTTGCACGAAAAGAACATAACAATGAAAGCTAAAGGATTGATGCAATGATAAGCAGACAATACAGTTTATTAGAACAAACAAACAAAAAACACCCACCGACAATGAGTTTAAGTACAGAAACTTTTAGAACACACTGTAGTATTAATACATTATCTATTTAGTATAGATTCTTATAAAATTTTATATAGGTTTAGCTATCAGCCAGTTGTTATTTAGCAGGACTAATACAATAAACATAACATTTCATTCTTTCCTGTAAGGGGGAAAGGGGCACATATTAGAATCAAGAAAATAAAGGACATTTTTAAAAAATCATATTTAGAAGCAAATATTTAAAAAATGATTTTGAGAGCAAGTTGGTGGACACAAGAGGCAGAAATTATTACTCTTTTTGTTAATACGTAGATGAAGATGGGGACTTCTTTTCTAACTGATAAACAGTCACCATCTGTTTCTCTCAATAAACACTGGAAAAAAAAAAAAAAATCCAAAAATTTAATTATGCTTACCTTGGTGATGATGCCCTTCTTGACTATGAGGAAGATGAGGCAAGAGACAAACCCTGACAGCACAGGCGATATGAACCAGGAAGCCACTGAAAGGTGAGCAGATCACCTGTGAGGAACAAGTGCACACACTCACCCTTACTTTTGCAACATAGCAAAGCTACCAAAATCCCAATTCATTGACAACATGCACTCACTACAAACACCCAAAGAGAAGCAGATAAAGTTAAGGGGGCAGATGTTTTCCCAATTCTAAGTCTGATATGACACAGAGTTATATTCTAATACATGTGTGTGTCAGCATGCTGCATTCCCAATTTCTAACAGAAAGAAGTTCGTTCATCTAGTTCTAAATGTGCGGTGTGTCTCAGAAGCTAAAACTGCCAGTACACCGTACATTTAGGGTACTGTATGCATTCTTTTAATAAGCAGTGGGATGGTGAATCAAACTTTATTTACTATTTTTTTTTTTTAAGTATCTATAAATTAATAAAAAATAAAGAAATTAAAAACTGAGGAAAAAAATCAGCTGAAAATTCAGATTTTCTAGCTTTACTCGTGGTTATGTAGATTTTTTAAAACAGAATATTGGACAAAACATTTTTAGAAGACTTTTCAATATTGGTCAAAGTTTTGAAGATAATTTGTAGAAAAGTCTTATCTGAAAAATTCTTGGATGTTTCTTCCATCGCGTCTAACGTAACATTTAAAGCAAAAAATGAAAAAGATTACTTAAAAAGTTCAAAAGAACTTTTCCAGCTTTACAATATGTATTATAGCAGTAATTTCCAAACTTTTCTGAAATGCAGCATCTTTTATTTCAACTAAAATCTTTTCACAGAGCCCAGTACTAACTAAATGTATGACTGATTGTGAGTAAGAGAAAATTAAACAAAACTTGTGTACTTTTATTATAACATTTTTAAAAACTTTATTAACATTAAATCGGTGTGGTGATTCCATTATTTTATAGGACATGATCACAATTAACAGTAAGTAAACACATTTTCAGCTTGTATTATCTTGGAAAGATGATTATACCAGCCCCTCCCCTCGAGAAGCCTGGTTGATATTGATATATAATTTAAGAAAAGACAGTTAATTTTCAAATTAATTAATTTAAAATCTAAAATATCTGAAACTGGATTGTTTCTTAAAGTTCATCATGGAGAATAATAGTAAAACTTAATAAACCAGTAAATACACGATTTTAAATTACAAACTTTGGTTTTATTGAATTTGTACAATCTGTAGAAGTACATGAATGAAACATTACTCTTTTTTTAGAAAAGAGCTTAAAAAATTGGTGCTTTGCTACTGATTTATGCATTTAAAATCTTTTCAATTTTTAATCCTAAGTAAAAATTAAAATATTAAATTGAGGCTTTTACTATAAAACATAAAAATATTTAATTGATACATCTAATAAATCTGATTTTTTAACACTGAAATTTAAGTGTTATACAAAAAGATTTAATACTGATATAGGTGTTTACTATTTACTATATGTGCTCTAAATAAACTATTAACAAAAACATATAAAACATTATTTAATACGGCGGATTAATTAGTTAAAATTTTTTATTTGGGAATACCTTATTCCTCCGTACATGATATATATTTCGGTTACACACATAACCATCTTCAGTCGTTTCTCTCAGAAACGACTGAAGATGGTTATGTGTGTAACCGAAATATATATCATGTACGGGGGAATAAGGTATTCCCAAATAAAAATTTTAACAAACTATTAACATTTTTTAATTAAACATTTAAAAAAAGAGAGAGAGGAACATTACCTATTTGACCCAACTTTTTCCATTTGATTCCACCAAATCCACGTTCTACAAGAGAGAAGCCAACAACTGCTCCTATTATGCTGTGTGTGCCTGATATAGGCCACTGGAAAAAAGTGGCAACTATGTTCCATGTTGAGCTGCCTAGTGTAACGTAAAATTAAAAAAATAATAATAATTTTTTAAGCTAAGAAATATCACAAAACACAAGAAATCAATCAATAGGTATGCACATTATTTAAAATGAGCACATTTTTAAATTTCATATTTTATTTTTAAGAAAAATAAGATTATTTCCCCCCTTTTATCCACTGGTAATTAACAACAAAATAAAAGTAATATAATTTGTATATCTAGGAAAGCTATCAGTTACAGTCAGACAGTTGGCAAGATTTTGTTTAAAAATTAATAGATTACACAAAAATTACATAATGATAACTTATAACACTAAACATTGAAATACTATTTAATTTTGCAGTAAAAAAATATTTTCATTAATCTCACACAGCTTCAGAATTCCTAGCATATTTCTAGAATGAGCATAACATAATGAACATTCATTTATGTAATTTGATTTCTTTAGAGGAACTTTAAATACCGTATATCTCTGCGTATAACATGCACTTTCAACTTAAAAAAATTACTTCATTTTACCATGTGCATGTTATATACCGAATATAAAATGGCTATTATGAAAACATTATAAATGAACACTACAAATATACATTACGTCACAAAAGATAATTATTATCGTAAGGCATATCTTCAATTTACTGGTGCGTGTTATACGCCGGAATATACGTATATTATTTCAAAATTAAATGCTTAAGATAAAAATGATATACTTGTTTCATTACCTATAAGAGCTGACAGATATCCCAACATTAAAACCTTTTCATGTTCAGAATACATTTCAACATCAAATATACCTTTCCGGACAGTATCGGATACTTTATACCCTAGATAAGCACATAAATATAGTATTTAGAATTAATACACAAGAAAATATTCTATTGCTTTAATAAATTAATGAACAGTTTACACAACATTTTTCAGCGATAAAATAAATTATGCTAACAAAACTTTTCAAACTTTCTCTGCAAATTGAACTGGCTGGATGTAACACAAGATAAGATATTTACTTTTCAATAAGTTTTGGGCCTACAGTTATTGTATAGGTTGTTTTATCATATGAAACAAATGTATCCATCCTACCCTGGTACTTCTGGTATAATGCATTTAACATCACAGAAATATGCAATTTTAAATGGAAAAAAATGTATAGAATTTCAGAAGTATATTAACTATTTAATGTGCCTATCCGAACTAGCAAATGACTTGTGGCTGTAAATATTTCCTATTCATCCTAGCAGTAATAGATTCAGAATGGTGGGTTTTTTATTTAAAAAGAGGCATACAAATATAAAATATAGTTGTAATATTCTTTTGCCTGCGAAATGACTGAAGCTATAGGCTAAAGCTTACTCTGCCTGGCAATATGGATATTCAGAACGTATGAAAATTACAAATTTTTTAACAGCATGACAAAAAGTTAGAAATGCCTGGTTCAATCATTTTGAAAAAGTGACAACATCGAAATTTGCTTAAAGTTCAAGGGGAAAAAATAGCACAAACAAAATAGTCAAGAAACTTAAGTTCAACAAACCCATTAAAACTGCACCAAGGATTTCAAATATAGTCGCAAGAATGCAAGCTTGTCTAAGAGTTAAGACTTTTGACCCCACAGATGTTCCAAACGAGTTTGCAACATCATTTGCTCCAACACCAAAGGCAAGGAAAAATCCAAAAATGAAACCTAAAATCAAGATCCACAGCACTTCAGCAGATTCTGGTTCAAGCATTTTGACTGAAAAATAAAAGAAAAAAATTATTATTTACATTTATCTCAATTTGCTTTCCATACAATAATGTTCATATTTAAAAATAAAGGTAGACTACAATGTAGTGTGGTCTCATTTGCCAATGTGTAAGTTGTGTTGGCAGCATTTCATTTGAAGCATGGATTGAAACAATGAATATTTAGGTAAAGGCAACCTATTTTAACAGTCAGGAGAGGGAATGATTATTCTGACCAAGGAGAAACAAGTTTTAGTTTCCATTATTCTAAAATAAATGTTTTAGAACATAGTGCTGCTACGAATTTGTAGGATGATTTTCTTTTTTCACTTTAATTTAGGCTAAAATTCTTGTTCTACAGACGGGCAGTTAACATCTGCATTTTATTGGCAGTAAATTAATTATAGTTTGCCAATTATTGATTTTTGCTGGGTAACATTAGGATTTTGCAGTATATTTCCAAATTCATGTGATAATCCATTAAGTTAAAGCATTCGACTTATTTTTGGTGACATAATTCACATGATCCATTATGACATTTTGGCAAGATTTCAACAACTGTTTCTGAGTAGTTTGCTTTCCTGTATACCATGATTATCAAGCATTTTCTGGAAGCTACTTATAATGAAATGTCTAGTGCAGCAGTGCACAACCATTTAATGCTCCCCAACAACAGCTAACTTACAATGGGCCTGCCACAGTGGCGCACACAAGGGGGGGGGGGGGGGTCCGGACCCCCCATCTGCTTTGATTTTTTTTTTTTTGATTGATTATTATCCTATATCTATAGTAAATAAAAAAATTCCAACAAAAGGTAGCAATAGTTTCAGTTCTAATAAATAATTTTTTTTTCTCGTTTTTCTCAACTTTCAAAAACAAACTGAAAGCGAATATAAAACACCATCTTGTTCTCAAAATTGAACAACTATTACTTTGCTTCCTATTGTACTGTGTAGTGTATTCTTAGGGAACTGGATGAGACGAGTTTTGACGAATTCCATCTAATGAAAACGAGCTCTTTCATCACTGATTTTTGACAATCTGGAACATCCCTAAAAGTTGGACCCCCCCCCAGCCAAAAACCCTGTGTGCACCTCTGGCCTGCCATCAGCATACATACAGTTTTTTATTCTTCAACGATGTACATTTAGTTGCCTTTTCTGCAGAATAATGTTTTCAATAAAGTTGGAATAAACATTTGACGCTAAAATAGATATGTTGGAGTAAAAACAAGAATAAATAAAAATTTTTAAAACCTACATTATCACTCGCTCTTTGCCTGTTTTTATTGTGCCCAAGCCCCTATAACCAAGGGGAACATGCCTCACTGGTTGGTTGGGAACTGATGGTGTAGTGCAGAGTAAACAGGGTTTAAAAAAAAAAAAAAAAAAGGGATTTTTAAAAATTATTAAACTGATTTTAAAAGTTAAAACAAAAACCTTTAATGCAAAATTTATTGTTATTTCAGACAAAATGTGCTTTTTTTCTGACTAAGTATACATACAATTTTAAATGCACCATTAGTACATTAATAGTTTAAATTTTTAAATGAATACTATAGAACTGGCTGAATAGTTTGTAGCCTAATCACATTGTTTGTACAAATAGCCACTCCTTATATAGAGTGTCCTACAAGTTCCTGTACTTTAACTTAACAAACTCACTATTCATGATTTTTTTTAAAAAACAGTGAAATACATTTAACAAGAAAATGCTTAACATGAAAATTAAAATCATTTAACACAAAAGGACACAGCAGTCTAGACTGCAAACCATGCAATTTAATACATTTTTTTTTTTTTTTCCTTTTAACAGGAAATAAATCCTTTAACACGAAAGAGTTCGTTTTTGATCTTCAGTGGCATGTTTGAAACAAGTCACTTGAACACATTTGTGGAATTGCTTAAATTTTGGGAACTTGTTCTAATTCCTTTGGTCAACCTAGAAGTATTGAATAGTATCATTCAGGGTTGGCAAGTTTTTGACAATTGGTGGTTTTATACGGTTTTAACTGTCCTGTCAAAAACCTAAAATTCTCTCTTAAAATAGAGTAAAATTATTTTTTGCAATAAAATTGCATATTACAAATTTCCTTATTTTTTACTTTAGCACTTGTGTAAACTTTCGGACAATTTTAGGCGGTACAAACTACATATTTTGTTCAAAATTTCCAAGCATAATTTTGATTTTGGTTCAACAAGCTGCTGCTTAAAACACAAAATAATAATAAGCTCTTAAAAAAAAAAAAAAAAATAATAATAATAATAAAGCTGTAGCACATGCAGGGTTTTTGCAATAAAATAATAAAATTGCATTTTACAAATTTCCCCATTTTTTATTATATGTATATCCCATTTTTTATTATATTATAACACGGTTGTTCGAGCCCCGTCAAGGGGAGACACCCCCAACCCTGAACCCCCTTAATTTTTTAGTTTCATTATTGCCATACTGAAACGATATTAATAGACTATGCCATTTTATCTCAATTCTCAAAGCTATCTTTCGTGTATTTTGCCTGGCAACCCTATGTTGAAATTTTCATGATTGTAACCTATTTATAGAAAAATACATGTGATGCAGATTCTACAGCTTATAAAATATTATAACAATAGATTAAAGCTGTTGTGAACGTGAACTAATAGTATTTTAAATATATGTAAAATTATGTGGCATTTTTGGGACAATTTTCAATAAAGGGGGAGAGAGATAAAATGGCATAGTCATTAAAATGAATAAAGATACATAAAAAAAAAACCTAAGTGTCATAAATTTACTGCGATTGTTCTGAATAAATGCATGCCCCGATTATCGCACAGGCATTTGGGACCGTGCACACATGCAGAAGCCGGCCAAAAAATTGAGTTTAGAGCTATGTATAGGGGCACAAAGTTTTAAAAGTGCCCTGGGCACAAAAATGTTATTGTCTGGCCCTGAGTAAATAAATTTAACATAATAAAATGAAAAGTATTAGAAAATGTTGAGTGTATTGAAAATAACCAATCATTATTTTGATTGCAAATTATAATTAATTTACTTACCAGAGAATATTTAAATTGTAATATGATACAGAATAGTATTAGTAACGGATTATATTTATACAGAAAAAGAAATATTTAGACTCATGAATAATGCTTAGGCAACTTATGATTAAGTAATTGAATACTGACTTAGCTTTAGCAAAGCTCCCCTTTAAAAAAAATAATGGCATAAAGGTATTCAACTAATTACTTATATTCATAAATTTCAAACAAGCTGATCTAAGGAAGAAAATATATATAAAAAGTACTTTCAAAAGCATTTATATACAATTTTCAATATTTAATCTTAGCATGACAAATAATTTGAATGGTGGTATGTAATTTTAATTCAATTAATTTCGTTATTTGATATTTGAAATAAAATGTGACTAATGACTAATAAAAATAACGTATATAGGTTTTTGACATGTCATGTCAATAACCAGTTTTTGACGTCAAAAACCCAACCCTGGTATCATCCATCAGGTCTTTCTCCTTCCCCCTTAATGAATAGAATCCTTATGTGTACCAAAGATTGTTCATAATCCAAAAGATTCTCCCGTCCCCTCTACTTCAGAAGTACAGAAAAATTGTGCACAGCTATTTAGATGCACATTCAAATGTAAAGATGAATAAAGCAATCGGCGATCTTGAACAATTTGCGGATAAATAATATGGTGTTGAAAAATACATTTCAAAAAAGATAACTGATTTTTTTCTCCCCTAAATAATATTTTTTTTTATACTTGCTTTTCATCCCAATGAATGTAGCCTACATCCAGTTTAATAGGAAGTCTAAATAAAATAAAAGAACATCGAAAATACTTGTGAATTTAGCACTTTTTTTTTACGAATCTTAACATGAAAACATATTTTGGTCCCCTCAGTTTCGTGTTAAACAGTTTTCACTGTATTAAATTGTATTGTCTGCTTATCACTGCCACAAATCTTTTGTGTTTATTGTTTGGGTCTTTAAGTACAAGTCTTTTCACATTCAAGTTGTGCGAGAGTAAAGTTCTGCATTCTTTTGTTAACCATAGTTCAATGAATTTGTTATGCCATCAGAGAATTGCATTCTACAAGATAGCAGAAACTGTGCAGCATGACAGCAGGTGCTGCAGATTATTTTATAAGCAATAAAATTTATATTAAGGTTGCAGATAAATTTTGATTTGTGACCCTGACACTGCAAATTGATACAGAAAATTCTCCGTGTGGTAAATTTTGAACGTTAATTGTTCAGGTGGATGAATAAATATCCAAATAATACAGTAGACACTCATTCAGTTAACCGGGATGGTCAGAAAATTCCTCATCCTGGATATATCCCAGATAACCAAAATTCTCCATATTTTACTAAAGATGTCTGAAAAAAAATTATGCACTTGAGCATATTTGATTGATAAAATACAGAGAGAATGATTAGAAATATAAGCAGGGGTCGATGCAGATGAAAATTGGGTTCATTTTGCAGTTCTTTCATAATAAAATACAATGGATTAAAACAGCCCCTTCACGAAAACACAATCGATTAAAATGGCCCTTCATAGGCATTTTATCCAACATTTTAATCTGTTGTATCAATTATTTTAACAAAAAAAGGCGACTTTTATTGAAAATAGGTATACAAATTCACAAAAATAAGTGTTGAAATTCACAAAATCAAATACTGCAATTCATAAAAATGGGACCCTGTAAAAAATTTCTGAATCGACCCCTGATAGTACATAATTTCTTTTTTTCAACTTCCGTGGGAATTTTATTTTCTTCGTTCAGTAAAACTTCCCTTCATGATTTTTTAACGGTGGTGCTTAGCACTAATTTCAATGCATCATTCAACATAATAAATGGAGATTCCTGAATAAGCCGATCCCGGTTAATCAAGAGTATACTGCATACATATGTCATCAGAACAATTTCTAGGACACTCTGTATAATTATAATTTTATAAAGGTTCTAATGTAGTGGCACCAACAAAGTATCGGGTGGGCAATCCAAATTAAATGAAAATCTTGCTGAACAATGCAAATTCAAATTTGTTGAGCAGAAACAACAAAATATTGGGTAGGCTCGAGCCCCAAAAGCCCATAAAAGTTGCCACCACTGCTCCTATGTGCTCAGCAACAGTAAAATTTAGTGGTTAAATCAGGTTAAAGGCTTAAATCTGATAGAAAATAATGCTATAAAAATAAATATTTCGCGATTTATGATATCTATGGAATAAAATATTTAATACTGTTCTGATATGGGTTAGTGCTGTTTCGTATAAATTACTGTACTTTCATCTCTACAATAGTGGTTTTCTAAAGTTAAACTTTTGAAAGTGAATTGTATGAAATAGTCTTCCTCGATGCCTTTTAATCGTAATTAATATTAGATACTTTATTTTTCTATGAGCAATTTCCACTTAGATGTGACATCACAAATGTTTCTTGAAATATTCTCATGAATGCTTCAACGAGCAATTTTCAATTCTTTCTTAACCCTACAGTAAATTCATGGTATGAAACTTCAAAATCGACGTACGAACCTTTGGGGGCATGGAACAGAAAGGCGTGCACCCTTCACCAAAACATGTTTTCTCATTATAAAAAACGCACTTGAGCGTTTATCACAATTTTAAGAGAGAAAAACGTGTTAGTCTTAATTCCCGATAAAATTAAGCGATCATATTCTAATTTTGTCACGTAGTAGATACGACAATACGCAGAAACACACCATAAATTTAACAAATCAAACATTATAGTAAACTTGCATTGAAAGTTAAGATTAATATGCAATAATAGTATGAAGGATATTACGCATTGACTGATAGGTCGACTGAATGTCAAATGAATAAATATATAATCGCATCATATTTTCAAACATAAGTGTTGCATGTAATAAGCCGTCGAAATTCCAAATTTCAGTGCTTTTTAAAGGAATAAAAATGAAATACAGCAAGAGCTTACCTGCGACAGACGAAACTATTGGATTGTTAAATGTTGAGTCATAAAGTAAGAGACAAATTTAGGGTATTAAACAACTTTATAACGATTATTGTACTGTTACAATGCATACTTTGACATTAAAAGGGTGAATTTTAGAAAGTATAAACAAATCTTCAGCACGTGCAAAAAATACACGTGCGCGCCAAAAAGCGGTACCGAAAAAAGGAAAGTAAATACCGCTTCCAAATACGGCAGACGATTTTACTGGCCGGCATTTATCAAATCAATTCCTTACATCTGCTTACGATTATGACGCAACAGAAAAAGATAATGCTGGGTACGTTTAAAATTAACTGCTCATTCTTGTTGTGGAATAAGTTTTAGCTATCTGCGCATATTGCGTAAAGTTGCTGTAAAGTGCTCATTAAGAAACAGAGATATCATACACAAATGAAAAAAGACAAGTATTATTTAAGTTTTTTTCTTTTTTTTAAATTGCTCTTTTGCAAGTGGTGTGTGCTACTGATGATATGTCTCGAAAATATATACAGTGGAGTCAGGCACGTATCTAGAAAATCATTTTGGAGGGGGTCCACCAAATGGTAAAAATGGTAGAATTTTTCATAAAAAGACTATATCATTTTAGTAACAAAAATCAAAATTTCGGGGTGTGTCTGAACCCCCTGGACCCTTCCCTTAAATACGTGCTTGAGTGGAGTCTTGACTTATGAGAGAGATGTGTTACATATATAACCATTTCGCACATAAAGATATGAATAAAGCCAGTTTTAGACTGGGATGGTTTGGATGTTTTCGCCTTCAGTGATGCTACGAGTGGTGAAATACCGTTCGGTGATTGGCTGTCTTCTATCAGTAGCAAATTATGAAGACGCTTATTCCTCACACCCTGTAGTTCTGGTATGCGCTTCTTACTGGCCGAAAATCTCGTGTTACGGTCGAGGAGTCAGCATTAGCCGTGGGGTGCGTTACGGTTGCTTGAAAAAAAAAAAAAAAAAACTTAAGTAATATCCCATTCGTTTAATATAGATCCCATTATAGCGCGAGTCCTCTGTACACGAAAGAGTTTTCGACTATCATAGAAGTGAAATTGGGATGTAGTGAGAGCTTCGACTTTACCATACTTCGTAAAAAAAACTACCGCTGGTCCGACGCCGACCTTCAAATGTTGAAGTACAACAACAACTTATGCGTCTAAAAAGTCAGCTGGAGTGTGAGTCTGATGAACGATGTGCTGCATATCGTGAATTTATACTATGCGTCACCCATCTAGGAATTTTGGATGCCGCATGTCGTGGGCTTTTGTTAAAAAAGTTCCCTCCATTGGGGGGTGGGCATACGTCAGTGATACAAAAAAGTTTTATTCTTCTTCAGAAGTCGAATGAATGGTATTTAATATTTATGTCAGGTCAACACTACTTGCTTTATTTACCATGTATCGTCTAGCGATTTGCAGTTCGATGGATTGCACACCAGCTAATAATGAATGCACGTATGATGGAATTCATTTTCTACAATTCGAATATTTTACTGACCCGATTACCAAACGGATCAAAATGAATTTTTTCCGGGCATGTTTTAAAACAATTGCTGGCATTTGAAATATAAGACATTTTGAATTCTTTTTCAGATTCTGATGTAAACGGATTTTTTTTTTTTAAGAAGATGCTCAAAACTTGTGTCATTTCTTGCATTATTACTTGTAAACATATTATTAAAAGAACAACCTTAAGCACTGAAAAATTTTAAACACGCATTTTTCTTTCAAAAAATCATAATTAGCATTCAGCGATATAGAAAATTGCAAAAACACAATATTTCTTACCTTAACTTGAAGGTTCTCTTGCCGAAAAGAACCAGAAACGCAGACTTTAAAGCAGTTTCTACAGTACAAATATGCAACTTTTTAAAAAGACCAGCAGAGTATTACTATATAAGGAATGAAAGCCAATCTTAAAACCAAGTAGAAGCGTATGAGAAAAAAGACATCTCACGTGGACATTCAGTTTTCCTAAAATGTCCTCGAATTATGATGGAGCATCCAGACAGTTGCGGCTCGTGGGTTATTTAATGCGCAGATACGACGCACATTACAAATTAAAATATATTCGCGTTTCCAGCAGTTAAAGGAAAACAATGTACGCAACTAAAAGAAAACAAGTAATATTTTGTCTTACATTTCGTCACCAAGATAAGTGACAGCAAAGGTACAGTCTTGATTCATTTTATTTCAAATTTTTGTCAAAGGATGTGTTGAAAATTGTCCTTGCTTTAGCTCCGAAACACTTCTTTTGCTCCCATCTTAATTATTGACACACGTTTGAAAAAAAAAAATTATAGAGAAAAGGGATAGAAATGAAGAAAATAATAAGAAAATGAATTAACTAACAGAACGTATGAAACCAAGGGAAAATCCGGAAGAGATAACCGCAAAAAAATGTCCCTTGTGCACACCGAAAATTTGCGAACGGAATGATATCAGTAGAGCAGTATTTCTTCTCAATTCTCTCCGCTTCTGTTCTCAGAGAGCGGATCAGAAGGGAATTTTTCCGTTCGCACGAGCAATCGATTAAAGGCTGTGCTATAGTAACCTACACATAGTGCGTTAGCTATAATAAGCGTATTTTAATGATAGTGGGGCGAAGGGGGGAGAGAGTAAAACTCACGTTTTAAATTCACAAAAATCTAGAAGTGTACTTAATATTGAAAAATAAATTAATTTGTCAATGTGCTTATTTTATATATTTTACTTTGGGAGTTCACGTGCTCATGTGCTCAAATGGATGAGCCGCCACTGCCTCAAGAACGTTAATTTATGACTCAAGTACCGGATGATAGTACCTAGTAGCAGAGCCCGATCAAGACAACTGTGGGCCCTGGGCAAAAGAAAAAAATTGGGCCCCTCGCCATAACCTCCTTCCTTCAAAAGAACCAATAAGATTGGTTTATTCTGAAAAGTTTTAAATGTCTCTCCCCCCCCCCCCCCCCAGACACGCCATTTTATTTCAAGTAATCTGAAATAAACGAATATATTTATGATGTCAATGAAACAGAGAACATCAGTGAAACGCTACGTCGAAAAGCTATATCAGAGTTGCCGAAATGTACGGAACTCAATTAGACACTTTTTGTAAACAGTAATTTTTTTTAAATAAAAAGTAATTCATACATTTAATTCAAAAATTTTTCTATTTTCTTATCTTAAAAATACTGTTTACAAAAAGTCGTTTGTTATATTCCGTACATGTTGGCAGCTATGCTGTATCGACTATAGAAATTTATACAAATGTAAATTTAAGTTATTTTCATTATTCATACTTTAAAGTTAATGACATTGGAGTTTTTCTCCCTTGTTATTTTATTGTAAAATTACACTGCTCAAAACAATTAAAGGATATTGCGGTTTTAGGTGGATCTTGTGGCTGGGAAACTTTTTAGCTGATTGATACATGGTCGACAGACGTAGTAGGTTATATGAGAATAAATTACACATGTTTGGCAGAAAAAAATGCATTTTATTGCGCATTTGTGTAGAAAAGGAAAAAAACACAATTTGTGCATATGAGAAAAAAAGAATAAGAAAAGGTGTTTTCTTCAAAGGAAATCATTTTCAGTAAGGGGTATGGTTTCCACGGACGGCCAGCAACGTTGAACACCTTTGAGGCATGGAGTCAATGAGGCTATTCATCGCGAGTTGGAGTATTCTGTCCCACTCTTCCAGAAGAGCTCTTTCCAGTTCTTGGAGAGTTTGTGGAGGTGGTTGGCGGCCAGCAATTCATCTTCCTAGAGCATCCCAAACGTGCTCTATTGGATTTATGTCTGGAGAACACGCTGGCCATTCCATTCGTACGATTCCTTCCTTGAAAAGGAAATCCTCCACCAAGTTAGCACGATATGTCCTGCAGTTATCGTCCATTAAAATGAAGTCATCCCCGATTGCTACAGCGTAAGGGACTACATGGTCTGAGGATCTCATCCCTATATCGGCGACCAGTCAGAGGTCCATCTCGAATGATGTAGGGGTCTGTGCGCCGGTTACCTACGACCTTGCCCTGGTCTTCGGCCTGCACTTGCAGTCGCCAAAAACCGGTTCCAGATCCTGGAACAGTGGCGGCTCGTGGGATACAGCAAGTACAGCCGGGCTGCACTTGAAATTATCAGCACATACTTTAAAATAACTTATTCTACTAATTTTCCTAAATTCAGATTAGAATTATGGAATTCCTACGGTAAATTAAAAAAAATCTCAAAAAAAAAAAAAAAAAACCGTTTGTGGCCGGATCGCTCATTCAGAAAAAAAAGCACTTTAATCTTCCCGCAATTCAATTGGGAAAATCTTTGGTTCAGCCCAGAGCGCTGATAAGAAAATTGGCAGCATCGTTGCCATGACAACGATTACGTAAGCAGTCCCTTCGGCATAGGCTATAATGGGGATACGCAGCCAAGACTCAGCTCATCAAAGATTTTGAAACGTCGGCAGCACTTGAAAGAGCGCGGTGAATTCGACCCACTGATTGGCTCGAGAAGTGAGGGAGGGGGTAAGGAGAATATATGTTCGGCAAACTCTCGACTTTATATTGCTGACTTTATCAAGAAGGTAAACCTGAATAGACGCTTATGAATGGACAATTACCCATCAAAGCAGTATTGTTTTTAAGTAAGCAAGAACTAGCATTTAGAGGACATGGCGAGCGAGAAAATTCTTTAAACATGGGAAATTTTAAAGAGCTTTTAAAATTATTGATATCTGAATTAAAACAACGCCTTTTTATGAGGGCATCACTGACTGATTCGCAAGTTTAAAAGAAAGGAGAATTGATTTGACTTATAAAAAATAAGTAAGTTTTCTTTTTTTTTTTCTCTTTCTTCTCAAGTTATCGTTACAAAAGAAAATTCTAAGGAAACTTCGAATCAGACACGGATTAATGCAATTTTGAGGATAAGAGCGGCTGCTTGAAATTTATGTCCATTTTATGGAAGTAAAATAGGATCTCTTACATTTTTTATGTAATTTCTTTTTTTTTTTTTTCCCTCGGTGAGGGCTTAATCCGCCAGCTTTCGAATTCAGTAACAAAGATTTTCCATTCCTGTCCGGAGGAAGGGGGGGGGGGGGCTCATATGCTTCCGCCTGCACTAACAGTTTTGACCACGGGCCGCCACTGTTCAGTTGATTGGTTGTATTTCAAAGTCCAAGGCTTTACATTCTCTCTACACAGGAGACTTACGATCACTTTTTCTTATTCGCTCTCTTGTTCTATGGTCGGATTAAGCGAAATTTTGGTCTAATTAAATGAATGATATCATGCTTATGTAACAGCATTTCTTTCGGTTCATTCTGATTTGGTCCGAATAAGTGGCTGGTCCGAATAACCGGTGATCCAATTAACCGGAATCGACTGTACTGAAACCTTCTGGATATTAATATAAAGAATAGAACGGAAAACGCGCATTTGTTTTTTTCGTGATTGCCTACACCTGTCTGTCAACTATATTCGATGCGTCTCTTTCGGTCATCATACCCAAATCTTCCAATCTCCTACAGCTGGCTGTGGCACAGCCAGCTGTGTCAAAAATGGCCTCTAGACCTGTGGCTTGCGATGAACGATTCGATCGGCCGCCATGTTGCTGGTAGTTAAATCCAGCGATGGCAACGGCTGCTCTTTTTCTCAGCATTGGGAAATGGTTGCGCTTCAAAGGGTTAAGAAGATCCCATTCTCCTGATGCCTGATGAAATTCTAAATTGCTGAGGTTAAACCAGAAATCATACAAGCCCAAAATCCGAATCTGAAAATTTCATAACACAATACGACGGTGATTTTCAGATTAGAAAAAAAAAAAAGTATTAAATCATAAGCTTCATTTCAGTTAAAAGAAATGAAGTGAGATTCTATTTTTAACAGCTTTTCTGTAAACATAAACAGCACGAGCGTTGGAGAATCTCCAATAACACACATGGGTTCAAAATTAGAAGGTTTATAATTTAATTGCGCAGAAATTTAACGTTATTTACATTAAACGACGTTTCAATAAGGTAATGTTTCTCAATTTTTTTTTTTTTTTTCTTTCTGAAGTCGGGATCGATTTCAATAGTTAAAATGTTCTCTGCAGACACCCTTATTCTTGTCTCTCCAGAATTCTGACACATATCACAATTAATACCATTATTAAGGTTTTGGGAGTTTTGAGAGCTTCCGCCTCCTTGTGTATGCCACTGGCAAAGCCCCAATATAAACCAACCTTCTTGAGGAGTTCTTCAAATTAACTTTTTTTGTAATCTCAGCGACTGTGTTAAGATCTAATGAACAGTGACATAAATAATTCTTAACCCTTTGAGGCGCTACCCTTTCCCATTGCTGAAAAAAGGGCAGCCGTTGCCATCGCTCGACTTAACTACCAGCAAGATGGCGGACGATCAAAACGTTCATCGCGTGCCAAAGATCTAGAGACCCTTTTTTTGACGACAGCTGGCTGTGCCGGGCACAACCAGCTTGCGTCAAAAAAAGGGTCTCTAGATCTGTGGTACGCGATGAACGTTTCGATCGTCCGCCATCTTGCTGGTAGTTAAGTCGAGCGATGGCAACGGCTGCCCTTTTTTTTCAGCATGGGGCAATCTATCCAGCTGTTCTCGCACTCTTCCAGTTTTCAGCAGATGTCAGTGCTGTTAAAAAATAATCGTGACCATTTTTTGACGGGAAATGACGCGCTAAAAAGTAAAGGATTCTCGTGGAGGTATGTCACCCGCAACTATTTTTATAGAAATCAAATCTATTCTTCGTAACTGGCAACAGTCAAAACGTCAGAGTTTGGTGTTTCCAGAGCGGGAACACTGCGCGTTAAAGGGTTAAATGGATGGATGCCGACGACTTGCGCTTTTTCAGTGTTGTCCAGTTGGTCTTCTATGATGTGAAAATGTGACTGATGTGAAACTGGTGTTCTCACTGATCTGAAAATGCTTGCTCTACAAAGGGTTAAACGTTTTATCTTAGAGCATCATAAGAAATCATTCCGTTAGCTAGTGAAGTGTTCAACAGAATTAAATTCTCCTTTGTCTTCTTAGAGCAGAAGAAATGTGTTAAAAGTTTTATGTTCATTAGTAGACAATTCGTTCTTGGTTTAATAAACGCGGAGAAATACAAAATCTCTTCAGACTTCTAATTGCCCCAACTTAATCTAGGGTAATGACCCGGGATGTATTATAATACCTAGTTCATTTAATTCAATATGCAACCTCATTCAATAATTCGAAGTTAAAAAAAAACCTGTCTCAGGTTTAAATGTTTCGGTTCTATAACTCGTCGTCCTTTTAGCACTTTCCAATAAAGTTGAAAAGTGTTTATGATTTCGATTTTTTCGGTCTGTCCGTCCGTGTTCTAACTGCCAGAAAGATGCATTGATTACTACGAAATTTACATATGTTATTTCTATATGCTGTACCCTAAATCTTAGTGAAATTTGTGTAGGTAGCATTTACAGTTCTTTTACCGGGAGCACCCAAAAGAATCCCAATACATTACGGACTGTGGCAGTTTACAGAACATAATCTATTTCAAGCACAGAACAGGTCGTTCATAACAAGGTTATCATTTATTGAAAGGGCGAAAATAACATTTGAAGTTATTTTACAGGGTCTCACGAAATTGCAGTAATAGTAATATATAAGCTTTTTTGAGGCTATGCTCAAAATCTCGACAAGCTTGACCACGATAGATCGCTCAATTTGCCTCAAAGAAAGATAGTTATGTTGGAAAGTGTTTTATAATCGATGCGTTTGGCATCATTTGTCTTTTTTTTTTTTTTTTTAATAACGATGGCTACTATTGCCAAAATATCACATGATGACTAATACTAAAAATATATTATTTATTTTTTATAAAAGGTTTGCGGAATATGAAGTGTCACACACACGATTTCTAGTTGGAATTGGTGTAGCTCATATCAAGTGTAACATCTCGACCTGAAAAATTGCCATAAAAAATTTTTTTTTAGTGACCACCTCTCGTAAAAGGTAGCTCCTCTGTTTTTTTTTTTTTTTTTTTTTTTTTTTTTAGTCTAAGTATATCTGAATGGTTACATTCGCTCTGGAACATAGCTGTATAATGAAGATGCTTTGGATGTTTGCTAAGCTTATAGACTAAGCTCAAATTTGCATTTAAACCTATCCCTGTTTTAATAGTTCCAAACTATTTATCTTTCATTATCACTAGAGTGCTATTTCCTACACGCTGTTTTTTTCTGTCAAATATTTTTGTGGACATATTTTTTTTTATGGGCCGATTTGCGTCGACACGTTTTAGTTGCATTTTTCAATAGGATTGCCAGAAGCGCGTGCGGGGGATAAAATGTTGAAAGTCGCCAAGGTATGGAATTTTTGATGATTTATTGCCAAGTTTGGCACCACAAAATAAGACCAGAAAGCTGAATCTAGTTTGGCGATATCTTCTAAATTTAGCGAAAAAACTGCCAAACACTACAGTTTATTACAAAGGCCAAGTATAGTTAGAATATGCCTAACGAAGACTGTAAAATAGTTTTACAAGACGATTTTAATATGGATTTCAATTCCAAGGATGTGTTTTATGGAACAAGAAAGACAAACACGGAACACTCATGGATTATAATGCACTTTCCAAACAGCATTTATAAAGGTGAAGTACAGTTAGAATATGCCTGACGAAGATTGTAAAACAGTTTTAGTAGGCTATTTTAATGTAGATTTATATTTCAAAGTGCTTATGGAGCAAGGAAGAAAAATACGTCACACTCATGAAAGATGACACACTTTCCAACTTAATGGAATAAAGATGTAAAATAGGGACGACGCATGAATTATGATATGCTTTTAATATATAGCACTTTAGTGCGTATTTAAAATAAGAAAGTGTTTAAGATTCCCCCTCCCTTTTTTTTTTTACTAGGTATTATCAAAAATAAAAATTTCATAGTCTGAGAAATGATCGAGCAGATCTTCAATTCAGCAAACGCAGAACTGCGATAGTGTGTGTGAAAACAAGTTTTCATTGACAAAAGCTAATTCTTTTTCTAATTTTTTTTTTCAGGATGTCAAGGTGCAACATTAAAATATAAAACGAGCTGTTTGTTTTGCTGAAGCATTTATCAAATCCAATTGACGTTTTTTTCATTTCCTCACCCCCCCCTTCCTTTACAGGCGCTTTTCTTAAAATATCAGCCTAGGAAAGCAGCCAAAAAGAAAGATCGTCAGTGCTTTTTTTTTCATCTTAAATAAAATATTTTTGTATCCCTGTTTTTTTTTTTAAATAGTTATGCCGCATTGCTTTATTATTGTTATTAACTAGCTGAGTGCTCTGCTCTCATTCTACGAAGAATGAAGATAGCTAACACACACATAAAAAACCCTCTTATAAGAGATCATTCTGAGAAATAGCAAAGTTTTTAAAGTTTAAAAGAAATCTAGAGTAATTTTCAAAAAAAAGTTTTTGCAATTTGCGAAAGCAGAGCGCGCACTTCCACAGGGCAAAAACTCGATCAATCACGATAACGAGACAGACATATAGGGAAGTTCAAACATTCCGTCAGAGAAAGCGCGCTGAAATCGACCTCAAAGACCCAGAATCTTCTGGGGCATTCTAGAACATTCTAGAACATCTTAGAAATTTTATAGATTTCTAAAACTTTCTTCAAAATGTTTAAGCTCAATTCCCACCTGCTTCACCGACTTACTATTAAAGAAACATTCTACAACATTCTCAAACAATTCAAAACATTCTAGAACAGTCTGTCAGGAACAAACTAGAATATTCAAGAATACTCTGACTAATCTCGGCCATTTCAGCGCCTGGTTCCCGGTTGCTGCAGCGAATTCCCCTTTCTAAGCCCATTGGCGGCTCTCTTTGAACCCTACGCTGTAAAAAAATTCAGAAACGTTACGTACTTATAGCAGAAAGGTTTCCGAAAGTATAGCGTAACCTACCGATGCTCTACTCGAACTCACGATTTCGGAAACATAATCCACATTTCGGCGTAAAATATTTACGGGGAAAGGAAATCTTCATTTGGGACTTCGCGCGCATGCGCCATGTGGCAAGAGACAGAGGGAAAAGAGTGAACGCATCTTCCCTAATAGAACAGATGGTCACAAAAGAGTCGCTGTGACGTCACAGAGGGTCACAGTTGTCGCATACTAGTCACATTGTGACCTGCGAGTGATGTGACTCCACTGTGAAGTTTATTTGTGACCAGTCACCAGGTGACGTCGCCGGATGAATACTTAAATAAAACAGCACATTATCTCCTGAAAATAATTTATCTGGAAAAAAAAAGATTTCAGATTTTTAATTTATATTTATTAATTATGGTATTTTCCCTCCATTTATAAAATACTCCAAAAAAAATTTTAAGTTTCCAAAACAAGCCATGCCAGAACTAACTTTTGCAGCAGTCAGTTTACTTTTAAAGCAATCAGAGCAAGACGATCACAGCGTTGAGGTAACGTGCTGTCCTATGAACGAGTGCGTCGAGGGTTCGATACTGGTACTGAGCGCTCCTTCCGTGAGAGTTTGGTGCTGCCATCTAGTGCATGTTACTCGTTAATTTGGAAAATCTTTGTGAAATGGACGGAGAGGTTCCTGAAAAACACAGAAACCTTACTCGTTAATTCGGAAACCTTTCTGAAACAAACGGAGAGGTTTCTGAAAGACACAGAAACGTTACTCGTTAATTCGGAAACCTTTGTGAAATAAACCGAAAGGTTACTCAATATTTTCCCGAAATATGCAGAAACGTTTCTAAATACTTTACCCGCATGGTTTGGAAACGTTTCTGCAATTTTAAACTACAAGAGCTGCCCCATATTTTGGGGTAACGTTTCCGAATATTTTTTTATCGTGGTCAGAACCTAATCCTGCATTTCTAAGCCGAAACCTTCTTCATAAATGTGGAGTGGAGGGCTACCATACTACAGGTTGATTATAATTATTATATTAAGTTCCACTTAAAAACGATCAGAAAAGAAATACTACTGGACCAAATGTTATCAAACTTGGTAATTGTTTAAAGGTGGTCAGGGGATTTATTTATCCGTGGGAAAAAAGATCAAAAATTCAACACCAGGGGTAAGGACGAATTTAAGGGGACGCATCATGGCGGAGAGGGGAACCAAACCCCCCTCCCTCCGCCATGAAGAACCTTTTGGAGGGTCTCCAAACGGTAAAAAAGGCAGTATCTTTCTCAAAAGGACACTATACCATTATCATTTTAGTAACAAAAATCAAAATTTTGTGGGGGAGGTGGTTCGAACCTCTGAACAACCCTTCCCCCTTAAATACGTCCTTGCCACTGGTGTTGAATTTTTGAGCTTTTTACCCGCCGATAATAAATTCCATGACCTCCTTTACACAATGACTAAGTTTGATAGCATTGGGTCTAGTAGTTTTCCTTTTCTGATCGTTTTAAAGTGGAACTTAAATTATAATCACCCTGTATATAACCGCCATGGGTTTGCGCTGGTGTGACCTGTATGAGAAACTCGCATTCTAAACTTCCACTTTTCATTCGTAGTACAGTGTAGCGTCTCACGAGGCGCCAGCCGTATTAAATGATGTATCTTAAAAAAAAGAGAGAGAGAGAGAGAGAGGAGAGAGAGAGAGAGAGAGAGAGAGAGAGAGATTGATTTTTGTTCTAAAGTGATATGATATAGTCTTTTTGTGAAAAATTCTGCTTTTTTTAATGTTTGGACCCCACCTCCAAAATATTTGTCTGGATACGTGCCTGCTAATGACCTGCGGAACTTACTGATTGACACTGAGACCGCATGTCTTGTTTAAAATACTTTGCTTTTCATTCATATTTCGACGCTGTTTATTAACCCATTTGTGCCTGGATATTTATGCGACTTTCTTCGATTTTTACTGATATTAGAAATAATAGATAAATTTCTGATGTCAACTTCTTGAACAAGGGATGATTTCTTTTAAAATCATTTTGCATAAAAATCGAAATATCAACATCCTACTGGGTCATGTTAAAATATTTTGTAGAGTTGAGGCTCAATACTCATGAATAAAGGTTAGGAAAAATAAATAACGTTTTCGACTAATAGCGAAAATGCCGTCCCAAAAAAGGGACGCTAGGCATAAATGGGTTAAAAAGACCGAACATCCACTTTTTTTTTTTTTTAATTGAAATCGCAATTTCGCAACTTTGTTAGGGATTATGTTAGCAGATAGGAAGTGAAGTTCGCACGACAGAAAAGCTTTGGAAAATATTATATTTTCAACTCCGTCAGATTAAAGCCAAGCTACAACTTTTCTGATAATCTTTAGACAAATACTTTTATCGCATAAAGCCAAAAAAAAAGTAACGCACCTCTCCGATTTTGCTTTCGCAACGCCTCGCTATTGTTGGAAAAGTGGGCGGTTTGTCTTCACGTAAGAGTATGAGTTAAGCACACCCACGAGCCACTAAACACGTGCGATACACGTTCCATCACGTGCGACAGTTTATCTGTTTCGCGTAAGGCTTAAAGCGTCATAAAATCAGGCCGTCATGCTCTGAGCGATGATATATGCACGAACGAAAAATACGAAAGTAGAGGTTTTATTAAAATGCTACTATATTTGCTTACGCTCGTTTTAGAAGTTAGAAGTCGGTCAAAACATTCTTAAGGAGTGTTGCAGCAAATTTCAATGTGAATTCCAAATTTTCTAATTTTATAGCAAGTAAAAATACCTTCACTCCCATTATCTAATAGCTGACGTCCATGCTTGGAGAGGAAGAACTTTATACAATGTGTTTAAATTGCCTATACCCATTTTGGAAAATCCTGTAGCAAATATTTTGCAAATAGTAGCAGTGAACGTTATATAAATTTATCATAATCAGAGGCGGTCCAAGGGATTGGAGAGAACGGTGCAACCGCACCGGGCGCCATCTCTATGGGAGAGACAATATACCTTACTATACAATATACTACATGTCCATATATTGTTGAAATCCTCATTTTACCCCTCTGAAACCTTTTCTAGCTACATGTAGGTGGAGGGGGCGCATTTTTGTACTTCGCACCACTTAGAAAAATACTTAGGACCAGCACTGATCACAATTGAATAATTACTGATCAACTGCCAACTGCAAGTGCTGATAATCACAGGTCGGTTATTTACGGGATCTATGCAATGAAAATGACAAACATAATCCATTTCCAGGGAAAACGATATTACTCTGCGAGGATTTTCTTCACATCTTACTAGCTATGCCACACGGATCAGGTGCAACTTTAATAGAAAATTATTTCAAATAACGGTTGATTCCTACTTTAGGACCCCCCACTCTCGCCAATGTAAAAAATCGCCGCGTTTTGGCGAACCTTCATGCCAATAGTCCGTGATCGCGCATGCGTACAAGTTTTAACGCTTCCCAGAGAAACTGGATGAAATTAATGTGAACAATTCAGCATTAAACGCACCAAGCAGGTAACGCAGTTGGCAGGTAAAATAAATGTAATGATGTACTTACATGTTCCAAATGACTTCATTTGAGAAGAATTTATGAGCAGATTCTTTAAATTTACATGTATTTCCTTTATTAAAAGCGGATTCATGAATTTTTACTTTATTTTAACCAATGAAGTATGTTGAATCACAACAATTTTAGGAAATGGAATCAAAATGTTAAAATAATTAACAAAAGAACTAATTCTGCAATGATTTTTAAAAATTTGCAAGGCAAATTTAAAACACCTCACCAAATTAAGAAACAGAATAGATAAATTGACCGAATCTGCTGTTTATAAATAGTTATCAACTAGTAAATTCGAAAAGAACTCAATTCTTATAAGTTAAAATATTAACATTTAAAACTGTCCTAGCAACCAATTTTCAGAAGCCAGAAATTTTTGCGTCCGTGATATTAAATTATATCATTAATGCATAAATAAAAATACATATGTATACTTTAATATTTAAAGTTACCCTAGCAACCAAATTTCCCGTATCAGATTTATTTGTGCTTGACTATGCTAACATAAATGAGTTGAAATCGTCTGCTCCTATTAATACGTGCCAATAGAAATTTTCTAAACAAACATCGAAAATGCGTAAAAGGATACTAAACCTTATCGTTGCCTACGTAATAGTACATATTATGAGCATTTCGTAGGCAACGGCCTTATCAAAGATCAAAACTCATGACTGATCACGTGCAAAATCAACTGGAATACCGGCTGATTACTGAGAGAAATTTACGAATAAACCCTTTGCCGTATGGCTGCAATATAAATACAAAAAATCCTAATGGCAACTGTATATCAATATTTATCGTCGCGTTGGCGAGAGTGGGGGTCCTAAAGTAGGAATCAACCCAAATAACTCGAAAATTAACGCATGACGACAATGTAAATGCTCGCAGCTATTAGTATAATTTCGTAGCAATTGATGCCAATTTGTGCAGTTAGAGCACAGACAAACAGACGGAAGGACAAACACAAAACACAAACCCATTTCGGCTTTCTTAGAAAACGATTAAAAAAAGCAAAAGCACTATGATAAAGTATAAAAAGCCCCCCGTTGTTAGAGCATTTATATCAATAATTTAATCTGAGCGTCACAAGTGGCGGGAAGCTCTTGTTCAAGAGAAAGAAGGACTGAAAACAATTAGACTGCGCTGATAATTTCGAAAGGGCCTCTCATATCTCGAGTATCTAATCACAAATAAAATCCATTTCACACAATACATAAGTCGGTCTATATTTGACGCCTGATAACAATAAACAGGAATATGGCATACCTGTTCAAGTAATATCTCTCTTTTGTTCGTTTAAAAGAATTAGCGTTATTTTGCCGAAATACTATCTGAGTACTCTTTCTCCGTACAAGAGAAAGCACTTTTTTTTTTTTTTTTAAACACGCGTAATTGGAGTTAATCCCACAGAAGCGTAATTTTCAAAACTACAAAACTGTTATAGCACAACATGTTTCAATTATAACATAAAATTTGTATCACAATTTCTAATCTAAAAAAGAATGAACTCCATTTTACTTTGTAGAAGTTTGTTGGTTGCTTTTTCCCACATTAAGATGCTCACGGGAGAAGGGGAGCTTTGGATGATCCCATTGACTACCATGTTAGAATCTGTTTTACACATTTCTATCTTACTCACAACTCAGATTTTGATTCTGTTACTGTGCATAAACATAGAAATATCGTAATCAGAGTATAGAAGTATGAAAGTTTCAGATGACTCAATCTTAAATGTATGAAAAATTAATAAATTTAATGTTTCAATATACTACGAAGAGAGAGAGAGCATATCTTAAGTTACAATGAGACATACTCGACAACAGCAGCAAATTTTGTCAAGAAAAGTCAGGCAGAAAATCGTTAAAACTAAAGTAGTTCAAATAACAGATCAGAAATACTCTGGCACAAGCTGAGCGAGCTTGATCTCACATATGAACAGTACCTGTTGCAATGAGGAAAGCCCATCAGCTTAAGAAGAAAGCCCACCCGATTTTCACGAGTGTTTAAAATTCCAGCACAGCAAAAATTTTCTTTGTCAGCATTGACGTTTTCAATGACAGCCAATCTGAAGCCTATTAATTTCTGCCGTGTTACCGCGTAGATCATCGAATACTTAGGAGTGAAGTCTTTCATTACTTGTTTCCCTTCCTCATAGTTTTCCCATCTTTTATTGAAGGCTTCTGGACTCATATAGCCTGGTTCCACGAACTTATTAACTGTCAACGGTAGCATGAGTTCCATAACACGGTTCCCTCTTTGCGAGTTGAACTTGATATTTACAGAGGGGCGCAGTTCAAATTCTCTCAGGCACTCTACCTGTACATCTTGTTCCAATGTTTCATTGACGCGAAGGAGAGCTCTGCTGCAGGGCTTGAACCAAATTGAGCACTTATTTTCTATGCTTCCGAAGTTTCCCATAACAGTGAAATCAGAAAAGTCACTGAACGTTTTATTTGCGTACTTCAAATGGAATCTACCGAAGTGTTTTCTAAACTCACATTCGACGATAATCTTGATCATATCATCTTCATACAGCACACCTGCGTCATTGAACAAGAAAAGACGCAAATATGCTTCACTGTCCGGAAATTTTGAGACCCGTGGAGTTGGAGCCGAAAGCATTGGTAACGTTTCGGGAGCAGTATTGGATATGGAAGTTCCTCTGAAAATGTCGATGAGTAACTTAAAATTACTCGAAACATCGGAATCCTGGAGGTATGGCTGAGATGCAGACCTAACCATGGGGACGCCGTCTTCACTTAAACGTTCGGAACTAAGAGTAAGGTCATAGTGGGATTGATATTTGTCTAAGTTCAATCTCCTGCGATTGTCTTTAGAACGACCTTTCTTAAGGTTTTCAGTTTTCGTCCGTTTTTCTATTTCAAGAACAACAGCAGACTCTTGACGCTCACTTGAAGGCACCGTTCCGAAAACTGTCTTCAACAACCCTTGGGATGATACTTCCGAGAGTTTAAGGTATTCAACAGATCTCTGCTGAATTTCCTCGTTTTCACTTTGTGCATTGGATTTGTCTCTCAGAATAGACTGAACTTCGTTTTTCAGGTCAGGATACATGGAATAAAATTTCATAAAGGTGGTTAAAAGCATCGCACGAGTTGGGAACGAGCAATACGGATACTTTTCTCTCAATACATTTAACTGCTTTACATGACTATATTGAGGATTTTCTGCAATTAGACGTCCGAATTCGCCAAGGATACAGCTAGCTACTTTCACTACAATCTCTTGACAAAATTCCACCTGCAAAACCTCAAAAGATTCCCTAGCCGCATACTCATGAAGGTTATCAATATCCGTCACTATATTTACTAATGTGTACCATATATTATCGTATACTTTCTCGCCACATATTTGAAGCATTTTCATGATACTATCAAAATACCATTGCCTATCTGTGCCAAAACGCTCCGCTAGGGCTGCTGTTTTCAATATGATTTCTTCGGAAAAGTCTTCCGTGCTTCGAAGAAAATTTAATAGCTCACAAACTATCGGTTTTACGTTAGTTTCATCACAAATAGTGTAAAGTAGATCTACAGCACGTTTCTTTATAGTAATGTCCGTTTCCGATTGCAACGCATTCAGAATACATTCCCACTGTGTCCTTACTTTAGCAAGAAACGTGTGAATACCGGACAACTGAGTCATTACGTCCAGGCTCATGAACTTAAGATTTATTTCCCTCTGATTTAAAGCTTTTCCTAAAAAATAGACCGCCTTTGTAAGGAGAGACTCATCGAATTCCATTTGTATTATCAAAGCTATTCCTTCAAATATTACTGCCAATTTCGCATTATTGTGTTCAAATTTATTGGAAGATCTTGAACACTCCTGGCACCTGTTAAGTATGATGTGCAAAAATTCTCTTAATCTCGCTTTCTGACTATAGTCGGAAGGTGCGGGAAAGTTTTGCAAGATCCGAAGCAGCTTCACGGTCAACCAGGGCGCTGCAACGGAATAAAAAGTATAATCGTGAAAATCAATTGCAGCAGATGGAATGATTCTACTTAGTCTCACAATGCAGTGTGCAACGCAAGCCTCAAATTGAGCAGTGAAGTTTTTCGCCAAGTACTCTACTAAACTGGCGGATGCTGTAACAACTCCCAAATTGTGATAAGAAATAAGATTTATTATACGGCTAGCATTGGATTCATCTAAAATAAACTCCGGCTGTAATCGAAGTAAAGCTAACAACGTAAGAGCTGCAGTTTGTCTGATAGAATTTGGCGAATCACTAGCTAGCAACACAGACAGAACCTGTTCTGTCAGAGAATCTGCCATGCATTTAGAAGGATTGTTAGCGATAAATTGAAGCGCCAGATTACGAAAAACACTATTCGTTGAAGATAAATCCTCTTTAGTGGCATTCATAATAAGAGGCATAAAGTTATTGTTTTCTTTCATAATAACTGAAATAAATAAGTACCCTATTTGTTTTTCGCTATATGCATTTGAAGAGAGCAGATTAACAGCCTCCATATAGCCAAACTCTACTTTATGTCCGAGAAGAAATGTGTAGAGTAATTTGCATACGTACTTCTTTTTATTATATCCATTCAAAGGCTTGACGCCACTGAATTTGCTTCGAATATTTGCAAGTTCTTTATTTATCCTTTTTAATTCTTCCTCTCTACCCTTGCAATTTCTAATATCAGTTATAAACATACGAAGGCCTCGCATTTTTACGATTTAACTTGGTCATAAAATATAATGTAACATTTAAATTTTCGCTAAAACAGATTGCATTCTGAAAAATGATATTGCAAGTTTCTGGATAAAAAAAACGGATATTTATATTGAATCATAATCTACAGCTTACAAGTTTATATAAAATACAGAGGGAAAAAACGTGCAGCTTTCCGATACAGTTTAACACAAAGTGAATGAAATACTGTATAGAAACATATTAAAATCATTTTGAGGTTACCTAAATCACGAAAAATATATGACATAAGTGTACCTGCTACAGATAACAGCAGAATTTGAAACTTGGTAAATTAATGCAATACGGTCTATCGCAAAACACGGTACGGACGAAAAAAATATACAAAAAAACAAGCTTTTTTACATTCGTTTACCATTAAAAAAGAATAATAATAAAAAAAGTAAGAAAATCTGAAACACTTTCAGATTTTAAATATACGCACTAAAGTGTTATAGCGCACACCATAATTTATGCGTCTTCACCATTTTTCTTCCTTGTTCCATAGAACCCATATCTTTGGAATCGAAATCTATTTTAAAATCGTCTACTAAAACTACAGGGTGGAGCATAAAGATCTCCCCATTTTAAGAGGTCAATAAAAATATATAGGACATTCAAAACAAATATTTTATGTTTACATTCGGAAAAAATAATGTTTGCCATTAATTAATTTTTACAATCTGTAACAATTTTTGCTATTAATTAATTTCGAGGTTTTGCTGTACGAAAAAGGATATCGTCTAATTGTTTTCTAAATTACTGAAAAAAAAAATAGGGAGATCTTTATTCCCCAAATTCGAAATTGCAGCATTTTCTCCAGTAATGGTGGAAAAGGTTATGCTGAATTTCAGGGAGAGACTTCACAAATGTATAGAGAATGAAGGAAAACATTTAGACGATATCCTTTTTCGTACAACAAAACCTCGAAATAAATTAATAGCAAAAATTCTTACAGACTGTAAAACTTAATTAATGGCAAACATTATTCTCTCCGAATGTAAACATAAAATATTTGTTTTCAATGTCCTATATATTTTTATTGACCTCTTAAAGTGGGGAGATCTTTATGCCCCATCCTGTATTTTACAATCTTCGCCAAGTATACTCCAACTATGCTTCACCGTTTTAAATATTGTTTCCAATGTGCATCATAATCCACGAGTGTGCCGTGTTTGTCTTGGGTTGAATCCTACTTTAAGGCCTCGACTCTCGCCAAAGTGGCGATAATTAAACATATGCAGACGATATTTTGTATTTATGAGGCAACTGTAATTTAGATTTAAAATGGCGACTCGGAACAACATGTAAGGACAGCATTCCATTACTTATTTGTTTATTTTGGGTTGTCAATTAATGTAGTTTTAATAATTGTCTTAAAATTCCTTAAATGGTGCGTTTATCGCTAATTTGTTCATTTTAGTTTTCTTCTACGTTTTTTTGGGAGCGTTGCAACTTGTGCATAACTCCTAGAGACCCATGACTGCAAAGCTCGCCAAAGTGCGCCGAATTTTTAGGTTGGCGAGAGTAGGGGCGTTAAAATAGGAATCAACTCTTTCTTGTTTCATAAAACACATCTTTGGAATCGAAATCTATACTAAAATCGCCTACTAAAACTGTTTTACAATCTTCGCCAAGCATATTAACTATACTTCACCATTTTAAATACTGTTTGGAATAGGCATCATAATCCATGAGTGTGCCGTGTTCGCCTTTCTTGTTAAATAAAAGGCATCTTTGGAATCGAAATCTATCTTAAAGTCTTCTACTGAAACTATTTTACAACCTTCGCCAAGCATATTCCAACTATCCTCTACCATTTTAAATACTGTTTGGAATGGACATCATAATCCATTAGTGTGCCGTCTTTTCCTTCCTTGTTCCACAGCACACTTCTTTGGAATTGAAATCTATACTAAATCGCCTAACAGGGCCGCGCTGGCCATGTGTGCGATGTGTGCGGCGGACACAGGCGCCAGATACTCAGGGGCGCCCTTTATGTAAGGGAAAACTGTAACACTATTCTAAGTCTGTACGGTAAAACTGTCAGCAACTTTTGTTAGATTGTAATCTTTGACGATGGAAGTTAAAATTGGTTAACTATTTCAGTAATTTACTTTTGATCTGAATGAACCCAATGTTTCTTCATACTTACTATGCGCCTATGAAATGAAAGAACAGCTGCTGTTGTCGCTGTTTGACTAATCCATGGATGATCATAATAAGAAAGGGCATGATACATGGGCGCCGGCAGCATGGGGCAAGGGGGGCAATGCCCCCCCCCTGGATTTTTGTATGTAGTGTTTTCCCTTGCTTTTTTGCTCTTTCCAACATGGTAACCATACGTTGAATTAGTATTTGCCGCCCACTTGAGTAGTCTTTGCCCCCCCTTGGAAATATTTTGCCGGCGCCCATGGCATGATATCGAATTTTCTTTCTCTGAACTTACAGAGAATTAACAATCAACAAATCATCAATGTTTATGGATGACTTAATAAAGAACTAGTTCTGCCCAATGGCAGACTATTTTTGGGGAAAAAAATGTTCTACAAATGAGAACATTTAAAAAAAAATTATAACTTTTTGAATCGTTTGACTAGTTGTCGCAGCTCATTCAGCTTCAATAGAAAAAATATTTTTAACCGTCAGATTAACCCTTTCAGACTCCACTCCACAATTGAGGACACAAAAATCACCTGCGGTATCGTACAGGATGGATGTTCTAATTTGTGCACTTATGGCTGTTCCACTTGAAAATCATGTAACTTTTGAACAGCTTTCAATTGCGCTAGAGAAGACTCTGGGGAAAAAAAAATTAGGGAGTCTCTCAACAAGTTTTACTGTGAACTGTCCAGACTTACTGTGAACTGACACAAGCAATAAATCTATAGAAGTTACGAAACACTCAGTAAAATAAGCTCAGCATCCGGATTTTGGCGATGTTTCCGAAAAACGGGCTACTTCTCGGCCTTTTTTTTATAAGTCAGTTTTTGTGCTTATGATTTTTTTTTTTTCTTGGAAGTTGCATGGGACATACAGCTTGACTGTTAGTGTCATATAGTGCGCAGGGTTAAGAAGCATTATTAAATTTTTCGAGTGTTTAACATAATTGGTTTGTTTTTAACGCTGCTTTTTCCGAAAATTTAACTATAGGGATTTTTTATTTTATTTTTTAAGTTACAAATTGAATACCCATTATAAAAAGAAAAATTATTTAAGCAGGTTTGAACGAGTTAATATCATAGAGGAAGAGTAGAGTTAATGGGGTCGAAGTTGCGTAACAGATGGGTTGTGTAAGGTTTAACCCTTTGAGGCGCAACCCTTTCCCAATTCTGAAAAAAGGGCAGCCGTTGCCATCGCTCGAATTAACTACCAGCAAGATGGCGGACGATCGAAACGTTCATCTCGTGCCACAGATCTAGATACCCTTTTTTGACGCAGCTGGCTGTGCGCGAGCACAGTGCTGTGCTCGCGCAGTGCTATGACGCAGTGCTGTGACGGTGTGTCACAGTGATGTGACAGCACAGTGCTGTGACGCAGCTTCAAAAAAGGGTCTCTAGATCTGTGGCACGCGATGAACGTTTCGATCGTCCGCCATCTTGCTGGTAGTTAAGTCGAACGATGGCAACGGCTACCCTTTTTTTCAGAATTGGGAAAGGGTTGCGCCTCAAAGGGTTAAAACTGTTTTAGGTTCTGACAGACATATTCTAACTAAAGTTCACCTTTATCATAAACAGTAGGGCTTGCAATTTCTCGTCAAACAGATATTACTAACCTATGTTCAGTTTTGGGGCTTATATTTTGGCGGCAACTTGGCAATAAATTGCCAAAAATGGCAAATGTTGGCGACTTTTAACATTTCACTAACCTCGCCGATTCGATTTGGCGCCTCGTGATTCGATTTCGGCGATTCGATTCGCCGATGTTATTAATTTCTGACCAAGATTTTGTCTTACCCGATAACACAAAATCTTGGTCAGAAATTAATAGCACTAAAGTGGTAATAAAAGTGCACAGATACCTTAATAACAAGGGAGAATTAAAAGAACATGTATATAAGTGTGAATCTAATAAAAAAGGTTTATCATAAAAGTATTAAATAAACGTAGTATACTGCGAATCAGGGCTCGAAATAAAATTTTAAAGCTGGGACCAAAAAATGCTGTGCACTTTCATAAGCTGGCAGCCAAAACTATTCAGGTCGCGACAAAATCTTAAATTTTCGTACTTTTGTAATAACGGTAAATGGCAGTTGCAGTTTTTTTCTCTTAACTTTCACAAAATTCAATCAATAATTGAGAAAAACAAACAGGGGTAAAAAAGCCCTTCCCTTTTCTTGCAACCACTCTACAATTTTAATACACCTGAGATGGAAGAAACGCTCAAAATAATAGTTTTAAATACTCGCAGATAAACTTTCCGTGAGAGCTGTTGAACATCGAGGCTATATGGGCTAGGCTCACGGCATTTGTAGTAGTCATTTCGAGGACGGAAAAGTTTTTAGAAAACTCCAACCTTTTCCCTTTATTTTCTTAGGGGGGTTGGGGGGGGGAGGAGTAGGCCACACAGGTGCTGGCCATGGTCGACGCGGCACTGTCGCCTACCAAAATTCGCCAGGCATAGTCAAACCATACTTCACCTTTATAAATACCATTTGGAAAGAATATCAGAATCTATCAGTGTACTGTATTTGTCTTCTCCGTTCCATAAAACACTTCTTCGGTATTGAAATCTATAAAATCGCCTACTAAAATTATTTTACAATCTTCGTCAGGCATTTTCTAACTATACTCCCCCTTTATTATAAATTGTCGCGTTTTGGCACCAAACTTAGCGATCCATTATCAAAAATTCCAAACCTTGTGCGACTTTCATTAACGCCCCCCCCTCCACGTTATTTATCGCGTAAACAAAAATCTGGGATTGTGCGAAATAGCACCCTTGTGCTTAAAAAAAAAAAAAAAAAAAAAATCCGCATGACCTAAAATTACCTCATTGACGTAATTAAAACTACTACTATTATTATTGAACATTACTAGTAGAATATAAATAAAAGGCCAGAAATTTGGCGATTCTGGACTGTACTATTAAAAAAATTCTATAGACACTTCTCCAAAAATATTGAAAGCATAGATCAACACGTAAGGATAGATATATCCATAGCAAAAAAAAAAAAAAAAAAAAAAAAAAACCAACACCAGAAGACTCTGATTAACCCAAGTGCGCATGTGTGGCTGTATTTTATGTTCTGCAAATCTAAAAGACAATCTTCTGGCAGAAAAATAATTCTTATTTGTGTCCATGAAAATTACACCTAATGCGTTTTTGTTCACTTAAAAAAGTAATTTCATATTCTTCTAGCCGCCTCCGGCGACCAGTTGCTTCGAAAAAAAAAGAACTCTGTTTTTAGTCTTGGTACACAAATTGAAATAAACTAATAGCACCATGGTCTCCAAAAAATTCCAGATGGTTCTTCATAAGCTGTTTTACACACTGCGATAAGCGAAAACGCTGTGGCTTTTGTGAAATTTTCAGAAAAAATTCTTAAACATGGATCTGAGCTGCAAGATTTTTCGAAGAGTGAATCTTAAAAATCGGAAATCACGCTTTGCGAAAATTTCCGATTTTTAAGATTTTTTTCTAAAAGTTTTGAAACTGATACAGATTGGCCTGTCTTCGCAGTATGTAATACAGCTTGTAAAGAGACAGTTTCAAAATTTTGAAGTGCCTGGCATCATTAGTTTATTTGTAATTATGTACCAAAATCACATGATTTTTTTCGAAGAACACCGTTAATAAATCTTGTTTTGGGAGAATCCTGTTTGTCACCTGCTTCCTTAGAACTGAAATCTCTGATATTCTGAATGGAATTTAAAATTAAGATGGTTTGAAACAGGGGCGGCCCTAGGGTAAGTGGCGCCCTCTGTTAACGTAAAAAGGAACCCCCCCTTTATGCTTTAATTAGTTTTTGAGTTCGAAATGACGCCCCTTCGAAACCGGCGCCCCGATGCAATGCTTACCTTGCTTACCGTGTCGGGTTGCCCCTGGTTACGAAAATAAGATGCTTTAGTGATAAAAAACCTACAAAAAGGTACAAATCATTTTTGGCCTATATTAATTCCGAAGAGCTTCTAGATATATTGGCTGTTATCAAAAAACGTAAAGGAAAAAAAAAAAAAAACAAGAAAATCCGTAACACTTTCAGATTTTAAATACGTACTAAAGTGCTATATATTAAAAGCGTTACATAATCCATGCGTCTTCCCTATTTTCTTTCCTTATTCCATTAAGTTGGAAAGTGTATCATTATGCATGAGTGTGAATAAACAAATAAAATTGATATTTCTATCATCCTTTTTCTGGATGTAATACAATAGAAATGAAATGGGGGGAAATGCACAATTCGAACTAAATGAAAGTTTCAAAAATTTAATTTTTGTTTGTTTGTTTGTGTAACATGTATTTCGGGTTTGTGTGCTTGGCTCGAAACCCGCTAATAAATTCACGTCAGAAGGAAAAACTTATTCAGGTGTAGTCTTTATCCAGGCGTGGCGGACGATAAAATGATTTTATTTATTAAAAACTACGTATTCTATAAGTTTGCGCCATCTGTCGACAGCCCTGTAAAATAAAAACTCAATTGTATTCTTTTTCTTTTTGGATAAAAGATAATTTTTAAAAAATATATATATTACAGGAACAGTGTTGTTTCTTCGCGCGATAAAATGTAACCTATATGCTAATCCAGGACTTTAACTGTCTTTATTCCCAATTTCATCCAAATCCGTCATATCGTTTCAGCGTGAAAGAGTAATAAACATACATACAAACATTGACATTTATAATATTAGTAGGATTTTTAGCATTTCTATAGTTTCCACAGTAACTGAATCCATTGTTGCCACTAAAGATGTTAAATTCAACAAACAAATGAAACTGAAGTCCTTTTCTACAAGATGTAGTAAAGCTATAACACCTCAAATGCCCCTCCCCCTACACACACACACACACAAACTAATCACACAAAAACTGTGAAACTGGCGTCATAGTTCTCGATGTAATCTTTCTGCAGCCGTATACACATTTTTCAGAACATCGATGCCACAATTCCATGCAACACCACACTAGATGTCTAGTGTGGTGTTGTTCCATGGCCACTGCGAGCACTTCTTTAGGCGTTTAGTTGGACCATTGTAAAATCGCTGTGATGCAATAGCAGCGCAGCACAGCCTGTGAATGTGCGACCACGAAAAGTGTCTTTCTTCGTTGGAAACAGCGTGAAGTCCCTAGTTGCTAGGTCAGGTGAGTAGGGAGCATAAAAATTTTTGGTCGTCTTTGTGGTTCAACGGCAGCATTTGTGGCATGCACCTTTAAAACACTTTTCTCATTTTCCACACACGATCATGTCAAACCGGCTGGTGAGAGTCCGAGATATCTGTGGCTTTTCAAGTACTTATATGTACTTTCAAGTACGTACGTTTAATGCGTTCGCACTTGAACGTATAATTCGCAATTGTACGATCTATAAAAAAGTCTTATTAAAAAAAAAAGGAAGAAAATGTAATAAAATCAACATCGAGGGTCGATTTCGTAATGTTTTTCTACGTTTTAGATGCAAATAGAGCATTTTAATTTTTTGCAGAAGCTATAATTCCTATTTGAAAAATGTAATTTTGACGAAACATGGCACATTGTATAATGTACGTAATGTTGAGTACATTATGCGATGTATTAAAGCCATTTATTTACAACAAATGTCTGATATAATCATGCATACGTAAAAAATGTTATAATATAAAACAATAAGTCTGGCGCCCGCTGTAGTTACCTGCACAACGGGCTTTATTTACTAGTATTATTATAAGGCTTTAGTAAAATACTTCAAAGGAGTGAGGAGTTATTTTGGGAAATAAATTTCTACTATGAATGTAGTTAAATTATTTTTTACTTTGTAGTTACTTGAAGTTAAGTCATATATTTTAAAGATTTTTCGGTGCTTAAAAACGTTGATTTCCCTAATTTTTCAATAACATAGTAAAACTTATGAGAGCGGTTCACTACCCCAAAGAAATTTCAAACATCAAAACAAAATTTACGGAATAAAATACACTCATGTCCATAAATTAAGGATAATGAAGTTCAGGCAAAGAAAGAGAAAGAAGCAAAACAAATTTGACTTATTTGTAAAGTCTATTTATTAAACAACAAGTAAAGAGCAAAAAAGATGCTATATGTTTGATATAATTAATAAAAATTGCAAGTTTTACTCCCTTGACCAAATTTCAAAAAAGAACCTATTTACAAAAAACAGTATAACATGGTTAGTAGGATGGTTAATACGGAGTATGTCTCCCGGACGATGCAATACAGGCCTGACAACGCCTAGGCATGCTGAGTATCAAATGATCAATCTGATCTTGGGGAATATTACACCACTCATCAAGAAATGCACTCCGAAGTTCCGGTAGACAGGTGGGAGGGGGTTGACGGGCTGCAATTCGTCGGCCAAGCATATCCCACACATGCTCTATTGGATTCAAGTCCGGTGAGTATGCTGGCCAATGCATACGGGTGATATCCTCCGATTGAAGGCATTCGTCTACAATGTTTGCACGGTGAGGACGGGCGTTGTCATCCATAAACACAAATTCAGCACCCATGGCGCCCCGAAACAAACGTACATGTTGTTCCAGAATGACATCCCGATAGATGTGGCCTGTCATCGTTACACTCTGAACATGCAGGTCAGTTCTGGAACCAAGAATAATTCCTCCCCAAACGAGCCATCCTGCACCACCGTAACGGTGTCTTTCAATGGTGTTCTCTTGTTGGTAACGGGTACCTGGCGCTCTCCAGATGAATGTCCGGCGAGAATCAGACTCCAAACTAAACCTGAACTCGTCGGAAAACATCACACAAGACCACTGTTGCGGTGTCCACAATGCATGTTCTCTACTCCAGGTTAATCGCAGGCGACAGTGAGTTGCGGTAAGTGGAACACATCTGACAGGCCTACGAGCATATAGACCAATGTGCCCTAAGCGTCTGTACACGGTCTGCCTTGAAACTGCCGTACCGGTAGCTGAAGAGAGCTGACGAGACAGGTCTGATGCTGTACTCCGTCTGTTTCTTTTGGCAGTAACTGCCAAATAGCGGTCCTCATTCGGCGTTGTAACTCGGGGGCGACCTGTGCTGTAACGTCTACTCACATTACCATCATCTTGGAATCGTTGCCAAAGACTGGAGATGACACTCTGGGCGATTCCAAGTTCCTCGGATACTTCCAGCTGGGTACGTCCACATTCCAGTGGTCCGATAATTCTGCCACGTAAAACATCATCCAAATGCCTCCTTTGTGCCATAACTATGCAGTTTTTGCACTGAAAGGCTTTCACAGCGCTTGTGAACAATTTTACTTCTTTGCCACCATTCCTTATATACCCCTCTCTTACATTCTCGTCATTGTGACGTACCATCCACGCCATCTGGTGGTTTCCTGTAATTTGCATATTCTTCTTCAAGATGTGTGTGATCATTCCAAAGGTGAAATTTTTATTTTAGAGATCAATTTCTGTGTGATTCTGAATTATCCTTAATTTATGGACATGAGTGTATCTTAATTTAAGTGAGTTTTGATGCTTGAAAGTGTCATATAGCAATTTTTATGATCGTTTTGAGCAGGGGCGTAGCCAGGGGGTGGGATATCGGGATATATCCCCCCCCCGAAATTTTTGGATTAGTGATGAAATTCCGTCTATTTATACACATATAAGTTCATATCCACCCCACGAAATTTTTTCCAGGCGCATATCCCCCCCCCCCCCGAAATTTTTTCCTGGCTACGCGCCTGGTTTTGAGCCCTAAAAAATTACGTCAAAATTAAAAATGGGCATATTTTCGAATGTTATTAACCCTTTTAGCTATATTCTATAATATTATGCACATAGGTTGGCAATCTTTCAAATATCAAAAAAGAAGTCAGGTAATCTCTTCTGTTGAAAATTCCACGAGAAATATTAGCATAGGGTTACTTATCATTTTGCTGGCTGTAAGGTGACCGTTAGAAAATGATGAATATAACAAACACTTTTAGTTTCATGTACACAAAAGGTTTACAAACACGGTACATTGTGCCTTAATCCACAGTATAGTAATAAAACTACTCCCAGACAGCGCATAAGCTTAAATCAAGCTTGAAATTTCTTTGAATTTGACGTATTAATATAAGCTTGACAGTTCAATTCATTTTAAGCTTGCAGCAAGCTTGGAGATTACAAAAAAAAATGAGTCAGCAAATATTTTCCCGCAGAATTTAAGTCATTTGAGCTGTCAAGCTTGAATGCAACTTGATGACTGCTTGATTTGGAAAGCCACATCCACATAACAAATAATTTATCATCAGTCATAAATGTACTTGACCATAGAATAAAAAAAAAAGATTCTATATTTCCAAATATTGAAATTCCTCAAAATAAAATACTAATTTACTACAAAATGGATTTAAAAATGAGTCGTTTGTCTCGATTTTGGCCAATATTGCCCAACATGAGTGTTGCAATAATGAAAGTTTTGAAAAGTGTGCTGCTTTTAAGTTTATATTATGCTTTTTTCCCCACTAGTAGAGTCTATAAATCACACATAATATTATTTTAATTTTGATTCTTCCAATGGAAAAATAAAAGAGGCAGATCGGCATTGGCCAATACTGATCAATCTCTCCAAAAAAAACTACGTGACAACCATAACAGTCACTTCAAACTTAAGTCATGTCACCGCGAACCAAAATTGGCATGGTGGTTAGGACGCTGGCATCCACCAGAGGTCTCGAGGTCGATCACATCCGCGGACGCTAGACGGAAACAGATTAAAATAACTTGAGGTTTCAGCGTAGAGAGGAAAATGCGTGGAAAAATAAAATATCTGGGGCGGATTCGCCGACCGGCGCCCCATGTATTCAGGAAATTTTTTTAAGTTTGAATTAAGCTTGCTATGTCAAGCTTAATGCAAGTTGGGCAAGTGTAAACATGAACACTTGATTTAAGCTTGCATTAAGGTTACACGCTTGAAATTTTCAAGCTTAATTTAAATTTATTGACTTGATAAATCAAGCTTACTGCAAGTTTGATGCAAATTTGCTGTGCTGTCTGGGCTAATACCTCTTATATATATATTAATTTCTCCAATTTTTGCCATAATACAGGAACTATGACCATGACCACCCACGTTTCCTTATCAAAGAGGATATTTAGTAGCATGTCCCTCCCTCCCTCCAAAAAAAAAAAAAAAAAAAATTCCTTTTAAAACATTTGCTATCTTTAAAAAATATACTGCCACTCGTCAGTGCGTTTTCCCCGTGGATAAACCACCAGATGAATGCATTATTTAAGAATGCGTTGACTTATATACACTCTGTTTATGTAGATAAGAGACCATATTAACAGCCACGCTTCCCAAGTAGAGAAAAGAGGATATTTCAAGACATAAGATAGGATAGAATCCTGTAAAAGCTCGGAGTGACGGAACCAGAAAAGTTTCATGGGCGCGTGAGGTGGCAATGTGTAGCATGTTATCAGGATGGACGGACAATTCTTTTTTTTTGTCTTCTTCTTTATTTATTTTTTAAATCTTGAACCCAGATTTACCCTGTGCGTTCTCATCGTTGAAAATACGCAACGGATAACACTTCCCCTATTAGTGGCCCATGTTACTTCCCAGCTTGGGTCTTTGAATGCTCCACTGGATCCCAGTGAAAAGAGAATGATTAGCTCCTTTGGAAAGTTCTGCGCACCCTATGAACGTTCTCCGCACGCCCAGTGATTACAGAAATGCCCATAGTAATTCTTATGAGTGTACCTGTAAAAGAACTATTATTGGTATGTGCATGAAAGATATCCTATAATACTCAGAAATAGAGCAGCTTTCTATCAGTGAAAAAAGTTTTGAAATCGTTTGTTAAATTTTGGAATCGAATTTGAGTGTTAGTAAAAGAACTATATGAAAGATAGCCTATATTACTTTGGAATAGTGCAGCTTTCTATCAGTGAAAAACGTTTTAGAATCGTTTCAGTAGTTACAGAGATGGCTTTAGAGCGTAATCCATTAATGCGTTAGAATTATTTTGAGTGTCTCTATAAAAGAACTATTCATGCTATATGCATGAAAGGCAGCCATGTGTTAATCCAGGGTATAAGTTATCTTCATTCCAAATTTTATAGAAATCCGTTCAACCGTTTTTGAGTGCAAACATCCAAAAATACAAACACACAAGCTTACACATTTATCGTATTAGTAGGATTACAACAGCATATGATAAAGAAATTTTTTTACAAGTTTAGTCAAGGTTGAGAACCACTGCTATGTTCCTTATAAAGTACATGGAAAAACAACCACTTACTCGACAACAGTCGTGAAGCCGGAGAGCGAATCAAAATCCTAATTCAGCCAAGATTCAGGTTACCGCCGACAATTTCTCCTCTTCTGATATTTGCCTTTCTCTCTGCAATTGCAGGAGGAAACAAAGTGAGAGTAGGTATACCGCCAGAAGCCCCAATGACACACCGACAGAAGCGATGTAAATATTTTGCCCAACAGCCTGACCGGCCGAATCTGCTTAATGTTTTCCCCCCGAGGAAAAATGTTATGATGATGTTTTCGACCAGTGAGGCAGGGAAAAGCTGGAAAGGCGATTACAATCTGCTTACCAGCCAAGACCTTCTCATCGGCTTTTATCGGAAAAATCAAAAAAAGAAAAAAAAAATTGTCTGATATCAGTTAATAAGTGGTAAAAAAGAAAAAAAGATAATTACAAAACAAACAGTGGGGGAGGATCGAAAGGAATCGATATTAATTCGCTTATCACTGCTATTACAAGAGTATTATTGTTATTCTTTTTCTTCTTTTTTTTTAATCTCGGAGTAAATTTTTCTCTTCGAAATTTTGAGCGTTTCGAAACGATTTTGCAACTTCACGTTTCTGCTGGTAGCAGAAATAGCGATCGCTGCGGTTATCGTATCGTCTATAATCGACGAAAATTTCATTTTATCGATAGGTCGAGACGCATATCATAATTTCAATTTCGAAAAGAGCCACGACAACAATGGATATTTCCCTTGAGACAAATTGAAATTAATACTTCCAGCAAATCCAAATACGATAAGATTCCTCAATCTACGTCACCACAATGTATTTAGCCAATAGTCGCGAGTAGTGCGTTTATTCTTCACCTCAAGCTGATTCCGATAGAATTCCGTTGGGAAACTCCCCAGCCCCCAAGGGGATTATAAATTTTAATTTGTAACATCACGACAGCTTTAAATTATCATCCGGTCTTCCCTCCCATCCCTGCATGTAAATATATTTCACATTTTTGCCCATAATTTAATATGATTTCCACAATTTTCTGTCCACTGCTCTCTCCTTTATCTCCTGAAAACGTTTGAAAAATGGCGCTTTTTAAAGGTTTCCGACTATGACTTCTTTCTGGTACATTTTAGTGCAAAAAGGTCAATTGTCCACTTGTCAAAGACAAAAATTTACAACAAATTTGGTAGTTGAAGTACATTTTACCCCCTACGATTTATAGTAACGGAGCCACGGAGCTCCCAAAATAGGCTGAAATTTCGAACTTGACAAAATTTTAAGTTTCTTTCCACTTTACGTCACAGTAGCTGCACTTCTTTGTACAGTAAGTTCTCGAAGAAATCTTGTAAGAAAACTTATTTATCTACGAAATCCATGCACAATTTATTTTTCTTAATGACCAATGCAAAGGCGTGGATGCAGGGGCCGATTTGCCGAATTGGGGGCCCTGGGCAAAAGCTTTATTGGGGGCTCTGGGCAAAAGCTTTATTGGGAGCTCCCTCTTTAGAAAACTTTTTTTATACCGTACAAACCAATTTTCATATCAGACATACAAAGAAGAGTGTTATAAACAACATAAAGTGATTGAAAGTGCTCAACATAAAATGCTCACTCTGGCATTGTGCAGTATCATTAAAAGTTTATCTCCTGCGTGGTTTATTTCTTTTTTGTCGCTCAGACTAAACTTCAGATTTGCAAAATACTGAAACAAGTTTCTTCAACTCAGGATTTTTTCAATTAAGATGAACCCTTTCGTTTTTCCATGACCGACTGTGGATGACGTTACATCAAAACCACTGAATGCACGTGCAAACAAAATGTAGTGAGGGTCAAATAAATATTATATTAAAAAATTATATCAATTGAAATGTTGAACTTGGAACGACGAACCTTTTTTGAACTTTTAGTACCTCAATTAAACACATCACTTAGGTATCCATCAAACAAAATTATTTTACCTGACCCATAATTGTGTATATATGTATATCCATTTTGATGTTTACTTCTTTCAAATAATAAGCATTTTGATGCATTGAAGTTTTCATTCTGTTATAGCTATATGTACATAAATACGTTATGTATATACATTATCTACATACATAAATCAACTTAACAAAACGGTGTAAAATAATAGTTATGGTAATTCATAAACATAATAGGAGACATTTGTCACTTAAAATATAAGTTTTCCGATAAGAGAAAAAAAAAAGTCTATGCTGAGGGTAAGAAGGAATACGAGAAGTTTCACATTTCTTCTTACTCTTGTAACCGAAAATATCAATTGAATGCGAAGTTTGATTCTGTACAACTTTGAATGAGAAATCTCATACAGATTATCCATTTTAAAGTCACTGGTCTTTAAATGGTCCTCATCAACCTCTTTAGAGTGGGAAATACGCCATGGTATTCCAGGCTGAAGTTTTTGCCATTATTGACTGACTACTGAGAAATATTAGAAAAAGGCTACCATGGTAAGCGGATTCTGATGCTTAGTGTCAGTCAAGCAGCCTTAAAGGCACTTAATTCATTCCAAATTAAATCAAGGATTGTTTTGGAATGTAGAAACCTTCTCAGAGAACTGGCAACCAGGAACAAGGTAACCCTTTAATGGGTGCCAGGACATGAAGGAATTGAAGGCAATGAAAAGGCGGATGATGAACTGGCAAAACAGGGATCGTCTTCTAACGCTATTGGTGCGGAACCTTTTTGTGACATCAATACGATGACCATAAAAGGTACCCTCTTCAAATGATAAAAACAGGAGATTAATAAAACTTGGAGAATCATTCGAGTAACTCTTCTGGACTAAAGCACGCCAAAAGTATAATCATTAGACCATCAGCGAATGTTGCGTCTGAAATTCTTAGGTGTTCAAGACTGCAGATACGAATTATTGTAGGCTTCATCACAGGACACTGTTATTTCACGAAACACCTCCATACAATGGGACTTTTTCAACATGCCCCTAATGCCATAAGAATGAAGAATCGGCACATCGCATCATTTATGAATATGATGCCTTGGCCCCCATTCGATTTGCTACTTTAGGAATCATTAATACTAAAGAGTTGCTCTTTAGTTTCATAAAGGGTTTGCTTGACTTTATAAATAAAGTGGGCGACCCAATTAACTGGAACTAGGAAGCATTGTTCTTGAGGCTATGGCACAGAATTCTGTTCTAAGTAGAGCTGTGCAGTACCACACAAGCCCAGAATCAAAGAAGAAGAGGAAGAAGAAATGGCCTTCTGTTGGATTTTCCTGGAAAATGTTCGTTTCGTCACAGGATCAAAATGAAACTTTAGGTACTCATTGCGCCATTTCAAAAAGTCTTGGAAAAGAGAAAAACATCCAGTCTGCTTTGTATATGTGAGCTGCGTTCTCCCTGAATTAATTTGGACACGAGCTTGAGAATTTTTACATTAATGACAGAGTGTTTATCAAGGAAAAGAGAAAAAAAGTAAACACTCTTTTAAAACCTTTTTCTTTCATTTTGGACATAACTTCTTCGACGATGAATGAATGGTCGCCGATAACGTATTCGATCTGAAGCAATTGAGAGAAAGGCAGAGATAGAAGAAAAAACATTATTCTGATTTAAAAGGAAAAGAAATAACAAAAAAAAAAAAATATTCAAAATATAAACAAATCATTCTGCGAAGGAAATATTTGTGGCGGTAGTTTCAAATTTGAGGGTTTTGTATCGCAGCCAGGCGTTTTCGAGTAAGATGTAATTTTATTTTAACCTCCTCATAATGCACAGAGAGTTTCTAATACTTTTTGAAGGGTCCCTACCCATGGCCGAGTGTATAAGACACTGAACGTGGCTGATGTGTGAAGGTCCCGGGTTCGGGCCTATCGCACGGCCATCGATCTAACTGCCTGGAGTTTTGGACAGTTTTTCGATATGTAACGTGAATACGCGTTAGAACCTTTTGAAAAAGTCTGCGCACAAGGCACTCCTCCGTAGGCAGATAGTCCTCGAGTAGCTGTGCCTTAATACACAATGTATACTCGATTTCAAATTAAATAAATTTGAATGAAGTGCATCAAAATTTTGCATAGTTTAATCAGGGCCGCCGACAGAATTTTTGTCCCCCAGGGCAGGTACTTATGAAGCCCCCTTCCTCCTTCCCCCCCCCCAAAAAAAAATCTTCCATTTTTATATGCAGAAAATTTTTTTAAACACCTTAAAATCCGTACACTTTAAATTTTAAAACCGGGCCTATCGCATTGGCTGTCGAACTAACGGTCTGGAGTTTGGGGCGGTTTTCCTCTAGACGCGGCGTGAACACGCGTTTGAGCCCTTAAGAAGTTACTCCAACCAAGGCACCCACAAGGAAAAATGGGGGAAAAATCTTTTCACAGGATCATTTTGAGGAACTGAATTCTACGTTAAAAAAAAAAAAAAAAAAAAAAGGGAAGGGGAAAAAAAAAAAAAAAAAAAAAAAAAACTTGCCTGTAAAAGTACTTTTTCCTTCAGCATTGTGTTATCGCTAGGACGCCGTACTATGGTTCACTGTTGAGGTTTTCTCATTAAATCCTGACTATGAAAATGCACTAATGTCTTGATTATTCTGTCTCCTTTCAAATCATTGCTTTAATTTATCTGCTTTTAGATTTGAAATGATAAAATTGCAGGACGTTTTGCAACATACTCCGTACGCTTTTGAGAATTACTATTTTTTTCTGTGTTTACAATAGAATACGATAGATTTTACGTCTTTCAGCTGAGTCGTGTTTGTAGTGTCAATTTTCGACAATCATTCCTGATCAGTAATATTGAGTGGATCTTGATGTTTAGACGATTCAAGTGTAAGTTAAGTTCATAATTATATTAATAACAAAATACCCTTTTTTCCCCCTTCTTTTTTTAACGTGAATACGTCTTTAAATTTGCTTGCATATGTCGGAGGCAATTCAGAAAACGGATGACAACAAAGTCGGGGAATACAGTTTCATGTTGCAGCTAAATACCTATCACCTACATCCAAAATTGAATGACACCACTCGCTAGCTAGAGGATCAAAGAATTCATTATACGTTCCGTGAGGACTGTGACGCATTGCTCAAGACGGAGGGGGAAGCGCCACCATTTTGAGGTCGTTTCACTGGGTCACATAATGCCCGTTTAGTATAAATTTTGACTCGGAGAAGCTAGAACGTTCGTTTGCGTTTCAGTCCTCAGCTCTCTTCAAGATCCGTCGATTGTGTAAACAGTTATAGTTAACAGTTAGTGCGAAATAGTTATAGTCAATATATATATATATATATATATATAAAGTAAAAAATTAAAATAATTGTCTTACATCGACACTTCTCCAACAACGTTAGGTAATACGCTGTATTGATTTAACGTTTAGCAGAAATTTCGATGCATCCTGTAGGCCATTTGTTTCATACTTTTCGTATCACAGCCCTATCATTAATAAAGTTATAATACAATAATTATTTGTTTACTTCGTTTCTTTTGAGAGCCCAGTAAAACCCAAAGAAAATCTTACTCGTTACCTACACGTATTCACGTAAAACACACAACCGTATCCACGACACAGCCACACCCGTTTTTTTGTTTGTTTGTTTGTTTGTTTCTTTTTAGCACTAGGGTGCTATTTCGTTCAGTACGAGTATTTTGTCTACGCATCTTCTCGACAAGTTCGTAGATATGAACTGTCACGGTGAAGATATTTTCAAATGTGTTTGCCAGATAACGTGGTTGAGGGGGGGGGGGGGCGTAAATAAAATGTTGAAAGTCGCACAAGGTTTGCAATTTTTGATAACTGATCGCTAAATTTGATGCCAAAACGCGACAATTTGTTAAAAACATATTTCGAGTATATAGTTATAAAATGCCTAGCGAATATCGCAAAATAGTTTTAGTAGGCGATTTAAATATAGATTTTAATTCCGAAGAAGTGTTTTATAGAACAGAGAAGAAAAATACGGTACACTCATAGATTATGAAGCACTTTCCAAATGGTATTTACAAAGGTGAAGTACAGTTTGACTATGCCTGGCGAAGATTGTTAAACAGTTTCGGTGGGCGATTTAATCATAGATTTCTATTCCGAAGAAGTGTTTTAAGGAAAAAGGAAGGAAAAACATGGTACACTCATGGATTATGAGACCCATTCCAAACAGTATTTAAAATGTCTACGCGATATGGTTGCAATATGCCTATAGTTCGAATATGCCTTGCGAAGATTATAAAACAGTTTCAGTAGGCGATTTTAAGATAGATTTCGATTCCAAAGATGTGTTTTATTGTTCAAGAATTTTAACGCCCCCACTCTCGCCAACCTGAAAAATCTCCGTACTTTGGCGAGCTTTGCAGTCATGGGTCTCTAGGAGTTATGCACAAGATTCAACGCTCCCAAAAGAACTAGATGAAAACTAAAGTGAACAAATTAGCGATAAACGTAGCAGTTACGGAATTTAAAGACACTTAAACTACTGCTTAGAATATATGGAGAACTGTTATAACGGCAACCTTAATGGGTTAGACGTTGGCAACAAAAAAAGTGGCCAACTAAACCTGCCCCCGCTTACGTAATTATTCCCTCTAAATGCCACTAAACTTAATATTTGGTGACAATTTTTTAAAGGACCTGTACTAGGGGATTGAGAGGGAATATAAATAAAAATGTACATTTCAGTATCAGTCAAACCTTGGCGATGTATTGGCATACGTCAAGGTGTGTTAAATACTGAAGCTTCTCCAAAAATGTTCATTTGTAGTTTAATTGAAAGTGAAAAAGAAATTTTGGAAAAGCTTCGACGTCGTCCAGTTTTGGCGTTGTTTTGTCTTGGTGACAAATTAATCTCACCATTTATTTTAATATTTTTGCAGAAAACTGTGCTTAAGTTCTGAAGTCCGGTAGGTGTAGAAAGTTATAGTAAAGAGTCCACTTGTCAGGATGGAACACGAACTTTATTGCTTCTAGAACTTCGTCGAACAATCAGCTGCACAAAATTTACAGGCACTAACGGTCAGTAACTTGTTTCCACTCAGCACCGAAACTTTCACAAGTGAAGTAATTCACACATAAAGTAAAACACTTCAGACTCAACAATGAACTCTAACAGACTCAGCAATGAAGAATTTACACACATCACTTAAAAAACCAGCTTTTAAAAACAAGCGAAAGACCGCTTCATAAGCGCGTAAAATAACGGAGCACAGCTTCCCAGCAGAGCTCAGGTTTCTCTGCTCGCACGACAGAGGACAAACTACAGACAGACTCGAAGTCTTCGGTCTTTCTCCCTTTTATACTATTCGATCTACATTCCAGAAAAATCAGGACCTCTCTAAAGAGATCCCGAACAAAAGGATTTTGATTACGTCATAGAATAAATACTACAAGGCTATTTATTTGGCATCGCTAATGCAGGAAAAACAAGCTTCACAGGCCCCGCTGGCGTTTATTACATCGCGACATGTAAAAAAACCCTGAGCACAGCCCCCCCCATACGTGTGGGAACCAAACGAGAACTCAGATCTTAACCCTTTGAGGCGCAACCCTTTCCCAATGCTCAAACAAGGGCAGCCGTTGCCATCGCTCGACTTAACTACCAGCAAGATGGCGGACGATCGAAACGTTCATCGCGTGCCACAAATCTAGAGACCCTTTTTTTGACGCAGCTGGCTGTGCCGTTTCGATCGTCCGCCGTCTTGCTGGACGATCGAAGTCGAGCGATGGCAACGGCTGCCCTGTTTCAGCATTGGGCAATCCATTCAGCTGTTCTCGCGTTCTTCCATTTTTTGGCAGATGTCAGTGCTGTTAAAAAGAATCGTGACCATTTTTTTGCGGGAAGTGACGTGCTAGAAAGTAAAGGATTCTCGTAGAGCTATGTCACCCGCAACTATTTTTATAGAAATCAGATCTATTCTTCGTGACTGGCAACAGTCAAAACGTCAGAGTTTGGCGTTTCCGGAGCGGACACACTGCGCGTTAAAGGGTTAAAGCAAAGGTCGTTAACACACACTGTAGTTTACAAAATATATTTCTAGGAGTGTGGAGCCGTATTCCAAAGAAAAGGTATACGGAAGTTTGTTCATGTTGTTGATCGGATCGTAATCTTATTACGCTACGGGTGCACAAGGTCAAGATCAGATCAGATCATGTTTGACATAAATATCAAAGTCACGTGTAGAGTACGTTCCACGGACCTTTGGAAGAACCCGAAATTCAGTCTGGATAGTCATTATTTACATCCGGACTCTAGATTTTGAAAGCGAGTCGCCAACGATAATTCCAGACCGAGTGAACGACCTGCAAATCAAATCAAAGCACACAGCACGCAAATGTAAATGGATATCTGTCCAACTACATAATTCTTTCCCGAAAAATGACAGACGAATTTCGGTACCGGAGAAAGGGGGGGGAGGGATAATTTGAGAGCGACAGAGAGAGCTTATGAATTGGACAGAAACCGAAACTTAACTTTGAGGCGCAACCCTTTCCCCCAATGCTGAAAAAAGGGCGGCCGTTGCCATCGCTCGACTTAACTACCAGCAAGAGGTCGGACGATCGAAACGTTCATCGCGTGCCACAGATCTAGAGAGCCCTTTTTTTGACGACAGCTGGCTGTGCCCGCGCACAACCAACTGTCGTCTAAAAAAAGGTCTCTAGATTTGTGGCACGCGATGAACGTTTCGATCGTCCGACCTCTTGCTGGTAGTTAAGTCGAGCGATGGCAACGGCTGCCCTTTTTTCAGCATTGGGCAATCTATTCAGCTGTTCTCGCATTCTTCCATTTTTTTGAGAAGATGTCAGTGCTGTTAAAAAGAATCGTGACCATTTTTTTGACGGGAAATGACGTGCTAAAAAGTAAAGGATTTCGTGAGATCGTCACCGTAGTATGGACCGGACGAAATTGGTGTCTCGCGTTCGCAAAAGCCAAAAGCTTGTCGCTCGCAAAAATCCATATCTAATGTAAAATGCTTGTCTCGTCTCGCAAAAGCTGAAATCTCTGTCGCTCGCAAAAGTCGTCTCGCGTCCATCCAGCACCGCAACTATTTTTATAGAAATCAAATCTATTCTTCGTGACTGACAACAGTCAAAACGTCAGAGTTTGGTGTTCCCAGAGCGGGAACATTGCGCGTCAAAGGGTTAAAGTAGAATGTTCCAACAAATATAATTCGATTCTGCTGCATAATCGAAAAAAAAAAAAACTATAGCAATATCAAAATTTGTTTTATTGTTCACCTCACCAGCTTTGGTTAGCTTCAGTGAGGTGAGCATTCCGGTAGACAAATACAATTCTCAGAAATTCGCAAATTTTTGAAAATTTTGCACAGAGTTTTGCACATAGTTTAGAATTTAAATTGTGTGCAACTCATATAACAATATGGAGGCACTTTATGCTGTGTTTCCAATTTAAGATAGCCCGAACAGTGCTGAGCGCATTTGCACTCTGAACTGGGAGACGGAAGCTGCCTGGTTCAAAACTAGGTCGCGTCCGCCGATCTAACTGTCCGGAGTTTTCCGCGGTTTTCTCCAAAACTTCGCATAAATACGGGTTGTGATCCCTTAGAAAGTCCACCACAGAGGGCACTCCCCCCCCTCTTCTTGAATTCCTTGAGCAGGTAATTGGCCTTAACAACACATATCACATTTCACATTTGCAATTCAAGATATTTAGCGATTTTTTAAATTTATATGGGGAATACATTTTCTGCTTATAGGGAATAGTGACAGATTTAGTGATTCTTCTTTTTGATTCAAGGCCTTTTCAAATGAATATTTGCATAATTTTTTCTTCAAAAACACTTTTAAACTTTTAAAACCCTGTTATTGCTATTTCAGAACGGAAATGAAGTGATCAGACTGTGAACATTTTAAAATAAATAATGTATGAAAATATTGAAATAGTATTTTATCTAGTTGAACTTACAAAGTTTTACAACAGCTGCATACAGTTTTAGGTATGCAACAGTTGAATTTATTTATGAAATATTAATTTAAAAACTTGGTTGTGAGTTTTATGGAAATGTTCTTAGGTATGTTATTTTATTTTATTTTTCTACTCAATTTAGCAATTTTTGAAGAAAAACCTTTAGCAACTTTGACCCCAAATAGAATCCACAAATCATGGATCAGAATAGAAGGAACAGTATAATCATACAAAGTAATCGCACTAGTAGTGGACCACTAACTTCGCCCCCCCCCCAAAAAAAAAGAAGCTCATAGTTCATCTTTGGAAACAAATGAAGGAAAAAACATTTTTTTTCTTTACTTTTACAAAAAAAAGCTCATAATTCAGCTCTGAGAACAAATGGAGGAAATTTTTTCTTTCTTTTTGTCTGTACATCTTTTATTTCAGTTGTTTCTACTAGATGTTACTAATGAACTTTTACTCTTATCTCCCCCTTCTTTTTAGTCAGTGGTTCATTACTTCATTACTTTTACACCCTCTCAAAAAAGTACTCGAGTAAAAGTCGAACTTCCTACATTGGTTTCGCAAATTAAAAATCATTTATCATAAAATGTGAATTAGGCTAAATTTAATTATATTTTTTTATAATTCTGTCGAGTTGTTCTTTTCACGAAAACTGTTTAATTATTCCTAAAGCTAAAACAGGAAATTTCGCACTACTGTCACTAGTATTTCTACCTTAATACCATAGTAAAAAAAAAAAAAAAAAAAAAAAGAAATCTTTTGGCCAATGACACTCCATGGCGAAAAATATTCAGTCAATCGGTCTTAAAAAAAAAAAAAAAAAAAAAAAAAAAAATGGTCTCAACAATTCGACACCAGAGGCCACTTTATCTGCTAGGTGTTTTTACGATTTGCGATTACAAAAAACTATTCTAGTAGCAAAATAATTTTCATTTGTATTAATGAAAATCGCACTTTATATATTTCATCTTTGAACACTTAAAATAAATAATGACCATCCTATTCTGTTAGTAAACACCACAGTCACCGTAGTAATAATTTTTTTTTTTTTTTGCATTTATGTTGTTAAATTCAACAGTCAAATGAAAACTGTCATATCTAGAGTTCTTGGACTCGTAAAATAAAAAATAAATAAAGATAAAACTAACCGAACATTAATATAGCAGTGTTTTAAAAAATACTCCATTTTTTTAATTACTAGTCTATGTATTTCACGTTTTATTACCTTCCCATGGCGCCATTTCCAGCAGAGTCAACGAATACAGTGTCAGAAAAATCGGAAATGTTTCGAAAGCTTTAGCCAAATGTATTATTATTAAATATTAATTCTTGTCACAATCGGATTTTCCGCGTACCGGATTGCAAAGCATTTCAGAGAATTTCTGAAAAGTACCGAACTAGAAAAATCGGTTTCTACGCTTTTCTTTTAATGTAGTATCTTCACGAAAAAAAAAAAGAAAAAAACTTAGGGAAATACAGCAAGTGCAGTAAAATCTGAAAACTTCGGAAATAAATCAGTTTCTCAGTTGCGCCTTTTCGCGATTTTGAAAATTCATAACATAAACGAAATAATAAGAAGCTTCATGTGCAAAGCTGAGCAAAAACAAGCAAACGCATTGACGTCAGAAATATTGATTTCCCTTCTTTCGAGATTATGAGGAAATAAAATAAACCAGAGCTACGGAAAACATTCTTCATCATAACATGCTGTGATCGGAATGTCAGAATTTCATTACATGCCTTTAAAAGTAAATAACCAGGAACGGAATAATTTAGGCAAGCGCCCTTGGAAAGGCGTATATTCTCTGGCGCCTTCAAAAGCAGCACAGCAACCCGTCTTAACGTAAACATATACGGCCGGCGCAGAAGCACACACTCTTCTAATTACGTCCTCCAAATAAATTATTAAGTTCTTTACAGTGATAGTCGTTTGAATTATAATTATTATAACTTTTTAGAAGTCAATTAACTCCACTCCATATAAAAACCATTAGATTCATTTATTCGTTTATTTGGTTGTCGTACAAAGAAAAATAAAATATAAAATTTGAAATTTTTACTATTTGGAAAATCGACATTGTTAGGCAGTGAGAAATAGTTTCACAAACGCAATTAATTGAACTTTCTCAAATATATAAATAATAAACGTAAAATTGCCCTATAAATTTTCTGTCAGCGTGGTACATTCTCCAAAATATTGCATTTTTGCGAATTCTTTTTCTTCTAAAAGTTACATAACTGGAGTTTATCGTTCCTCCTCGCGCACACCTTATGAAGAAACCACTCGAAAATTCTCAAGTCCTTGAAGTAATTAATTTGTTTTAAAATATGTCTATGTAATGAGTTACGTAAATGAGCGTTTATTTATTCATTTTTCGATTAATTCCAATAATTTTTTCGAAATGGTAATGGTGCTTAAAATAAGTTTTAAACATTATTACCATTCCAACAACATATACCCATGATTAGCAGTGCTCCTATTTTTTCTAAAATTTTTGCCTTTACAGAAACTAACAAAAATGTAGTATTGTTTCCGCAAGTCCCAAATCTTTCTATACAGATATTACAATCATTTGCAATATTTTCAATATTAGCCCTTCAATGCATGGCGATGCATATATGAATCATACCAACTTTTACCGAATTTCGCTTTAAAAATTTCACACAACAGGCGGTTTTCTGGGCTGATTTTTATCTTCATACATCCATATTGATATGTAACCGTCATTTTCCCAAGTAGATGGCAGTATTTAGCAGCACTTGTTATTGAATTAGCGCCAAATGTTTAAATCTTATTTCTGTATTTTCAATGATCTTGTCAAGTGGTTGTTGTTCTTCAATTCGACTTTAGAGACCTGTAAAATTTACTATATATAGCTCAAGGTATGTATTTTTCATTTTTATGTTTAGATTTAACCAAAGAATTATTTTTATGTGAAAAATTTCAATCTTTTTGTTTGATTCAAATATGCATCAACATGCATTTATGAATAGGCTTCACTGCAAAGAGCAGTTTGATGCATTTATGAATCAGTTTAAAATTTGGGCAGAATTTATAATTATAAGATCTCATAATACCTTTTATTTCAATCTAATTTTTAAATCACACATACCTATTCATTATTTACATGCATTGTTTATTAGAGACATAAAATATTATGTAATTTATACTGTTTGTATGAAAAATTTCTAAATTATTTTTTTATAATCATGTTAATTCAGCAGGTAATTAATTGCTTTTACGAGTAAAAAATTGGCTAATAAATACTATTTTACTGTTTTTTAATTTTATTATAATCATCAGTATCTAATAATAAATCAAATGTGTATAGAGAAACATATCATTTCAAAAGTATTTAATCCCATATAGCATTTTTTTATTATTATTGCGCTATTGCTAACAAAGTAATATATATATATATATATATATATATATATATATATATGTATATTACATTTCAAAATTCCTTTATTTACAATTTGTAATATTTATAACTATTCTAAGTACTATTTTCCTGTTTCTTTAATTCTATTATAATCATCATTGTCTAATAATAAATAAAATGTGTGTATGGAGAAAGATAGCATTTCAAAAGTATTAAATCCTATATAGCATTTTTTTCATTATTATTGTGCTATAGCTAACAAAGTAAAATATTTTTTTTATGTGAAGTTCTTGTCGACCCAAAACATTTTTATCTACCAAAACCCTGTTATCGATCCAAAAACATGGAACTTTAAACAGCAGTGATAAGTGTCATAAGATCGATTTCAGCAGGCCAACATAAGCAAGTTGTCACTAGTATTGAGCAGAGGTATACCATATGGTGGATGTCATGTTAATCACATATGGGTTTAAACATATGGGGGACGTAGATTTGCTTGATAGTCATATAGACCTTGCAGTCATAAATTCATGGCTTCTATATAAAAGAGTTTCAGAACAAAATGGAGCAGACACCAGTGGCGCAGAGAGGGAGGGGGAGCAGGGGAAAAATCCCCAGGGCCTGAGCTTGTGAAGGGGCCCCCGTTTTTGTTGTTTTTATGATACTTAATTGCGTGTTGTCAATTTTGTAAAAAAAAAAAAAAAGTCGAAATTCAGTTTATGTCCCCGGATGTTTCAAATTAATTTTTGAACGAAATTACAAAAAGCCAGCTAGAGCATAAACCCCCAACTTGACAAAAACGAGGCGTGTTAGTGATTGAGTCTTCTTTTGCAAGAAAAGTAGACATTGACGGTGTTACTCAACGGTTTGCCATGACTCAAAGTAGTAAAGATTTATTTAACAAGAAATCATTTTTTCCCCGAGATACATTGTTAAATAGTGGAAGAAAGGATATAGCCAGAGGAGAGGATATGGGTCCACCCAACCTCCGAAATTTTGAATTTCCCCTAACGAAATGTTAAAGATCAAGACCTTCTATGAGAAATTTTCAAATTTCCACTTATTAGGCCCTCGGACATTTTTTTCGCTGCCTGCTTGCATGGAAGTATGAAAAAAAATATTAATTTTTTCAATACTGAGGAAACATGCCATGCAAAAATGTTAACGTTTCAAATACAGTTTCTCTATGGAGGTGGCGAAACCTTCAAAACAAAATGTTGGTATTTTTGAGAGCATGGATGTTTATTGAAGTATAATACTCTTTTAAATTAATAATTTCAATTCTATTAATTATTTTCCAATTACTATAATTTAAAGTTTCTTTAAATTATTAATAGTTTTAATAAGTAATAAATGATTGATCTAATACGACATCAAAAGGATTTCCGGATAGCAGAGGGACCCCAAAGAATTTATCCCCGGGGCCCCGACTTGGCTCTCTGCGCCTCTGGCAGGCACCAATGATTTGTTAAAACTAGCTGCCTTTCGATGTGAGATTGCAGTCGGACTATGTCGAATGGGTGAAAGTTTTGTTGTGAAGCGGGGAAGACCCAGTAGCCTTTCACAGAATGAATACAATGTGAAAAGGCAAAGAGGTCCTGCAGCGTATAATCCTCCAACATTTGTTCCACAGGACAAAACTGAACATATGCTTATATGGAACGAAAACCGCACTCGCTGTAAAGTGCCAACTTGCAAGTTCCAAACATTTATTGGATGCAAAAAATGTGCTGTAGCATTAAGTCTAAACTAGGACAGAAATTGTTTTAAAATTTTTCATTCAACATAAATTTGATAGCAATGAATGCATATCAAGTACAAAGTATTGGGCATGTCATTTTTTCTGTTTTTATCTATTCTGTTATTGTCATTTTATTTCTGTTAACAATTTTACTAATTAAATTTAATTAAAATTTTCAATTAAAATCAATATCTTTTGAAAACAATAAATAATTAAGTGTTTTATGCCAAATTTTATCAATTATGTGATAATAAATAATTTTTTATTGTGACTCGCATTTTAGCGCTAAATGCATGACGATTCATATATGCATCAAACCTAAAATTTCAAAAAATAATCAATAAAAATAGTTAAATATTTTTTTACATGTATTTAAGCCATGATATTGAAGAAAAAAAATGTTTGGTAAAAATATAAAAAATCATGCATTGATGAAGGGTTAGGATTCTTAGGAAAATCTTTTATAAAGGTTAGGGATTTTGGGAAAAAAAAGTATAGTTTGCGCTGCGAACCTGTCTATGCCAGAGTCATATTATTACGAATTTTCGAGCAACCCGCTGTTCTGGGGCTTAAAATAGTTCAAAATTCTCGTATTCTGCGTTTCAAGTAGTTAAATTTTGCTTTTTGTTGCATCAGAATCGGTCTTCATTTCAACAGCGGTTTCTAGAAATCTCGAGAAATATTCGTCCTAGGCCTTCGGTAACTTCACTTTAGAGAACTTATTTTTGACGCCAAATTTGGCGATATTTCGCCAAAAGTTGCCAAGCTTGGCGACATTTTGGTCATTTGGCGCGTTTTTCCCAATGGGGCCTAAAAGTTGGTTTTTCTACTGGACCTCAAAATTTGACTTACAATCTAATCAAAAAGTAGAAATCTACTCAATCTGGTCACACTGGAGCTGCCCCCGATAGAGTCAGTGTAGAGTGAGCTCCCGCTCGGTGTGGATCCAGCGGCCGATGTGAACGGCGCTTTGCTCTGTGATAGAAGCGGCGTTTTCGCGCATGTTTACGAAGCTGATTTTTAAGTGCTGTGTGTAAATTCTTCATTGCTGTGTCTTAAGGGATTGCATACGACATCCCTTGCATATTTCCACTGAATATTGCCCGTGGAAGTTTTTTATTTTGTGTGAGAATTACAGCATTTGTGAGAGCTTCGGTACTGAGTGGACTGTTATAAACGAGTTACTGGCCGTTAGTGCCTGTGAATTTTGTAAAGCTGATTGTTCGACGAAGTGCTAGAAGTGCAATAAAGTCGTGTTCCATTCTGACAAGTGGACTCTTTGTAAAAGTCGTATAAATGAAAAACATATAAACGGTGCTTTACTGTAGTATATATATTTTTTAAATAACAAGTATTGCAGTTTTGAGGTCCCCAGATATTTATTTATTTTATTTTATTTTATTTTATTTTATTTTTTTTTTTTTTTACTATAGGGACAGAACCTTGAGGACCAGTTCAGTAATCAGTAAAGCCTGACTAAGACATTCGGAGGCCGTAGGCCAAGCACTCTTTTGGGGCCCCTGTACGGTCATCCCTGGTTGATACATATTATTACAGGGTACAAATTTTTTGTTGTAAATAAGAAGTGTGTGTGTGTGTGTGGGGGGGGGGCTTTGTCGAATAAATTTTTAACCTAATGTTCATAAAATTCTAATGCTCATAAGTTATGCTTCAATGAGGTCCTGTCCCTGAATGCTCCATAGTAGAATGCTTTGGACCTTAAAATGGGACATTTCTTCTACTTCTGAATACAGTGTGAACAACAAGCACTTTATCGCAGTGGGATGCGTTGTAAAATTGCATCCATTTATTTGATGTCATTCATGTTTTTGTGTGAATTTTTTTTAAGAGCTTCAAACTATTTTAATCGTTTTGGGGGCCCTAGGCCGAGGCCTAGTTGGCCTGTGTGGTAATCAGGGCCTGAATCAGAGCTGCCTGACAGAGAAGGGAGAGATAAACCCAGACCGAGCCTTGTAGAAATCGGCTTTATATTGGGTGTCCTTCGGCTTTCTGCTAGACCATTGTTTCTTGCAAGTGTTTTGCCTCGTAAACTGTTCCAGCATGAAATTTACAGGCCAAATTGATCGATCCTGAAGAGCCGTCGGCACGTACTTTTATTTGACAAGAAATGGCCCCCGAGTAAAAGCAGCTCCCGTCGTGTGACGTATGCATTCATTCATTTATACGACACACAATCTAGGCGCCGAATTTTATGAGCGCGGGATGGGAGAAGACACGGTAAAAAAATAAATAAATGAATAAATGTAAGATAGATTTCGGCAAAATTATATATATTTTGTCATGCGTTGGTCGTTTTAATGATAACTGTTATTGAACGCCATATGCCTTAAGGATGCGAGAATACTAATAGTCCAGTCATCTAGTCAAAATAGGGTAAGAATCTCGGAATTCGAGATACCCAGCTATAAACTTGTATACACTTTTATTTTGACATCCTAAAACTTGTCTCAAAACCTACATATGATAGAGTGTCCGCGTCTGTCAAAATTTAAGGTCAAAGGTCACAAAAATCGATTTTTTCCACATTTTTCGCAAATATCTCGTTTCCTATGGGGTTTACGCTATTTGTATGCCTTACCAATATTGTAGAGGATAAAATTCTCCACAACTTTAGTACCAAAAGTTTTTTTATACGTTGTATCGTTCACGAGATAGAGGGCTTTGAGAGCGCAGTGGTGAACTACGTAGAGTACCACATTTAAGGTCAGCCGGTAGTCCCGATCAAAAACACGCTTCATAAAGTTTATAAATTATTGATAAATATATACTTATAAATAATTTTAATTTTTTGTAAATACTACATTATAATTAATAACTTTTTTCATTAATTAGTAATCTATCTATTCAATAACACTTATCACTTATAACCAATTCATGTAATTAAAAAATTATTAAGGGAAATACTTTAACTACATTTTAATTATATTCTCATTTACACTAATTATATTTTAAATAGAAAATAATTTAGTAGATCTTCTTCTTAGAAACCGTAAGCTTTTAAATTCTTTCATAACGTTAAAAATCTATGACGGAGATCAGTGGTTTACAATTTACTGAATTAAAAGTGAAACGCTCTAATAAGGTATTACCTCTTTCAATTGTTAATAAATCTGTAAAAATTAATGATTGTAAAGTTTCAGTAGATCCATTATTACTCTTCCAAAGAATAACTGTGAGCAAGCAATTTGAAAGTAATCTTGTATAGAATATCTGAAAGAATATCTTCAATATGAATTGAGCCGGTATCCAACAGCACTATTTGATAATGATGCCATGAGAAAAACTACAAAATCGTCATTGTATGACAATATGACACCTATCGATTTTGGTATCCGAGAAAATAATGTAACGTTCATTATTGGTGGTGGATTTCTTCTGCATCGAGTTGTATGGAGTAGAGAAGGTACTTTTTCTATTATTTTAGATAAATATGTAAAATATTTACAAACGCATTATGGTTCTAAAATTTTTGCATTCGATGGATTTTCAGACTACAGTAAAAACATAAAAGCAATGGAGCAGCTGAGAAGGACTGCTGGACTTTCAAAAACATACGACGTTTGTTTCGTCGATACAATGATTGTACCAATTAGCCAAGAAAAATTCCTATTAAATCGAAGTCATAAAGAGAAGCTAATTAAAATGCTTATTCAGAAATTACAAGATGTTAATATCTCAATACGCATACTCTGGCCTGTGCACAAAACAGGCCAGAGATGATGCGGATGTTCTTATCATTGAAACAGCTATTGAAGAATTGAAACATTAAAAAACAACAGTTACGATAGGAGAAGATATAGATTTACTTATCATTTTAATTGGGCGTACTCTATCTTACCAACAAGAAATTTTCTTTAAAAAGTTGGCAAAGGGAATGTTAAAACTGAAATATACTCCTCCAAAAGCTTCCATAAATATCCTAATTCTAAAAGACACATTTTGTTTCTGCACACATTAAGTGGATGTGACACAACTTCTGCGCTCTTTAAAAAAGGGGGAAAAAAACTTAAGAACATTTGAGAAACTGCCGAATTTGGATCAACTTGCTGCAGCATTTGAAGAAGAAAACTGTCCGGTACAAAGATTATTTGAGAATGGAATGAGATTCTTGTTGGCAGTTTATAATACTCCAAAATCTGTGGACAGTATCGATCATCTTCGTTACGCCCAGTATGTCAAGTCAACAAAACTAAATAAACCTGTGCAATTATCAAATATTCCACCAAGTACAGCAGCTCATCAACATTTTAATTGTGTTTATTATCAAGTTCAAACTTTGTTGGACATGATTTGGAACCCCAGAAATAGGTTTGGACAATGTGTAACGAAATTCCTGGAACCTATCACGACAATCTTACCACCTGCTCCAAAGGAATTGCTAAGCACAATATTCTGCAACTGCGAGAATGGTTGTGGTTTGCGATGTGGACGCAGGAAATCGGATTTGCAGTGGTATTTAGCTTGTGGCCAGTGTAATGGACAAGCTTGTCTTAATGCTTTGCCATATCAGAGTGATGCCAATGAAGATGGAACCTTTGACATTGAAATAATGAAAGACCTTGAAATAATGGAGACAAATGTCTTTGAAGATGATAATGAAGAGGAAGCTGGAATCCTATGGACAATTCTGGCTGTGCCGGCACAGCCAGCTGTCGTCAAAAAAGGGTCTCTAGATCTGTGGCACGCGATGAACATTTCGATCGTCCGCCATCTTGCTGGTATTTAAGTCGAGCGATGGCAACGGCTGCCCTTTTTTCAGCATTGGGAAAGGGTTGCGCCTCAAAGGGTTAAGAAATAAAAATAAATAATGCCGAAAGACTGGATTATAAAGCACTCTCCTACACAGTCTCATAGGCGTCGTCCTGGCTTTCCAACTTTTATAAGGTTGACGTGATCCCTTGCTGAATTTTCTATAGGTCTATATTTTCTAATTAAAATTAGAAAATATTGAAGCCACTTATAAATTTAACGGAGGGCCGTAAAAGAGAGTTTACAAGTACGAGTCTTTAAAAAAGAGCGGGTCCCAGAGACCCAGTGGTTTGAAAGAAAACTCATCTCTTTTTTTTTTTTGGAGGGGGCGGGGGGGAGGGGGAAAGGTAAAGTGCGTGATATAGCACGTCAGTGCGATTCCTGAATAGTATATTTTGTAGAATTCGGAATTGTAAAACTATCATCAAGAATACATAAGAATATACTGTCATTCCTTTCCATCATTAAAAATAACACCTGAAAATGGTTGTTTTTCCAATTTTCAGTAAATTTGTTAATATTTTCAAACATTTGATCAACGCTGTTTTATGCGTGCGTTCTCTTAATCTTATTTTCTCTGGCACTGCTTAACGAATAGTTAACTAGTTCACCCCATTTACGAAAAACGTATTCTGTGCAAAATGTTGCTTCCCAGTATGGGTCTTTGAATATTCCACTATGGCCCAGCGTTTATAAGAATTCTTTTGAGTGCTCCAGCAAAAATAAAAACTATAATAATGGTTTATTGGGTACATGGTACAGAGCATATCAAATTACATACATAAATTTCGACGTAATCAAAAAAAGTAATCGATACACATTTACGGCAGAAAAAAGCACGGACAGACAAGACAAATCGAAGTCCGATTTTCAACTTGTATTTGTAGAAAGCGTAAAGAACACATATGTGAGGGTTTGGAACCATGGTGAATTTATTTTCTGATTCGGCCGCCGGCGTCCAATCAGAAATAGCTTCACTGGTGGCGATGCTAACACTCACTACGTCAAGGCGAGAAGAACAAATGTCTACAACAAACTGGCAGAGAGCAGAAGATACCAGTCATGAGCCACAAAGTGGCGTAACGGTGGGAACGTGACTTCGATATTGTAAGAGCAATTTTTGAGTTTTTACGGGATAGCGCCTTTTTTTATAGGTCTTTGGAAAGCATTGTGTTCCCTCTAGACAATGTGTTTTTCTGATTTACAGCATTGCTGAGAAATGCGTTTTTCGTGTCGGTGTACAAAGTGGCGACAGAAGTAAGAGACAATGCAATGATTCAAATCTACCCGTGTACGCCTGCCGCTGCATTGAAGGGACCGGGGTCGGCGGGGAAGCAAAAACTATGCCTTTGATAGCAAAAACTTTGCCCTAGTCATACCTTTGATACGTATAGTCACAGGATAAAAATTTTTGTTGTGCATAGGGAAGAGGGGGGGGGGTTCCTCTTTATCCAATAATTTTTTAACAATCACTATAAAATTTGAATGCTCAGAAGTTATGCTTCAGATGTGCTAAGTTAAACAGTGACGTGTGTTGTAAAATTGCATCTCTTTATTTACTATCATAAATATTTTTTATGCTGATTTTTTTCAAGAACTCACCTTTTGGGGCCCCTAAAACTTGGGGGCCCTAGGCCGAGGCCTAGTTGGCCTGTGCGGTAATCAGGGCCTGTGTGAGATCCAGATGGCCATGGAAATATTGCTGAATTGATTCGGCTAAATCTATTAGTACTGAATCCTGAAAAGCGTTAACCCTATCGCTAGAAAGAAAGAATGTAATTCACAGAAAAATAAACACGCTAATAAGGAGATCATTCTCTAAATTTCAGCTGGATGCAGATATAAATTTAGCGCAATATTTACCCTGTCGTTTTTCATTTTGAAGAACCTTCAATGTCAAAATAAAAAGTATAGGGTGTTAGGAAAGATCTCGATACGCCGGAGGGGTGAAAAAAAGAATGAATCGAATGCAAAATATACAATACATTTAAATTTAAGATGGATATTTTTTTGCCTCCAACATTGTAGCGTCGATACTCGTATGGCGATGCTTTCCATTCTTTTTTCTCTCCCTGGAACAGGAAAATAGGATGCCCCGTGTATACCTGCTGTTGACATTACGGAAAGCCCAAAGAGAGAATAAGGTCTTCGCCAAAATAGAAAATGCTAAAACTGACAACTCTGCCAATTGAGCAGCGATAACTGTTACGTCATAGAAAGCAGGTGAGTGTGTATGTGTGTGAGGGTGAACCACTTAATTTTTCAAGGAGTGAATCTTTTAAAAGTCAAACAAATCAGGCTCTTAGCCAGAATGAGGGAGAAAAGAAGCACTTGGAAGCGAGATTACACAAATTGGGAGAAGATATATGGCACAAGATGACGATCACTTACTTTCGACATTTCCACACTGGAAGTGACGAGCAGTTAAAAAAAAAAGAATCCCTGCTAAGCTACATTACTATAGCACACAGGTTCTCAAACTTACTTCGACCACCGCTTACTTTCCGATTTAAAAAGAAAAATCTAGTGTCCTAATATTTTTTAACTTATTTTTTTACATTACCATCTGTAGACTGTCAAGACAATGATTGCAAATGTAATTTTTAAACATGCATTACTATACGGATGGCATAGGATAGATAGAATGCTTCCCATATCCTATTTTTGGGATCCAGGAATGTTTCAGTGAAGAGAAAATAAAACTCATACTTAATCCTATTTAGAAGCATTTTTGTTACCATTAGGGTCGTAAAAATCGCGTTATTTAAGAAAAACTGGTTAGAACTTTATTGAACACAACACAAGCTGAAGGTGAGACAGAGCTTTCCAATATAATGACCGAGGAATCAATAGATATAATTCCATTACTAGTTTTTTTGCTTAGTTAGTTTAAAAACTATCAAAGTGGCAGATATGCAGTTTTATGAAAAAGCATGTTTATTAACCCTTTGAGGCGCAACCCTTTCCCAATGCTGAAAAAAGGGCAGCCGTTGCCATCGCTCGACTTAACTACCAGCAAGATGGCGGACGATCGAAACGTTCATCGCGAGCTACAGATCGAGAGACCCTTTTTTGACGACAGCTGGCTGTGCTGCCCTTTTTTCAGCATTGGGCAATCTATCCAGCTGTTCTCGCATTCTTCCATTTTGCAGCAGATGTCAGTGCTGTTAAAAATAATCGTGACCATTTTTTTTACGGGAAATGACTTGCTAAAAAGTAAAGCATTCTCGTGGAGCTCTGTCACCCGCAACTATTTTTATAGAAATCAAATCTTTTCTTCGTGACTGGCAACAGTCAAATCGTCAGAGTTTGGTGTTCCCAGAGCGGGAACACTGCGCGTTAAAGGGTTAAAGCGTTAAAGGAAATAAACCATTATTATTTAAATTAGTTAGAAGCTGTTTCTTATAAAAAGGTTTCTGATGGGTAACACGATTCGGTTGTATTTACTTTTAAATACTGAGGACTCGCCACCCGAGTTGTGTGGTGGCTTAAGAACCACTCTAGCCCATCATGGGTCCGGGGTTTGATTCCTGGCATAGGCTAGGGTGTCATTCCCTTCATAGGAAGCAAACGCTGGTCGACCTATTAGGTGCCTCCATAATAAAACGACCAGTAGTTCCGACCTTGGTAGTGACCAGCGCCCACAAATGACAAGTGACCACCATTAGAAAGAGGGAAAAAACTGACTCAAAGCCTTTATTGGAAGTCTGATTTAAAGTCGAATTTTTAACGATAAAATTTGTCTTCCGTCACCCCTCTAAATTGCTTTAACTTTCCCTAATTTTCTCTGAGCCTACTACACCCCCCCCCCGAAATCCTCCTGCGCCCACTAGGGGACGTTATAGCCCACTTTGAGAAAGACTGCTACAAAAAATTCAAAATTGTGCTCGCTCCCTCACGTTCTAGCACAAACAATATGCATTACATTTGCACAAAGCATGGCTCCGTATTCGATTCCCCTTATAAAAAAAACCAGGAATTATCTAAGAGCTTTACAATAGTGAAATGGTTATTTTTCAGGCCCACTACACCCAAAGACAATTCAGGATGCGTTTTTGATACTGTCGCTACACACAAGGTTATCGGTAAACAGCTCCGTATTCTTTAGTACTAATAAAAGTGAAACTCAGCAATCATAAGAATAAACATTGGAATAGTTTACATCTTGGGAGGTTTAAATAAAAAATAATAATATTAATAAATAAACTTACGGTAAAATGTAAGACTTTTTTAAATTTTTCTAAATTGTTTTTAAGTCAAGAAGACTTCCGGAAAACGTAAAAAAGAAAAATATAAGAAAGGCAAGGGGGGGGGCGAAAAAATTTTAATATTCTAGGGTTAAAGCTTAATTTTGCAGGTTTTCAAAGAAAAAATAACGTTTCCATGATACTTCCCGAAGTTTTAAGAGCCAATTTTTAATCCCCTGAATGTTTTAGGTTTCCCTAGCGGTGTATGAACCTTGCTGGAGTCAGCAAAATTTTTATGAATGATCAACGTTCGATAAAATACCACGAATGAGTTGTAGTTACTCAGCGGTTGCGATTACAGGCACTATAGCAGTCTCCTTTTATTTCCTAAACATGTACCATGTAAGGAAAGTATTGTAATCACGATAAAAATCCACTTTGAGATTTTGGTGTACGGACAAATTTTGAGGTCTTCTGACTTCATTTTGCAATGATTTTTGTCTGAGTACAGTGTTGTGTACTGTTGTCTGAGTTTTCTCTGAACGATAATTTACTCCCTAAACTCTTTACAATTATCTGTTCCATGCACCCCCACGTTTTTCCTTTTAAAATAGAAGTATTTTCACTTCTTAAAAATTTACGATCACAAATTTTAAGGACAACTTATTATGCGGCTGTAAATCTGCGTTTGTCGAGGAGAAATTATTTTGTATTTTTTAATCCGTTTTTAAAGACGTGATATATTTGAAAAAACAAAAACAAAAAAAAAACCTTTAAATAATTATTAGTTTATATATCGAGAGAAATTTCCTTTCAACAAGAACAATGTTAGTTCCATGACCGATCCCACCATTGTGCTGCTTTCAAGATGATAAAATTTGAAGGACATTTTCTTTGTTTTGAAAACAAACAAACACAAATCTGCCATACTTTCTCTTTCTTTGAAAGCGGGGTATTAAGTGAAGGGCATAAGTGGCAGCCAGTTTCTGCTGAGTCATAATTAGACCTGAATGAGAATTAAATCACTGGGTAATGACGTGATATTGGCGGAATATTTAATAGTCATGTCTGCGAATAGCAAAGGTAAAGTAAATTGTGCGTATCAAAGTCTTCCGTCTAAATATTTGTTACATTAGTTACATTCTTTTTTTTATTATTATTATTTGCTTTTATTTTTATGTTTTTTCTAGGGGGAGGCAAAAGTTATAGAAAATATATTTTTTTAAATAACACGTATGGAGCTTTTTTTTTAATTAACTTTTCTTTTAAATAAAAGAAGTGCTGTAGATTGTTCATATTAGCTTGTTAAACACGAATGGGGGGTGCATATGAAATTTATGGCATACATTTAGCAAGAGTCGACTTTCGAAGTCCACAGGCCCCACCAGTGGCCGAGCATATAGCGCTGTGATCTGGGAGACAGATGCCTGGTTCAAAATCAGGTCGCGTCCGTCGACTTAACAGTTCGGAGTTTTCCGAGGTCTCCCCCGAAACTAAAGACCATTGCCCACACCCAGCGGTTGCCGCGGTTACAATGTATTTGAATGGGGACATTTGGCAGCACTTTCCGCCGGGCGACCAGGGGGAAACTGAACAGGGTCCTGGACCGAACAATAGTTGGGAGAAAAGTGAGACCTCAATATTATCCACGGTCCCCAATTACCTTTTGTTGGTTTAATACCGGAGTATCTCCCTCTTTCTCTGCGGTGCGAAAAATTTATTGCTTACAAATGAGAATTGGCCAAGCGGCGAGCGGTTCCCTCTCGATGTCTAAAGCGGCCTTTAACGTAAAAATGGGTAAGGATCCCTAAGAGAACACCCCTCCCGCACATCGAGGGCGCCCCACCAATAGACCGTGATCCCTCGCGTAGATAATTGGCCGTAATCCCACAACACAACTCGAAGTCCATAGAGCGCTAATAAGTAGAATTATTTCACATCAAATTTTTTTATAAAAACAATCCTGATGGATGACATTTTGAGTTGCCAGCCAAAATTTGTTTACTGAAGAACATATTTTGTGGCTCATAATTTTGCTCTTTTCAGCGGAAAACAATTATAGTTTTCGTAATGTACTGATGACGTTAAAGGTTGTTACTTATAAAGAACTATAGACGTCATGGGACTTTTGAACAGTTTTATAAAGAGATCACTGATGTTAAACAATGGAAGAATACACCCCAACTGTACAATACTGTTTTTCTTCGCAAACTGTACTGTACGCTTTTATTTATAGGAGAATCGTAGCTTGGGGGTAGGCTACGGGAGCCTGGGTCCTCCCGAAATGTAGATTTTTGTTGTTTGTATGTCAACAGTTAACCCTTTTTTTTTCTAGAAATTTTACTTTTTTTTACCTTTTAGGCAGCGCCTGATTTTTTTTTTTTTTTTTTTCTGGCTTATGTGCCTGAATAACAGTAAACCTATATGTCAGATGAAACTTTCAGAAAATAAATAAACAAATAAATAAAATAAAAATAAATCTTGAACACAGCAATCGCTTTTAAAAATGGATCAAAGCGTCATCCGTGAAGGGAAGCAATTCAAAACATCGAATGTTTACTTATTTATTTTTCTGGATGTTTCACAACTTCCTTAAGTCGATCATATAAAAAAGTGCAGCATAGTGCAGCTTGCGAAGAGGCTTTCTGAATTTAAGAACTGTTCTAAAGCTGCATGATTTCTTAAGCAAAGAGCCTGTTGTTGTTGTTCTCAAGGAAAGGGGCCTTCCATAAATAATGTAGCGCTTGGGGCGGGGAGGGGGGGTGGGGGGACGGGGTCCGTGAAATTCTGACAGTTTGTGACAAGGAGAGGAAGTAACAAAAATTGTGACGTCACACATTTTGATTAAAATAAAAACATTTAAAGTGAACAAATTTTGATTCTATAACTAGAATCAGAGGATACTTTATAAGGTATTATGAGACTGCCCAAAAAATCCTTAGTTTGTGAAAATATTCGATTTTTTTTTTGTCTTTTTTATGGGTCACACGATTAGGATTCTAAAACCGTTTTTTCTTTGTTTCTACGATAACTAGAAGCTAAATTATATAAGAAATTATACACCGGAAGGATAGTATTTTGTACACCATTAAAATCTTTAAACGCGTTTTCTGTAGTGCGTTTTCCGTAAATTTTATTTACGTTACGATAAATATCATATCTGAAAACGTGTTTGAAATATTGACTTGGAATTTTGGCAGGGTATTTTGTTCATTACTAGCTGTGTTAAAGCCGAGTGTAATATTTCTGTATTTTTACTGATTTTATGACCATTTTTGTCTTCAAACAATGTTCTTAAAAAATATATATATACTGAGTTTTCATATAAAAATTGAAATATTTTCAAAACTAATGGAACTTTTGAAAATCATTTGGCTCATAACACAGATTAATATGTTCATGATGTACTGTATAAATGTTATTAAATAACATTCATTAGAACTAGTTACAGGAGGTGTGGCGTTGTTGCCAAAATTTCACTTAAATTTAGCAATATGTCATTTACATTGAATTTCATTAAATCTGCAATTAAATTTTTAGTTTTTTTTATATCCCATTTTAAATACAACATAGATTTTTTAAATTAAGTTTTACTTTTTTTTCTGAAAAAGTGTCCCAAAGGTAGGCTCATACATTAATAACTTTCATTATAATAATAAAAAAAAAATTAACTTTCATTTCGATTCCTTCCTAACTTACGTTGCTTTCTTTTCAAGAAAGGGCATTCTGGGTAGGTTCTGAAAATAGGGTAATAACAGATTTTTTTTACTTAGAAGAAAATTATGCTCACAAATATCATTGAAACACATAGTTAAAGTTAAAATAAAATTTCAAATATCAGCTATAACGCATTACTTTTTTTCTGAACTGCAAGCGGATGTTTTATGGAATATGGCGTGACATGTGACCAAGGGCGGATCCAGAAACTTTTTTCTCGGAGAGGGGCGCAAATCGTGAATACTCATTTTATCTAATGTAAAGCCCCATTTATCTAGTGTAAATATATTTTTCTCGGAGGGGGCACGCCCCCCAGCGCCCTACCCCTGGATCCGCCTTTGCATGTGATAGAGGGAGGGGGTATGGCGAAGTGTTGAGATTTTGTGACGACAAAGGGTAGGAAAGGGGTTAAAAAGACTGGGGGGGGGGAATGTGACATCATTTATGGACAGCCTCTAAATATGGATTATCGTACAACAACTTTTGAAAGTCATGGGCTTAGCCACAATCTCCTGTTTTGTTTCATCCCAAAACTGAAGCACGTCTTGTCTGAGTTCTTGCAGTAGCTTGTAGTAGCCCATGTAGTAGCTTGCAGTAGCCCATGAGCTTGTTTCCAGAGCATTCGTTACGAACCGGAATGTCCTAATTTTTGGAAATTCGGTTTCCACTAGTACACCGAAAGTGAAGTAGCGTAAATTCAGACCAGCGCTTGAGAGGGTGGCAACTTCTCTCGACTCAACGACCGGTGGGACCGTTTGCGCTAATTGGGGCTGGTACCGTTCGTGGCTTCGGTGTCTGTGGTAGAATGATACCGCAGGGGGTGTTAGTTCCAGGTGCAGGTCTCTCATCTGGAATGGGTCTGCAATTAGGAGACCTCCGTCCCACAAGAGGGTACGTAGCCGCAAACCCTAAGGGTCGACTCCCTTCTGTGTGAAACAACAAATGGTGGAGCAACCCCTAAGGGGGAGTGTCGACATGGATTTCTTTCTTTTTTTTTTTTTTCCCTTGAGGGTGTGTCGTTAATCCAATTTATAAACCGAAATTGAGTTTTAAAATTTAAAGGTAGTTGATTAATGTTGGTAATTTTGCTTATCATATCATCTTGAAAAAACTCACCAGACGTATTATTAATCAAATGTTTTCATTAATTAAAAATGGCGGGTGTTTGGAAAATTTCGCGAACATTTTTAAGAATCTAGTAAAGGGTCGGGATTAAAAAAAGTTTGAGCACTACAGTTCGATACGCATCCTTCAAACGCAATGTATTATTTTTGTCTGACATTTTCTTAGCGCACTATAAAAAGACACGTTCTTCGATTTGACCGCATTTTTCAAGAAAAAAATATCAAAGACAGACGAAATAAAATATGAGAGATGGTTCAAGGGATAAGCACCTGTATTTGAGTATGATAGCACGATCCCGGCATTTATTTGATCTCAATAATCAGATTTATTTCAATCTGAAGCTTCTTTTTCAAATTGCATCACGAGTGTCATTATTAAAGGCACTCGAGCCATGGAATCGGATTAGCCTAGCCCGTGCAACTAGCCAGTATTATCTCGTTAAACCTGCTTGACGTGTGAAGGCGAAGAATGATAAAACACCGTTTGGAAATAATTTATCCTTGCAGACACGTATCGGCAAATGTTATGAGAAAAACATGCCAAAATTTCATTAGAGAAACTATTCGTACTCTTCCCAACAAAGTTTAAAAGTAAGCCTAAAACGCTCAAAAAGAAACGAGTGTTTAAAGGATAAAATAATTAAAATTTTGCAAAATAGGACGTACATGAAAGGCACTTTTCAACCGAAACACGTGTTTAGATTGAAAAGTGCCTTTTATGTGTGTTGTTTTACAAAGTTTTAATTATTTTAAAATTTAAAAGCACCCATGATTTCAGTTTGTCTATCAGCCTGTCCTTGCTCTAACTGCCGTGAATGGTCATCGATGGCTACGGCAGTTATATATATATATATATATATATATATATATATATATATATAATATATAATAGCTTACTTACGTAAAGTGAAATCCCAAGATAATCCAATGATAAAGTGAAAAAAATATAAAAAAATAAAAAAGTAGATAGCACATGGTGCCAATTAACGAGCTTATTCCGGATAAGTGTTTAAATATAGCCTTTTAAGGCAATGAAAGAGTGGAAAAATTGAATATAAAGCGCCAAATTAGAACTGGTGTGCTTTTAAGCCTAATCACATGTAATCAGAAATAGTCCGAAAATGGAATTAATATTGAAATGGTGTGCTCTATCATCAGGCGCCACCGCACACACATTTCAATTTAATCGAAAAAAACAATAATAGCTAGGTTTCTGCAAGTTACCTGACCAAAATTAGGGTCCTTTTGTAACTTGGGGGCGCGACCGTAGCTATTAGAAAAAAACAACGAGGAAGTGGACCGACACGAAGATCAAAGCTCAGTAATGGAGGCAGTATTAGTGCATGTTGCCATCAGAGAAGGCTTAATGCAATCAATAGACAAGTAATGCCATGGAGTGTGAATAAAAAATGATATATTAATAATACTTTGGAAGTATGGAAAGGAAAAGAATAAATAAATTAAAAAAAGTAATAATTAAATGAATAAATAAAAAGAATAAAAATGGTAATAATTAAATGAATAAATAATAAAATAAATATTACACTAGTATAGCTAGCCTATGTTTTACGTAGTACTAGCTGCAGTAGCTAAGAAGTACTTAGTTGAGGTTGTGGAAATGGAGAAAAACTGTAGCAATAATATTAACAATAATGATATTGATAATAATTATATTCATTTATTATTGCTATTTATGCTAATATAATTGTAAAATATTTATGTAGAACAGTACTCTGTTTGGCTTCATTGGTTACAGACTCACATAAAAAGGAACAAGTACCAGTAATCAACCATTCTTAAAAATAGATTTTTTTTTTTTTTTTTTTTTTTTTTTAAATAAAATATATAGATATATATTTTATATAGATATATATATATATATATATATATATATATATATTACTACTATTGGCTGTACCATGTACCCAGTGGCGGATCCAGAAATTTTTTTTGGGAGGGGCTAAATTTTTTAAAAAGTTTATTTCACCCAATTAAAATGTACTATAAATCAAAATTTTAGTCTAAACCAATGTATTAGGCTTTTGGGAGGGACTAAGTAATAAAATATGATCATTTTAGCTATTTAAAGTGTAAAATAAAGCAGAGTGTTACCCTTGAGCAATCTCTTTTGAGGGGGGGCTGAAGCCCCCTAGCACCTCCCCTGGATCCGCTACTGCATGTACCCCATTGATGTACGACATTTATAGTTCTTTTACAGGAGCATCTAAAAGAACGAAACGCCCAATGCATTGCGCTCTATGGACAGTCATTGTTTAAAAAGCCTTTTGTTCTTCGATTTTTAATTTAAGAGTATTATATATGTTATTAAGGATCTAAAGTAAGGATCTTAATCGAAAATAGTCTATTTTTTATCTACAGGAGCACCAGAGCTTTGAAGAAACCAATGCTTCGAGAAGCACTTAAAAGAATTCCAATACATTTGATGCCGATGCTGTGAGTCTTTGGTAGGTTGTTCGCGTCATTAATCCATTTCGAGCACGGATGTACGTAAACATTTATAACAACTGATTTTTCATTTAAGGAATGAAAAATAACATTTAAAAGTATTTTACAGGGTCTTTCAAATTCACGTTATTAGGTTAGAGACATGGGCGCAGGCAGAATATTTCCCAGTGGGGGGGGGCAAAGACTACTCAAGGGGAGGCAAAGACTACTTTAACGTATGGTTACCATGTTGGAAAGAGCAAAAAAGCAAGGGAAAACACTGCATACAAAAATCCAGGGGGCCATTGCCCTCCCTTGCCCTATGCTACCGTCGCCCATGGTTAGAGATAGGCTGCTGTTTTGAGGTTATCTTATAAAACCTCGCCAAGTTCGACGACAATGCATCGCCAAGGCGCAAAAAAGATTGTTCCATTGGAAAGTAGTTTATCATCGACGCGTTGGGCATGATTTATCTTTCGTGTTTTTTTTTTTTTTTTTTTTTTTTTTTTTTTTTTAAACTGGTCAAGTAAAATGACTGAACCTCTGAAATGTGAGGAAAGAAAAGAAAGAAAAAATAAAAAATAAATGGAACATAACAGAGGAGACAGTCGGCACCCGGCTGGAGGCAAACAAAACGTTTTAACTAGTCTTATTTGCGTAAAACAGATACCGCCAGACGGGTTACGAAGGTTGCAGCGGCAGGAGCAGCTGAAGAGACGAGAGAGAAGTCATGTGATAAACAAATAACAAATGAAAATCTGGCTTACCTAGTGAAACGTTTATCCCAGAGGAAAAGAAAGACACACCTTCCGAGAACACGAAATTTTTATTTATTTTTATTTTGCCTACTTTCTACCACCTCTCGTTAGACGTAAACGCGCGCACCGCAGCTAGATCAACATGTCAGAGAAAACTCAAAAGTCGACTGACACTCATCTCGCCCGCTGCCGTGCGTATTATACAGCTACGGATTCGCTCAGGCGGGATGAGATTTATTATATTGCACACCTCTTCCCGGCAACGGTGTATACAAATAAAGAAATGAGAGAGAAAAGAAAAAAACGATTTGAAAAAACAAACGACTGATATCTGGACGCAGCTCACTCCACTGTGAATTTTTTTTTTTTTTTTTTTTTTTTTTTTTTTGTTTGAATGGCTCTTTCAGGAGGCGTTTTCTTTTGAAAAGTCGCGGAACTTACCTAAGAGCAAACTTTGAGAATCGGGAAGACTACCCTTCCATATTTTCCATACTAGTTAATAATAATAATATAGTGTGATGTCTTTTATTATTTTTACTATAACATGCAATAGGACCGATCTACACACTCGGGGGATACTTTTCGGGCCACCTGCACATAAATATTTCACAGAATATTACTTAATTAAATTAAGCTAAAACTATTTATCATTCCTAAGTTAACCCTATGTAAACATTTACAAATCAGTAACATGTCACGGCAAATACCACTTTTATGAATTTTTCAGTTTTGAAATGTTTTTATAGATATTTACCGTCGTCACACACACCTTCGAAACGATAAGAACAGGACCATGCTGAAGTGTCCTATCGAATTTCCGAATATCGAATTTATCGGATATCGAATCGAATGGATAATTTTTTAACATTACAAGTGACATTAAATTAAAAATGTTGAATAGTTGTGATGAAATGAAGTACCAAATCAGAAATTTACTCTTGAGATGCAATTTCAGTAGTTATTATGATTACATAAAACGAAGTTTTGGGGGCCCCTAAAAATTGGGGGCCCATCATTGCATTCATCAAATTCATCATTGCCGGGGACCCCTGTTGGTCATAATCGGGCCCTGTGTGGATGTGTAAGAAGGGGTAAGATGATTTTTAAAAATACAATTGGGCTGTATTATTGGATTTTAACGTCATTACTGATTAAATATTCTCCTATTATTGATTAAACGACCGTCAGAGGTTAATTCTGCCTATCTCGTATTCCTTTATTTTTTTTTAAATTTTGGTTTGCGTATTGGGTTTCCCCCCATCATTTTTTCCATGGATCGTGATTTTTTAACTTTGAAAAGTGGTAGGGCAAGATCCCTTTACTTTCGGAAGTGTTGGGGCAGTTGCACCCTTTAACACCCCCCCCCCCCTCCCGACGAGGGTCTTTAAATAAACTCGCGGTGGTTCTGCCTACTCTATTTGTCCAAATAAGACTATTTGGAAGCAAGTACATACCCGGGGGGTACGGCCTTGCTTCCAAATTTTAAATTTAAAATTTTGTTAACAACTAGGGGCCAAGGCCCCCAGACTCGCTACGCTCGCTTTTCGTATGAGGCATTCGGCCCCTAATCACGCTTATTCGTAAAAAAGACATAATTTCAACAGACAAAACCCGAAGATTGGATCAGATAGAATGTTACTGAGCTACACATTGCTTGTTTCTTGCATCTTCATTGGTACATAAAAATTTAAACTTCACACTACAGTAGACCCCCTCCTCCCCCTCATAACACGGAAGATATCTTGTTATGGGAATCGGTGTTGTACGGGTCCTGAGCTATACACCACCTGGAGTGCGGACTCCGCTTATAATCGCTAGAAAAATTATTGGCACTCCTCAGAAACACAATGATATTTAATGTTGCCATTCAAAAGTTATATTAGTTAGGAGCTAAAGCGTAATAAAATCAGAACATCTGTTTCAGCTGTATTTTTAATAATGTAAAACCTATAGGACACCTTGCGAATTTGCCACCCATAGCGATTTTTCATTATTTGGCGACTTGCGTACATGTAAAGTTAATAAAAGATACGGAACAGATAGAATAGCCTGCCACCCATGGCGACTTTTCATTATTTGGCGATTTACACATGCTCACAACCTATATTTACTGTTCATTTAAGGTTACCGGAAAACCGTTATCCATATTTTCATTTACGTAATCGTTTGCAGATTGGCGTACTTAACACCACGAATTATACCATCTCGTCGCGCTATCCAAAGTGTGCAAATATCCAAAGTGTACTATAACTGCTATAATGGCATAGTTAACGCCGCCAAATATTTCTACTGGTAGCAAATAATCCAGCTGGACGAGAACCGGCTTTAAAATAATCTGCATTTTAATTATTTTTCATTTTCAAGATATTAGTTATTCTGTTTTGGAAAAACGAATAATCGCTAATTCTAAACTCCTGTTGTCTAAGCGAACGTACTATTTGAAAATTGTCAACTTTGTGTAACACATTTTGAGTTACTTATTTCATATAGTTTTTATTTTGGCGTAAAATGGGCGTATTTCTAACTCATGTTTGTAAATTTCACGCGATTCTAGATACTTGGAAACGCTTTGTGGCAAAGGAATGAATGATTTTATGCCAAATCTGGCAACCATTCGGTTTATTTTTTCAGTTTTTTATTAATATCTTCTAAAATAATTCGATTTTCGAAATTTAAATTAGCTTAGCAGGTTCCTTGGAATTTTTTGAATCTGTGGGCACCTTAGTCGAAACTCAAATCCCTACGGTTTAGGATGAGATAGGTCCACAGTCTTTGACAGCGCCAGCGGCCTTTACTTTTTTTTAGAATAGAGAGAAACAATAATAATGAAGCCTTTTTGTGAAAAATTTAGCCTTTTTCACCTTTTGGTCCCCCCCCCCCCCACCGAAATTTTTGGTTCCCCCAACAGAATTTTTTTTCTGGATACGGCCCAATCAACTGGGTAATTTATTTGCAGGGCTACTCAAGTGACTTTACATATATTAAGATGTACGGATACATTCAATTCATTGAAAGTCTGGTCAATTACTACTTCGGCTATTCCCAAAATCTCGCAAACTACCTCAAGCTTGTCGGCGTTTAGTGAAATATCGCCAAATTAAGTGTCAGAAGGAAATCTTTTAAATTGAACTCAGCTTGACGATATCGAAATATTTGGGTAGAAATCGCTAAACGTCAGTATTACTGCAGTATTTTACGCCGAAAATATTTTTGATTTAATAGACGTGCAAGGAAGTCATGTGTTGTCCATATTACACCCCCCCCCTCCCAAGCATCACCGAGCAAAATGAAAGTTTTTTATGACTAGGGGCCAAGGCCCCTAGACTCGCTACGCTCGCTTTTCGTATGAAGTATTCTGCCCTAATAATTCTTATTCGTAAAAAAAGACATAATATACTCAGAAGACAAAACCGAAAGGTTGGATCAGATAGAATGTTACCGAGCTACACATTGCTTGGTTCTTGAATGTTCCTTGGAACATAAAAATTTAAACTTCACACTATTTTGAATTATGTGAAACATATGGAACACCTTGCGTATTTACCACTCATGACGATTTTTCATAATTTGGCGACTTACGTATATGTATTGTTAGTAATTAATGCTAAGAAAACAGTACTTCATAAGTTTTCTTTGATAAAAACTACGGAACTGCTACTAATGGCGACTAGCTTGCCACCAACCCAGACAGCACAGCAAACTTGCAGCAAGCTTGATTTATCAAGTCAATAAACTTGAACATTTCAAGCGTGTAAGCTTAATGCAAGCTTGAATCAAGTGTTCAAGTTTACACTTGCCCAGCTTGCATTAAGCTTGACATTTCAAGCTTAAAAAATTTTCCAAAAAAATTTTTTCTTAAATACACGGGGGGCCCGTCGGCGAATTCGCCCCACATATTTTATTTTTCCACGCATTTTCCCCTCTATGCTGAAATTTGAAGTTAATTTAATCTGTTACCATTAAGCGTCTGCGATCGAACTCGGGACCCAAGGGTTGGGAGGCCAGCGTCCTAACCGTTCCGTCAATCTGCCTCGCGCTGGCACGACTAAAGTTTGAAGTGACTGTCATGGTTGTCACGCCGTTTTCTGGCGAGATCGATCAGTGCCCGATGCCTATTTCTTTCTTTTATTTTTTCATGGGATGAATCAAAATTAAAATAATGTTATGTGTGATTTATAGACTCTACTAATAGTGTGATTTATAGACTCTACTAATAGGGAAATATGCATAATATAAACTTAAAAGCAGCACACGTTTTAAAACTTTCAATATCGCGACACTCATGTTGGGAAATACTGGCCAAAATCGAGACAAACGACTGATTTTGAAATCAATTTCGTAGTATAATTGTATTTTATTTTGAAGAATTTCCATATTTGGAAATATAGAATCTTTTTTTTTTTTTTTTTTAATTCTATGGTCAAGTACATTTATGACTGATGATAAATTATTTGTTATGTGGATGTGGCTTTCCAAATCAAGCAGTAATCAAGTTGTATTCAAGCTTGACAGTTCAAATGACTTCTCCAAGCTTGCTGCAAGCTTAAAATGAATTGAACTGTCAAGCTTGTATCAATGCGTCAAATTCAAAGAAATGTCAAGCTTGATTTAAGCTTATGTGCTGTCTGGGAATGGATTTGGCGATTTACACATGCTCATAACCGATAATTACTGCTCATGTAAGGTTACCGGGGAAAACGTTATCCATACACATAATCCACTGCAGATGGACGTATTTAGCACCATGAAATATATCATCTGGTCACGCTGTCAAATATCCAATCTGTACAACAACTGCTATAATTGGAATAGTTAACGCCGCCGCAAATATTTCTACTGGTAGTAAATACCCAAGCTGAACCTAACCGGCTTTAAAATAATCTACCTTTTAATTATTTTTCATTTTCAAGATATACTGGTTCTAACATTTTGGAACTCGAGGTTTAGATTCACCCTGATCGAAAAGATACCATTTTGCCAGATTGTACCGAATGCCAAGATGGCGCTTTTTAAATCAGTTACAATTAGTTACTCTGTTTTGGAAAAACGAATAGTCGCCAATTCTAAACTCCTGTTGTCTAATAGAACTTACTATTTGAAAATTGCCAACTTTGTGTAACACACTTTGGCTTATTTATTTCATATACTTTTTAATTTGGCGTAAAATTGGGGTAGTTGTACATTACACTAGAAGAGCCGTTGGGGTCATTTTGACCCTTTTCCAAATCTCATGCTGTATTTCAATGTTCAGTTTAACACCGCAGCTCTTTTTCTATTTTTTCTAATCTTCGTCCAAGCGTGGTGTGGCAAATTTTTACTTTTCTATTTTAATTAGTAAAATAAATAATTATAGAAATACCCAAAACAGCCAAAAAGGTGTCATTATGGCCCCCCATCCGGTTGTTCTAGTGTTAATGTTCGTCAATTTCACGCGATTCTACACAACTTGGAATTACTTTGTTGCAAAGGAATGAATGATTTTATGCTGGAGAAAATTGCCAAACACGGCAACCATTATGTTTACTTCTTCAGTTTTTTATTAATATCTTCAAAAATAATTCGATTCTCAAAATTTAAGTCAGCTTATCAGGTTCCCTCGAATCTGGAATTTTCTGTATCCGTGGACACCTTCGTTGAAACTCAAATCCCCACGGTTTCGGAGGAGATAGCAGAACAAGCTTTTGACAGCGGCGGCGGGGCCGTTACTTTATTTTAGAATAGAGAGAGTTTTTTTAGAGACTAAGGTGCCTGCCTACCGATGCATAGTTTGGACGAAAATGCAATTTTCTATTTTTGGCTTAGTATTAAACCTTACTTTCTATCTATCTAAATCAGTTTTGAATTTTGTTGCTACTTTACTTAGAACTTCAGTTACAGGGATTTTAATATTAATCATTTCATAAGTAAAGTCTTGTAGACTGTAGCGCAGTAGTTAGCGTTACAGAAAAAGTTTAGTCTCTGCTTTTTCTCAAAATCGGTTTTAAAGACTGCGTTATCACCATATCACCCCCCCCCCCCCTTAAAAAATATCAGATTTCACCAGGCCCGTACCAAAAAAAAAAAAAAAAAAAAATCTTCGGGCGGGGGACCACGAGGTGAAAAAGGCTAAATTTTTCAGAAAATGACTTTATTATTATTGTTTTGTTTAACAAAATTTTAAATTTCGGGAAGGGGGGGGGGAATCCTAAAGAATATAGGAACCGAGCTGACTTATTCCACATTATTTCCCAGCTAAACGAAACTGATGGACCGTACAGATGAAACGATGCTCTAAGTAGTTCTGTTTTTAACACATTTGTCCCAATTAAATAGCTTTCTTTATTATGCACCATAACTAGTTATTGCTTACATTCATCCACACTCTCTTTCTCACTCCACTTACTGAATATTCATTTTTACTTCCTTGAACAGTTGGAGGCTGGTTGGTATTGAGACCCTTAGCCAGGGGGCTGTAGCCTCGATTGTTCCGGACTTCCTTGTACAAAGTAAAAGAAAGTATAATGATCGCTTAAAAAAAAAAAAAAATTGGTATGCTGTTTTCGATTGAAAAATCGATTTTGATTATCTCTATTTTGATACTAGCGACCCGCCCCAGATTCGCACGGTATAATTTAGAAAACAATATATTGGGTTGGAGGGAAAGTTCTGTCGTATTTTAAAGAAAATATTTTAATTCATTTATAAATATATGTGTTTAATATTAATCAATTATATGTGCTCCGTCATTTGTTACAACCTGTTGCCATTTTTCAGGTAACCTGTGAATTCCTGTTTTGTAGAAGTTCTCGTCCTTGGAGTTAAAATAGTCAGCAACTGCCTTAGAAACACTTTCAAAAGACTTTAATTTTTTCCCCGTTAGATAATTTTGCAGAGATCTGAACAGGTAGTAATCAGATGGTGCAATGTCAGGTGAATAAGGTGGGTGACTAAGGACTTCCTATCCTAACGCAGCAACCATTGCAGTATGCGGGGGAGCATTATCGTGGTGGAACACTATTCCTTTTCTGGACGCTAATGCTGGCCTTTTTTCTTTGATAGCTGCATTCAATTTATCCAGCTGATTGCAGTACAGATCCGCGTTAATGGTTTTTTCCCTGTTTCAGCAACTCGTAGTACACTGGACTTTTCCTGTCCCACCACAAACAAAGCAGTACTTTTCGTTGATGGATACTTTTTTTTTAACTGTTGCTGATGATATTCCTCGTTTGCAGTAAGATTTTTTTCTCTTAATATTCTCGTAAAGAATCCACTTTTCATCTCCAGTAACCAGCCTGTCCAAAAACAGCTCCAGATTGTGTCTAATGAGATTTGATGAACACATTCTTACAAGATCAGACACTGCACTTTATCTACTGACACAGAAGCGTAGCCAAGGGGGGGGGTTAGGGGGATCATAACCCCCCCATGAGGAATTTTTTGCCATACAAAATGCATATTCTTCACTACATTATCACACACACACATATACATATATATGAGTTACAGTAGTCGTAACCCCCCCCCATGAAAAATTTCTGGCTACGCCCCTGTACTGACATGTTTTTCACTTTAAATATCACAAGTAAATGATGAACAGTAAAAAAGGGCACCTTTTATATTATACAGCAGCTAAAAAATCAACAACAACAAAAAAAAAATCCAATCGATTCACCAGCCAGATGTTTTGTTTTTATTTACAAGAAAAATCACCTGCCTTAAAATACGTCAGAACTTTCCCTCCAACCCAAAAAAAAAAAAAAAAAAAGTCAATTCCTACTTAAGTTAACAAAGAAAAGTTTTGTTTTAGTTACTTTTTATTAAATTTAATTAATGAATTAACATTTGAAAAAAAATTTGAATTTGAGTGGATGAATAGAAAGTATTTTATTAACGACTGAAAATTTGAATAATATACATAAATTTACATAGCGAGGCGAGAGTGTGAACTAATAGTAGGAATTCGGGGAAAAAAAAAAAAGATGCACAGTTAGATGTTACAATAGTTCTAAATACAAAATTTCAACATTCTACGGTTAAAAGTTTTAGAGTTAAGCGAAATAATTTTTGGGCCCAAATTTGGTCATATTTCGGTAAAACTCGCCAAGGTCGACAACAAATGGCGAGGTTTTGGGCATGGACCAAACAATAACTGAATCAAGAGCGGCTTCAGTGTGGGGGCTATGGGGGCCATGGCCCCCTCCGAAGTTTTGTTTTGTAACCTTAGATTCGCATACTTCATGACTTCGTGCGTTCAATTTGCATTTTGGACAAAGTATTTACTCAACTGAAAAGTTCAATGGCCCCTTCAGTCTGGAGCCGCCCTTGCACCGAATATTAGAAAATTTATCGAAATTTCGCCAAAACTCGCCCGGTGCGAAGACAAATGGTGATATTTTGGGCATGGACCAAATGACGGACTGCCGCCAAATTTGGCGATATTTTGGCAAAACTCGCCAAGGCGACAATGGCGAGGTTTTGGGCATGGACCAAACAATGACTAAATATCGCCAAGGTCAATGACAAATGGCGAGATTTTGGGCATGTACCAAACAATGACTGAATACAGATGTAATATATTGATGATGTCCATAAACATTAATGTATTGAAATTCTTTTGGGTGGTCCTGTAAATAAACTCTCCAGTAGATTGGAACCAAAAATCGAGATGCACAACTAGATGTTAGAGCAATCTTATATATGAAATTTCAACATTCTACGACAAATAGTTTTTGATATTTGAGAGTTAAATACATACACACGTACAAAAGTCGCCAAGCTTGGCGACTTTTTGCGTAATTCTTGAGGGAGGCACGTGACCGTGGTCGGACCATTACCTAACTATATGGCAGGACGGTATTGTACTTGAAATGGATAAATGTCCCTAAAACTGCCATTGACCGTAAAGTGTTTGAAATCTTTTGAGTGTTCCTTGTGGCAGCACAAATGATAAAGACACTTTCTTCGATGGAAAAATTCATTTTGTAACCCTTAAGAGCATATATCACTTTGGCAATAGTCAGTCATTGTTTGGTCCATGCTTAAAATCTCGCCATATGTCGTCGACCTTGGTGAGTTTCGCCGAAATATCGCCAAAAATTATTTCGTATTTTGTAAAACTCTAAAACTTTAACCTGTAGAATTTTGAACTTTTGTATTTAGAACTATATTGTAATATGTAACTGTTTTCAATATATTTTTAGACTGCAATCGACTGGGAATTTATTTACAGGGTCAGCCAAATGACTTTAAATACATTAAGGTGTATGGATGCATTCAATTCATTGAAAGTCTGTGGTCAATGACTACTTTAGCTATCCCCAAACTCTTGCAAAGTATCTCAAGCTCGACGGCTTTAGGCGAAATATCTCCAAATTAAGTGCCAAAAATAAATCTTTCAAACTGAGCCCACTTAGCAATATCTCAAATATTTGTCTAGAAATCATTGAACCATAGGCGTAGAGTTATATGGGCCCGTAGGGATCTAGCCCCCCCCCCCCAATAAATTGTGAATAGGGGCTGAGCCCACCCAATAATTGACCACTAAATACAGAAAACTAATTTATACTGACATAAAAAAAGTATTTTACGCCATTTACAAACGTTTAAAAAAAACCTTTACTTGTACTTTTAATAATTTTCTTCTTTTGGTTTCAATCATGATTTAGTATTCATTGTGATGCCATGTAACACACAATGTTACTAATAAGCTGCCCTCGCCAGGATCTGGTTAATTAAAATCAAATTATGCAATGTAAAGTATGTAATGAAGAAAAGTTCAGATGTGTCTAAAATGCACTATCTCATCGAAAATGTTTTTTTCCCCTATTGGATTTTTTTCTTTGCTTCTATTTTTAACTTATAACATGGCAGAAAGATACTAACATGGATACTTACCTTACATAGGTGTAGAATTTTATGGACCCATAGAGCCACTTTATGGGCGCCTCCAATAATTTACACTTATGCATAGTAAGTCATAGCTGCCAATTACTACGGAATATAATTAACCACTTTTTATAAACAGTATATTTTTTAATTATTTTTTTCAAAATAGTAACCAGCTCGAGTGCGCAGCACAAAAATTTTGCTATATTTTAAGCCGAAAAATCATGTAGAAAAAGTGGTTAATTCTATTCCGTACTAGTTGGCAGTTAAGAGTAAGTTATATGTCTATGAATCAGTGGCGTAGCCAGAAATTTTTCATGCGGAAGGGGGTGGGGTACGACTTCTGCAACTCACATATATGTATACGGTACTGGTGTATGATAAGGGAGTGAGGAATATACATTTTGTATGGCAAAAAATTCCTCATGGGGGGGGGGGGGTATAAAACCCCTAGGCTACTCCACTGACGTGAATATATGTGGTTGTGGGGCTCGGCCCCCCCAATAATTTTGAAAACTTTACGCTTATGCATTGAACCTTAGTATTATTGCAGTATTGTATCTCTTTAAGTTTGGATTATGTGCATGAAAATATTAATGATTTAACAGGAAGTTTACAAAGTCATGTGTGCCCACATCAGGTTTTTTCAAAATAGTTCTGTGCAATAATCCCCCTGAAAATGTTTTCTGGTTATATGGATTTACCACAGCTCATTCAAAGTAAACAAATTTTGAAAACTATAATATACAGGGTGTCCACTGCTAACGCTGCCCAATGGCTATTTCCTAAACCGTTAGTCAGACACATAGTTCCGGTTGCAAAAATGCTTTAAATTGTATAATCTATTATATCAGAAACAATTGAAGTCAATAAATCAAATCCTTTAAAATTTACGAAATTTAAATTTTTATACGGTCCCACCAGTTATATTTAGAAAATTTTTCTTTATACAATTTCGTGGGAAAAAAAAAATCGTCCGTATACGACCAAAATTCATCGAGTTATGAAGCAACAAACATTTTGACTTAAGTCACTTTTCCACGTTCAAAAATGTCCCGTTACAGTGAAACATTAGTGTACTGTATAAATATTGACATTTTAAATTACTGGTTTTAATTTAATTTTTGGGCATAAAGCAGAGAAGGAAGAAAAACTAATTTTAGACTACTAATCTATAAGTAAAAGGTTACAGCGAGGCTCTAGAAAAATTTATCCAGGGTCTCGAAAATCTTTTCTATAAATGAAGTAACAGAATTTTAATAGATTGTGTAAATAAAAAAATATTTTGTTGAAACAATGAGAAATTTATTAAAAATATAGAACATCTAAACTTTAAAAAAAATTTGTGAGGGCATTTGAATAAATTGAAATGAAATATCACATGCTTCAGGTAAAATGGTTGGCAGACAATAATTGCTTGAGATTCAGTTTTCCTGCTGACATGGCAACAGACGATAAACATTAAATTTTAATATTTTACTGGAGTTGAAAAACTGTTGTTTAAGTTACTTTGTTACTGTTTGTCTAAAGTTCATGATATTTGAATTCGTAGCTTATCGACTATAGAAAACGAAAGATGATGTTTAATATTAATGAATACACTGAAATGGTGTTACTTTATGGAGAATTTTATCAGACTAAGCAAGAGGCTGCGAAGCAGTATGCTATAAAATTTCTGAATGACAATCACCCATCTGCTAGTACAATATCAAACACAGTGACGCATTTAAGCGAAACCGGTAGCATTCTAAATCGTAAAAGATCAAGAAACATCATGGATTTAACAAAGCACATGCATGTGGAAGATAACCCTAGAATATGCTCTCGCTCATCCACAGTCTAGTGTAAGGAGCATTAGCAAAGCATGTGGTTATTCTAAATCGCAAGTATGGAATATTTTAAGTACATATGGTGCATATCCATATTGCCCCATTTTGGCTTAAGTCACTTTTCCACGTTCAAAAATGTCCCGTTACAGTGAAACATTAGGGTATTGTATAAATATTGACATTTTAAATACAAGGTTTATTGCCTGGAGACAAAAAACATAGATTTGATTTCTGCAATTTCATTTTGAATAAGCAAAATGATATATGTCGTTCGTTAGTGACATTATGTTTACCGATGAGTGTCAGTTTACAAGACAGGGTGTTATAAATACACAAAGTAGTCGCTATTGGTCTCTACAAAACCCGCATATCATTCGCCCAAACAGACATCAAGTGCATTGGTCGATAAATATTTGGTGCTGCATATGGAAAGAGACCTTAATTGGGCCATTGTTTTTCGATAGCACTTTAACATCCGAAAGATATGCACAGATTTTAGAGGGCTCAGTGACTGACTTCTCAGATGAGTGTTTTTCACTACGAGATCTGTCACAAATGTGGTTTCATCATGATGGTGCTGCAGGACATAATAAATCACTACACTCTTGTACTGTTCTAACAGAAACATTTGGAAATAATATAATTGGGTACAGCGGTCCTGTTGAGTGGCCTCCAAGATCACCAGACTTGAATCCCTTAGATTACTTTCTCTAGGGTTTCTTGAAAAGTAAAGTATATGAAAAAGAATCAACAAGTCCATCAGACTTACTAAATCGTATATGTGTAGCATGCAGATGCGTAGCACCGAATATGCTACACAAAGTACAGGAAGAGTTTTTGACACGGGTGCATGTTTGCATTGCAGCCGAAGGAAGCTACTTTGAGCAAATATTACGCTAATAGAATTTGTAATATTATTATTAAGTTAAGCATATATTAAGTTTCTAAAATGGCATATATTCATATTTTAAAATGTTTGATATTCTGATTTAGCGTTTATTGAAGAATTTTTTTTTTTTTTTTTTTTATGTTATTTAACACAAGTTCATTCAAAAAACTCTTAAAAAAATTCTATTTTCAGTATAGGCTATATTTTTATGCTAATTTATTGCATAACAGAGTTAAATGTTAATCTCCTTTATTGCAATCTACAATCATAAAATAGTTAATGAAAGTGCTAATAAATATTACAAGGCCCAAAACCATGTACATTAATTTTTCTCAAATTCATTTTGTATACAACCCCTATTTTACAGCTCAAAAAGTGCTCAACTTTAAGCAGCTATAACTCAGCAAATTTTGGTCATAGAAGGAAAAAATTTTCTGTTTTTGTACATGAAATTGGATAAAGAAAAAATTTCTAAATATAACTGATAGGACTGGGGGACCATGTAAAAATTTAAATTTCATAATTTTTATAGGATTTGATTTATTGATTTCGATTGTTTCTCATAGAATAGATTATACAATTTAAAACATTTTATCAATCGGAACTATATGTCCCTGACTAACAGTTTAGGAAATAGCCATTGGACAGCGTTAGCATTGGACACTCTGTATAAAAATCAGTTAATGTCGGATTTTGCTGTAGAATTTCTAAAATAGCAATTTTAAGAAAAAATGTTCTGAAGTACAGGATATAAAAATTGCAGCATGCTTATGAAGTAATTTTACAATACAGTCTGTGTCTTTAAATCATATATTTCTAACTTGAAAAAAAATTCTAGATCATACTTGAATGAAAAAACAAACTTATGACAGAAATTATTTATTACGTAAGCAAATGGTACAAAAAAACTGCTTTACCCACTCAAACAAAAACAAGAACTTCTATTTTACTCAATGCTATCAGAAAAATTATACAAAAGTCATTGCCTTAACATCACCATTTCGTATTAAAATTGGTTAAGTAAATTAAATGCACAACCCAATAAATAATATACCTTCTTTTGCAATCTAAACAAACTTTTTAAAAAATCACAGAATTTTTTTTTACAAATTCTTTGGTAAAAAAATTCTTTAAATTCAGAATTTTCTTTTTATTAAAAAAATAATGCATGGTGGTTCCTCATTCTCTTTTTAAAAAATGTTGAATAAAATATGAGGAGTCCAATTATGCATCAAGGATATTAATACAAGAGTACTTTTTTTTTCTTGCTTGCTTACCTTTGACAAGAAGCTAAATATTTCACATTTCTACTATCATACTTTCAGAGAAAGCATTCCATAAAATAAAATGAAAAAGAATTCGCATGAAAAGAACAAAAACAAATGCTCTTTAAGAAGGTCACTTATCTTTAAAGAAATATGATAGTACAAAACAATTTTGTACTGAAACTCACAAAATCTAATTTTAAAAGTATTCGATATTCTTTTGAATGAAATTCCATTTCTACCAAAGCTACCCTCTACTTTTCGAAACATATCTTTCTATCATTAAAAAAACTATGTTTTTTAATAAAAGAAATGATGAACTTTTTGTTTGTTTGTTTCTTTTTTTTTTTAAATAAAAGCTCTTGTGTGAAAGCTGTCATAGAAAATTTGGAACCAATTTTTAGCAGCTAACAATACATGTATATAGATATAATAAGCTTTTAAGAAAAACATTCTATGGGATTGAGTAAAAGAAAAGCATTAGTTAATGTAAAAGAAGTATTAGGTAATGTCACAAAAATGTTTACATTTTTTCTCAAGTTGCATTTTATTTAAAATATATATTTCTGTGAGCAAGAAAGTTGTACATCAGTCAAAAATTGCAATTACTTCCATGTATTAGAGGTTTCTTAAATCGTTAAAAACCTATGCTCCCATTTACCCTTTTAGATGGCCATACATCTCAAACTTCTATAGTCTGTTTTTATGTTCTCATATACATATGTTACAGCTATTCTTAGTATGGAAATATTATTAAATCAAACTTCGGGATCTGTTTACATTTCCTAATAAAGCACCTTGAGTGCAATATCAAATTAAACTTTTCATAATGAAACGTTCGAAATGAAACGTTCATAATGAAAGTTACGTATGTATTCGTGTAGTATATAACAACATGCTGCAAAATTTGAAACTCCAACAGCTGATAACTAATTTTCTTCTTCAATAACAATTTCCCAAGTACATAAAAACAAAATGTTTTTATGAATTTTTATACCTTGTATTTACTTATTTATAGTTTATTTTATCAGCAGATATGTAATTCTACATTCAAGAGATACATTTAAAAACAAAAGAAAACCCTCTTAATTTCAAATTGAAAGCTGCACTGTTAAATTTAATTACGAAAAAAAAAAAATGTTTCTCAGCTTTTTTAAAATAGAAAAGCATACTGCAGTGTAGGAATTTTATGGTATTTCCAGAAAGAAGAGGCTTGCTTAAAGATCCATAATGGTAATTATACTGTGGCCTTTAAAAAAAGAAAAAAAACTAATAAAGCAAAGTTACAAAACTTAATGCAAAAAATTGCTTCATATATTTACTTATTACTGCACGTACACAAAAACCGTAATGCATATTAACTTACTGCTAATACTACCTATTATACAATTCACTCAATGTATAGCAAGTAATTTTTTCTCTCCAAAATGCCATTCAAGATTTTTACAAGATTCTTTCAAAATTATCTTTATGTACTATAACGTTCAAGGACAAAAATTCAAAGTTGCAAGCACTGTATAAACCTTGTAAATATTATATTTAGTAGCAGCTGTTACAAAACTGAGCAGTAATTACCATAACAATTTGTTAATTCATTTACTTTTAAAAGCAATGAAAAGGTTGCAGAGAAACACTACAATGAAATTAAGCAGCTAATGAATTTGACTTTTGGGAACACATTTTTCTCTATTGTCTTTGTGCAATTTTTTCGTTTTAACTATAAATCTATGCATTAATGGCAATGACGAAAAGATTTGGTACATAAAAAAACAGCAACTCTTAAGTATAATGTTACCTGTAAAAATAAGAGTGATAAGTCTTTTACATATATGATCTCTAGCCATACATATATTGTTAAATTGCACATCATAAAATCTAAAATATATTATGTATTGTATTTATATATTTATTTTTTAAATTTATGTATTTTTATATGTTTTTTTCTTTATCTAAAACGTAACAGGTATTTTCATAAACAAGGTGACGATTAGTGCCTCATAAGTTCCCTCATTCAGTTAATAACCTCATATCTATGGTTACTAAAATAAATGTAAAATATTTTTATTTGGCAATGCTTGCTGCCCTGTTTAGGGAAAAATACTAATCAATATTAAGCTGTAGTTAATTTAATTATGAATAGCAGTATTTTAAAATACTTTTTTTTTATGACCAACCTCCTTTTTAACAATTTGCTGCACATGTTTTGGCATACTTTCTTTCATTAAGAATTTTCTTCCTTGTTTCGAGTTCTGATTCCATTTCTAAATTATAATTTGACTCATTATTATCTATTTTCCTCCTCCTATATATATAATAAAAAAGTATTCCAAGATAACCTAATTACCTACCCCTATCATTAAAAAGTGAGAAAAGCAATGAGAATTTTACTGTGTTAATAAACTCATGAATCAAATCATAAAATGTATACCTGAGTTATAAAGAAATCTGCCATAAAAAAAATAATAAAAATAAACAAACAAAAAAAAAAATCAATACCTTTACATGAAGCTAGATTTTATGATGAGTGTGTTAATATTATGGCTAAAGATCATACATTTATATCAGGCTTTTCTTCTGAAATCATTGTCATTAAAAATGATACAAAATGTTTTGGGATTTTTATTTTTAAAAAAATTTCTTTATTGATTTGTAAATGGTGCTTCAATGTCAATGACTTTATTATAAAAGGTTTAACTAATTTCACACATGAAAGACATTTTAAAATGATTTAAAACTACTATAATTTATCACACTAACTTGAAAGTTTTGAACAAAAGAGAGTTTAACTTTAAAATATTTTATAAAATTAAATTGTAATTTGTTCAATACAATCAGATCTTGATTCACACAATATTTCTTTAATATCAAATTAATGAATTGTAGAGCTGTTACTTTTCCATTGGATAAAAAGAAAAATGTTTACAGAATGATTATAAAACCCAAAAGAAAAAGAAAGGGAATGGGAATTCACATATAGTTATTTTCTGAAACAGCCTTTCACAGGCTGTCTGAAAATATTTTATTACATGTTAAAATAGAGCGATTAAATCAGGAATTAAACATAGTAAAAGCATTCTAAACAAATTAGAAAGATATAATAGAAGCATATCTTATACAAAACTAATGAAAACAATTCGAAATTTTCACGAGCACCTGACGATTTCTATTCTGATACCAGAATAGAAAGCAGGAAAGTATTAAATAAGACAATATTTGATAAATAAAAATAAACATTTAAAACTCAGAATAAATGGTTTGAATTTCTAATTTCAAGAATCCTTAATATGTTTACAATTATAAAGGCACCAAGAAATGATTGTACTTGAATAAGTCATAGTCACAATAGCTGTATTCCCCCTTGCAAATTTCACATTAACACTGTTCTTAAGGCCCATATATATATTTGTAAGAAAAATAAATATTAATGACTTTACTAAAAATGCAACATTTTAACCAATATCATTTTTCTTAAAATGACACTTGTAGCACTTATCAGGCACTTTCTAGGACCTCATTAACATTGTGCTGAGGTGAATACACTTCACAAGTTAAGTTCCTTTTTGTCATTTAAAACTGAATAATGAATTTTCGCACCAAAATCGGAAATTAATGTATAAAAATGATTAATACTCTAATATCAAATTTCTAAAAGAATGCATAATACATTCCAATATTTACATTTGTAAAATTAATTACAAATAACTTAACTGAAACTCTACATTATCAGGATTTTCTTGAGCTATTGTAAATACTGTGTGGAATGAGATTATAAATGCAGTTGAACCCTGTTAATACACATTCCGTAAGGCATAAAATACAGCGGAGGGCGGGGGCTAAGCTAACATTGTCCAAATAGGGATGCAAAAAGAAATTACACATAATTTTCCACTCCTTCCCCCCCATTTTAATTTACTGTAATTTTAAACACAATTATACCTAAATCTTCTTTCAATTTAAACGGAATTGTAACCATTTATTTTCAGTTCTTTAATCTTAAACTTTTAATAAAGCCCATTGTGGAGGAAATTAGAACAGGCGCTAGAAAAAATATTTAAAAATACGCCTACACTCAATATATTTAATCTTTGTCCCCTTAAAATAAATAGCTTTATAATAAACTTTTCGCATTTGAAAGATTGATATAAAAGGGGATGCTCCCAGCGAAAAGCAAAGTTTCATGCAGAGGAAATCCATCTAATTTGTGAAAAAAGTTAAACTAGGTAATCAAGAAAAACTATTTTAAACAAACTGGAATCGCACATAATTTTCCCTTCTAAGCCTGATAACCATGGCTTCAGTATGGCATCATAATCACTTGCAATACCTAATTTTGTCAAACAAAGGATTAACTTCTTTTACTCTTGGCCCACACAGAAAAAGATGTTCTTTAGGTGTTGTGTTATCTGCAAATCTCAAATATTGAAACTTATTGCACAAACAAAGAAATGAACTAAAATAGCACAAAAACAAAAGAGCTGGTTTGAACAGGGAAAAAAAAAAAAAAAAAAAAAAAAAAAATACAAACAGACTTGTTGATTGTATATAATGATATTTTCAGAGATATGCACCAAATTTTGGAAATATCATAATTTATGAAAATACTTTATTGTTTGTATAACACTTCTTTCACTTCCTGTATCTTTTTAATATTTAAAAGACTAAAGATTTGTTTCACAAGAACTATACAATTTTTATGATCAATATTTTTTGTACTTATATGATGAATATTCAGTGTAGTTAATACAGGGTGTCCATTAATGTCAGGAGGCAAAAATAGTATTTTTAGTAGCCTCAATGACATAAAAAGTTTAATTTTAGTTTCCAAATTAACAGCATTATTAGTAGCATCAAATTAATAGCATTACATGATTTTGTAGTTGAAAAATAAACATACAACATTTAGTTTCATTTAAGAAGGAATGAATAAAACGATAAATTAAAAAACTTAATGCCTTATTGTTCACGCTCTGTTATATTTGTTGTATATAGCAGAGCATGTAAGTACATTTTTATAGGAGGATTAAAAAATCAGATTTGAATGTTTTATGAATGACCAATAGCAACTTAAAAGAAAAGGGAATTGTCAAAAACCGAAATCTGATTTTCAAATTAGTCGCCTGAAGTAAGGTACAAGTAGTGAAAAACTTGAAAATAGTATAAAAATAATGTTTTTTATTCAAAAAAGTCGCCCTAGTCACCTTACTTTTAAATTAGTAGCAAAAGTCACCTTTTTAGTTACCAGTGGACACCCTGTTCATAGGATTTTGAAACCACAATTATAGTGCTTATAACTCTAGTGTGGCTTTATTGATAAAATCTGCTTTTTAGAAAGCTTCTATTCACTGTGGCATACAGGCCAGTGCAGCTCGATAAATATTTCACATTAAAAATTTAAATGTTTACAGCATAATTTAAACATGTATTAACCTTTTAAAAATTTACTGTTTCTTTTCATGTTAATTGTATGAATATGCTGCAAAAGATTCAGAATCTCTTAAAATTTTAAACATATATAACAAGAGGTTCAGTTGAAAAACTGACACTGGATTTATAAAAGGTAATTTTTACTCAAAAAATAAAATATTCAATTAAAATAACAAATAAAGTATTTAAATAAATTTTCTATATTAAAGAAATATTTACATAATTCTTAATATTTTTATAATTCTTTTAGGACAATATTAATGGTCAATTACTCATCTTGGAAATCAATAAACATGATATTTTAAATAGATAATTAAGGTTAAATCTACATGTTTTAAAACTTAAATTTTTGATGTTATTGATGAAAACAATATAAGGTAAAAAATTAATTTCAATCGTACATATAAAAGATATATGGGTAAAAGAAACAGAAAAATGGAGATAGCTATTATGTATAATCAAATCATGACTACATAATGTTGAAAATTAAATTATAATTGATCCATTAAAGTCAATATTTAAAACAGTATTTATACATTTAAATATAATTTAAGATATAAAAAATTAAATCACCAATAAAAATAGCTAATAATAAACAATTAAGCATACACTTCTACAGCCATTACCAAACAAATTACATGCAATCTTAAATTTCTCCTTTACTATTGAACTAGGAGAAAATATACATATTCTTCATAAAATCTCTTAGTTAACATCATCCAACATATTTTGTCTTCAACACATTATACATTACAATGTATTTAGTATGAAATACTAAACATTATTGAGAGTAAAATAATTACACAAATTTTTTCATTAAATTAATATACTAATAATCTCTGAAAACACTTCTTTAATCTGTCTCTGAGTATACCCTGCATGAGTTTCCAAACCATGAGATCTACGATGCTTCACTGAATACAAAATACTACAATAATGCTTTAAAAATTAAAAAAAAAATCTTATTTTAATTAGCTGCTGTATACTAAAACCTACATTTGTCATATGTAAGCAAAATTCATGTTTGTTTTCTTCTTATATTTTACAAATTATAAACAAACTAAAAAAAAAAAAATACATATACAAAAATAATATTGATAAGACTTTGATTAAAAATAAATAAGTTTTAGATAACTAAGAAAGAAAGCACAAAACAGAAGGGAAAAATAAATAGCTACAGAATAGGCATAGAAAAATCTGTAATGAATCGATTGCATAGACCCAAGACAGACAGATACAGCATAGCAATAATTATTCAAATTTAACAACTCTACATAATTTACAAACAATTAGAATTGCATCTTTCATTTATAACCACATTGTTTGAAGTCTTAGAAGTTTATCCCCCTTTTTTGGGGGGATAGCTAGAGTTATTTTCCAATAGCACTCATGAAAGACTATACAGCCCTGAATATCAGGAAGCCAGGTGTCAGTTATGCTATGTGTAGATATATATAAAATTTCTCTACATATACATACACACACATTTGCCACAAAGAGAAGAAAGAAACAGAGTTCAGGAGATTGTAACAAGGTAAACAGCATTATTGCGAATCACATTAGTAGTTCTTGCCATCTAATTTAGAGACACACTGGTCCTGTTGGAATCTTATATTGAAGATCAGAACATTAACTTTCTTCTGCAAAAAAAAAAGAAAGGAAGCATAGTTAGTTTTTTTTCCCCCTTTTGTGCAACAGAACCTTTAATAACCTACAGTAATTGGGACAACCACTTTTTTTTAGGAAAACAGAGAATGTTTCAGTTTATGCACAATTACATATGCTATTTCTCATTAGGATCAAAGGTGCTTTATAAAAAATAAAGGTATAGCAATTAGATTCCATAATAAAAACAAGAATAAATTCGTGCACTAGTAGTTTAGTACATGATACAATTAATTTTAATTTTGAAATGACTTTTGCATGTAAGTACAGTCAACTCCCTTTATAACAAAATTCAAGGGACCCAGAAAAAAACTTAGAACAAAGAAATTTCATTAAAATGTTAAAGGAAAATATTTAGTGTTCCATTACAGATTTTATTATAACGTTACAACCACAATAATAAGCTAGACGCTCAAAGTAGGAAGTTTGGATGTATTAAAATAATTAAATCATTAAACTTTGTAATAATTAACACATCTATAACTTTAGCAATTAAGCAGCAATTTTTTGTTTGTTTTAATTTAATTTTTATAAAATGAAATCGATAACTTACATGACTTGTTATCTCATGCTGTACTTCACAAATGATACTTACTCTAAAAATACATAATTACCTTAATGAATTGTGAAATAATCAGTTATGGTAGTTTGTTTTCTTTTCTTTAAAGCATCTTTAGTTATTTTATTTATGACATTGAGATACTTGTCAATATACTCTATGTAAAGTCTTTTGCTTTGCATGTAGTGTCCTGAATTTCCTAGTGTCCCATCATGAAAAGATTTCTTGTGACAGAGTATTGTGCAGAAACGCGATAGATTTTGAGGTTAGGAAACAGTTTTTATGATGGAGGCAGAAACATCTTGCCATGCCCAGTTGATGAGATTTATTGCATTCAAAACATTGATTTTAGTTTTTTTTTTCCAGCATCAACATTCAAAATGACTTCTGCAGAAGCTGTTATCTGTATTTAGCCTTCAATGATCTAATAATTCCTTGATCTAAGGGTTGTAATTTTACAGTAGTATTCGGGGGAAGTGCAAAAGCACTATATTTTCTGGTCAAATAGTTGTATTATGGAATGACACTTTATCTAAAAGCAACAAAATTTTTCTATTGCTTTTGAAAATACCTTGGTCAAAATTTAAGAGCCAGTCGTCAAATAGTACTTTTGTCACCTAAGCTTTTGAGTTATTTTTTTTATAAATAACAGGTAAAGAAGCAACCCCTTACATGCAGTGTGGAGATTTTGATTTTCCAAAGTTTCCTTTTTTCACTCCCGGTCATATTACAGCAAAACCTTTACTACAAGCACTCATTGCTTAATTTGCCGCCATGGCATTTTTCACCTTTTAAAAGCCCATATTTGTTGAGGTAGAGCTCTGTAAAATAGTCTTGTCTCATCAATGTTAAAAATATCTTTCATTTCATACTTCAAAAAAAAAAAAAAAAAAAAAAAAAATTCACTTTTGTCTTTCTTCCAGCCATCTACACTATCAACAGATATAGCTGCTGATTCACTGTGAGCTTTTTTGCACACTATGTCGTGGCTTTTTTAAATTTTGGACAGCCATCCATCAATTACATCATTACAAGTTTTCATATCCTATAGAAAATTCAAAATTTCTTGCCTTTTCTTGCAAAACTAATCCACTTATTGGAATATTCTTTCCTCTGGCATCCTTAAACCAGGAACACAATGCCTCTTACACGTCAACACATTTTGCTGATCCCACCTTTTTTAAGGAAGTTGACACTTTTCCACTTTCATAACTTTCCATAATTTTCTCTTTATTTTTAAAATTATGTGTAGAGTTGAGTGAGGTATTTCAAATTCCTTTGAAACTTCAGATTTCTTAATTTAACTTTCTTCAACACATTTTATAATTTTTACGACATCCTCTATAGATAAAGCTTTGTGTTTAGCCATCATCTTAATCCTGATTTTCAGCTGAAGGAACAAACAAGGACAACCTCCTTGGAATTACTGGAAAGAGACTGGCACCGATGAAAAACTGCAAAGGATAGAATGGTAGTCTCTTGTTTAGTGTTGACTATAGAGCCTCGGGGTCAAAACATTCACAGAAATGTAGCAAGTGACATACTAATCTAACCTCTTCGGTTTAGAGCAGGTTTAAGGCATTCCAAGAACAAAGATCCCTGATCCTCTGGGGACCTGTTCCCCCTCAGTTCTATGAATTTACTTGTTACCCTTTTTGAAATGTCTGCCTACAAAAAGATTTCCTTTGTTCTGTGCTACTAACAAGTATCATGGGAACATAGGATTTCTTTTCTGTGCTAAAGCTAGTTTTCTCCTCTAAAATATCACCCAGAATATTAAGATGAATAACATAACACATAAATCAATTTCGTTGTAACGATCATTTAAGCCCAATTTCAGACTAATTTTCTTTCGTTGTATAAAGGGAATTTCGTCATACAGATTTCGTTGTAAAGTTTTATAGCTCTTATATTTTAAAATTAGGCCAACTAAAAAAATATATAAAAAATCCTTCTTTGTTATAATGGGAGCTCTATTATATTGTGTTTCATTATAAAGAGAGTTGACTATACTAATTTCACAGAGGTATGAAATTAAGTTTAGTTTGGCAGTTTTTATGTCTTTATTTTGGAATTCTATCATGATTTAAAAAATAAAATCAGTTAAGTAATTAAAAAATTTTGGGATAAAAGAGGGAAAAAATTAAAAACTGCTTAAAACTTAATTTTGATTAACAGAGTTTCAGATAATAGAGGTTCTACTGCAAGCCAAAACATTCATATAAAATGACCTACAAGAAAATTTTATTTATTTAAAAGAATACATAGCAACTGAAATTTTTAGTACAGAGTAAAAACAGGAGTGAAGTGTGTTTTTGAAAATGCCACATGTTAAAAATACATTTGTGTTTATGATCGAAATTCTTACATTGAAGCAAGCGTAACTGCAATAAAAAGACCTATTCCAAAGCTGTCTACAGTTGTAAGTAGTTATCGGAAAACTATGGAATACTGAGGATCATTTAATGAAAATGTGACAAATTATTTCAAGAAGAAGAAAAAAAAAAAAAAAGTTTCAGATACTGTTTACTAGAGGGCATATTACTAAAATATTATAATTTAAATACATACATAAATAAATATTTAATTAACTGTTAAATGATACAAATAAAATTTAAAAATTATTAAATATTGAGCAGTTTGAAAAATAACATAACTTTCTGTACGGTCACCAAGCAAGGTGAGGAAGCGATATATATGATCGTATTTTAATAATGTGTGTACTGTCAGTTTGACTATTATATGAATAGAGAAACTCATTTCAAGAACCCTCTTAATACATTTCTGTAAACAGAAAAGACAAATGAGGTGAATCATTCAATGAATAGGAAACAATTACCTTTTGCATTTTTTATACTATTTGTAGGTGTGGTAGGTTTGCGTCCTCCTTTAATAGCAGTTGGATCTAGAAACAATATTCAGACAAATACCCAAATAGTGAGAAAAATTCAAAAACAACAATTTAACATTTATCATAAAAAACTGATTACTAGGTTAAACACATACACTAATTAGCCTATTAAGTTTCATATTATATAATTAAATAAATGCATATTAATTATTATGTTTCAAAATTGACACAATATAAGATTTAATGCATTTATGCATACACGTGCTGCAAGATCAAAAGTATCTGGACACTGGGAGTGGATTTTGGATTTTTAATACTTTTTTCATTTTTATTCCAAATAAAGCATCATGATTTCAAGTGTAAAATGTGTTAACAGCCTTAAATTTTCATTTAAATTAGTCTTGCATTATTAGTGACCTCTTATGTTTTGCCCATAAGAAATATCACATTAAGTTGTATAATAAAGATAGCTAAATTTTACATACAAATTGCCTACACACACACACACACAAGGTGTCCCAGAAATGTGGTAATACACTTTAATTTTCTATTCTATGAGAGATAGGTGGGCAATGTAAATTGAAAAAAAATTTCAAAATAAGGCAGGAAAAAGATTACACTATGGAAAAACTCCTCTGGTTAATTTTCAGAAATTACTCTTAAAATTCTATTCAAAAGTAAAATGTACCTTATACACTAATGAGGTGATGTACAAAATTTGATAAATATATTCTGAAAAACTTCAGAAATATGAACATAACTATATTCAAAAGTAACACATACCTTATACACTAATGAGGTGATGTACAAAATTTGAGAATTATATTCTGAAAAACTTCAATAATCAGTTCATAAATATATGCCAAGTTAAACTGCTTTTCAATGGCTCTCTAGGCAAAAAAATCACGTTGAGTGACTGCATTTCAGAGGTCGTACAGAAATCACAAAATATTTTTTTTTTTTTCCCACTCTACCAAATAAATGTTTCATTCAAAATCATGTACAGCCCCAGATCACCTTTGTTTAAGATATCTCTAAGCTATTTCATAATGAAAAGCTGAAAATTTGAACATCACCTCATTAGTGAATGAGGCACATTTTACTAATTGGAATTTTTTTAGGGGGGCCTATACAAACTTAACCTTTTCGCGCCGACTGTCACGTATACGTGCCAGTAAGAAACGCACTCAGATCCCGGCCGACACGCTGGCGTGCCAGAGCGTTTCCTCGTTCACCCCTGGCCGTCACACAGTTGTGCCAGTGTCCTGGAACGTTTTAAAAACTGTAACTTTTGGCACAAGATGGCATTGTATGTCCATGCGGTTACAGATACATGTAGATTTGACCTTCTACTCAGAATGGGAGTAGCATGACTCACATACACGTGGTTTTTGATAATATAAATGTAAGTTTAAAGCAATGTTTCTGAATGGTATACTTTATGACGGCTTTATAAATTCGTACATGGTATTTCTTTATAGTAAGCAGGGAGTTTTATTTTCGCTACAGCGTTGGGTATTACGGTTTGCAGTCCAGTTTTTAGTGGATAATTAGATCTAGTAGACGTGGATTTTTTCTTATTTTACAGTTAGAATGTCGAAGCTTCGAAAGTGTTAGAGCTTGAAATAGCAGAAATGGCGCAAGTTATTTGAAATTATGAGATATTGATTCTGAAGCAGATTCGGATAGTAGTGATAGTGACACTATAATATATTCTGATTGTTCTGTTCATGGATTTAGGCTTAATCGCGAAAAACTCTCCGGCCCTGGACAGACATTTGTGAAAGAGACTGCCGGCCTCAGCGATAAGCGCGCGTTTGTGCTTCCCGTCATGAAAGGGTTAAAAAGTGTAACTTTTTGAAAATTAACAAAAGTTTTTTCATAATGTAATCTTTTTTTCCCCTACTTTTTGTTGAACAGTTTTTAAATTTACATTGCCCACTTATCTCTGATAGATAAAGAAAATTCAGTTTTTGTATACTGACAACTGGAAGGGAGCGAGGAAATATATCATCCTGCTTTAAAATAAAAACTGCATGTCTTATTGTTTTATTTATTTTTTTGCAGAGATTTTCTATAAAAATTATATTGACACAGGATCTATTTTATAATGTATAAGCTTTGCAGACATGTGTTATATATTAGTTAAATTATGATGAACACTACTAATACAGTTGGCTTTCTGTTTAATGACTTTCAAGGAACTGAAATAATCGTCCTAAACCAGAATTTGTAGAAAAATAATATCCTTCACACTTTGCAGGCTAAGAACTGTCAAGATATTTCTTAATATTTTGGAAGTTTACAAATGTTATTTTTAATATCATTCACAAAAAACTATTTTTAAAGTTACATTAAAAATAGTACAAACAAACTTTACAATAAAATTAGGTTTTAAAAAATTAAAAAGTGCTCATTGCTTCAGTTTTCGCCTTGTTTTCATTGTTCTCTCTTCTAGATATTATAAAATGTTAAATGTGTCAGAAGTTACACTTGTGTAAGACAGTGGCAGTGTCTAATTTTTCATGTCTTCAATTGCATTTTATTCATCTGACAATGTGTTTTTGTTTAGTATATCTTCATAAATTTGTTCTATATTTCTGTGATCTGTTGTTAAATCAGATTCATCACCCCCATAGGAGGTTCCCCTGCTGCGGATAAGAAGTTGAAAAAAAAATTATCATGTTTAAAAAAAAAAAAAAAAAAAATCATTAAACAGAGCCAACATTGTCTTCGAACAGAAATTTTTTACGTTGGAAGGGCCGGGAGTGTGAAATATAGTCTTTAAATAGAGATAGTCATTATGTAGAGAATCGTTAAACGGAGAGCCAACTGTATTTAATAGGCAATATACGAATTTTATAGGTTCTTTCTTTAAATAAATCATAGATTCTTAAACTGCGGTCCATAGATCCCGGGAGGTCCCCACAGCTTTTACCAGGGTGTCAGCCAAAAGTATGCAAAATGGTTGCAAACAGTTCAAGAAGAAGATGAAAATCCAAGAAGCACAGGACGAGAGGAAAAAAAAAAAAAAAAGCAATAAATAATTCATGAAGCTAATATTATGCTCTATGGATCTTGTATTATTTCTGATTTTTGTGATTTTTTTAAATATTAGATTGTTTTAAAAATTTAATATTTGCATTATTTTTTAATTTTTTCCTCAGAAGTTTACTTTTTCTTTTATGCTTTCATATTTCTCAGAGGCTAATCCAGGATTTTTCCTATGTTCCCATTTTTATGAATTTCAATGTCTCTTGTGAATTTTCACATTTATTTCTGTAAAAGTGAAATTTTTTGGTTAAAATAACTTCCCCCCTCTCGATCTAAATAAATTTAAGAACACCTGAAATAGATCATTCATTATTATTTCCTCTATACTGATCAGCTAACTCAACTGAACCAAAATGATAACCAACATTTATTGTTAGAAATAATAAACCAGAAACTCTAAAACTTTACTCTTCATTAAATGTTGCCGTTGCGTGAAAGTAACTTTGATAATAGCTTAAGATAAAAATGTTTTGCATAATTAATGAAATACCACAAAATTTACGGATCTAAAGACAGTTATAATTTCATATTAAAGTATTTTTATATAATCTACTTTTATTTTTATTTTTTTCTCTAAAACTAGTAATTAGTAAAAGCACTTTTACACATCAACCATACTTTCACAGAAAGAAATTTCATATACTTAACAATACACAGTCTTTACAGGAAATAAGACTCACCTCCTGATGTACTGAAAATAAAGAGCAATAAATTAGAAACTAAATAATTGCACAACTATAAAAATGCATTTACAGCACAAATCAAAGCATTTAAAACTTTAGAATAGTTTAAAAAAGTAAAGGAAAATGGGAAGATTTCATGACAATATACAGAGAATTATATGATGTGGTATTTTCACTAGGACAAAAGCATTTTAAGATCAAAGTAGCGCTTGAGTATATTATAAATTGATTGATTTTTGATATGAATATTAAAAATAAATAGATGTAAAAACAAGAAAATAATTTTCAACCAGTTGAATAATTAAGATAAATTAACTTAATGTTTTAATTTAATGAAGCATAATCTTCTCAATTAGCACACCATTACAGTAATGGATGGTTTGTTTACCTAATATACTGGCATTAATAATACAATTCAAATAAAACCATCCTGTAAGAAACATGTACATTGTTCACAGATTTTCATCTTTCTGATATTCAGATACTGCTCTGCTAAAAGATGTTTTCAAACTAAATAATTGCTTTTTTAAAAGAAATTTTCAGAACATTTTAACAAAGCAAACTAGCATACGCTTAAGAACTAGCTATGTTCTAGAGGACTAGCGCTGTTCCTTTACTATTTCAAATATACTTTTATTCAGAGCCTCAAATTTTGTATATATTATAGTCAATAATTTTTTTTTTTTGTAATGTGTCACTTAACCCTTTGAGGCGCAACCCTTTCCCAATGCTGATAAAAGGGCAGCCGTTGCCATCGCTCGACTTAACTACCAGCAAGATGGCGGACGATCAAAACGTTCATCGCGCGCCACAGATCTAGAGACCACTTTTTTGACGACAGCTGGCTGTGCCGGGGACAGCCAGCTGTCGTCAAAAAAGTGGTCTCTAGATCTGTGGCACGCGATGAATGTTTCGATCATCCGCCATCTTGCTGGTAGTTAAGTCGAGCGATGGCAACGGCTGCCCTTTTTTCAGCATTGGGTAATCTATCCAGCTGATCTTGTATTCTTCCATTTTTCAGCAGATGACAGTGCTGCTAAAAAGAATCGTGACCATTTTTTTTTTTTACGGGAAATGACGTGCTAATAAGTAAAGGATTCTCATGGAGCTATGTCACCTGCCACTATTTTTATAGGAATCCAATCTATTCTTCGTGACTGGCAACAGTCAAAACGTCAGAGTTTGGTGATCCCAGAGTGGGAACACTGCGCCTCAAAGGGTTAAATAGGCATTTTTTTCCCACTGTAACATTGACTATTTTAAATATAATTGTGACAATGCTTTACTCCTACACCAATAAAAAAAAAAATAGAAGTCAAGCACACAACAATACTGTTACTTACACACTATTAGCACTCTGGAATTGAGATGGCCTGATGCCCGTATTACCGCTACCACCATGAGGTTGACCAGCTCGGATAGGCTTAGCTATAGGAAAGGAAAAGTTTGGTAAATTTTCTCCTTAAAAATGTCAAAGATAAAAAATCCGAAAAAAACACACCAAAAGTAATAATTTTATCCATACAGTTCTGAGGTGATTTAAATTCATAATATTTTAATAGTAATAGAAATTTTCTCAGAGAACAAACTATTAAAATGGCTTGGATTTCTGAATGGACAAACTATAAAAGATAAAAATTTAGAATCCACAAAAAGACACAAAATATTTAAATTTGTACAAACTGGCTTAAGCTCAATTTTTCAAAAATAAGCTAGTTTCCATGTTTATAATTTGATGCTAAAGTATAAATTCTCAAATGAGAAAAATCTAGATTATTTAACTAATTATTAAAAGTTTTTTTTTTTTTTTTTTTTTTAAGAAAAGTTTGTTGCAAAATCACCAAAGATTAATTACTGCATATGCATGCTCAATTGCATGTCATATATTTGTATGCCAATTGCAATTTTATATTGGCATGCTCATACTGCCAAAAATTATGGATTCTTACTAGATAAAAAGATTGAAAAAAAAAAAACACTGCTTATAGTTAATGAATGATTATGTTTAAGCAGCATTTCCACATGAAGGAGGAAAAAATTAATACAATGAGCATTATTTCACAGTATCTAATTTCAAGTGATTTAAAAAGTACAAATATTTTTAAGGTGTAGTACAAACTCAGGCATTCATTGATTTTTCTAAATTAGCCGCCAAGGTGGAGGGCTTCGTCGCCCCATACCTTACTGTTCTTTATGCTCAGTGCAGTATTGACTAAATTTCTGGACTCATTTCAACAAAAATCATGTTTCTTTGTTTAACAGTATTTGTCATTAAACTTGTTTAGGTTACGATTGCTACAAATGGTACTAGCATATTATCCCGGTGTTTATTCCTGCCAAATTATTTTTTCATGAAATGTGCCGGCTAAAAGTTGCCAACAGTATTTGGAATCTTCAATAATTTAATTTGTCCGGCATTTATCTTGGCAAAAAATGGCTTGTCCCAGCGGACCACCGGGATAACACTCAAGTACCCTACGAATTTTGGGTATCACTATAAAAGCCGATGTTGGTCATGGTAGCGATGCCAAGTACTAACACTGCAAAATGTATGAAGAGATATTGGTAACATTTCCATTCATAAAATGATTATGAAAATACTGTATTCTGCTAATGGGTATTTTTCTAGTTTAATGTGCCAAAGTTAGCAGTATGGTTACATTATTTAATATGTATCTTTGGTTACAACAGTCATGCCGCTTACGCGCTACCCAGCAAACATACACAGGTTCTCTGAAGTCTATTAACGTTCAGAAAACGTCTTCTGAACGTTAATAGAAGTTCAGAGAACGTGTGTGTGTGTTTGCTGGGTATAACACGTCGATGCAAAAAGTCGATGATGGGACGCAAAAGAAAAGTTATGACGCATCCTGCGGGACATGTAATTTCTATCATTCTATCACGCAAAATTTTGAAAAAAAAAAAAAAAAAAAAAAAAAGGGAGTGCATTCAGACTGCCACTTTCGGGTAAATCTCTAGTAAAACACAAACTGCTCATGTTTTACTCGAGGAGATTGACATCGTGAATGGCTTTGTTGGCCCATTTACATGCATACAAATGTGGAGTAAATGCCGGATCTACCGCTGCTTTCTATCTCGCTTCCCCTACATGGGAGAAAAAAATGCGGGGTAGAAAGATTCCTAGTCGAAAGGAGGGTTCACTTTCCCATGATGCATTGCGAGTTTTCTCCTATACCCTGCATTTACCCAGGATTATATATATATATATATATCCTGCTGTGCACACATGTGGTTAAGCTGAAAGAGAAAAGGTGATTACTTTGACGTTCTTCTATTTTCTCTGTCCTCCCCCCCCTTCTCACACTTCCGTTTTCACATTATAGGTTATTCCGTTAGAGATGGTGGACTATCAGAATAGAAAAAAGTTTTTGGATTATTTATTTTTAATATTCGCTTGTGTAAATTTAAACAATGATTAGTTTTATATTAAATCTGACAATTATTATTTAGAAATGAAATCTATTAGCTATAGAAGCGGTAAATATTTTAAACAATCTAGGAGAGAAAAGGGGGGGGGATGTTCCGTATTTTACTGTTGTATATCCTTTCTTTCCTCAAATATATTCCGATTTTTCTTGTGATAAATTTATTAATACATAATAATTATTTTTTTTAATTAATATAAGTTTGAGGGGCGCTTGAACGGTATTTTATTGTAGTTTTAAGATGTTGCGGCTCTTCTGCGAGTACATTTTACTTTTTAAAACATTTCTACTGATGCAGCCTTTCTCCCAGTTTTTACTGTACATACAGAAAGGGATTTTATTATTAGGATTTATTAATTATTAGGATTCAGGGGATCATCAGGAAGGCTTTGCCGTGAAGGCAAAGTAGATAAAATGTCATGCAAGTCACAACAAATTTTTCTTGATTAATTACATTTTATTTATTTATTTAATTTTTGAAATATAAGTTTTAGGTTATTTATAAATAAGATATTCATATGCGTCGGTACACCAAAATTGGTGAGACATGATAACATCGGTCGTGAAATTAACCAAATGCTTTTATATCAATAAGGACCCACTTTCAGGAGAAAAGGACCCAGAAATTTTGAAGTCCTGGGTCTGAAGGACCCGTCCCTTTCAAAGTCTAGTGACATCACTGTTACAATAAAATAAAAGAAACAGGAAATGGGGCTAAAATGTGCTTTACCCCACAGCATGGAGATTTTTTTATGTGCAGTAAACGTACAAAGTATTGCAAATTCGATTAAAGCTGTGAAAAATTCCAAAAGATCTTGCATTTTCGTGTATCCATTATCGTTATTTTGTAATCTAGCTATTGCGTGACATAGGCTTGCTCCATTTGAAGTCATTGATCTGTTAATTTGGATTTTAGTACATGCTTTATAGCTATAGCACTAATGTTTACATCTAGCTCTTGCTGCTCACAGAGTGGAAATATCGTCGATTTTGGTACTGCATACATTAGCATATTATATATGTAGATAGTTTTTGACCTCTAAAAATCCTTCCTTTTCTTCTAAAGTAGTGATAAAAAAATATAATTACCTATGTGAGCCATATTTCCTCGTCTGGCAAGATTCTTTTGCCTCACAGCTTCTTTAATACGATCAACTTCATATTGGTACCTAAAATAAAATACAACAATATAATTAATAATGAGAACTAATCACTTTAGTAATCAAATATTTTCACTGACATTCCTTAAGAAGCTGATAATCTTTCACTTTTCCTTGCCAATAAAAAAAAATTTGCATTATATATTTATCTTTCTTTTTCACTACAAAATTTATTACACTAAGGTATGATAATGATTATAATCATTGTTTATATATTTTCTGAAGCTTGTATTTTATGATGAATAGTTTCAAAGGTGTGTTAAGCACTGTGGTTACAGGTCTATCATAGCAGTCTAACAAAGAACAAAAATGAATTCTTTAAATAACTATACCCCAGAAGAGTAAAGCAGAAAATTAAAAAATAAAAGTTCACTTTAAAAACATCTGAAGTATCCAGGCATTAAGAAAAGACAGAAGTTTTTTTTATAATTATAAATTATATGCTTTAGTATACTGCCAAGATATGCGGATTCTTACTAATTAGAAAAAAAAAAAAAAAGCTTATTATGATATTTTTCATTTAGAATAAATTAGAAAAAGAAGTGTTCTGTTTCCTTGTTACTAAAAAACAGTTGTGTATGCCATATTCCTTTAATTCTTACATTTCTGTTTTTTATGTATTTCTGTTTCTATGTTCATTTTTTTTAATTTTCATTTTATTTATTTAATTTTAAACTTATCCTCTTTCTGCTAATTTCCCACTCCTCATTCAAATTTATTCGCATGTTTTCTTAACTTTTCCTTCTTCCATATGGTAACTTACCCTGTTGTTTACTTTCAGTTCTAACTGTCTTGCCCGTGTGAATGCCAAGCTTTTTTGCAACTGAGGAAGGGTACACCTTTTGTATCACATGAAACAATTGTATTACAGTATCTATTATTGAGTTATTTTACAAAGTTTTAAAGTAATTTTACCCAAACAAGAATAATCTTATGAGCAAGGAACTCAAACTTACATGCAAGAAATTTTCACAAGAAGCACTTCCCTCAGAACTTAACTTTTTAAATAATTTTTGTTAAAATTTTTAATATGCTTATCAGTTTTACAGAATGTATAACAAATATTTTACCGTTTTCTATCTCGCATAGCACTTTCTTTTGCTTCTTTTAAAGCCTGTTCAAGTGTTTTGACTCTCTCCATTGTTGTTCTGAGCCTCTTTTCTAATTTAGGAAGTTCACATCTTAAATCAGCATTATCTCGTACAAGCTGAATAAATAAAGAAAATAAATATTATATCAAATTTTAATACTTATGGAAAGAACTTTCTTCTGGAAGAGGAGCTTAAAAACATTGTTACTTTCAAACCATTGAGTTTATTCTCCTTACAAATTAACAGATAAGAAAAACAGAAATATGCACAGTTTTTATTCAGCAAAAATAAACCTCTTTTTTTTTTTTTTTTTTTTTAAGGAATCTAGCACGTCCTGATGTAATCAACAATATTGAACTATTATGTGACTGCCATGCCTGCCAGATACTGATAATGAACATAAAATAATTTAATTAAACATAGTAATTTATACAGAATAATGAATGAAGGGGTTTATCCAGGAATTCTTTCCAGGGTCCCATTTTTCTGAAAATTGATTACTTTTGTGAATTTTAGCCCTTATTTTTTGTGAATTTTCATACCAATTTTTAATAAAAGCAAACTTTTTTTGGTTTAATTGGTGAAACATTAAAATGTAAAGTAAAATGCCAATGAATGGCCATTTAAATTGATTGCATTTTTGTAAAGGGGCCGTTTTAATTGTAATTCTGTGAAGGGATCACAAAAGGACAAAATTTTCATCTAGATATACCCCTAGAATGAAATACTTACAGATAGGGATTATTAAAACAGTATCTTAGCTACATTATGATTTTATACGTATGCATGCACAGTAATTCAACACATTGAAATAAACTTAAATACAAGAAAATATAAAGTTTCTCACTGAAATACATGTCTGCTTTTTAACAACAAAATTGAAATCACTTCAATACAATTTTGTTGGTAACATTACTCCTACAATAGTTACATTTTTCTTTGCATTCAAAAAAGTTTTTTATTATTCCACTAAAGGCATTTTAAATATCAGGTAACAATCAAACATATCTTACATTGATAATCCTTCTTTGAACTGCAGTAAGTTTATAGACCTAGTAAACTTACCTGTTTGTGGACTTTGGTAAGTTGATCCAGATTGTTTTCTAAAAATGAGATCTTTTGTTTCTGAGCCACACTACCGCCATTGTCATCACTGTCATCACCCATCACTGACTTTTTCACACGGCTCTGCAAATCTTGTACAAACAATTTACGGAGATTGTGCAGTGTCTGAAGTTCTTTAGCCTGAGAGGAGGGGAAGGAGGGGAAAAAAAAAAAAACTCAATCAGAATCATATTTTAAGTTTATTTATTATTTGTTTTCATAAGCATTTTTTTCTTAATCAAAACATTTTTTGTTACATTTTCATTATCATTTTGCATAATTGTCATCCACATTAGAATCTATCCTCTTCAAAATGTAATTTTACTTTTCTATTTCATTAATTTCTTAAGCATTAAAAATTAAATTAAAGTTGAAATAATAATAAATTTTTACTCTTGTGATATTGGAGGTTCAAATAAAAATATACTAAAGAAAAATTTTTGCTCTCAAAATGGATGGAAAAGGATTGAAATTAAGGTGCTGGAGCATACTCAATGGAATTTTTCCTGCCAAACAGTGCAATCAGTCGATCTGAAAGTGGGAAGCCTATAACCAGTAAATTTAGAATAAGCAAAACCGCGGGACACTTATGAATGATAAATTTTAACAGATTATTCTTTAAAAGAAATGTGTGGCATGATTTTAATTGTAAAATTTTATGAAAATATAAAAAAAATTCAAAATTCAAGCATTAATAAAAAGGGCATTTTCCTCATAAAACTCATTAAAAAATAATGCATTTTATGCCAAAAGTGTAAAGTTGGCCAGTGTGTGAATGATCTAGTGTAATCTTCCCACCAAATGGCTTAGCTAATGAACATTCTAACACAATTATGAGGGAATAGGGATCAAGAAGTGTTCCGGAACTTGGAAGAAAGTGCGATATGGACCAGTTCGTCAGCTTTGCCATCAGCAAATATCACACAAATCAGATCTGAGCATAAAGATTTAATCGTCAGGAAATGATGACTATTCAAGGCACCGATGATGGGCTGCAAAGGATCACTACTAAGGACTGCTACAAGGAATGGTTCTGATATTTAGAATAGCGTTTGAGTTTTTTAAAAATGGCATTTTGGAGGGGGAAAAATTCACACATTTGAATTTAAATGGGTGAATGAATATTATGGGTGCATTTTTATTTATAGTGTATGGAACACGGTTGTAAGCATTAAAACTATCACTACCTGAAAAATATTACTTTCAGTTTATGGCTACATCTGAAAAGTTTCTTTTCATGCAATTTTATATTATGAAATAAGGCAATCAACACTTACTACTGTCTCTTCTAGGCCTTTCAAATCTTGTCGAGCTTGTTCTCGGCGATCGCTCATTAAACTGAAATTAAATAACATTAACATTTTAACTCAAAGAAATTTACTGCACGAAAAAAATTCAATGACAAAAGTATAATATAATTTGATAGCACTTTTTATGATAATAACAAAACATACGTTAATTCTTGCAACTTCTGGGTCTTTTCTTGCTCTTCTGACTTCAGTTTATCAAAATCTAACTGTAATCGCTCCTGTGCAAGAGATAATTTCTGATTGACACTGCAAAAAAGAAATCATTTGTTTGAACTGTGACATAAATTTGAAAATTTTTATAAACTTACCAATCAAATCCTTGACATTAGAACCTCAAAAATTTATGATCAATTTAATTGAATTCTATTGCTATAACTAAATCTTTTTAAATTATGCAAGATTTAACAACTCAATTCTTAGAAAATCCTACTGTAAACAATAGTTTTTACAGAGAGCTAATATAAAAAATACTTGTATACACAAATTGCATCTTACATAGGGCAAAAAATTTAATAGTAGCTTATATTAAAAGTAATATTTAATGACTACTTTAATGCTTAACTATTTAAAATTTGTCTAATAAGTATTATTATAAGCTATTTCCTGTATTTTCAGGCATATTTCACAAATTAAGGAGATATATTTCATACTCTTTAAGTTGGTCAATCTGTGATTGCTTCTCTGAAATTTCATCCCTCAGCTGAGCCAACTGTTTTTGGTGAGCTTCTCTGTGTTTTTCAATTTGTTGCTCCAAAGCCTCTTTCATCTTCTCTGCGCTATCCTTCTCTTTTTCTTTTTCCTTGGAAGCCATAATGTGCATTTCCTCTGAAAAACAGAACAGAAACAAAATATTTTCTAATTGCAAATGTTTTGATAAACTATTTTTCAACTGAGAATTTATTTAACAACTATATTTCATTATAAAATAGATTTTATGACAAATGTATGAATAAGTATTCATTTTGTCAACTATTTTAACAAAATTGATTTTATTGACACACAGAACACTTGTATTGAATCACTGCATATTTATAAGAAATAAGATAATATTTATATGAAATAAAATATCAAGTAGCTGACTTGAAAAAAGTTTTTAAAATTGTAATAATGAAATCAAAGATTTAAATGTTAACATTTAAAGCAGCTTTAATTTTACAGCAATATGAGCTTCTTTTTAATATAATTTTATAGAAAATTTACTTGCAAATATAAGGAGAATTTAATAATAAAAGTGTAAACAGACAAATGTTATACAAAAACTTTAGTTTTATTGTTTTTGTACTCTTAATGTTCCATCATTTAAATATTTTAAGGTTTTTAAATCAGCAATGTTAGTAATGAAACAGTATTGTTTTTCAGACTTGTGAACTATAACTGCAAGATTTTGCTATTATAAGCAACAAGGAAAATCCCATTAAAAAAAAATATGAAATATTATCATACTAGCAGATCTCAGTTTAGCACATTCTTCATTCAAGGAATCAACTTGCTCTTCCAAACTTCTTTTCTTGTTCTCATTATCACGAATAGTTTCTTGCAGGGATTTCATTCGAGCTTCATACTGTAGAAAGAAATGTATTGGTAGATATGCAAAAGCATAAATAACAGTGTATGGCCACAATCATGTTAATAAATAAATAAGTCTTTTACCTGACTGATCAACAGTCTACATTCAGCAAGCTCCTTTTCATAGCTTTCAACTTTTTTGTTACTATCCATTTGGAAGCTTTCCAACTGACTGCAACGCTGTACCAATAATAAAAATTATTACCTTTTTCCAAAATATTAAAATGAAACAGTTTTATAAATGAATAAAATATAAAGCAATCCAGTGTAATTAGACATCCATCTTTGTTTATTTAAAATTCGGAATTTTACTTTTTGTTCTCATAGTAGAAATTGACTTTTAGAAAACAAAATATAGAAAAACAGTTAATTGTTAGTTGATTCTAGAATGCAAAACAATAAGTTTGGCATTGAGTAATTTTTTATTTATTTATTTATTTTTTTTTAAGATCGTTTAAAAGTTTACAGCCCTAAGAGTGAAAGTTTTTATGAAGGCCTTCTAGTAAACTAGCTCTTCTGAAAAACCAAGAAAATTGATTTTATAGAACACAGCAGCAATTTCACTTAAGTTTAATGAAGAGATTATCAAAAGAACATAAATTAAAATCCCTTTTTAAATAAGCACAGGTAATATTTTAAAAATTTGACTCATGCAATAAAAATCAGTATTGTATTTTTACTTGCCTGAGAAAGATTTTTCACTTCTGATTTCATCTTACTGATATATAAGCGAACAACAGTAAATTCTTCATCCACTTTTCCTGATAAGTCACCAGCAGACTGAAAAATGAATCCATTAATCATTTAAATACCCTCTCATTACAATGCTCACCCATAATATATATTGCACATTTTAATAGCTTTCAACAAGCACAATATAAGGAGGGACTATAGTACTGCATAAATAAAATAATCAAAGCATGTATACAAGAGAGAGAGAAACTTTGACCAGCATAAAATATTATATATAAATGCAACTAATAAACACAAATTAAGAGACTTTGGGAATTGCAATCTTAATACCACAATGATTTTAAACAGGAATGAATAATAACTTACTCTAATGTCAGAAACATTTCCTCCCAAGACTACTCCAATTTCACCCAGATCTTTTAAAAGATTAGTGAGCATTTCTGTCATACGTTTCTTTTGGTGCAACGTATTATCTTTCAACTGCTGCAGTTCATTCATGGCATTATTCAAATTAGCCTACATAAAATAGAAATAAAAACATTAGCTGGAACAAGGAAAGTGAATCAAGAAAAATGAACTAAACTATGCAGCATAAATGTTTTTTTTTTTTTTTTTTTTTTTTTTGTGAGTATTTTTAAAAGTTTCAAGAAAATTAATTACTATATGACTATTTCTTACACATTATCTTCCTTTACAAGCAATTTAAAAATAAAAGCAATATGATACACGCCAGAGTATTCTGAATGTTATAGCAATCCAGATATTTGAAAATTTTATAAAATACATAACATTTTGTACAGTTGTTTGTATTTTGGCTAGAAATCAGGTAAAAATTAGCAGTACATACTTTTGCAGAATAGTACATATCCAGCAAAGTGGAAAAACTCTCATAGAAATAGCAAAAATGCAAAATTTACATTTTTGAATTGACATAGCACAAAGGAATCTCACTTTTTGTCTTCCACAGTGAGCAAAAAATTATTTAATTAAAGCTTAACATTTCAGAAAAATAAATATTTTAAATTTTGATATTACTTACCACTTTTACACTGTGCTCTTCACTAAGAACTTCATACTCTCTATTCTTATTATCAACTTCTTGTGATTTTTGGTCATAGTTAACAGCAAGCTCTTCCAAAGCCTGAAGGACTTCTTTCACTTCCTCTTTGGCAGATTCATTCTCTTGCTGGATACGTGTCATCTCTTGTTGAACAAGCTCATAATCCCGACGACAAGAAGAAATCAACTGGAAAAATCATTTTTGGTGTCAGAAAAATACACATATCATTCAATAATATTACATGTGACAATCACAAATAATAAAACTTCAATCCCCTTTTTTTTCTCTTTAATGATATGCAAATTTTTAGCTTTTACAATTTTGTCAAAAGCTAGTCACCAGTAAGTTTAACAAAAAGTTTTATTTATTTTTCTTAAGGCATATAAGATATGTTCATGCATAAATGTTTATCTGATATATTTTAAGCTTAATTTTTATGTGAAACATTTTAGGCTTAAAAAATAATTAAGACATTGACTTCTTCTCATGGTGATTCAAGCGTAATTCTAGGAAACCATCAGATCACCTGCAATCTTATCAATTCAAAAACTAATTAAAAAACAATAATAAAACTATCAATGCAATAGTTGTTATCAGTAGACAAGCATAAATGTGTTAAAAGGCAACCCACTTTCTTTTCAATAACAGCAGCTTGAAACAAATTGATGTGTCAATGTTCTTTTATACTTGTGATCTTTCCTTTTATTTCCCCCCTTTTTAAAACCTTAGAAATACAAGTTTTGCTTCTTTTAGATATAGTCTTGAGTACAAAATTGAATTTTACGTTTTTGGTTTTAATAAATTTCAATTTCACGTTTATTCAAGAGTGCCGTTTCTTAACATATTTAATTGTTTGGGAACTGATTTTCTGAATAATGAATCCACGAATTTAATATTTGTAGACATTTCGCAGAAAAGCCCATGAAAACACACCCACTAAAGTTAATGCATAAACATACCTCTTCTTGTTCCAACATCTGTTCTTTCAATTTTTCAATGAGTTGACTCTGTCTATCAATTTCATCATCCTTTTCATCGAGTTGAGCATACAGTCTCATGCGCTCTTCTTCAAATTTCAGCCGCTCATCATTACCAACAGGCTCTGAAGAAACTTGGGGTATTATTGTGGCAGGAATATTAGTGACTGATGATGTATCACTCAGAGATAAGGTACTAGCTTCGAGATCTTTTGTCAGTAGCTGTTCATCTTGGGGTACAGACTCGCCTATATGGAGAATGAAATGGAACTCATTTATCATGACTATTATTGTAATAAATACAATCTTATCAAAATAATATAATAATAATGTTTGGGATACAATAAAATTTTGATATGAGTTTAAAGGGAAAATCAGAAAAGTAAATTTATAACAATATCAATATTGAAAGAGCTAAATACAATATATTTCAAATTGTTTATTTTGAAATTTCTGCCCTAAAGGAAGTGTGCCATTTACTAAAAGTCATTGCATTTTTATCAAGGTGCCAAGTCCCGAATTCCACAGCAAACATCACTGATAAAGTTTTACAAATTTCAGGCTTTGCAGTGTACTAAATCATGCATCTTCGCGTTTCTTTTTTTGTTTCTATTAAAAAAAAAAAAAAAGGAAATACCAAGGTGTGGTTTTAGTACTTGGACAAAAATTCAACATTATTTTCATTCCATGCCCATTTGAGAGTATATGACCATTAGGAGAATTCTCACTTTTTTTTTTCCCCCTTTCTTTAAAATTAACTACATTAAAAATCATCCTAAATTTCCAACTTGTCAGCTCCATGGGGCAAGACATGGTTTCATTGTAACATTACCAGCCCCATGGGGCAAGTAATGTTACAATGAAATGTTCTCAAGGATTCTGCATTACCGACCTAGCAGATTTTTCAATCCTTCATGTAGTACTTGATCTTAAGTTGTTAATTTTCTCTTGAAACTGGTGATCAATTGACTAAGTTTACACTGTAACAACTGTTGTAACCAAAAGGTAATCCCTTACGAATAAATTCCCTTAGTTTAAAAGGACACCGACCTCCACCCATTATCTTTTATTTGGAGGTTCTTATTTATTCTAATAGATATTTATCAATAATGGGGATAAATCTTATTCCATGAGTATCCTCCAAGTGATCCAGCAAAGTAATCTTACTTTTACTATGTCAACTATTCCAAATCCTTAAGTCTTGCTTGTTCTGATCTCTTTATTGTAAAATCATTCTGTATTTATGCACAACATAAGGTGAATAGTGCATTCATGATCTACAGCTTTTGTAATGTGTGTTAGACTTAAAACTAAGTAAACCTCAATTACGCCATACTTAACTTACCATTCCTCCAGCGAGTGAGCTCAGCTTCAGCTCGAGACAACTGACCCTTAAGTTTAGCGACTTTTTCTTTTTCTTTCTCCCACCGTCTTTTCCATTCTTCAGCAGTAAGCTCTTCATTCACTATCACTGTATTCTTAATGGTCTTGGCTCTAGGTAAATATGCCATGGTTCATTAAAGCATAAATTAAAAAAAATGTAACAAATACAAGAAAACTAATAAGAAAATTCAGCACTGTCTTTAACAAATAATATGATGAATTTTAAACATTTAAGCTATTTTACAACCAGCATAGTTACACTTAGATAAAAGCAAACTTAATGTAACAAAATGTTCAATTTTGATTAGAATGCAGTTTACTTTAAATATTAAGAGACAAAACTTTATATAGTTGCATAATTTGATCAATGGTGGCTTGTGATCTACTTTAGAGGTCGATTACGAAAAACAGTGTCTGCATAAATCAGTAAAACAGACGACACCTGTATGTACAGCACAAGTATTTAATTTTTTTTCAAATGAGGAATGATTGAAAAGGTATAACACAACCTCTGATTTTCTTATAACTGAACTAGCTAAAGTATCCATTCTCCCAGTAAAATGAGGATTGTTGAACCAAGAAATAGAAATTGAAAATCAAACATATTTTAGTCACATTTATCTGCTTGTCTTAGCAAAATTTTAGTCTCAATCATTGTATGATTTATATCTTGAATTTGGATCCATATTATAATAATCCTGGTCATTGTGTATTTTCTCTTTCTTTTCTTTTTTTTCTGTTAAAGCTTGTTAGCACTTAATTTACTAATGCACTTTTAACACTATCAGGTAAAAATGACATCAAAAAGTAATACATTTATTTTCTACCTTTAATATTATCACTTAGTAACACAATAACAAGTGTTCATTTTTGTCACTTAAATGGTTGAATGGTACAATCAAGTGAAAACTGAAATAACTTGATAAACGTTTTTTGTGAAATCTTGTATATACATGAATTATTTAATAAATGCAAATACATTCATTCACAAAGTTGGTGAATTTATAAAAGCTTCAAAGTAGACCTTTCACAGCTGAGACAGAGATCTCTTTTTTGAGATGATTGCTACAATCATTCTTACTTTAAAATTTGATTTAGTTCAAATACTTTACAGATACAGTTAAAAAAATGTTTTTAATGCAAAAACAACGTATGTCAAAAAAAATATTTAGAAAGTTGCTCACCTTCTGCCAAATTCAAGAGTAGATTTGGTTTCAGCTTCATTATAGGATGCAGGAGAACAACATATAATTATGGTTGTACGTGAGTTTCCACCCAAACTTTCTTGCAATATACGAGTCAATTTACTATCACGATAAGGTATATGGCTTTTCTAAAAGAATGAAGAGTAAAATGTATATATATATATATATATATATATATATAATACACTATTGTCCAAAAGTATTGCAAGTTTGAGAAATCTAACCATCGTTTCAAGAATAAGCCCAGAAAAAATGGACTGGAAATTTGCCAGATTTAAATACTTTTGAGAATTTATGAAGTATAATTAGAAACAATACATCAGAGAATCACCAAAAAACAAAATGAGAGCTTCAGGAGCCAATAATTTAAGTTGCCACAATGAAACACCGAAGGAAGTGTTGTAAAACATTGTGGATTCCATATCTAAAAGAGCGGCTGTTATGATCAAAGTCAAGGCTGCTCAGCAACATAATAAATGATCTTTAGTTTAATTGCATTTATTTATTATACTCTTTTTGCAGAATAATTGAAATTAATTCTTTATTTAATTTTATTCGAGCGAGCTAAAATGGATTATGATTTCTATAATAACCTATGTATTTTTTATGCTATTTTTTCAATAAATTAGATAATTATTTTTGTTCTTTAACTTAATGATATCTTGTCATTGAAGTAACTAATTTAACATGTTGACATTAAAAAAATATCAATTATATTCATTTTTAATTTGATGGGGGAGAGGGGGCTTAGTCTTGAAAAGAGTTAGATTTCTGAAATATACATTATATATATATATATATATATATATATGAGAGAGAGAGAGAGAGAGAGAGATTAATGAGATTAACTTACTGAAATAATAATTTCAATGATTGTGTTCATATTTTCTATTAAATCTATGAGCAAATTGAGTTGCATATATGGGTTGTAACCATACAGTTGTAAATTATAGCTAGTTTCATAGCAATTAAAAAATTGGAAAAATCCTAATTTTGTCAAAATATTTTAAGCATTCCTAGTTGTATTTCAAGCCTATTTTAAAATATTTATAAAAATTCAAGATTTTTTTTTCCCTGAAGGTGTATGAACATGTAAAGCAAAATGCTGATAAATTTCGAAAGAAAAACAGTTGAGTAACTTTTGAGCTATGCATACTCATGTGTCAGACAATTAACCATGTTAAACTTGTGTCAACCTTTATGGCAGACAAAGCAAACTCTTAAAACAATGATGAATGAAGAAAGTTAATAGCTTTTCAATATTAGCAAAAGCAGAAATCAAAAATTGCATAACAATCACACAATTGCACAATAATTTCTTCCATTATTGGCACTAAATTGCATCATTTAGGGGGGGGGGGAGTTATTCATGAAAATTGTTGACTGTGGCATCAAAGATTGCCACATGTTTTATTTAGTATATTTTTTAAAATTTTTTGTTAATTCATGTATTTTGTTTGGTTTGGGTTGGTGTCTGATGTGAATGGTGACATCGCATGCTGATATTGCATCATCTCCTGTTTGTGTTTATGCATGATGAAAATGCAAAAGCGATTGCATCAGATTCTTTGGCGCAGGCTGGCAATTGTGAGTGCTCTTCGCTGAACAGAGATTCTTTGCCAATGCTTGCGGTCCGGTGCCTCCTCTCCTCCGCTTTTACGATCGCTCATTGGTTGTGTGGTCCATTTTGGGTTTTCCAACTTTACGCGCCCAGAAAATTCTTTTTTGAAATAGCATCACTTCAGCAAAAGTTGCCTTCTAGAAAGTTTACTTTTTTTTCGGTGATGTATCACAGGTACATTTGCGAGAGATTGTAGGTAGATTGCTAAAATTGAGAAATGCTGAAATATGTCTGAGTGTCTAATGGGAATGCGTATCTGTATTTTTTTTGAGGAGGTCGTGTACATGCATTTTTAAAAATATTTTGTTGTTATTCTTACAGACACGCATCATAGGTTAGCGACAAAAAAAAAAAAAAGGCACGAGCTGACAAAGCATTTTTTTGTTGTGAGCCAACTTCTTTTTATTTGTGATATATGCATCTTTGTAATACTCAATATAAGCAGCGAGATGTGATAATGTTTGTGTATATTCAAGAGATGAGAGTAAAAATAAAATCATGGATAAAAAACCGGTTTTGTGCGCTTATTTGAGTTCCAAACGTCAGCATTCAATTCATCTCTATGGAAGTGAATATGTGGATCATCGCTACTCCTGGTGAGTTATTTTCTCAATTTTTTATATCCTCTTTGAAGAGTTTAATGATGCAAGTAACTTTATAAATAACGAGATTGCTTTCACAACGCAACGTACTCATTTCCACCACATTGAAAGTACATAAGTACAGCATAAGGATGATAGTACTCTAGCAAAATTTTCTGAAACTAGACCCCTTTCCTACCATTTAGACATACAGAATCTGAATGCTTGTTTGTTTTTTAAATATATTACAAACACAAAAGAATTTGACACAGAAATCTGTGAGTTTCATGATGGCTTTCTCCAAAATTAATCTATCCTTAAGGTAACAATAAAACTCAACAAAAAGCTGGTATCAAAAGGTAAAATTAATGAAATATTTTGTAACACACATAAAAAGGTACTTATCAACAAAATGATAATTTCAATCTGTTCACAAAAGGTATGCTTCTTCAGTTCACATCCATATAATTCCCTTGGGGGAGCCTGTAACCCCTACACAGGGTTTCTACAGATTTCATAGCTTTTGCTTCCCTGACATCTATCATGCTCTTCCCTGACTTTTTATCTAGCATGCTTTACCGAACTTTGCGTTTCTATTTTAAATATTACATCCTTTAATTAATAACTTTTTATATATTTTGCCCCTTTTTACAAATAATAATAATAAAATCAACCGACACAAAAATATTATTTGACATCACTGGATGCTAACAAAAACCATGTTTGATAATAATTTAGGATAAAATTAAGAATATTTCAACTGAACAAGATATGTTATTAAAACACATTTTAAAACTATTTGTAAGGTTAAATAAGAAAATGAAAATAAAACAATTTCTACAATTAGGTTCAACCAGGAAGTATTTTCTTGATTTTGCCACAAAATTCAAATATTCTTGCATTTCCCTGACCTTTCTTCAATTTCTTCAAATTTCCCCGACTTTTTCCCCAAATCCCTGACTTTCCAGGTCTGTAGAAACCCTGCTAGAGGGTGCATACCTGGGTGGCGGATACGGGAGTGCCACCATTGGACTTTCTTCTGGGTGGAAGAAGGGAAATAAAATACCTTCCGTGGACCAACAGGCAGAAGTCCAACCTCCTTGGAGGCAATGGCAACCACTTTTCCATGGGAGATCATTTTAGCCTTGCCTTAGAACAGGTCACTATCGAGATATGAAGATTCAAAGAGATGGCAATAGAATCTACCGTCTCTGCAATAATTGTGATAATATTCCACTGACTCCAAAACACATTTTTGACTGCCATGCCATTCTGAGATCTCTGGCTCAGCTTGGGGAATTTTCCCCTTTGACATCGAAAAGAGTAAACTTCGAAAACATCAAGGAGATAGCCAGCTGTGTTCTGCACACTCTTGGTCATCTATAGTTCTCCCCATGGACACGGCACAAAACAACCAATTCATACAATTGTTTTGTCAATAAGTATCCTTTTATGTATGCAATTTTACAAAGTTTTTAATAATTTTTATATTGTTAAGGAGTTAGGGGGTCATGTAAGTGTTCTAGAGTATTTTATGTTCTTCATATAGTAATAAATTATAAAAATCTATACTCACATTTCCATCGGCAAGTGCAGATATCACATTACCTAAAGCAGATAAGGATTTGTTGATGTTTTTGGCTTCATCTAATACCATACCTTCAGCACCAGTTTTGCTCACCTGAAAAATGTTAATGTTTCATAAAAATGCTACTACATAATTAAGTCAATACTGGTGATTTGAAGGTATTTTGAGCAAATGACACTAATTCAATAACTAAATTCAATTATTGACTGTATATGAGATAAAGTAAATAACTTATTTTCTTTTTATTGAGAAAACAAATTTAAGCAATTTTACATTAGAGAAAATTAAGTTTTTTCAAGAAAGATAAAAAAAGACAACTAATTTTATAAACAAGTAGCTTGCAATATAAGCCAGTATGAGGGGAAAATGGTGGGATAAGGGAATAATGCTACATTTTCAGCTTGCTTGCACTGATAATTTTTCACATATTATAAAATTGCTAAATAATTTACTGAAAGTAATATAAAATAAAAAGAAGTTATCTAAAACTAAATTGTTTGAGAAATATACAAATGAATTTTTAATTATAATAAAAAAGCCAAAGTTAAAAAACTTTTTCTTAAGAATTTTTTTTTTCTTTGGAAAAAGCCCTGAAAAATATTACAACATGTGTTTGAGGAAGAAATAATTACTGTAAAACACTAATCTCGCTTCAGTGTCCAAGGTAGAAGAAAAAGAGTGAAACGATTTTTCACAGATAATTTAAACCTGGGCATAATACAATTTTACTTCAACAGATAGAAAAAGTGCAGGCCCGGATGGGCTCCTTTGGGGGCTCTCAGCTAGAGATTGAAAAGGGCCTTTTACTGGAGAATTTTGAAGGAATAGAATATTAGAATATGCAATCTTTGAAAATTAGGCTTATGTGCCTAAAAACCACATTTAACTATTTAAAGATTTTGGGGCCCCTGACTTTCCAGGGGCCCCCTCAAGTTGCGGGGTTTCTTGGATCCTCTGCTAAGTTGCTGTGTAAGATTACTGGGAAATAACTAATCAAATTACTCTGATATATATTAAATTACTCTTATTAAAAAGTAGTATATTCATTTTGGGGTCCTCTCTGGGGGCCCTCAGCGATCGCCAACCAGCCAGCCTGGCCAGTTTGGGCCTGAAAAAGGGCCATCTCCTTTAATATCAAAGCATTTGCCAAAGCACGTGCTGGTGAAAGTCGTTTCTTATAACATATACGGGGGGGAGAAGATTCAAGAGCTCTTAAATAAATTAACACTTTCTTTAAAAATTAAAAATAATCTTGTCTCTTTCCCCCTTAAAAATAAAGTGGAAAACAAATTTAAATCACTTTAACAATGATTCTTGTACACAATCCTGTTAATAATCAATTTTAATGCAGTGCTTTCTGTGAAAGGTCTATTAGTTTTTAAAAAACAATGGTTGGAAAGTTCATTATTACAAAGTGATTATTAAGAGGCACATGCGAATGGTGTTCAAAACCTCACATTGCTATTCGATTTGAACTGATTTGGTTCCCCTACAAACTCTTAAATTTTTGCCGAAGAGTTTTAAAACATTCCGTATAAAGTACAACATGAGTCAACTGTAGGACATAGCGCAGTATAAAGCAATGGAGAGTAAATGCTTGTAATGTTATAATACAGAAACACAACCGGGAGGGGAGGGGGGGGGGTCATGGGGGCCTAGACCCCTTCTGAAATTTAGATTTTTTGTTAATTGGATGACAATGAAGATCTTTTAGGAGAAATTCTACCTTTTGCCCCTTTTGGGTACTCTAATCGTTTTTATTTTATTTTTCCCTGGCTGCAGCAGGAATCATAATATCTAGAGCATATAAGTTTTTTTTTTCAGTTATCTTTTTCATAGATGAAATTTGTTTTTTATTTTCAATAGGCTTATTTTCATTATCTTGTAAATCACAGAGAATTGCAATATAGTAGAAATTTTCAAACTTTCGAACTCTGCGATCTGTATAATCCAGATGAAATTTGGCCTTAAAATAGCAGTAACAAAAAAATCAGAATTCCTCTGGATTTTTTTAACTATATATGCTCGAAAAAATAATGCTTTTTTTGTCACATATCCTCAATACATGAGGTTTATTTTTCTTTAACATCATCTTTTTTTTCCTATTAGAAAAAGGTGGGTCCTTTTGCTTTCTTTCTTTTTAACTTTACTTGATAATTATATATATAATCTTTTTTATCTTTTTTTTTTTTTACACTGTGTAAAAAAAAGTAGAAGGACATTTAGATTTTTTTTGAAAAATAAGGAATTTTTTATTTTTACTGTTTTTTTTTTTTTTTTGTTGTTGTTGTTTTTTTTTTTTTTTTTTTTTTGTAAGCAACATTTTACAGATCATTTAATAAGAAAATATCAATATTATAACCATGATATTCAAAAATAAAACATTAATGCCAACAGAAATAATTTCTACTATTTGAAACTCTAAAAAAAGTAGAAGTACAGTAACCAATGAATAAAATACAAGCGATGTTAGTAAGGAATACTCTTCCCATTAGATTTTATAATTTTGAATATTCTATTTGGCAGTAAGTCATACAAAGATTGGATGTCTGCTTGGCGAAAATGATCCCATGAGCTATTCAATGCTTCTTGAAGCTCAGTGATGGATTCAAACTGTTTTCTACCAGCATATACACGACGAACAACCATTGCCCAGATGTTTTCTACTATGTTAAGATCAGGGCTTTTAGCTAGCCAGGGTAAAACCTGCACATTATTTGAAATGAACCAGTTTTTAACTCCATTAGCAGTGTGAACGGAGGCTCCATCTCGTTGAAAGATCCACTCTTCTCCTAATTCGGAGCCATAAGGAAGAAGATCAGAATTTAGCAGCTGAATATACTCTGTATGCTTCTGCCTACCACTCAGAAAGACCAGACTTGTTCTTCCTCCATATCCAACTGCTAACCAGACCATCAAACTTCCTCCCCCCATTTGTCGAGTTGAATAAAATTGTTCTTCGTTCTTCAGACAATGCCAGTAGTACTGGTAACCATCTGGACCGTCTGAATTGAATTTCTTCTCATCTGAAAATATCACAGAAGTCCATTCTGTAGTCCATGACATGTGTTCCTTAGCCCAAGATAAACGGTTATCAATATGTGTTAGTTCCTACTTTGGATGATGCTTCCGCTTTTTGAAAATGAATTTTTTGGATCTTTTAATGTAGTTATAAACTGTTTGCCTTGACACATAAGTAAGTTTTGCTTCAATATGAGCCTTTGCAATACTTCCATTGCACTTTTTAAGGTCATGAGCAACTTTTCTTTCATCGCAAGGCGTTCGTCTGCCAGTCTTCTTTCTCCTTCCATTTCTGTCTCGATTTCTGATAAAGTTAGAAACAGTGGCGGCCCGTGGTCAAAACTGTTAGTGCAGCCGGAAGCATATGAGCCCCCCCCCTTCCTCCGGACAGGAATGGAAAATCTTTGTTACTAAATTCGAAAGCTGGCGGATTAAGCCCTCACACCAAGGAGGAAAAAAAAAGAAATTACATAAAAAATGTAAGAGATCCTATTTTACTTCCATAAAATGGACATAAATTTCAAGCAGCCGCTCTTATCCTCAAAATTGCATTAATCCGTGTCGGATTTGAAGTTTCCTTAGAATTTTCTTTTGTAACGATAACTTGAGAAGAAAAGAAAAAAAAAAAGAAAATTTACTTATTTTTTATAAGTCAAATCAATTCTCCTTTCTTTTAAACTTGCGAATCAGTCAGTGATGCCCTCATAAAAAGGCGTTGTTTTAATTCAGATATTAATAATTTTTAAAGCTCTTTAAAACTTCCCATATTTAAAGAATTTTCTCGCTCGCCATGTCCTCTAAATGCTAGTTCTTGCTTACTTAAAAACAATACTGCTTTGATGGGTAATTGTCCATTCATAAGTGTCTATTCAGTCTTACCTTCTTGATAAATTCAGCAATATAAAGTCGAGAGTTTGCCGAACATATATTCTCCTTACTCCCTCCCTCACTTCTCGAGCCAATCAGTGGGTCGAATTCACCGCGCTCTTTCAAGTGCTGCCGACGTTTGAAAATCTTTGATGAGCTGAGTCTTAGCTGCATATCCCCATTATAGCCTATGCTGAAGGGACTGCTTACGTAATCATTGTCATGGCAATGGTGCTGCCAATTTTCTTATCAGCACTCTGGGCTGAACCAGAGATTTTTCCAATTGAATTGCGGGAAGATTAAAAGTGCTTTTTTTCTGAAGGAGCGATCCGGCACAATACGGTTTTTTTTTTTTTTTTGAGATTTTTTTTAATTTACCATAGGAATTCCATAATTCTAATCTGAATTTAGGAAAATTAGTAGAATAAATTATTTTAAAGTATGTGCTGGTAATTTCAAGTGCAGCCCGGCTGTATTTGCTGTATCCCACGAGCCGCCACTGATTAGAAACTGTATTGGGGCTGACGTGCAGTATGCGAGCAATCTCTGTAACACATTTACCATCATTTTTATATGCAAAAATTTCGCCTTTTTGAAAATCTTTTAAGGGTATTCCTCTTGGCATTCTGGAGAGAAAACAAATAAGGAAAATCTTGTCACGTGTAAAGAAAAGACAGAGAAATTACACTAAGCGGAGTTTATTGCTGGAAAACTAGAATAATCCTGTCTTCAAAACATCTTGAAATAATAACTAAAATTCTTAATGATGCCATTCAATTAAAATAGAAAACAATAATGCAGTAATTAATAGAAAGCAGGCGATTTTATTAAAATTCTTTTGTTAAATACTACGCTTACTTGAATGGTAGTGTACCTTGGACCAGTCCGAGGTACACCCGAAATAGATCATTTTTGCCAAAATTGGATCATTTGCCAGACATTCAATCTTTGTATCATTCACTGGCAAATAGAATATTCGAAATTATAAAATCTAATGGGAAGAGTATTCCTTACTAACATCGTTTGTATTTTATTCATTGGGTTACTGTACTTCTACTTTTTTTAGAGTTTCAAATGGTAGAAATTATTTCTGTTATTATTAATGTTTTATTTTTGAATATCATAGTTATGTTGTTGATATTTTCTTATTAAAAGATCTGTAAAATGTGGCTTACAAAAAAAAAAAATCAGGAAAAATAAAAGGTTCCTTATTTTTCTAAAAAAATCTAAATGTCCTTCTACTTTTTGTACGCAGTGTATAATTCATATTAAGGGATTTCTATAATCTGGAAACGGTAGTCTCAGTAATTCTAGACCTAAGAAGTTCTACAGCAAACTGCTAAAGGTACAAAATATTTATAAACATAAATCTTTGTTCATATAATGTTATGAGATTTTTGTAACTGAAAAAATAACACTATACCTTTTCACTTCCAGCTAAATCTACTAAGTATAACTTTCCACTCAATTTTTTTTGATTTTCTAAATTCTCTTGTTTGACATTTATTAGGAAGACACTGTGACTCCGAGAACTGTGTTCATTCATATCTAGAAGAAAAAGAATTTTTAATTAATCTTGACAATCAATAAATAAAACTACACAACAAATAATGATGATTTTTAAATAAACTAAGTGATAAAAAGTATAAGTGTAAAAAAAATAAATAAACCAATTAGTGAATTTCTTCTAGATTTTGTGTAGCTGCATTTAATGTCACTTATTTGACTACTAGAAGCATTTTTAGAATAACTTTCCCCCTTTTTTATTAAAAAGGAAGGGTGGAAAAATTGAACCCTTCATGCTTAAGTTAGTAATTTTTCCTTTAAATGTATCATTTGCTAAAAATGTGAATGAAATGCCAGTCTTACTTTAATGTTTCATAAATATTAATGTTGTGTTTCATATAATAAACATGCATTTTCCTTACAATAAACCAGTGTAAAAATCATATATAATTTTTCTCAGTTCTGGAAAACAATTATTAAAACATTGCCAAACACTTGAAAAATACCAACTGTAAGTCTAGTAATCCTTTGTTTTAAGCTTTAGTATAAATTTACTAAATACTTAGTTAGCTGAAAAAGCCAGAAAGTTTAAATACAGTGTAAAAGTAAACAATGGGCCTGGCAGGCCCAGTACAAGTGCTAGTGTTTCAAGGAGTAGCACATGTCCAGCTGGGTTAAAATAAGAAAAGAAAAAAGATTAGAGATACCACAGCATGATAAATTACACCCATGCCTGTGCTTGCATGGGTTTATTTCACCAGCTGTCTAAAAAAAGGGAATATTGGATAAGTCAATTGACACACAGAGAAAAATAGGGAAAGCGATAAGCACATCTTAACTTATCAAAATGCTGATTCTTTAGCAATTTAGTAAAGATTCCACTCATTAAATAGTGCAAAGCCATTGATACAACTGATGTCATCTGAATAATCCTCCATCATTGTAAGCAAGAGAAAATAAAGAATTTCGTTTATTTTTTAAATTAAAGCATTAATTATTTTAAAAATAATAAGGTAATTAAGACATGTATTTGCAAAATATTTCAATGGATGCAAATAATGTAATATGCTACCATAAATCTTATATATTAAAATCTGAGAGTAAACAAAGTTTATAGCTGACTATGTGGATATATGTGGGTAGGTGTATAACCTCCGATCTTCTGATGCGTGCCCCTTTTGATTGCATTTTCTTTTAAAAACAGTTTCTTCTGACTGTGTAATATAATTTGCAAATATTTGGGAATTTTTTTAAGAAAAATATTTTAGGCAAAACTTTCATAAAATAATTTTAAAACTATTGCATCTTGAATTCTATCCGTCATAACTTTTTGATATTTTGGGAAATGACAGAGCATGCATTTCACCCTCTTTTAAAAGAAAAACGGGGAGGAAATATAAATTAGGACATTTTTAAAGAATTTTTAAGTAAAGAAGGATTTTGAATTCAATAGCAGCTGCTTAAATATTTCGTTATCATATCTTGCAGTTTAGTTGTCTTGAAAACAGTCATAATGAATACAATTGCCCGTTGAAAAAAAAAAATAAATAAATAAAACCAAATTTAAACAAAACTTCTGAGTTTTCGTAAGTGAGATCGATCTACGTCATTTTGATGTAACAAGTTTCAAACACCTTTCGGAACTCAATCAGAATAACATAGATCAATTGCAGAGTATAGCCATTTATTAAAATTTAAGATTATGTATCATTTTCAGATTTTCACTCTCGCAACCTGAAATCTATTAATCAGAATCTTTTTTTTTTTTTTTTTTTTTTTGTTAAGTAATAAATTGCACATTAAGGCCTTCATTCAAAGATAAACAACTTAAAAATACAAATTAAGAGACTTTCCACAAATTTTAAACATTATTTTGGATTTAATGCTTCCCGGTTTCTATAGCAACTACAGGAGTGAAATATTTTGCTATAATAGAAAGCATGAATCTATTGTAATAGAATTCGGAGGTAAACAAATGCGTGTATGTATGTATCTATTACGGAGATAAATTATAGGAGTGGACACTCTCCATAGCTGCTATGCTGGATTTTTGGGTACCCCAAATAAGTTTCAATTATGTAAACATTGGAAATCTAGTGATGTGCAGCAATCCTAGTGGCAAAAGAATAAAGCATTTCCCGTGCTGACTGATACTAATTTTACTTGTTTTTAATTTTCCAACCTAGCATGTGAACGAAATTATTAACGCGAGCACTAAATTTTAATTTTTTTTTTCACTTTTGCTTACGTGGCTGCCTTAGTAAAAAATGAATAAAATAAAAAAAATTGTTCTATCTTAAGATTATTAAAGTATTGATTTTGCATTTGTTAATGAGTGTGTATATCATGGTTGACAGAAAAGAAGTTTTTGTCTGCCACGGTAAATATTTACATTAGAAAATGGCTTTGAATTCATTACTGAGTTCTTTGTGCAACATGAATTTAATATTTTAATATGAGTTTTTTAGCACCAATTTAAACTGTGTAAAAATAAAAAAAAAATAATTTTTTTTTTTTGTTAGTTTATGTTTGTTAGGTTATTTTTTAAATTATGATAATGTGTACACACATGGGAAATCAGAGCAGGAATGAAATTTTTATACGCAAAATAATAAGAATTGAAGATTTCTGAAATTAATATGTATAATTTTTCAGTTTGGCCAAAAATAAAATTGCTGATTTTGAGAAAGTGAGTTTTTGCAATTTGCACAGCTTTAGGCTTGGCACAATTTACTGAGAGCTTAAGGAAGTAGCATTTTTGAAAACAAGTGTATAGGTTTTATTAGAATACAGCATTAAATTTAATTATCCATGCAGAAATAATGCAGTTATTAAGGGATTTCAAGCAATCTATTTTCAGAGTTCTCACCTAATTAAGTAAATTGATTTAAATTAGGGGAATCCCACCAAATTTCAGAAAATCAAAATCTTCGCATTTAGTACAATGGAGTTAACGATGAATAAAACATCTTATAACTGATAATTTAAAATGGTGTTACTTTTCAAATAAATGCCTGCTTTACTTTTTGGCGATCGAACCATATAAGTGACAGATAGTTCCCATTTTGATTGCTGTTAAGTCAATGCTTCCATTGATTCCCTGGGAAAACACTGTTTGCATGTCCCCGCTTGCTAGGGGGGGTAACCCATTTAGTTAATTGAGATACATTCTAGAGTATTTTTATTTACAGTAGCAAGCTATATACAAGAGATTTCGTACATCCGGATTACATGAATATGTTAAAGTGCGAGAAGAGAGAGTACCGCACCAAGTTCAGGAATTGTACAATGAGTAGTTCTACGACATCTTGCTAGGGGATAACACCACCCTCTAATCACCAATTTGACCAGAAATTAGTAACAAAACCCTAACTTGTTATATCGCAGACAAAGGCGGAGTTCACTGGCAAGATACGAGAGATTGAGAGGCTGTGGCAGCACGATCTGAAAATTATAACGCGCCATGTGCGTGCACCCTTTTTCCCTCCTGCGTACTTACAAAAAACAATTAGTCTGTGATCCCCCCTGGAAGCAGAAAGACGTGAGGGCCTCCTGTCTCTGCAGACTCTAAGATTGTTATACGTTAATTATGTGGCTGTAAATAGTGTACATAGTTCACATTAAACTACTTTGATTTATAATCTAATATGTTAAGTTTTATTTGAGCTTAGCGGAGTGTATTTTGTCATCCGCAAGGAACAAGTGAACTGGTTACAAAATGAATATCTTAACCAGATGCCTATCTATTAAGTTTAAAAGAGGACAACTATGGTTTATGTGACCTATATACATATGTGTTTGTGTTTCTTTTTCTTTTTTGAAGGGGAGGGGGGGGAGAGATGCTAGCACTAGCAGATGAAACAAAATGCAAATTACCAAATAAAAAATTTTGAAAAGCATTAGCAAAATAACTTACTTGTAACAGCAATATGTCTATTGGACTTTCCTTCATCTATCACCTCCATTACTTCTTCAGGGCTAGTAACAAATCTTTCGGTAGCTCCCTAGCAATTAAAAGCATATTCAAGCTTACTTCTTTTTCCCCCAAGTAAAAAATATTTTAAAAAAAAAATCAAACATAACTGATTACTTTAAATTATTACAGGTGAAATCTTTGAACATTAGCAAATGTTATGGTTTCAAACTTTTACTAAGCTTCCATTCCAATCAGGAATGATGTTAAGGACAACACATTTACAGAATTTTTCAGGAAGATATATTGAGAATCTTGGGTGTTTCTTTCTTCTTCTAGCAGATATACACTTACTGCGTGCAAACATTGTAAATATGTATTTATGTTTCTAAATATGAACTGTCAACCTGAGTTATGAAAAGAAGACTAGGAGCTGATATTTAAAAATTTAATTTTATTGACCAACTAAGCCAACCTCGAGTTGCTTTGGAATAAGAAAAATTAGTATGTAAAATTAGTTTTGAAAAGCTGGATGGTTTCCTAACATTGATATGAAAAGACAATCAAAGAAAATTTGCCAGAGGGTAACTTTAAACACACAATGAATTGTGGAATATCAAAATATTATGAGATTTTTGTCAGAGCTATAAAACACATGTATACATAATAGCTACATTTTAAACAGCAATAGTTAATTCATAACATTTACCTCTGTGAAAGAAAGGGGGGGGGGAGCATTCCTTAAAAAAAGTTAAGTATCTTTATAACTTTTTGAAATCAAAACAAGAATGTAAACATACCTTCACATATGGAACTCTGTTCTTATCTTCATGAACAGATAAATTAGTTTTTGACACTAGAGAAGAAATAAATATGAGATTTAAGATACTTATTAAACAGAAATGCAGATAATAAATGGTACTTGTGCGTTATAGCAACTACTAAGTTTGCTCGGCAACATTAGGATTACACAAAAATTGCAGCCATACTTTAGAACTGCAAACATTTTAGCAAAATTTCACCATTACCTTTTTGGTAATATATGCTGGTTCTTTGCAGATTAAAATTTCAGTACCTGCTATAACCTAACAGTATTTAATATCAAATAAGTTGGAGGAAAGCAAAACTTACCATCAAGTAAATCTCTAATTTTGTCAAGATAAATTTCAAAATATGAAACCTAGAAATAAAATTTAATTAAGTATTCAGAAACTACATAAAATTAAAAAAAACAAATTTTATATGTACATAGTAAATTATAATTTTATTTGTCAAATGCGAGTTACATTGGTTGTAAGGCTATCAAATTTCTAGCTTACCAATACCTTACAAAGCTACTAAAACAGTTGTATAATACTTCATGCACATCTAATGGTATGGCATTGCTGACAGTGCAGAATCACATAAAACACCACATTGTGAATCAAGTAGTGTGCATGTTAAATTGCATATATGTATATAAAGCAACACAGGAAATATATATATATATAAATTCTGAATACTCATTTTATAATCACTGCTACCTTCGTAAAATAAAACTTGTCTGCAGGTTGCTATATAATAAAAAAATTTGCAAATTTGCCATTTCAAGTATTTAGGAATAAAAATAATCTTCCAAAATTTATCTTTGACATTTTACTATTTATGCATAACATAAAAATTAGACGTTTGCCCGATATCCGTATCTATGAATATTCAAAGATAAAAAAGAATGGTATCCGCCAGAGCGGAAAAAATTATCCTGATCCAGATGAGCAAAAAATAATTATCCAGATCTGTTTCCGCCTTTTTCATGTTGATCTTCTATGGATCTTTTAATGGTTTTTCAGGAAAAGTCAAAGAAATTTTTAAAAATTAATTATTTTGTTATTAAGCATAATTTTTATTGTTCAAAACTTATAATGTCTATTATTTATAAGTGATTCCACTTGTTTACCACAAAAATAACTCTTTTACTAAATAAGTAAATTAGTAATTTAAAGCTATTAGCATATATTTTGAAAATTTTTACATGGTGTGCAAGTCTGTGTGAAGGTTTTTTTCCCATATTTTTAAAACATACTTTTTATAAAGGAATATTTTTTTTAAGTTTAATCACACCAACTTAACCTTGGTGATATTTCTTTTACATCAAAATGACTTGTAGTGCGCATGTTGACAGTAAATTTAGCTTGTACTTTATACTAATCATTCGCCAAATAGGGCAATAAAACTCAAGTCTAGCCTCTCTGCGACTTTCCGTGCCCCTAATCACACGGTTAATCCTTTCCTCATATTTCCCCACAGGCTTTGAATGGTGATACACTCTCTAGTATTTTTTTATACTAGAAGTATATTGAAGGTACTTGCACACTTTTAAGATCTTCTGAATTTATTTATGCTATTTTTACGATAATGCATGTATGCATGCATGTGAGTAAGAGTGAACATGATAGCTCCTAACCTGTGCATTCGGCTAAGTTTGGTATATAGACATATTATAGAGCACACTTGTACAACTGGTATTGATTTTGTGTGAATAGGATGGACAGCTTTTTCTAAGGGATACAAAAAAAACAATTCTTATTTATTACGACCTATGGACAAAAATAATTTTAGCCTTAATTAAAGCTTAGGAGAACTGATTGCACAGAAAATTTGTAATCAAACCCCCTTCTTACAGACTGCATGTTTAGAGCAGAATTATCCCCAGTAAAGAAGTGGCATTACACAAATAATTATTTTCTTTCCTACAAGATATATATATGGGCAATTTTATGCAAACATGGACATGAACATTAAAAAAATATTTTATTTTTTTTTTAATAAATTGGGCAAGAAATTATTCTAAATTGTAGTAGCTGTGTTGGTAACAGCTTGTTACAGAAACAATTATTTTCTTTCCTACAAGATATATATATATATAGCTATTCTATAATTTATATATATATAGGCAATTTTATATGAACATGGACATGACCATTCAAAAAATATTTTATTTTTTTAATAAATTCGGCAAGAAATTATTCTAAATTGTGGTAGCTGTGTTGGTAACAGTTCTTTTGCATAAAATTTTCTTTTTAGCAGAATGACAACACTTTAAAGTCAGACAAGGCCAGCCTGGGCCTGAACAGACCAGAAGCCTCTTGTACTATGACTTCAATGAGGAAACAGAATGTGTTTGAATGATGTTAATTGTCTTTCTTATTTTGAGCAAAATAAACCAATCTAAATACATGTAAATGCTAAATAAATCTAATAATTAAATTTTATTTTCCTTTTGTAGTCATTCTTAAAACACATTCATCTATGTTGTAGCATGAGTTACAAAGTTGTATAGCATGAGTTACCATACACTTAGTATATTTTAATGCAATAACCAATTTTATAAAATAATAGTGAATATATAGTATTCAAAATATCCCATACAAAACTAAAATATGTTTTGTGATAAGAAAGGTACATACAAACTCTTATAAAAATTATAGCACTTAAGATGTAGAATTTCAACAGAAATACAACTTCGACTTATCTGCCCATACTTCAATGTTTTTAGATAGCATGCGTTACCAAGCAATTTTAATTAATATTTCAAAAAATTAATTGGTTATAAGATTTTTAATGATTTATTGAAAAAAGTAAACCATGTGCAATTAGTGTGAATTTAAAAAAAAAATATATATATATATGCATTTTTTACTATTATGCCATGTTTGAAAATGCAATTTAAAAAAAAATGTAGCATGAGTTAACTGTGGAACCACCCATATATATATATATATATCTCAGATATGCACAAATAATAATTCACTGTGGGTTTTTACAGCATTAATTTTCTTTTTCCTGCATGAACTTTATTTTTTCCTTACTTCTCTCATGGTTACTTACAAGAAAATGAAGTCTTTCTTACTTTGATATGGAACTCAATATTTTCATCCATAGAATAAATATGGTTAAAAATGTCATTAACAATCCTAGGAATGATACCCTGATGGACAGGATCACCAAGCACACCCTACAATAGAAAAACATGCATTTTTAATGAAGGGATTAGGAAGCATTAAAAAAAAAAAAATTCACAGAGTAGAATTGAGTTATTTTCAAATACTGAATGATAAACAGAAGTTTCAAGACTGATAAAATAAATATTTTTATAAAAATATGATGTCTTGTTGAACTTATGAACTGATTATATGTTGCACTATAACCACTATAACTTAACTTACTTAGAAGTTTGAAAATTAATTTCAAATTTATTAATTTTGAAATCCAGTCAAAGCATATCACAAGCAAACTATTTTAATCAATTATAGAGCTTTCTAAGCCAAATTTAGGTTAAACCTTTCATACAGTATGACAGTATACTTCATGAACATGTTTATTTAAAAACAAGCAATAAAAAAGTTAGTACAATATTTCCAGTTAAACAAACAAACAAACAAACAAAAAACTTTAACAAATAAGACTGTGCAAATAAACTTTTATCTCTTTAGAAACATATATAAAATATAGGGCAGTTCTTACATAGTTTATTCTCCAGTATACCAATATCTTTTCTTCATTTCTTTTTTTTTTCTTTTCTTTAGAAAAAACTATAGAAAATTAAAAGCAATTCCAATTGTTATGTGGCACATATGCTCACTATCCTGAGACCATAGCATTGCTCTGGCGATAGAGCATACACAATTAACTCTTATTCAAACAGCTTTTTTTTTTAAAAAACTATCAATTAAACCACTTATTTAACTGAAAAATACTTAAAAAAGAAAAAAAGAGGTTCTTCATTTCAATCTGTGATCATGATTCACATCATTATGAAAAGTTATTCTAACAATGATGATGTATTTAACGATTTTAAACAAACAAACACAAAAATAATCCTAAAAACTAAATGCACACATACATTATAGTAGAGAACATAAAACCATTCAAAATATATTTACCTCCATAGTATGAGTTTTGCCACTGGATGTTTGTCCATATGCAAAAATTGTACCATTATACCCCATAAGTACATCTGTTAAGAAAAAAGGCAAATTATCTTATTTGCATTACATATAGAAGTTTGCCATCAAGCATAGGCGTAACTTACTCAGGGCGAAAGGGGGCAATTGACCCCCTACAATTCAAGAAAATTCAGATATCACTTATTTGAAAATGGTATTCGAAACAGCTTTAGTATCACCCACATGCTATTTTTGGTGCCATTTGTTTTTTGCCAAACCGGTGCCAAGTACCATGTTTTGTAGGTTTACCTTTCAGACTCGACACAACTCCCGAGTTCCAGAATAGCGGCCATCTTTTTTCTAGACACAAAAACATCGACAAAAAAGTATTACACTTTTATCCACAGTTACTATGATATTATTATCCAAGAGCATGTAAAAGTACATCCATTTCATTTGCCATAGCTTCTTAATTTTTGTTGTTGTTGTTCAAATTTAAAATTATCACTTTCTCCCCTACGGAAACCTTTTTATAACAACAACATGAACCAAAAATATCAGCAATCTCTAGTCAACAGAAAACTCCCTAAATCTTATAATTAAAATTCTCCCAATTGATATTCCTTATTACCTTTACCATTTAAATTCTCAATGCAACTTGAAAAACAGTGGCCATCTTGTTTTTAATCACAAAGTCATTGACAATAACATATTTAAACATAATTCCATGTGAACTCATACAAAAAATATCTATTTGTAACTCTTGAATTTTGTAACTTGTTGCTAATTTGAAAAATCAAAGCTCTTTGTATTCCTTTAAAATCCATTTACTTTACCATACCAAAACTAACTTGTTTTCAATAAACAACAGCAAAGTACATGTTTTACATGGCTGATCCCCACTTAAGATGCTACTTTCATCAATTTTCAAAGCATAAGTGATTTAATTCCAGAAACTTCTAGAAAAAGCAGCACTGTAACCGACGCTCGCTGATTGGCCAATATATCTTTCTTAGTCGGAAAGCAACCTGGCAGCGTAAAGGTAAACTCTTAAAACAGTTTGGTTGCCACATTTGACAATTTATCACCAGGCTTGGCGATGTCTTTTGGCAACAAATTTGGGTGAGTGATACTAAAGGCTAGCCAAGTGGAAAATATTAAAAGCGTATCATAACCCATGCTTCTTTTCTTATTCCATTAAGTTGGAAAGTGTATCATTATTTATGAGTGGGCCCCACTTTTCTCCCTTGTTCCATAAAACAAATCTTTGGAATCTTAAAATTGCCGACTAAAACTGTTTTAGGTACTTAAGTATTATCCCGGTGGTCCGCCAAGATAAATACCGGGCACATGAAATTATTAATGGTTTTGAATATGATTGGCAACTCATTTGATGAAAAAATTGTTTGGCAGGAATGGCAGTCAGGATCATATGTAAGTACCCTGTTTTACAATTTCCGCCAAACATATTTCAACTGTAATTCATTGTTTTAAAAACTATTTGGAATGTGCATCATAATCTATGAGTGTTGCAGTGTTTGACTTTCTTGAGTTGATTTCTTGAGTTGAGTCGCCCCAACTCTCTCGAAGGTGATTAAGAGTTACCATGACGATTTTTTGTATTTATGTGGAATAAGCAGTTACCATGACGATTTTTTGTATTTATGTGGCAATCATAATTTAGATTTAAAATGGTAATTTGGAACAACATGTAAGTACAGCATTCCATTACTTATTTATTTATTTTGAGTAGCATATTAATTTAGATTTAATAATTAAGTGTCTTCAAATTCCTTAACTGGTGCGTTTGTCGCTAATTTGTTCACTTTAGTTTTCACCTAGTTCTTTTTTGAGTGCTGAAACTTGTGCATTACTCCAGAGAGACCCATGACTGCAAAGCTCGACAAAGTGCAGCAATTTTTCAGGTTGGCGAGAGTGGGGATGTTAAAATAGGAATCAACTGTTTCGTGTTCCATGAAACACATCTTTGGAATTGAAATCTATTTTAAAATCACCTACTGAAACTGTTTTACAATCTTCGCCAAGCATATTCCAACTATACTTCACCAACTGTTTGGAATGGGATCATAATCTATGAGTGTGCCGTGTTTGTCTTCCTTGTTCCATAAAACATTTCTTTGGATTTGAAATCAACGTTAGAATCGTCCAGTAAAACTTTTTTTCAATCTTTGCTAGGCATATTCTAAGCATACTTTTTAAGCTTAGTTTGAAGATTTTTTTAGCAGGAGACTTGGCGATCAGTTATCAAAAATGGCAAACCTTGTGCGACTTTCAAGATTTAATCTCCACCCCTCCACACACACACCTCGGCATTATCTGGCAAACATGTGAAAAAATCTTCACCGTAACAGTTCATGTCTACAAAGTTGCATACATAAAAATCGGGGTGTGAATGGAATAGCATCCTAGTGCTACAAAAAAAAAAAAAAAAAAAGAATTTATGGATTATAGAGGCCACTAATCTTGCCTGGAAACATTAGGATTAGAACAAAATTTACTGGCATAATTGAGTAGGCCTTTAGTATATTTATAGGATGGGCTTTAGTCCCAATAGTTTCTCCATTTGCTATTCTTGCAATACAAAATCTAACTTTTCTAGATTGGGCTTAGCCCACACTAGCCTTTACCCAGTTACGCCAGTGCCAAAATTACAGCTCTGTTTAATGAGTGCAAACATTTTCACGAGATATTTCACCACAGCCATCTCGTTGTTTGGCGTATGTATGAATTTTGGTGCCTGCAGTAGTCCACAAGTACCCAAAACTTAAGCAAAAAGACCACATGAATTGATTATGAATAGGTCTTCTTATAGAGAAGGGGAGGGGGCAAGGGCGAATCCAGAAACTTTTTCGGAGGGAGCACAAATCGAGAATACTCATTTTATCTAGTGTAAAGCCCACTTAATACTGGTGAAAGCCCCATTTATCTAGTGTTAATATATTTTTCTCAGAGAGTGCATGTGCCCTCTTGCCCTCCCCCCCCCCCCTGCCTGGATCCACCTTTGGAGGGGGAAGATCCTTACTTACCTTTAACAATAGCTTTAGCTGCCTCACTATAAACTTTTTCTTGGGTAGCATTTGGTTTGAAAATTTTGTCAAAGATATACATTTTGCCCTATTAAAAAAAAAAAAAAAAAAAACAGGATTAGCTCTGAAGTAAATATCAGTAAATAAAAACTCATTATAATACATTTCTTATTTATATGGCAAAAACTAGGGATGCACCGAAAACCATATTTTGTGGAATAATGAATACCGAATATTCGGTTAAAATTCTAACTGAATATTCGGCTGGATACTTGATTAAAATTTATTAAACTTATTAAACCGTTATCAAACTTTGGTTGCAATGATTAATTAGTTTATTCTTAAACAATATTTCATATGGTGTAGAACTTCAAATATAAAATCCTGCAAAATTTAATATCCTTTATATATTACTAATAACTTTTCTAAATATTAGTAAAACACTAGTAATAGTTTTTACCTGCATGTTTTATTTTAAAAATTTGACAGTTAATTAACTTTGCATATTATGAACACTTAATGGTATGAGTTTTTCTTTTTTCTTTTACCTGGTTACTTATTTAAATTTAAATGAGTTAAATAGCAAGGTTAATGTAATGTGTCATAAGATTTTTAAAAAAATTGAAAAGCAACAAAATTTAAATTTAACATCTCAGTGTTTTCTCTTACATCAAAACTAATTTCATTGTGATAATTAGTCTTTTGTGTGATTGTGGCAACACTGCTAGGGCAATCTGCCAAGGATGGTGGGTGCCTTGGTAGGTGGCCTTTCTGAGGATTTCTAATGCGTTACATGTGATATTAGTAAGTAACAACTTGAATTAATTTAGTACTATGGTACTATACTATATTTTTTATTCATGACATAAAAAATATGTATTTGTTTGCCAATTGGTGAATAATTTGTTTACTATTCGGTTGCCAAATATTTCAGCATTCGGCCAAATCGAATATTCAGTTTGTCTGCCGAACAGGCAGTATACCAAATATTCAATGCATCCTTAGCAAAAATTATAACAAAACAACAAAAAAATGAAAATTTCATAGTCATAACATTAAAAATATTTATGGCATTACACTATGCATCAAATAACACAGATGCTAATATGAGCAGTAACACACATTAGTTGCAACATAAAGCAGAATTTATTGAAATAGTAAGTATCCAACTGGATTAAAAAGGGGTATGGGCCAATAGCTAGGTACTTATGCTCCATGTTTCTTATATCATCTACATATGATGCTAGTTATGCCAGCAAATTTGGTGACTTGGCAAAGTTTAAGCAAATTGGTAAACTTTTTTGCAGTTAAAATGTTAACAATGATTATCCTGTTAAAATGTGCTTTCTACTAAGACATGGGTACTTAAGGGTAATGATAATGCATACTTTGTACATATGGGTGATAATTGATCTAACATATAGTAATAATCAGCAATCATAAACTGTGCCCTTTCAGGAATGATATATGCAGTACATAAATAAGGGAGGGAAACAAAGCTAAATATCGCTCTCTCTGACCCTTGATTTAACTTTCTATACAAAAATTGCAATAATTTCAAAAGATATTTTGAAATAAATTTTGCATTAACAAACATATTTAAATGCAAATAATGCATTTTAGTAGTAAATAGAACATTTTTTTTTAAATGTCAAATTTTATTACACAATGCTTTATTTTACTAGTTACACATTATACAAAAGTTATGAAATAGCACTCTGAGTTCAATAGAAAAAAATTATGCTTAGGTTTTACAAATTATTTATTTAAGTAATTCTGACTGAGGTGGACAAAACAGATTTTTGTATTTTGATAAACTCTTTTTTCTCCTGATAAAAATTTCTTCTGATTATAGTACACCAATTTAGCATCAGATTAAAACATGTTTTTAAAAATTTTTTAAATATTGTACCTGTAAATAATTAGATACATTGCATATTTAAAAGGAATGCAACTATAAAGATGAGATTTCATGTAAGTATTCTTGAATTAAGAGAGAGTAGGACCCCGGATTTTTTATTGGTGGTGACACACAAGGTTTAAATAAAAATATAGCTGTTATTTACTCATTTAAACATTAATTGTGAGAGCAATCACGAAATAAAGTTATATTTCTGAATTTTTATGAGGAAACAACAGTTGAATTATTTTAAAAGGAATACTTATCCTGAGGTTTGGGAAATCCCTTGCACATGTATCACTGTGTAATATTTACACTCAAGTTTGTGGCAAAGTTCGACAACTTCAATAAGCATCTCAAGTCCCAACACCCAAATCAGTGATTCGTGTCACGTTAATAAATCAGGAAAAAATACGTGACACGTCAATCGTTTACTTTTCAACTATGATTAATGCGTGCCAACACAGATTTAATTTTTTTTTTTTTTAAATCAGAAAATATCATTAATAACACTACTTATGGTTATATAGTACGTTTGTACAAACAAGAAAGTTTCATGGGTGTATACATCCAAATTCAGATAAATATTTTTCACTTTAAATAAAACAAAAAAGACAAACAAAACATTGCTTACTGATAATGAAAGGCATTCTTCAGTTCCCTGCGGAAATTTCGCGATGAATTTACTCCCAGATTTTTCTTCGGCATCATTTAAAGGTCGAAATCGACAGACAACTTTAATGCTGTCTTCAGCGGGAGGTTCGTGAGGAGGATTCATGTCGCTGATTAAATTATAAACGTCAGATAAGTTGAAAAATAATTACTAGAAAAGTGCTAAAAAAAATTTCAAACTTTTAACATTTAAACGTATGTGCTCTAGGATGGGTATTTAACAATCAGCTGAGACACCAAACCCAGCCAATGGCTATTTTCAATACGTTCTAGTCAATAATTCAATGAAGGTACTTATTTAGATGTTTCAAGTTACTTTTGAATTTTAATGCACATCAGAAAATTTTAGAGTTTTAAAATTAACAGTAACACATAAAGCTGCACAATGAATTGACTAACTATTGACATAACAAGGCTTAAAGGAAGGGTCAGCCATTTTAATTCCACGGCTGTTGTTGTTGTGGATCACTTGTGGATGTTGTTATGGAAAGTGACTAACTCATGAAAGATCTGCGCAAACCTTTGCGCGTTGTCATTTCCTGATCACATGATTTATCTAGTCACGATAATAGGAAGGATAAGGGGATAATTCTATTAAAAATTTTGACGTCTCTCAACGCAGTGTTCAAGTCAGGGCCGATCCCACGGAGGGGGGGGGGGGGGGGTCTCACATCCCCCCCACTTAAAATGCAGTCGGAAAAATTGCTATATTCCGGACTTCCAAAACTCCTCATTCTAGTATTCAAAAAAGTTTTTAATCGGCGCTTTTCCTAACGTTTATAATTTAATTTGATTTTAGAAAAATGATGGGTAAGCTATAATGAGCAGTGCCGGATTAAGACAGCGCGGGGCCCGTAGCAAATATTACCAAGGGGCCCCTGTTCAGTGACGTTCCCATTTTTTTATTTAATTATTTATTTATTTATTTGTTTTTTGAGGGGGAGGAGTGCACACTCACATTAAAATAGTAGGGATAAATTAAATGAGAAAATAAGTAATGCTAATTATATATAATTTATGTTTAGTGCTAATTAATTAGTTAATGGATTACTAAGGCTAATTAGATGTAAACAAAACTAAAAGGTCCCACGTGTTGTATTCGGAAGAGGTTTATCCCAGCCCTTCCTCCACCTTGGGTGAGCTAATCTCTAGGTTTTGCGCGATAATAAAATAAAACACAACTTTTACGAATTTTCTTGATTCAAAATGAGCAAATTTGAGTTAACACTAGACAAATAAATTTCTCCAAGTAAATTGGTGCGCGGAAAAAATGCCCATTAAAATAAAGTTTTTTTGGGGGAGGTGGGAGAGGGGGGCTAAATAGATAGTGAGACTGACGATGTTTTAAGTTATTTATACCTACAACTCGGGTTTTTTTAATGAATGTTAATGTACATGGATATAGTAAATTTGGAATTTCTAACACTTCCCACCTTTCCCATATGCATACATATAACTAGAGAAGTTTACACTCATAAAATAATAATTGTTTCCGTAAAATTTTTAGAACCTTCGAAAACAATATGTATTTTAAACTGTGCCTTTAAACACAATTTTTCCCCCTGTAAAAATGCATGCTTGTAAAATTATTCCCTTATCTGGACGGTCTTTATTAATAACTAGCTGCGTACCCGTTCTCCGCACGGTGGGAAACGCATAGTTTCCTTACACATATATAATTCGAATTAAACCCAGTAATGCGGAATCTCAAAACGTGAAAAAATACTTGAATCGTGACTTAAAAGTTGACGTCATGAGTGCATATTTTAGACGATTGCAACATGACACAAAAACTACGTCAATGTGACTGGCGATCAAAAAAGAAAGAACTTTACGGTATGCAGACTAAACATTTCTCTTTCGAAAAATGCCTGATTTCTACATTCCGAATATTTAAAAAATATATAGTATATACCACATAGATAAAATTACAAGAAGTTGACAACAATTTTATCTTGCATTTTTCAAAGCGTGGACATGCATTAGCACAGTTATGTTACACACGACTTTATTAAATTTTACCTAAATTAAAAAACCTACATGAAACAATGGATGGCATCATTTACTTTTAAAAGCCAAAAATGTACCCTGCTCCGATGAAAATCATGTCGCTTTTGTAAATGAAAACGTTCGTGATGTAACTTCTGTGAAAAAGCTTATTGCACTTATTGAACTCTTAATGCAGTATCACACTTGTTACATAAAACTGACGTTTATCTCACTGTCAATTCGCGCTAAATAAATAACTAATTTCATTTTTCATTTTTTACAGATTACAGTTGACCCTTTTATAACATGGGTCTACAACACGAATTCTTAGAACACAACGAAAACATTACGATCGTTTTCGTTTAACACGTTAAAAGAGACTCGTACAGCACGATGAAATGAGACCTATGTTCTGATATTATGACGCCTTAGCTCCTGTAATTAACATTCCTTTTGAATGGCAACACCAAACATCATTGCATTTTTACGGAGAGCAAATAAGTTTTGCCGCGATTATACCGAGCAGTCCGCACTCCAAGTAGAGTATAGCGCAGGACCCGTACAACACGGAACGTATATACCGTGTTATAGGGAATCTACTGTAGTTGCATAGTGTCAAATTCAATAGTTCAGAAAATTCTGGGTTGCCGTATTTAGTAATATTTCATCTTACCTTGGTGGCCGAAATGTAATAAAACCAAATATTCGAACTGTATCAAAAGTAAAATTTAGTAAAAGCAAAATTTTTAATTTTGTATAACCCTCAGAACAACTTCGGAGTTTGCCATCTACGACGGTTTTTCATGACGTGGCAACTGATGCTTGCGTACAGTGGCGTAGCCAAGGAGGAGATAGGGGGTAACAACCCCCCATGTGGAGTTTTTTGTCATACAAAATGTATATTCTTCACTATCGTAACATTCCCATGAAAAATTTTTGGCTACTCCTGCTCGCATATAATTGATCTTTTTTCTTTCATTTATCAGTGATCTACATACTTCAGGATCGGAATCTCCGCGGTAAAAAATGGTCTAAAAAATCTGACACCAGAAAAATCTGATTAACACAGTGGGGTTACACAAATACGCGCCGGACATACGCTCTTGCTTATGTCCGGAGGAGCAAATACATTAGAGGTTATATGCTGCTCCGGATAATCTGCCAGCAAAACAGCAAAAATGACGTAAAAAATGACATCCACACGCGAAGGAAATAAAATTAATGATATGTAGAATTGCATGAAAACTTCGATTATTTTTAAAGTGCAAGTCTGTTACAGTTAGTTCTATTTATTTCACGTTTGATGCGTTTTCACTTTTTCGAGTCTTAAAAGCTGTAGAAATGAGTGGTTTCACTTAATTGTTAAATTTAACAACTTAAGTGGCAACAATGGATTCCGTTGCTACGGAAATTATAGCAATATTAAAAATAGAACATGAAATGAGTTATTCACGTTTACTTTGCTAGAACTGCCATAATGGCGAAATTAACGCCGCCAGTCGATGGCCAATAGCTCAAACCACAAATTAAACTTGACACTAAAGGCAATACGCAATACTTTGTTTGGCGGAATTTAAAAAAAAAAGTATCTATGCATACGCTAGTGACATCGGCTCATCTCAATTGTGGAATGGAATTAATAATACGTACAGAGCTGCACTACATTTGAATATTTTTCGCCAACTTTGCTAAGAAATGTACTAAAGTAGGAATCAACATACATTTCAATTCATAAAACAAAAAATATATTAGACAGTATTAATTACGCCTTTCTAACAGCTTTTAGTAAAAGAAACTTCCGTAGCGCTGCTTTAACAAATAAGAATCAATCATTTATTACACAGTACTTCGATCGCCAAATGCCAACATGCACCATTTTGCAAGATTTTTTTGTTTTGAGAGAATCATTCGAAGCATTGATTTAACAGCAATCAAAATGGGAAATAGTTATCTATCATTTATATATGGTTCCATCGCCAAAATTTAATGCAGGCATATTATTGATAAGTAGCAGTTATTTAAATTATTATTAACTATAACGGGTTTTAATCACAGTTACTACCATTACAAAATACGAGAATTTCAATTGTCTGAAATTTGGCGGAATTCCTCTAACATAAATCAGTTTACTTAATTTTTGGTGAAAATTCTATAGATCGTTTAAAATCGCCTTAATAACTGCATTATTTCTATATGAAAAATCTAAGTATAGCGCCTTAAAACTTATGCTTGTTATTAAAAATACTATTTCGTTACGCTCTCAGTAATTTGCGCCAAGCCCAAAACTGTACAAATCGGTAGAACCTACTACTTTCTCAAAATCGCCAAATGAGCCATTTTGTTTTCGGCCAAACTAAAAAATATACATATTAGTCTCGGAAATCTCTCAATCCCTTATTCTTTTACACGTAAAAAACATTGAATTCCAGCTCTGATTTAACATGAACGCAATATTTTAATTAACAAATAACTTTGTAAATAATCTAAACAGAAAAAAAATCATTATTCTTTTATTTTTACTGCAGGAGTCTAAATAATTTAATAAAATAGCCAAACATGGCACCCTCGATGCTTATTTCTCACTTTTTTGACTACAGGGGTTACAATCACGGAATTACGGAGAGCAAAAATTAGCGTTTTTGATGGGTTTTTTTATCAATATCTCCTAAACTAATTCGAATTTCGAAATTTAAATTAGCGGAGGTTCTTTCTCGAAATTTTCCGAATTCGTGGATACCTCGTTCGAAACTCAACTCCCAGCCGTTTAGGAGGAGATGATGCTACACACAGACAGACAGACGCGCACAGATTTTAATAGTATAGTAGAAGTAGATAGGTTACACATTTTTAACTTTTGTTAGTTTATTTAATGGGTTAATTCATAAGAAATCGAACTGAGTTTATATAGATCTAATGGAATGTTTGGGCAGAAGAAAACAGACTTAAGTAAAATTAAAAGTAATTTATTTCGTAAATTAACATTAAATTAAATAGGTAGCTACTTGCTACATACAGCACGACACTCATCCACCAGCAATACCTCGCTTCTTGTTTGTTGCTCCCTTGAGTCCAACATCCTTCTTTTATACGTAGCAGTCGTTCACTCCGGGAATTTCTGCTCCGTGGTTGGTTCTTGGTAGTTTCGGGTAGTTTATGGTTTCTGGCGATTTAACGTCCGAAAAATACCCAACAAGATCTTGCACAATAATACCTCCGCTACTCAAAATACACTGCATGAACGGAAGGCATTTGAACTGCACATGCGTGTACAAGAGGATTGTTACTTCCACATACCACTTGGAACACTTCTAAAGGTCGTTTGGTTCGTGTTCTACAGGCATATGTGCATTACTTTTCAACTTATCCTCGTTAAAATAATATAAATTATTTTGTTTTAAAAAATCTTAATAAGAAGATTGTATCTTTTCTAAATAGAATAATCTATATAATAAATAATGAAACAATCGGATAAAAGATTCATTATCATATTACGTTCAAATGTTTTTGCATGATATAATGATCTTAAATGTGATCAAGTAATTTGTGAGTTTCTTTGTGGATCAAGGGTATCCGAAAATTCTCTTTGTTTTCAGTTTGCCTGGGGTTATGGCTTCTTGGATACCCCGACTGTCTTGTCTTTGTGCGAAGATCCTCTCAGTTCGAATTATTTTATTTGAACGAACGTACTGGCATTCGTGCCCATGACCTGTGGTTTCGACCTGCCAAAATCAATTCTTTTATATTTAACGTGGCTAACTTCCGTGATTAATAAAATAATTTACCGTAATTGTAGATTCCCCAATTATAAAAAATTGACTTACATTCTATTCATTATTATTGTTCCATAAAATAATTTGCCTTTGTTTAAATATTGTAAAATGTAAAATAAATAATTAAATAAAAACAAATGAAGCCTACTACCAAAAGCCTTCTAAGATGGCTTACACCCTACCCTGTACACCTTCGAATTTCGCCAAAGCCACTCACCTTTACTCTGAAACAAAAAAACTTAGGGGCTGCCCAACATCTGATTAAAATAGCATCCTCATATTTACTGCAAAACAAAATAAATTTATGTCCAATCTTATAAATAAAAATGAAATTCTGTTTGTTTGTTTGTTTGTTTGTTTGTGGATTTGATTCGTATACAAATCCACAAAAATGGACCTATCGGCCTGAAATTTAGCACAGATATGTAAAATAATATAGAATAAATCATAGTCCACTTTAAAACTTTGAAAGTCCACCCGTTCCCGGAATTTAAGAGATTTTTTATGCTCTTCACGCAAAAATCTTTCCGTAATTGTAACCCCTGTAGTGAAAAAAGTGTGAAATAAGGATCGTGGTTGCCATGTGTGGCGATTTTGCCGAATAAAATGTTTTAAATTCTCAAAGTAAAAATAAAAGAATAATAATGATTTTTTTTTTGTTAGTTTATATTTGTAAGATTATTATTTTTTTATTATAATATCGTGTGCATGGGAAATCAGAGCAGGAATGTAATGCTTTACACGCAAAACAATAAGAATTGAAGATTTCCGAGGCTAATGTGTAATTTTTTTTAGTTTGGCGAAAAAATAAAATGGCTGAAATATGGATTTTGAGTAAGTGAGTTCTAGCGGATTGCACAGTTTTCGGCTTGGCGCAATTTATTGAGAGCTTAAGGAAATAGATTTTTGAAAACAAGTGCAAAGGTTTTATTAGAATACAGCGTTAAATTTTAATGATCCGTGAAGAAATAATGCAGTTATTAAGGGATTTCAAGCGATCTAACTTCAGAATTCTCGCCAATTGAGTACATTGATTTAAGTTGGGAGAATTCCGCCAAATTTCAGAAAATTGAAATCTTCTCATTTAGTACATCGGAGTAACGATGAATAAAACACATTATAGTTGATAATTAAAAAAAATCGGCTGTATTAAGGGATTCCAATTTTCAAATAAATGCGTGCTACTCTTTGGCGGTCGAACCATTTCCCATATTGATTGCTGCTAAATCAATGCTTCGAATGATTCCCTGAAAAAAACTCTTACAAAATGGCGTATGTTGGCACTTTGGCAAGGCTTAGATTTGAAACTTCATTTTATTTGAGACTGGTATATATAATAACACTGGTTATAGATAAAAATGAAAGTTGGTATGTGTTTATGAGGTTGAAAAACTCCAGCACCGTTGAGCACCGTTGCACGATGAAATTTGGTTCACCTAAGTCTTTTATGATGGAGAAGGTTTTTATGCTATCCGTTTTCCTTAACTTGCCACTTGGTGCCGCAGCACAACGTTGAATTCTATTCCGTTTGCGTTCCGTTTGAATTCTATTCCGTTGCTATGCGAATATCGTCCAACCGATTTCGATGAAATTTGGTACACGTGAATATTAGAACAAGGAGAATATTTTTCACTATCCATTTTGCTGTAACTTGCCGCTAAATGGCGCTGCAAAGCATCAACTTCTATACAGTTCGACCGATCGGCATAAATTTTTTTTATTTACACATTTGAGCACGAAGAATATATTCTAACTGCGTTCCTTTTGATGTTACTCACCACTAGATGACACTGCAATGCATTATTATTTTAACTCGCCACTAGATGACGCTGCAGCAGGCCAAATTCTTGACCATTCAAACGGTCGCTATGAAAATCAGTATACATAGCTATTTGAACAATGAGAATATTTTGGCGTTATCCATTTTGCTATAACTCGCCACTTGACGGCGCTGTAGCAAATCATTACTTTAATTAACTACTATATGGCCCTGCAGTGTATCACTTCTTGACTGTGCAAAGCATCTTTATGAAAATTGGTATACATAGATAGTTGAACACGGTCGCTATGAAAATCAGTATATATAGCTATTTGAACAATGAGAATATTTTGGCGTTATCCATTTTGCTATAACTCGTCACTTGACGGCGCTGTAGCAAATCATTACTTTATTGAACCACTAGTTGGCCCTGCAGTGTATCACTTCTTGACTGTGCAAATAATCGCTATGAAAATAGGTATACATAGATATTTGAACACGGGGAAGAGTTTGGCGCTATCCATTTTCCTATAACTTGCCACTAGATGTCGCGTCAAAACATGAACTTCAGGACTGTCCAGCCGATAGTCATGAAAATTCGTATACATCGATATCTGAATGCGAAAAATATTTTCGCCGTATCCGTTTTGCTAAAACTCGCCACTAGATTGCGCTACGCCGCATGGCCTTCTGCACCGTACAAACGATTGCCTTGCAATTCGGTATGCATGATTATTGGACACAATATAACGCGATATCCACTTTGCTATATCTGTTTATTACAATGAATAGTAATCACCACACATCGTAATATCAAAAAGTCCATTCATTCCCGTGCGAAGAACGGGTACTTCAGCTAGTATTTAAATAAAAATTATTGTTCCGTGGGAGAATATCATTATTATGGGGCGCGTTTTCCCTACAATCCTAATCCTATGGATCTCAGCTCTCGGGAAATGCAAAAGGTCAACTCGCTTTTCACAGAACATCTTCAGAAATAGCCACAAATATTTCCGTTCTATTGAGTCATTTTGAAACGTTTGATTACAACTTCATTAAAAAATTCATTCGGTTACTGAAAAGTCCCTGAAATGATCAGGACAGATAGGCTACAGCATAAGGAATAATCCAGCCCCCTGACGGATTAATACAAGTTTGTGGGTGGAGGCTTGGATGGAAGATTCACATACATATCCATTTTATAGAAGTAAGTTGGGATTGCTTTCATTAATTTCATTTTCCTCGGGAGAGGCGGTCGGCTCCTACGACCCCCTCCCTTTAATCCGCCCTTGATCACACTTAGGGAATGCAATCCCGCTTTTGCGGGATTACTATACCATGACTATAATTTTGATTTTTATGTAAGGTATTGTTTTAATTATGAATTAAGGTACAGTATTAAACCTGATAGTACTTACAAACTTACTTTTTCCTACTTTTCTCTATTAACATTAATTTTTATTTGAATGAAATATCAATCCCGCGTGAGATTGCGGGATCCCGCGAGATTGACATTTCATTCAAATAAAAATTAATTTTGATTGAGGAAATTGGGGAAAAGTAAGATTGTGGCACTATCAAGTTTAATACTTTACATTAATTCATAATTAAAACAATACCTTACATAAATATGAAAATTATAACCATGATATAGTAATCTCGCAAAAGCAGGATTGCATTCCCTAATCACACCCCGAGTCTGTTCTTTTGTTTTGGCAATTAGTTTTCTTTCATTATTTTGTTTATTTCTGGATTCATTCTTCAAATAAAGACAAACATGTAACATTATTGGTAAGGAATACATTTTCTAAACGCCATAGGTGGTTGGTGCAAGGATCTGGATACCCCCCCCTCCTCCGTTTGTCCGAGCTTCGCTTTTAGTCAACTAAAAGATAATGATAGATCCTTTCTTTTTGTCTTTCTTTTATTTAAAATTCTGCCTTTCCCACCTTTCGGACGCTCCTTGAATTTTTTTTCTGATTACTGTGTTTTTGTTCCACAGCATTGTTGAATACTCTTGTGTGTGCAGTGGCGGATCCACGGGGGTGGGGGGCTCTGGGAGCTCGAGCCCCCCCCCCCCAGAGCTAGAAATACTCTATGGATTAGGGAAGTTTAAAAAAATTGCAAATTTTCACATGAACTGAAATTTTAAAATGTAGCACTGTATATACAGTTGACTCTCTGTTTAACGACGATCTCTTTCCAAAGACGATATTTCAAGTCCCAACAACTCCAACGTAAAAAATTTCTGTTCAAAGACGACGTCGTTTCTGTTTAACAACGAATTTTTTTTTTTCATCTTACGCTACACGAACAGAGGAAAAAATTTTTTAGAGTGGGGAAAAAGTGTCGGAGAGTGTCAAAAGTGCAATTCGCAAGACAATCTCAACTACTTGAATGTATTATCAAAGGTATTTTAGAAGCAAAGAGAAAGTTTTTGAAGCAGCACAAAAATTTAGTTCGGGATCCAAATCCAAACGGCCGAAAAGTCAATGTGGCCGATTGGAAGAGTTTGCCAAGGCACTTCTGCATGCAAATGGTTGCATGAAGCAAGAGCATCCAACATTCTAATTTCTGGGTCCCCCCATGGCCGCCCAGACAGCACATAAGCTTAAATCAAGCTTGACGTTTCTTTGAGTTTGACGTATTAATACAAGCTTGACAGTTCAATTCATTTTAAGCTTGCAGCAAGCTTGGAGAAGTCATTTGAACTGTCAAGCTTGAATTCAACTTGATTACTGTTTGATTTGGAAAGCCACATCCACATAACAAATAATTTATCATCAGTCATAAATGTACTTGACCATAGAATTTAAAAAAAACGATTCTATATTTCCAAATATGGAAATTCTTCAAAATAAAATACAATTATACTACGAAATTGATTTTAAAATCAGTCGTTTGTCTCGATTTTGGCCAGTATTGCCCAACATGAGTGTCGCGATATTGAACGTTTTAAAACGTGTGCTGCTTTTAAGTTTATATTATGCTTATTTCCCTATTAGTAGAGTCTATAATCACACATAACATTATTTTAATTTTGATTCATACCATGGACAGAGCTGCCGGGAGATTTCCCACCACAATTTTTCGACAGTTTTATTTTGCATTAAATATTTGGACTTATTTTAAGCATAAATTTCTAAGTAAAAATTAGTGGTGGGAAATCTCCCGAAAAAAGCATGGCAGCTCTGCATGGCAGCTGACATGGCAGAGACCATGTCTGAGACATGGCAGCTCTGCATGGAAGAATAAAAGAAACAGATCGGCACGATCTCGCCAGAAAACGGCGTGACAGCCATAACTGTCACTTCAAACTTTAGTCATACCACCGCAAGGCAGATTGGCTGAATGGTTAGCACGCTGGCTTCCCAACCCTTAGGTCCCGAGTTCGATCACAGCCGCGGACTCTTGATGGAAACAGATTAAAATAACTTGAAATTTCATCATAGAGGGGGAAAATAAAATATGTGGGGCGAATTCGCCGACGGGCCCCCCGTGTATTTAGGAATTTTTTTTTAAGGAAAATTTTTAAGCTTGAAATTAAGCTTGCTATGTCAAGCTTAATGCAAGCTGGGCAAGGGTAAACTTGAACACTTGATTCAAGCTTGCATTAAGCTTACACGCTTGACATTTTCAAGCTTAATTCAAGTTTATTGACTTGATAAATCAAGCTTACTGCAAGTTTGATGCAAGTTTGCTGTGCTGTCTGGGCGAGTGGATGACTCTCGACATGATAGACGGCTGAAGTGTGAAGATCCCGCGTTTTGTCTTACCGTGCGGCTTTTGATCTTACTATCTGGAGTTTTTCCAGACGGTTTTCTCCAGATTTAACGTGAATACACGTTAGAACCTCTGAAAAAATCTTCCGACCAGGGCAACCGCCCCAGAATGCAGATGCCTCTAATAGGCTCAACACATAACATCACATAACACATAACTCCAATTTCTGGAGGTCCGACGAGTGGCTGAGCTCATAGCGCTCGCAACTGGGAGGATAAAAGTGCCTGGTTCGAACCCAGGTCGCGTTCGTCAATCTAGCCGTTCGAAGTCTTACGTACTTTTCTCCGAAACTTCTCATAAATACGGATTAAGACTCTTTACAAAAATACCCACGTAGGGCACTTCGTACTCGGCCTAGATCCCTCGTGTAGATAATTGTTCGTATTACAAAAAAATTTAAAATAAAGCAATTACTGCAGTGCTGTTATTCCTTCAGAAAAATTTGGAATGCAAGGCTTCGGCTGGTTAGTTAGAAAAATTCATAAAATGGAAGCTGACGCATTTCACATTTGAGAAAATCTGGAAGAAAGAGTAAGGGGAAGGCGAAAAATGGAACAACTGACTCATTTTGATTATCTTGAAACCTAATTTTATTGTATTGCTTGTTTTTACTACTTTTTTTTATGGTAACTTAAAATAACTTTTTGTGGATAATAAAGTAATATAATGATAATAAAAGTAACATCTTTAAACACGCCAATAAATCAAGAAAAATATTCACAGTCCTAAGAATGTAAAGTGTAAAGGGTTGGTGTTGGTACTGTAGGATTACGGCCAACTATCTGCACATGGAATCTAAGCCGATGGGTGGAGTGCACTTCGTGGGGGTCTTTCTAAGGGGTCCTAACCCTTATTTACTCTAAGATTCGCAGGAAAGCACGGAAAACTCCGAACAGTTAGGTCGGCGAACGCGAACTGGTTTTGAACCAGACACCTTCCGAAGTGTAAAGGGAAATGTTATTCTTTTACAAGTTCTGTTTGTGGAAGATCTCTATTTAAGGACGATTTTTCACTTTTTCACGGTTCCTTGAAAGTCGTGAAACAGAGAGCCAACTATATATATATACATATACCAAGAATATTTACACCAATACTTATTGAATCCTTGTGGACTAAACGTAATTACTCTATTTACAAAAATGATAGAGCTTTTATTTTTAAACAGAAGGAGGGGCAAATTTTATTGACTCGCTATCGCCACAGTGGCTGGAGCACAGTTCCTAGTTTTATTTGTTCAGTGGAGCCTGTCTAATGGGACTACCCTTGGGAAGAACAAAACTGGTCACCTTATAAAGACGGTCACCTTACAGAGGTGGTAAAGTGTGATGGTTGTAAAGCGAAATTGCATTAAAGTTATCACTATAGACAGACGATCTCTTTACCAAGGTGGTCACTTTAGCAGGTTCCACCGTATTTGAATGGACGACGGCACACTGATACGGGTAAAAAATCTTCCTTTGCTCTCTCCATTTTATAGGGGACGGAGTTTGCGGTTTAGTGCAGAAATCTTTTACCGGTAAACCCTGAATTGCCCTTAAAAAGTCGTAAAATTCGCGACGAGAATGCCCTCTTACCCACTACAGTCACGTTAGACGCAGCGGCAATCAGCATCGGCCTGCAGTGATGCTGAAGCAGACGAACAATCCAACTCTCCGCAGTTTGTACAACTTTCATTCCTTCAATTGCTCTCATAAGTTATCCACACCACCCAGACGTATGGATACAAATCCTCATTATAAAAGTAAAACATATTCTAAGATATCAGACAAAGCGAGTACCTGGCAATGTATAGCTGGTCTGGTTTTAAAAAAGAAAGCTCAAATTGCAAATAGCAGGTAATCGTGATAATAGTTGTAAATAGCAATTGAGGTTGGTTTACTACAGTCCTCACAGAAAGGATGGGAATTAATCTAGAAAACTTAATGCCATTCTAAAATGTAAAAATGTATGCTGTGAACACTGTATATTGCACGGTGGCTGTGAAATGGGTTCAATAATGCATTCAGCAATGAATGATACTCTGTACACTCTGAAATGTTAATGGGTAGGGCCCCGCGAATAGCCCCGGTAGGCCCGCGGTTAGGGCCCCGGTCGTTGCTGATTAGTCACATCTTGTCGTCACTAGAGGGGTTAAGGCGACATTTTTCTGGCGAAATTTACGACTTTTAATGACCAGTCGGGATCTACCAACAAAAGATTAATGTGTTAAACTGAAAACCATCCCCCCCCCCTACAATGGAGAGAGCAACGGAACATTTTTTTCCCCCGTCGTCCATTGAAACGCATAAAACTGGTGGCTTATGAGCATTGACCTTAACTTGATCGGTATAGGGCGCACGATAGCTCTGTCTCCCCCACCCCCTTCCGAGTTTTCTTTCGACGGTTCTTGCAGCAGACAACATAATTATTTAGTTGTGATATACCATGTCTAATTATAGATTGGGAGAAAAAGTATTGGGAAATCAATGTATCATCCTAATGAAAAACGGAGACCCCCCCCCACCCAGATGGTTTCTCTGGATCCGCCCCTGTGTGTGTGTCCTTATTGCTGACTTCAGAATACCCATTCAGTTTCGCCTACTTAATGAGTTGACTAAGTAATGCAGGCCTATATAGAGGCCGAACCATTCAACCAATCAAAATGAAAGTTTAGATATAGTTATTTGAATGTATGGGGTCCAGATTGTGATGATTTAAAACAATAAAGCGCTCACAGTTACGGTTACAGTGACAAATTTTCAAAATTTTCGAATAGCAACACCCACTTTTTTCGTGCGCAAATTGATCGGAACATGGAAAAACCTTAAATGGCGTTGGGACGAGACACGTATGGCGTAAATTGGAGGCGTAAAACATTTGCAAAGAAGAGCAACGTAAAGAACCAATGATAACAAAAGAGAGGAGAGGGGAAAAGACTTTTAACAAAAGGACAAAAAGCCTAATAACTTCTACAAAAGGTGTAGAAGTTATTAGGCTTTTTGTCATTTTGTAATCTTTTTGAAGTAATGGCGAAAAAAATTTGATCAAAAGAACAAAAAGCCTAATAACTTCTACAAAAGGTGTAGAAGTTATTAGGCTTTTTGTCATTTTGTAATCTTTTTGAAGTAATGGCGAAAAAATTTTTTATCTTGAAGTCTGGGTTCAGCGCAGCTATATAGCAGGATGATACGCTTTAAAGAATAACTTCCCATAGATCGCAATGTATTGGGAATATTCTGAATGCTCCTGTAGGAAAACTATAAATGCTACATAGATCATTTACAATAGGGTACATGGTATTGTAGATAAGAATAACATGTAAATTTCGTAGAAATCAATGCATATTTACGCGAGTTAGATCAAGGACAGACAGACAGACAAACCAAAATCTTAATTACTTTTCTACCTTGTTGGAAAGTGTTAAAAAAGCTAGATCATGGGGGGGGGGGTTAGAGAACGAAAACTTTCAAGGTAAAGGCGCGGAGCCCGTAGCATTTGCTACTTCTGCTATATTGTTAATCCGGCACTGCGCGATACCCATTTTTCTACAGGGTGTTTCAAAAAAACGTGGACAAAATGACATGGCAGATGTGTCATACAACAAGGATCAAAAATCGCATAGGAACAGAGGGTCGCAAACGCTTGTAGAGAGCGCTAGAGCCACGAGAAGGCGTTGCGATACAAACACGAGCTGAGCAAACGGAGATTGCCTTCATTCTAGCCGTGGATGCGTTGGGCGTAACATGGCTAGTTACACACACCGCGAAATGACTGACATGCATTTAGTTTATGGCATGGCCAACTGCAATGGCCTTGCGAATGTATCGTGAGAAATATCCTGGTAAAAAGGTGCCTAGCCGCTCATACTTTGCTGCTCTGCATCGGCGACTGTGTGGAACCGGCTCGTTAGACGTGCGCTAGCGGGATGCTGGTCGCCAACGAATAACTCGGACAGTTGATGCAGAAGAAAGAGTTGTCCAATGATTCCAGCGTAATCCTTCAACAAGTACACGAGTTGTATCCCGAGAGACCCATATCCACCACGCTAACGTCTGGCACATTGTACACGACAAAGGACTACATCCTTATCGTTTACAACGCGTCCAGGCACTGGAACCGAGAGATTACAACAATCGTACGGATTTTGCTCGGAGAAACTTCGAAGCAAGTTTTCTCTTCACGGATGAGGTTGAGTTCCCATTAGAGGTTGTGATGAACTTTCACAACCCGCATACGTGGGCGGATGAAAACCCGCATGCTACACGTTAGCACGGCGCATAACGAAAATGTTCCGCTAACGTGTGGGCTGGCATTGTAGGAGACTGCTTACTTGGTCCGTACATTCTCCCAGAAAGACTTAACGGTCCCATTTATCTAACATTCTTGCAAGAGGTTCTGCCAGCAATGCTGAATGATGTCCCGATGCCTATTCGTCGACGCATTCGATTTCAACACGACGGAGCCCCTGCACATTTCATCACAGATGTCAGAACACATCTGCAGGCTACTCTTCACGGCGGCTGGATTGGTCGCGGTGGGCCAATCGCATGGCCACCACGATCACCAGACCTGTCTCCCTTGGATTATTTCTTACTAGCTGCGTGCCCGTTCTTCGCACGGTAGGAAACGAAAAATTTCCTCACATGTGTAATTCGAATTAATTCCAGTGATGTGGAATCTAGAAAAAGCAAAATTATTTCACTCTTGACTTAAAATTTGCGTCATATATGTAATAACCTGAGATCATTGCAATATAATGGCACACACACACACAAAAAAAAAACTATGTCAGCGTCATTCGGTAGAAAAAGCAAAATTATTTCACTCTTGACTTAAAAATTGCGTCATATATGTAATAACCTGAGATCACTGCAATATAATGACACACACACACACACACACACACACACACACACACACACACACAAAAAAAAAACTATGTCAACGTCATTCGGTATCAAAAAAGTAAAAATGGACCGTTTGCAGTGAACTTCTCACTTTCAAAATGTCTTATTTCCGCAGACATGCTGTCTTTTAGGTTCACGTTTTAGCGTTAAATACCTCAGACACTACATGAAATGGACATTTTTTTTATTTTAAAAATACGTCACCCTCTCTTGGAACCCTTTACAAAAAGAAAAGAGATAAGAAATAAGACTGCGCTATTTATAAGGGCTTTAAAATTGTTTTTCTAGATTGTGCCGTTTAATTTTCTTCTCACAAATAAATCCAGTATTTATAAAAGGAAATCGAGCCAAGCAAAGAAATCGTCTGCTCGCGGGACCCGTTTTTATTTATTTTTTTCAACTGGCAATTTTAATCATTGTTACTGTATCCATGACAACCAAACCGCAAGATATCAAACCGAAACTCATAAGCAGGTACTACTGAAATGAAAATCCTTCTTTACTTAAAAATTCGTAAAAATTCTCCGAATTTATATTTTTCCCCCGTTCTTCTTTTAAAAGTGGGCGAATTGTGTGCTCCGTCTTTTGTTCAAATATAAAAAAGTTATGACAGATAGAATTCAAGATGCAGCAGTTTTAAAAATATTTTTCGAAAGTCAGCGTCAAATTTAATTTTATTTGAAAAATTCCCAAAAATCTGCAAATTATGTTACACAGTCCAAACAAATAGTTTTTAAAAGAAAATGTTCTCCTCTATACGATGATGTAAATATCGTTTTCTTGCGAGCGCAATTACTGGCGTTATTATGTATTACGCAAGAAAAATCGCTAAAAATCGGACAAAACATAAAATAAAACATTTTCTAATTCGAATTTCGAAAAAATCGCTTCGAGGTGTGTCGAGACCCGTCTTGGAGAATTTCCGTACCAAATTGGGTAGGTCTACGATCACCCGTTTCGGAGCTACGCGAGACACAGACAGACAGACAGACAAACGGACAGTTTACACTCTGTTCTATTTATATAGATGGGGATTTTTAAAAGGCGTTTTGTATGAAACACCTGCTGTTGAAACGCCGGAACACTTGGTAGGAAGAATTGTTGTGGCAACAGTATGTGTTCGAGATACACCTGGTATCTTTGAGAAGGTGTGGCGTTCCATGCAACGTAGATGCCAGGCGTATCTCGATGCACTTAGCAAAAACTTTGAGCATCTCCCGTAGGCTCAAAATTTGGCTTGCATTAGTCGCATGTGAGTGTAATTATTAAAAAATGATCTGTAATGGTTTTGTTTCTTCTCTTTGTGTTATGTATTATTTTAGACGCCCTGTAACGGCTCCGGATCGCAGTTGCGACCCTCTGTTCCTATGCTATTTTTCATCCTTGTTGTATGACTGATCTGCCATGTCATTTTGTCCACGTTTTTTTGGAACACCCTGTATATCTCTCAACAAATTGACAGCCAGCTGCGTCAAAAAAAGGGTCTCTAGATCTGTGGCACGCGATGAACGTTTCAATCGTCCGACATCTTGCTGGTAGTTAAGTCGAGCGATGGCAACGGCTGCCCTTTTTTCAGCATTGGGCAATCTATCCAGCTGTTCTCGCATTCTTCCCTTTTCCAGCAGATGCCAGTGCTGTTCAAAATAATCGTGACCATTTTTTGACGGGAAATGACGTGCTAAAAAGTAAAGGATTCTCGTGGGAGCTATGTCACCCGCCACTATTTTTATAGAAATCCAATCTATTCTTCCGTGATTGGCAACTGTCCAAACGTCAGAGTTTGGCGTTCCCGGAGCGGACACACTGCGCGTGAAAGGGCTAAAGTAGTCTTTGCCTAGGAAATATTCTGCCGGCGCCCATGCCTCTGTGTTGGCAGTCGTTCGCTATTGTTGTCCATTTCACAGTGTTGGAGGGTAGCGTTGTGTGACAATGTGCTTGCAACAATGCAAGCTTTAAGTACGGCCTGCCGAGGTTGAATGGGCACGGCAAGTCGGGGCTGTGCGTCGGGGATCGCCGGTTATCTCCCCGATCGTGGCTCGTACGCCTTGCCGGGGGACATGGCGGCCGCAAATAGATGGATGACTCGTTTCATAGGTCGTACTTGCGCCCTCATTGGGCAGCTTTCGCTTGCCTTAGGGTGCAGGGGCCGGTGTACTTGGTGCATCAGGGCTGTTGGCCTTGCTCCTCACTGCGAGGAGTTTCAAGGTTAGCTGCTGAAGGGCCATCGTTTATCACTGCCATCGCCACGTTCTTGTTTTTAGCACACTCGGGTGCTATTTCCATGGCTATTTCTTTCAAGCACGGGATTTTTGTCTACGCGGCGCGCCGTGCTCACTTTTCCGTTGGATTCATGTTTTCTGCTAGGGAATGCAATCCCGCATAAATATTTGCGGGACTAGTCTCGCGGGATTGATACAGAGAAATAATTATTTTTTATTACAGTTTCACGCCACTTTTTCAATAAATAGAACGAAAATTTTTGAATATTCATGTCTCCTATCTAACGATAAACGAATCAATAATTACAAATTTTAATTTAAAGTTTTATTTTTTTATATATCTTCCAATGGGAGTGTGGATCAAACATCTGAATCTAAATTTTTCGCAAACTTCCAATACAAAATGAACTGAAATATTTCATACTAATTTATCTCTTAGCGAACAATCACGAATTAATTATAAAAAGTTTTAATTTCAGTTTTAATTTTTTTAAATTCACACATTTAATTATTTTACTAAAATTAAATCTAGACCAGGAAATGATTCATTGGATTGGTTCGATTTTGTACGTTCTTTTTTCAACAACTAAGAAAATAACGTAAGTGTGTGAATGTAGTATTTATAAATTGTATTTTTCTGTAAATTGCTGATTTTTAGCAACTAACATAACTAATACTAATATATTGAGACATAACTTAGTATATCATTCTAAAATTCATGGTTATAATTTTCATATTTCTGTAAGTTATTGTATAAATTATCTCATAAGATTAATTATTATTATTAAAGTTAAACTTCATAGTGCTTAAAATCTTACTTTTTTTATTTTGTCCTTTATGAAGTCCTAGCTAAATGAACTGTCAATCCCATGCGATTGCAGGCAGTGCTGGATTAAGTCAGCGCGGGGCCCGTAGCAAATGTTACCAAGGGGCCCCCCTGTGCAGTGACGCGCCTATATTTTTTTTTTGAGGGGGAGGAGTTCACACTCACATTAAAGTAGTAGAGCTAAATTAAATGAGAAAATAAATAGTGCTAATTATATTATAATTTATGTTTAGTGCTAATTAATTAGTTAATGGGATTACTAATGCTAATTAGATGTAAACAAAACTAAAAGTTCCCACATGTTAAATTCGCGAGACGTTTATCCCAGCCTTTCCTCCACCTTGGGTGAGCTAATCTCTAGGTTTTGTGCGATAATAAAATAAAACACAACTTTTACGAATTTTCTTGATTCAAAATGAGCAAATTTGAGTTAGCACTAAACAAATAAATTTCTCCAAGTAAATTGGTGCGCGGAAAAAATGCCCGTCAAAATGAAGTTTTTTTTTTTCGGGGAGGGGGGGGGGGGGCTAGATAGATAGTGAGACTGACGATGTTTAAAGTTATTTATACGTACAACTCGGGTTTTTCTAATGAATTTTAATGTTCATGGAATTTCTAACACTTCCCACCTTTCCCATATGCAAACGTATAACTAGACAAGTTTACACACATAAAATAATTGTTTCTGTAAAATTTTTAGAACCTTCGAAATCAATATGTATTTTAAACTGTGCCTTTAAACACTATTTTTTCCCCTATAAAAATACATGCCTGTAAAATTATTCCATTATCTGGACGGCTTTTACTAATAATAGGTTACATATTTTTAACTTCTGTTAATTTATTTGATGGATTAATTCATAAGAAATCGAACTGAGGATAGATAGATCTAGCACAATAATACCTCCGCTATTCAAAATAAACTGCATGAACGGAAGGCATTTAAACTGCACATGCTTGTACAGGGGGACTGTTACTTCCACATACCGCTTGGAACACTTCCAAAGGTCATTTGGTTCGTGTTCTACAAGCATATGTGCATTACTTTTCAACTTATCCTTGTTAAAATGATATAAAATATTTTGTTAAAAAAAATCTTAATAAGAGGATTGTATCTTTTCTAAATAGAATAATCTATATAATAAATAATAACAAATTCAGATAAAACATTCATTATTACGTATTACGTTCAAATGTTTTTGCAAGATATAATAATCTTAAGATCAAATTTGTGAGTTTCTTTGTGGATCCAGAGTATCCGAAAATTCTCTTTGTTTTCAGTTTGCCTGGGGTTATGGCTTCTCGGATACCCTGACCGTCTTGTCTTTGTGCGAAAATCCTCTCGGTTCTAATTATTTTATTTGAACGAACGTACTGGCATTCGAGCCCTTGACCAGTGGTTTCGACCGGCCAAAATCAATTCTTTTATATTTAACGTGGTTAATTTCCGTGATTAATAAGATAATTTATCGTAATTGTGGATTCCCCAATTATTAAAAAAAATGACTTACATTCTATATACTATTATTGTTTCAAAAATAATTCGTCTCTGTTTAAATATTGTAAAATGTAAAATAAATAATTAAATAAAAACAAAGCAAGCCAACTACCAAAAGCCTTCTAAGATGGCTTACACCCTAGTACACCTTCGAATTTTGCCAAAGCCACCCACCTTTACTCTAAAACAAAAGAACTTTGGGGCTGCCCAACATCCGTTTAAAATACCATCCTCATATTTACTGCAAAACAAAATAAGTTTATGTCCAATATTTAAATAAAAATTATTGTTTCGTGGGGGAATATCTTTAATATGCGGCGCGTTTTTCTACAATCCTAATCCTATGGATCACAGTTCTCGGGGAAATGCAGAAGGTCAACTCGCTTTCCAGAGAACATCTTCAGAAATAGCCACAAATACTTCCGTTCTATTGAGTCATTTTGAGAAGTTTGATTACAACTTCATTAAAAAATTTATTCGACTTGTTACTGAAAAGTCCTTGAAATGATCGGGACAGATAGACTACAGCCTAATGAATAATCCGGCCCACTAACGGATTAATACAATTTTGTGGTGGAGGCTTGGAAGGAAGATTCACATACATATCCATTTTATGTAAGTAAGTTGGGATTGTTTACATTTATTTCATTTTTCTCGGGAGGGGCGGTCACCTCCTCCGACCCCCTCCCTTTAATCCGCCCTTGATCAGACCCTGAGTCTGATCTTTTGTTTCGGCACTTAATTTTCTTTCTATATTTTGTTTATTTCTGGATTCATTCTTCAAATAAAGACAAACATTTAACATTATTGGTAAGGAATACATTTTCTAAAGGCCATTGGTGGGTGGTGCAAGGATCTGGATACCCCCTCCTCCGTTTGTCCGAGTTTCGCTTTTAGTCAGCAAAAAGATAATGATGCAGCCTTTCTTTCTGTCTTTCTTTTATTTAAAATTCTGCCTTTCCCACCTTTTGGACGCTCCCTGAATTTTTTTTTTTCTAAGTACTGTGTTTTTGTTCCACAGTATTGTTAAATATACTCTTGTGTGTCTTATTACTGACTTTAGAATTCTCACTCAGTTTCGCCTAGGCAATGAGTTGACTAAATAATGCAGGCGTGCAACAGCCACATTAAATATATATATATATATATATATATATATATATATATATATATATATATATGTATATATATACTAGCTGCTACTCGCGACTTCGTCCGCGTCGGCTTTAGAATTAGGTCCCGAGAGAAATGTAGCATGTGTGAATAACAAATATTGTTGCAACAAAAGAAACTGCATTTAAATATTATTTGCTTTTTACTTGTTTCAAATGAAGTATAATGCTTGGTAGAATACTTCATTTAAAATAAGAGAATATGCAGAGTTACTAAATCAGGGACGTGCCAACGTCTTGGAAAGTGGGGGGGGGGGGCTAACGATTTTTTCCGACATGGGGAGGGGGGCAGTCATTTCACCAGCCCCTCACCCCCCCCCCCTTCCACCAACAAATGTTTTTAAAATAAAAGGTGTCATCCTTGGTACCAGGAAAATTTTTGTTTGTACTTCTATAGCTCAACTACAATAATCATTTTCTTCAGAGACGGGGCAGCTATTTTGAACCCCCCCCCCCCGCCAATTTTTTATAAATAATCGGCTTCAATCTTTTTTAAGCTCGTCTGTACACCCTCTCAAAAAAGTATTCGAGTGTAAGCCAAATTTCCTGTATCAGTTTCATGTAAACTAATTAATTCGATTTTTTTTTTTTTTTTTTTTTTTGTATCTCAATAGTTTACTTAAAATAAGTTTTCTTCGTGCGGAAGGGGATGGTGGTGGCAGCTATTTCACCCCCCCCCCCTTCCGTTTGAGTTAGTAAAATTTTCGTTTATGCCTCATTAGTTTGTTTAAATAACCATTTTCTTGAGGGGAAGGGCTGGAAAAATTGCTTCCCCCCATCCTGAAGAAAAGTATTGAGGGGGCTAAAATACAGAGGGGGCGAATTATATAGTTCGCCCCTTCTACGCATTTACCGAGGGAGCGATAAACCCCCTGCCCCCCCCCCCCTGTTGGCACGTGCCTGTACTAAATTTAGATTTTTTTTCAGGCATTTGGCGAATAGAGACAGTTATGACAGTTTTTGCGAACTGCTTTGTAAAAGAAATATTTATGCTATATGCATGAATTTTAGTCTATGTTAATCAGGAATAGAACAGCTTTCTATTAGTGAAAAAATATTAGAGTCGGTTCTGTAGTTACAGAGATACCCAGAGAGCGTAATGTATTAGAATTATTTTGAGTGTTCCTGTGAAGGAACTATTTACGCTACATGCATGAACTTTAGCCTATAATACTCAAGAATAGTGTAGCTTACTATCAGTAAAAAAAATTTAGGAATCGGTTCAGTATTTACAGAGATGCACATAGAGGGTAATGTAATTCTTATTAGCATCCCTGTAAAAGAACTATCTGTGATATATGCATTAAAGGTAGCCTATAATACTTAGAATGCCACCAGTGTCTAAGAAGTTCTGCTCTCAAAACTGCAAGGCGGGAGATGCCAGGTTCGAACCCCGGTCGCGCCTGTCGACCTTGCCGCTCGCAGTTTTCCGTGGTTTTCTAAAAAAAAACTCGCGTAAATACGGGATAGGATCTCTTAGAATTTCCCCCACAGAGGAATTCGCCATATAGGCCTAGGACCCTAGTGCAGTCAATCGGTCTTAATACAAAAACAAACAAACAATAATACTCAGGAATAATGTAACTTTCAATCAGTGAAAAAAGTTTTAGAATCGGTTTAGTAGGTACAAAATTTCCATAGAGCGCAATGCATTAGAATTATTTTGAGTGTCTTTGTAAAAGAATTATTTGTAATCTTTGTAAAAGAATTATGCCTTATGCTTGAAAGGCTGCCTGTATGTTAATCCAGGGCATAAGCTATTTTCATTACAAATTTTTCTAAATCCGTTCAACCATTTTTGTGTGGTACTTACGTATTATCTCGGCGGTCATTCCCGCCAAACTGTTTTTTCGTCAAATGAGTTGCCAAACTGTTGCCAATCGTATTCAAAACCATTAATAATTTCATGTGCCCGGCATTTATTTCGGCAAAAAATCGCTTGTCTTGGCGGACCGCCGGAATAATACGTAAGCACCCTTTTCTTTACTTATGCTTTTTAATTTGGTGTAAAATCAACATAATTTCCATGTTTTTCAAATGCATGTGATTTTGCAAATATAATTTCTTCTTTATTTTAAAAGCATAAATCATTTTGTGCGGACGATAAAACGGCTTTTAATTAATACACTGCTGGCCACCCAAATTCCAACACCAAGAAAAACAAGAGATATCACAACAAAATTTATTGTGTAGATAACATGTTGACCAAGTAACAAATGATTAAATTTACAGCATTCTATGAAGCGTGGTTCCTGCCAAAATCAGTACCCAGAGTAGCCGCCGTTGTTGGAGATCACAGCTGCCACACGCCTCGGCATTGATTCAAAGAGACTTTGAATGTGTTCTTGGGGTACAGCAGACCAAGCAGCTTCCACACGTTGCCAAAGTTGATCTGGTGTGACAGCTGGGGATGAACTCTGGGTCAGTCGTTGAGCAACCATGGACCACATGTTTTCTATCGGCGAAAGATCCGGAGAGCGCGCCGGCCAGGGAAGCAATTCAATCTGGTGATTGACGAAGAACCCTTGGACAATGCGTACTAGAGGAGTGCGAGAGAGATATCCGATACCGCCCCATACCATAATACCCGGTGCAGGACCAGTGTGACGGTGCATAATGCAGCTGTTCAGCATCCTCTCTCCACGGTGTCTCCAGACTCGAATCCGACCGTCGTGGTGTTGCATACAGAAGCGTGACTCGTCAGTAAAGAGAATTTCATTCCATTCTGTCGTCCACATCCTTCTTTCATCGCACCATTGGCGGCGGAGACGTCTGTGGTTCCGCGTCAGAGGTAGACAAAGCAACGGACGTCTTGCGGACAGACCATTCTGCTGTAAACGACGTCGAATGGTACGCGCAGACACTGGATGATGCGTTACAGACTGAATCTGCTGTGATATGGTTCGTGATGTGACTGAGCGGTCCGTCACTGCCATGCGTACAATCTGCCTGTCATCACGTGACGTGGTGCACTGAGGTCGATGCGGTCGATCACGTCTGTCCGTCGTACCCTCCTGCACCCAACGATCACATATCCGCATCACAGTTGTTTGGTTTCGTCCAATACGACGACCGATTTCCCTGAAAGATAACCCACAATCTCGGTATGCCACTATCCTTCCTCTGTCAAACTCGGATACTTGATCAAAAGATGATCGTTGTTTCCTACGAGGCATAATTTATCGTTTTTTTTTGAAAAAAAAGCAAGAAAAACACAATTGCTGTACTTGAAACCGTCGAAATCTCCAAGCCTTAAATAGCGCTTTGAGGTGGCGCCACAGGCGCGCTTGATGTGCGTCTGCGCTGAAATTCTAATCATTTGCATATCTCACCTCAGCTAATGCATGTTGTAAATTTCATATTATTTGCATGCTTCCTTCAGGGTGTTGCATTTACGATGGCCAGCAGTGTAGTTAGAAAAGTCGTTAAAATTTCAAAATTCTGAGCCTCAGGTGCACTTTACGAAAGTTATGGGCTCAGTCATGCTCAAATTTTCAAAGCTCTGCTTTCTGTACATTTGTCTGAAGAACATTCATTTTTATTATTACAGATAGATAGATTTGGCATAAAAGTGGCTTAATTTCCGTGGTATTTAATGTTTTTCAGATGCACGCGCACGCGCTTCTTTGTTGAAGTAATAGCATTCTTGTTAGCTCAAAACATGAATCATTTGATACGGGCGAAACTCACCAAGCATGGCAACGTAAAAACGATTTTTAATTAATAATTAAAAATCTAAAATTCTAAGTAACCTATAACCATCTCTAGGGTCCCATCTATATGTAAACCAAAATGCATCGTAATCGATTCAGCGGTTTAGGCGTGTAAGCGTCATAAACAAACAAACAAACTCACTTTCGCATTTATAATATTAGTTAGGATATTCTTTCAATGAGTTGCCTACAACTGATTTACAGTTCCATTATATAGAGCTTCAGAAATTGTCTTATCAAAAAAAAAAAAAAAAAAAGAAAGAAAGAAAGAAAGAAAGAAAGAAAAGAAAAGAAAAAGAAAGAAAGAATTACAAGATTTATCTGTTGCCTTAAAAAATGTAGAAAGATAAATCATGCCAAGCTCATAGATTATAAAACACTTTTCAATACAAAAATATTTTTGCGACAAATCAGCGATGTATTTTCCTTAAAACTGGCGAGACTTTGTAGATAAGAAAATGTTGTATTATCACGATAAATGCAATTTATTTTATGAGACCCTGTAAAAGACCTTTAATTTTTTTAACGTTTAAATGAAGAATATAAAAATTTTGTACTCATTGTCTTGTGCTAGAAATGTATTAGTGTCTCTCAAATGCTACAGACTGTAATGTATTGGAATTCTTTTGGATTATTAGCTAATCATATTGTAGGATAGTATTATATGCTTAAAATAGATGCCTGTCTCTAAACTGCCACTGACCGTATTGTATTGAAATTATTTTGAGTGCTCCCGCAGAAAAACTTAACTATGCAGAAGTCAAAGCCTTTTGTGGAGGCAATTTCAACGGGCGCTAGGAAAAACATTTTACGAAAATATGTCTTTCATTCAATATATTTAATTTTCATCCACCTAAATAAATAAGTTCATATTCAATTTTTATTACAGACCCAAATCGAATTTCATGCTCATCTGGAATCGTGCAGAATCTTCGCAGTCGAAAGCTTTCGTTTTGTGTGCACAAACATTCGAATATCCAGCAGACGATTTATTTGTGGGGAAAAAGATAATAACTGTGTAATCTGGAAAAATTATTTTAAACGTATTGGAATCCCTCAATCGTATGAGGTATTTTCACTTGAATTAGGTAATTTTGTCACGCAAATGATTCACCTTTTTTGACTCTCGGAAACGAAATGGTGCTGAAAATAGCGAAAAATCGCTTAAAAATGAGGGAACGGGTGGATTTTCCGATTTTTAAAATTGAAAGATTGTTTTCTATATTTTTTTTACAGTGAAAAATTTCAAGCGGATCGTACAAACGGTGTAGAAGTTATTAGGCTTTTTGTCCTTGACTTTGTAATCTTTTTGCAGTAATGGCGAAAAAAAGTTTTATCTTGAAGTCAGGGTTCAGCGCAACTATATAGTAGGATGATACGCTTTAAAGAATAACTTCCCATAGAGCACAATGTAATGGGAATATTTTAAGTGCTTCTGTAGAAGGGAGTGCTACTGTAGATAAGGATAATATATATAAATTTCGTAGAAATCAATTCATATTTACGGGAGTCAGATCAAGGACAGACGAACCGAAAACTTAAACACTTTTCTATGTTGTCGGAAAATGTTAAAAAAGCTTGAGGGGGAGAGAACGAAAACTTTCAGATAAAGGCGCGGGGCCCCCAAAAGCGCGGGGCCCGTAGCATTTGCTACTTCTGCTATATTGTTAATCCGGCACTGATAATGAGATAAAATGCAAGGGTGTGGATCACAGGGCCATTAAAATGGGAAGACATAGCAGAGCAAATACTGGGGGGGGGGGGGTCGCGATCTTAGGAGCTTCAAAATCAATATGCTTAATTTTCCATTTTCTGTTAAATTACCGGAAATTTTATCATTTCGACCTAGAATTACTTTCTTTATTCCAGTTTTTTTTCCTCTTTAAGCCTCACTTTCTATTTAAGCCTTTATTTTTTTTTTTAAACTTTCCAAAGAAGTTGAAATGTTTATGCTTTCAGTTTGTCTATCTGTCCTTTCTCTAACTGCCGTAAATATGCATTGATCGAATTTTTATATGAAAAGTACCATACCATGTACCCTATTTAAAAGGATGTAGGTACCATTTATAGTTTCTTATAGGATCACACAAAATAATTGCGGTGCATTGCAGCGTATGGGCAGAGAAAGTTTAAGAGTACATTTTCAAAACGTTCATCCATTTCACGCAAAACAAAATTGGCATTTATTATTGAGGTTTAGAGCATTCTGTCCATCTGCATAGGTGGACGTAGGGTTGATACCTATACAGGGATAACAAAATAACACTCATAGATTAGGCTTTAAGAGCAGTACTTAAAACAATATTTTAGTTTCTTGTTGGCTTTAACCTGTTCACTACCTTCGTTACTAAGACGCAATGGCAGAAATTCCTCCTTCCTGTGTAAATCGTTGCTTCCCGGCATAGGTCTTCTTTAAATGCCCTGGCATGGCCCAGTCATGCGCTTGTGCAAGGTTGTGGCCAGAGCAGAAACATTCTAAGACACATGCCGGGAAGCAACGATGGACACAGGAGGGAGAAATCTCTGCCGTTGCGTCTTTAACAACGTCGGGAGCGAACAATTAACTGTTCGTCATGCAATAGCCCTTCTGCCAACATGTAGTGAAGAAAATCCAGTAGACTTATGAGGTATCATAATCTTAAAGTCATAATTACTTATCTAAGTCACAAAACACTCTTCGAAATTTTTTTACACATTAAATTTCGCCATCTATTATACGTATCATTTTTAAAACATAAAATTTGACATGACACGACACAGTTATGGTTTTTAAAATGAAAAGTTTGCTTTTTATAACAATTTATGTTTGAAATTTCAATCACACATAAGGTCGAGATATTAAAAATAGAATTTGTAAAAGAGCTCAGAAATAGAATTCTTTTAACATAAAATGAATAAAATTTAAATGTTTTTTTACGTTCACAAGTTTTTTCTTAAATGTTCGAAATTTTAAAAAATATCTGCTTTTTAGACTAAAAAAAAGTAGCAAAATTTTTGGGACTTTGAACTCTTTTCACAAAATGTTACAATTAAACGATTTTTGCCATCTAATTCTGAAAATTTCAAGAATCCTTCACAAATGAGTAATCAATATAAGCACAAATCTTTATTATTGTACCAAAATACCATGGTATATTGATCCATATTAAATGAATAGACTCTAAGAGCAGTAATGTTTCAGAACTGGTGGGGAAATAAATGCATGGATTATTAAAGCTTCAAAATGTAAGAAAACCAATAGATTTTAATGTAAAATCAGGAGACCAGGAGAAACCATCAAAATCCAGGTGGAGTTGGCAAGTATGTAATTGTATATACGCAAATAAGACAACGTTGGAAAGTGTTCTACAAACAGTGCTCTCGGTATGGCTTCCTTTCCTTTTTTTTAAGTTAATGTAAAGACTCCCTTCAGGGTCCTTCTAAACTCATTTTCGCCAAACCAAACTACAGCTACAGCACTGATAGTTTTGTCGCATACGCACGGGCGCCGACTTGTAAAAATTATTGGGGGGGCTCGTATCCTTACGGAGGTGGACGGGGGGACACAAAATCCTTCTCTCCGTCAGTATAATTAAGGGGTTCAGAAACTTTAGAATTGAGATTTCAAAATGTGCTTTTTTAACATAACACTTTCATGAAAATAAAAGGAATTCCATTTAATAAATTTTTCAAAAATTTTTTGAACTCATTTTTTAAATTAAGTATTTGAACTCAAGATCTCGAATCAGTCTTCAGTACACATATGGAAAAAGCAAATCTCCCTTCTGAAAGAACAACTGAATTTTAATTAAGTTAATAACAGCAAAACAAGTAAAATCTTTTTCGAAATGTATTTAATGATAATTTCATAGGAAAGAAAATGCATGCAGTCAAATGTGGAAAACTGTTCTGCAAAACATTACTCCAGCTAATATTTCAAAATACCCTAGAAGTACAAACGAGACGAAATACTAAAATCTGGATTATTTTATTTACTTGCAAACATTCATCAGAGATAATTTTTACTAATATAAAATAGTATTTTTTATTTTACTACATGATGAAATACCCATAAATTGAATCGACTTTAATTAAATGTCGCACTACTTTAAGACAGAAAAACTGATCACATTTAAATTACATTTTTTGACAACTTTTTACAGATTACATTTAAAATTATTTAAAAAAAACATAAACAAAGAAGTAATAAATACCTCCTTTCCATGTATTAAAACAAATCAAACAAATATACAAACCATCATACAAAGTTACAAGTCCTCTCTTCGACACATACATTTTAAACGGATTTCCGTGATTTGAATTGTAAAAACAAATAAATAAATAAAATATACTTTTAAATTCATTCTCATAGTATTTTCACAGCAGGAAAAAAATTAATTTTTCAATAATATCATCCTTGTTAACATTTAAAAATGATTTAACAAAGAAATCCAAGTGCGAGAATATATCAAAATTCAGAGTCTACACTATTTTAGGTCTTCATAAACATTTTAATACTGAAAACTTTCATTTTACATTAAACTAAGAATACTCATATAATCTTTCAATAACATTAAAAATGAAAAGAAATGTTGAAATGTGGTGTTATGGCCAACTATCTGCGCGAGGGATCTAGGCCGGGGGGGGGGGGCTTCGTGTGGAACTTGGCATAGAAAACTCGACATATAAAATCTGCATTGCACTTTAAATCACACTTCTTTTTGGAAAACCGTTCCAGATTACCTTAACAATTATGAAAACAAATTAAACCAGCACATAAGCAATTGGCAAATCAGAGACGCTCCTGGCAAAATGGACACATAGTAATCATTTTATAAACTAAAACCATAATGAATTATGCTATTTGAAACATATTTTGATGATATTTGTGCAACAATATATGAAAATTTATTTTTATTCAGTACGGAGAAAAGTTGTATAAAATATAATCGTGCTTTAAATTTAAAAGTGGAATAACACAGAAACAGATATACAATGCCAAAATTATCACTCTAAATTATTGTAGATATTTACAGACAATTTTTAAGAATACTCAATAATATGAAAAATGGAAACAAAATGAATGAAATCTAATTCGAAATCATAGTCTACGCCATATTATTTTTAAAACATATATAAAAACTCCACTGCACTCTAAATCACCCTTCTATTTGGAAAATTGTTCCAGATTACCTTAACAATTATCAAAACAAATTAAACTAGCACACTAGCAATTGGTAAGTCAGAGACGCTTTGGCTAAATGGATACATAGTATTCATTTTATAAACTAAAACCATAACGCATTATGTTATTTGAAATTTATTCTGATGATATTTGTGCAACAATATACGAAAATTAATTTTTATTCAGAACGGAAAAAAGTTGTATAAAATATGATTGTGATGACTAGGGTACGAAGGGTATTTTGTTTATAAGCCTTCTTATGATTACCATAGCCCGTTCGTGTAAACATAGTGCTAAAAGTTCTCCTTATTTAATTTGCAAAATATACATCCATCTAATGCAAGGTATCACTGAAATGTGCACATAAAAATTCAAGCTAAATAGTCAGCTTCAAACTTTCTAGCACATATTCATTCAAATTTCAATTAAGAAGTGTACAATGCCAAAAAGTGTTTCTTGTGTACGAAGTCAATAATGAATCAGAATTATTTTCTCAGAGTTACATATACATATACTGTATAAATATTAACACTAAAATAGCTTTAATAATGTTTGATTATATTTTTTTTCCTTCTAAATTTTAACGCAGGCCTCTAAAATGGGTGTGCGGAAAAAACGCGAACGGAAAAAACGCGAACGGTAAAAACGCCCACGGAAAAAACGCCAACCGGAAAAAACGCGAACAGTAAAAACGCGAACGGAAAAAACGCCAAACGGAAAAAACGCGAACGGTAAAAACGCCAACATGATTCATTTAACATATGAACTATAGGCGTATCGTCGGTTGGGGGGGGGGCACAGGGGGTCACGTGTCCCCTGTTTCCCCCCCCGAAACAATTTCGTCAATTTTTAAAAAATAAACATGTTTGAAATTTTAAAGAAACTTTTCTTTTCTGCTCTAAAATTTCGATATGTGACCCCCTCAAATGTTTCCTGTGCACCCCCAAAATTTCAGTAGGTCTGGAGCAGTGATGAGCCTTCCTTAGGAAGCTATTGTTAATAGGTTTTCCTAAGAGTGCAATACATATGAACCATAGGCGTAGGGTCGAAGAGGGGGGCACAGGGGGGGGCTTGCTCCCCCGAACAATATCGTCAATTTCTTTAAAAATAAACATGTTTGAAATTTTAAAGAAACTTTTCTTTTCTGCTCTAAAATTCGATATGTGACCCCCTCAAATGTTTCCTGTGCACCCCCAAAATTTCAGTAGGTCTGGAGCAATGATGAGCCTTCCTTAGGAAGCTATTGTTAATAGGTTTTCCTAAGAGTACAATACATTCGAACCATAGGCGTAGGGTCGAAGAGGGGGGGGGGAACACAAGGGGGGCTGTATCCCCCTTTCCTCCCACTTCGTCTAAAAATTTTTAAACGGACGTTTGTTTTAAAATTTAAAAGAAATTTCCTTTTCTGCTCTTAAATTCGACATGTGACCCCCTCAAATCTTCATGTGACCCTCCAAATTTTCAGTTGGTCTGGGAGCGGTGATAATCCTTGTCTAAAAAAAGCTATTGTTATCAAGTTTTCTAAGCATATGAACTATCGCAATCGGGAGAGGGGGTTACAGGGGGGGGGTGTCCCCTCTGTCCCCAAATCTTTTTATTTTAAACATTTGTTTGAAGGGTCGTTTTAACCGTTCCACTTAAAAATGCAAAAAGAAACTCCAGTCTGTGACTTGAGAGAATATTTGTTTTTTCTTAAAAAAAAAAAAAAAAAAAAAAAAAATTTCACTGTCAGACTAGCTTAATTTGAACAAGGTTATTTTTTAAGCGATTCGTTTAAACAATTTTTCTCATTCCCAATAGGTTGTGGTTTTAAATTCTTTCTAAATACTAGGTTTTCTTTAAAATATTTATTTATTTATTTTTATTTTTAATGCAATGCAAAGTATTTTATGCAAAAATGTTTTATTCGTTGAGCGAAAGTGAATAGTATTTTCCCTTTTCTTAATAATACTCTCACAGTTTTACATCAAGTTATATTAATTGTAATAATAAATTTATTGCATCTTTTTTTTTCTTGCTGTATTTTATTCATATATGAAAAGTTCAATATTTGATAAGTTATCCTTCTAAATATTTATACTTTATCAGTCTTGCGTATTTCAGCAAGTTTTTTTTTCAGTTTATCTTAAAAGTTTAATAAGCTGTAAGTTTTATAAAGAAGAGAGCTTTATAAGATATAAATTTATCTAATAAAAATTTTTTAAAAATGTAATCAAGTAGCTTTCACATTGTTGAATAAATAATTTTTACTCATTTCATCAGAATTAGTAAAAGACTAATGTATAGGTATAGGGTTCTGGATTACCGCGCGGCCCCTTTCTCCATCTGCAATGTGAATTGGGGTTAGGACCCCTCAAAAAGTCCTCCACCCGAGGCATGTCTAAATTAAGCAGTCAATCCTTGTGTAGAAGGGGCCGTGGTAGCCCAGTGGTTAAGGCGTTGGATTCGTAACCGGAAGGTTGTGGGTTCGATACCGGCGTACCACTAAAGACCACCGTGTACATGCGGCGTACGTGCACGTTAAATCCGTGGTTCCGAAAGTCCTCTCGGCGGTCGCTAGCAGTTTCCGAGGGGTGTCAATATTCAGAAGTCCCCCACCTTCTGATGAGGTTCCAAATTCTAGCGGGAAATTACGGGAAGGACGTATATGTAGCTCTAAGCGACACATTCAGTGACGCGAGCTGACCTCTCCTGGCAAACAATCCTTGTGTAGATCTGCCACAAAACATAAATAACTTTCATGATAATTTACAGTGAAAAGTAAAAAGTTTAATAGATTTAATATTAAATAAAAATTCATAAATCTACTTTCCAAACACTGTTATCTGAGGTTGTCTCAAAACACCTGACCTATAGAGTTTCCTTCTTTAAATGTTGATCATAAGACACTATAGAGAAAATATTACATAGATATTTTATGGTATCAAAATAAAATTTTCTGAATTATTAAATGTAAATAAAATAGAAACATGTATTTTTTTATACAGCCCCTCTTTCTTCTAAGACGGCTTACAGATATGTTTAATCAAAGTTGGTGAGTGGGCAATAAGCGTTGCTAAATCAATAATAGCAAACATATAAATTATTAAAACTATCCAAACAAAACCTAATTAAGACCATTTAATTGTTTAATTCAGTGGTTAATAAATAGCCAATATTTTATATTTTAAGAAATAAGTTTTAAATCATTTTTAAAAAGTTTCCTGTAAAAAAGGGGTTTTTAGCATTTTAGAAATGAAAATTTGTTTGAAAAGTTACAAGTAACAGCAAACATTTAAATTTGGAAGAGTTTATTTTAAGTTGTGTGTGTATTAGTCGTTGACTTAATACTACCAAAGACTTAATTAAAAAAAAAAAGCATTTTAAAATAAGAGTATTCATGCTTCAAAATGAATATTTTAAAAATACCCCAAACAAAAATAGATAATTCACCAAATATATACTGATAAATCATTCATTATTCTAATAATATTAAAACCGAAAAAGCTAAACAAGATGAATCAGAATGAATTATGAAGGAATACAAAATAAAATCTTGCACTTTATTAAAACGAAAGCCAGTAAATATAAGCCGTGGTTGGTCTAGCGAATAAACTGAAGGTCAGAATTTATTACATGAGAACGTGCATGTTTAAAACGGTGTGATAGGATATTCTTTTTTAGGGTGATTTTGGAATAGGTGAGAGCTGGTACGTTAAAATTTTCTGCAAGCTGCCTACAATTTGGTTTTCGGAAGACTAGTTCTTGGTCCGTGTCCTAAGAATACAAACCCAATTGAACATTTCAGTTTGTTAAATTAGTAATTAATTAATTAACTTGGTAAATTAATAATACATTAATTAAACTATTCCTCTATTATTATTAATAGTTCAGGGAGAATTTTTAAAAATCTCGTGCATTTTTTAAAGTCTCCCCTTTTTTTAAGGTGAAGAAGGTGTTGTAAAGGCAAATACTCCCCCCCCCCCCCCCACCCCCCCCCTTACTTAAAAAAAAATTGTGATTCCACAATTTCAGTTAATTAAAGGCACATGGCTCTAAATCTACTAAAATATTTTGATTTTAATTATATGTTTACCATAATGTCATTTTATATAATTTTTATTACTGTTTAGATCACTATAAAAACTAGGAAATAAAAATGAATATTAAAGACTCTAGCGGAAGAAAAATCAAATGAATTCACGAGTTTAAAATTGCATTCGAAAATTTTAAAATAGATCGTTTGAAAATGAATTGAGTTTCACTAAATTAACGCTAAAAAATACCCTTTTTAAAAAATTTTTTGACAATATTTTGGTTTTTAAAAAACTCTCAATACAATGATTGATAACATTCTCACGACGAATAATTGATTATAAAAATTAAATTTTTTAAAAACTGCGATAAAATATATTTATTACCGGCACACGAGTGGCGGCACTCAGGATTTTGGTTTAGGGGGGGGGGGTTACAACTACTGCCAACTAGGTTATAAGTGACCTCAGATTATAGCTATAACTCCATTATAAACGTCAAACTATTCGTAGTACCACTTGCCCATAGAAACACAAGCCCCAATCTTTTTCATAGTCTTTTTTTCAACCAATATCTAATCTTACCAGTTCTAACTTTAAAAGTTCTGGAAATTTATGCACTAAAACTGTAAGTCTTTATTTATTTATTTAAAAACCAACATTTCCCCCACTTTTAATTAATCCCCCCCCCACAAAAAAATTAGAAATAATTTGAGTAATAATAAAGGACAAATAAAAATAAAGACCATTTTTAAAGGTAAAATATTATAATTTTGTTAGTGACAAATTTTACAAATTATTTTCACATCTAACACTCCAGGGTTTAGGGGGGGGGGCTTTAGCCCCCATAGCCCCCTCCGTGGTGTTGCGCCCATTGACCGCACAGCTTTTAAATGTTTTTTCTGGATATAATATTCTTGAATGTAAAATCTGTGCAGAACGAACACCATGCAACCTAAAAAAAAACACTGTTTGTCATCTTCGTGCCTTAGGCGTTTTCCGGTATCGCTATCTCCCAATAGTCCCCGGTCCCCATTTTCCGGGGAATCTCCCTTATTTCTTTCTTGGAAGGGACGACGGCTTTCATGACCTTGGACAAGTAGCTTGGACTGAGCTAAAAGCAACTTATAACCTTTTATTTAATGTTGTGAAATTTCCCTGATTAATATGAAGATATGAGCTCTCAAAATGTAAATCAGTGGCTTCTTTACTTCAAAAACAAGAATTTTGAGGCAGTCCAAATATTTGATTAAATACCATAATCGTATTTCACTACAAAACAAATAAGTACATGTCAATATTTAAATAAAAATTATTATTCTGAGGGGGGGGGATATTCTTTTTTTCTGGTTCGCGTTTTTTTCCGGTTCGCGTTTTTTCCGTTCGCGTTTTTTTCCGTTTGGCGTTTTTTCCGTTCGCGTTTTTACCGTTCGTGTTTTTTCCGTTTGGCGTTTTTACCGTTCGCGTTTTTTCCGTTCGCGTTTTTTCCTACATTCCTAAAATGGTAGGAGCCCACAGGTGAAAGCCTACTCAGCCTAATGGGTAATCCGGCCCTGTTTAGGTATAGTCCCTCTTTCCCCATGAAGCCCCCTCCTTCCTCCTCTATAATTTTTATGGTTTTGTAGCAGTTACACTAGTTTGATATTCCATAAATAGTAATTTACAAACATAGGTGCTTCATAGAGTGCTTTTACAGAAGAGGGAGGCTATTTGCAAGTGTGGGGTGGAAGTGGGGGTCGAATACGAGTATATGTATCACACGCCCAATTCACACATTTTTCTAAAACCATTTCTTGATTTTGATCGTTTTCTTTCACTGTGGGTTCGAGGCAACTACCCCATTCACCCTTACGTTAACTGTGCTCGCTGTGACTCCCCTTTCCTTTGCCCTCTATGAATGAATGCACATATTTACAAAACGGCTGCATATTTTTCTGCCAAGGAACAACGACTGAGCACATAGTCAGAATATTGTGTGCATACTTTAGTGTTGTTATAAAATAAAGTAAATTAGTCAGAGACTAATGGTTTTCTAAAGAGGAATTCTCTTTCAGCAACACAATATGATATGTATGCACATGATCAAGGCCTCTCTGAATTTTGGGCCTTGTCCAAGCTCGGCTTGGGCCCTCATTTTTTTTCTTGGCGAGATGGTTAATCTAGGCCCATGACCACTGTGACCCCCCTCTGGAACCGCCACTGGCACCATATGCAGCCAAGAGTAGCAAAATAATGAACCGAAATTCGCCTAAAACAACGAGTCGAAACAAAGATTTCATGTTTTTCAAATGTTCGTTTCTAAATTTTCGTATTTATGTGTAAACTAACAAAAATTTTTGAAAATCGTAGGGGGGCTGGGAGACAGCTAAGTAGTGCTCAGCCCGCGTAGCCCTTCCCCTCCACCTCTGATTACGCCCTTGATGGGGGATAGAGTTTTATATGTAAAGAGAGAAGATAAGAGCAAGCAATTATAAAATATAATCCAGAAGTTGTGCTGCTCGAAGATTTTTATGAAATCATTTTTTATTTAGCTCTGAACTATAGCTAAATCAGAAACGTTAAGCGTACGATATTAGTTAAGTTTTGATAAAGCGTATAAAGAAATGAATACTGTCTATATCCGAAACTGTATTAAACATCAATTTTTCATCTATCTCACAAGGTTCTTCATGATTTAAAATCTTCAAACTTAAATTTGAGTATCAATTTTCTGCCTTGAATTGTTTTTAAGTCACATTTAAACGGTTTATTTTTAGCATCGAAACTTAATACTGCTGGGAAATGGGAATGTCACAATCGTTTGCAGTTTTGCACAATGGGAAAATCTCCCTTATGGTCAGACGTCTACAGAAGAGTCTGTATCTCACAATAGAACAAAAGTGAAAGCTTTTGCTGTACTGATTTAAAAAAGAAAGATTACATTACATGAGAACGACCCTCCTAAAAAAAACGCAGTCCTCTCCCTACTAGAAAGCAATTCCATCATCAATTGTGTCACGGTGTAAAATCTGAAGGGTTCTTGTGGGGGAAAACACCCGTTTCTTTTTGCCTACCTATCTGATGGTCATTTGTTTGTGCTTGCGCTCTTGATAAAGAAGGTTGACATCCGTGCCTTACGGCATTACAGGCGCCCAACGTAATTCCTGAATCCCTGTGAAAGAAAAAGCGGAGTGGGAGACAGAAGAAGCTAGCGATACATTCTCTATTTTTAGGATTCTTAAGTTTAACCGATTTGGAGGAAGAAATATGATTTGACACAAAAAAGTTGGAGTGAAGTTTTTGAAGGGGCTCAGCCCCCTGAATAAAAATATTGGGGGGGCTGAAGCCCCTTCAAGCCCCATGAAGTCGGCGCCTATGCGCATACGGATAAGCAAACATTTTCTTCATTCCGGGGAGAATATTTTATGAAAATTTAATTACTTGTAACAGAGTCAGGGATGTAACCATCCCTCTCCAACAAAAATGGATTTTTGTTGGAAAACTGATAATAATCAGGGCTTTTTTGTGGAAAATTCCGCCTTTTACGTACTCCCTCCCCCACGCTGCAATTTATTAATGTAATACGCTTTATTAATGTAAAAACTAGATTGATCATTAATGCATTAATAAATTGAATCCTCCGAAAATCGAACGTTTGCGGCTCCCTCTGTATAACTTACAGAGGTATTTATGCTGTTTCTATGTTATGGGTACGTTCTGTTCCCCGGAAAACTGTCCAATATAGGGAGGTGTCCAACTTGGGAACTGAATCGGCAAATCTATTTTTTCAGTAGACAATTTACTCTCTTCAGCCCCGAGCGATCGTTTTGCTAATGTTATTTTACAAAATGTTTATTTAGTTTTACCTTTAAAAAAAGTTACCATGATATATAGAGAGTTTGAGTGTGTCAGTTATAATATTGGGGGGGGGGGATATGATTTTTTAAAAATAAGTTGAGGGGTTAAACAATAACAATAACAAAAAAAAGAGCATCTAAATTAAAATAATTTTTTAATTTTTATTAATTAGAGATAACCCCCTGCATTAATAAATATTATGTAATCTTCATTTTTCTAATATTCCATACAAGAGCACCAAAGGATTACTTTTATGTTCAGAAACCCACACACACAAAGAAATTACCATTCCAGCCCTCCAAAAGTAATTTTAGCATATCCGTTATTTGAAAATTAACAACTGTACACAATATACAAACATATTTAACTAAAATTAGGCAAAACAAATGAAATAAATAACTTTTTTTTTAAAGGAATAATTGGGGTATGCTGAATCACAGCCCATTCTATTTATATACAGGGTCATTATAATTAAAGTTATGATTTCAAAAATCTAAAATTTAAAAACTACTGGTCAAGAATGATGTGATATTTTAGCAGAACAATCATGAGGCAATGGAATTTTGCATGGCGAAGGAAAAAAAAATAGTTCCTGTATGTGTCGATAGATGGTCTGTCAAGCTTCACATTGTCAGGAGATATGCAAATTACTAATATGAGACATGCACACTTCACTACAGACATAGTTGCCATAAAATTGCAGAGCATCAGCTCCTTGCCTGAATGCTGCATCATGACTCTGACTATGAAGGATCACGCTGTGCTCTTCAAGCTTTTTCATCAGGATGATGACTATGCAATTACAGCTATTAGGAAGTTTTGGGCATTAAAATCCCTTCCCTGTTTTGCCCGTATGCCGTACGGGCGCGGTTATCAGGCCTTTACTGATTTGCCCGTATGCCATACGGGCAATCTGATTTCTACTTGGCTTTCACTGTTTCGCCCGTATCTTTTCTATTTTTAGTAACAAATTATTCCTGTAGATGTTTTGTAAGAAAACAATTGAATTGCAATCGAAAATAAAGTAATTGTACTATTTTACCTGTAAATGTGACTTCCTTGTTTGGCGTTCATGTAGGGAAAAAAACAACTTGCAGGGAAAAATAGATTATTTTCATTAAAGAAAAAAAGTTGTAATAAATGCTTAAAAGTATTAGAAATGTCAATTTTAATAACATATCTTTACTTAAAAATGCAAAATGAACAAAAAAAAATGCAATAAAAAATGTGACATTTTTGGGACCGAATTCTGGAAAAAAAATGAAACTGTTAAGGGGTTAAAATCCATAAAATCCGGTACAATATCCACAAATGGTCTGCAAAAAATTATTGTTAAATTCGAAGAGATCGGTTCATTTTATGTGAAACGAGGTAGAGGAAGGAAACCAATTTCGGCTGCGGAAGTAGAAGATGTGGCTACAGCATTGCAAGAACATACTAACAGTGATGCTGGAAGCAGCAGTGCATGGGGAATTGCCTGAATACTGGATATGCAGAACAACATGGTGCGTAAAGTCCTATGGAACATCTTGCGCTGCTATCCATACAAGATAGCTTATGTGCAGCAGTTAGTACCTGCTGACTTGGAAACATGTGAATCTTTTGCACTACGATTTCTTGCCTGGATAGAAGTGGACAACGGATGGCCATGGAACATTCTGTGGTCTGACAAAGCCCACTTCTATTTGCACAGTTTTGTAAATAACCCCAAATTGCAGATATGGGCAACTGACAATCTGTTCCAGCTACAGCCATTACTTCTTCAGTCTGAAAAGGTCAATGTGTGTTGCGGAATAATGGCAGCATTCATCGTTGATCTATTTTTCTTCGAGGAGATCACACCTGTGGGTCCCGTTACTGCCAAGGATGAAAAACTTTTGCGTAACCATGTCCTTCCGGCACTTCAGGAGCATCAGTGCATGGACTCCAGAATATCCATGCAAGATGGCACTCCTCTGCACATTGCTACTCCTGTGAAGGGGCTGCGGAGTGCTCATTTCGGACATGATAGGATCATAAGTCACCATTTTCCAACAACGTGGCTGCCACATTCCCCTTATTTAAACCCATGTGACTTTTGGCTTTGGGTTATATCACTGAAAATGGTAGATGGCCAAAGTGTTAAGGACCTGGGTTCGGGTCCCATCGTGCAGTCGTCGATCTAACAGTCTGGAGTTTTGGTAGGTTTTCTCCAGATGTAATGTGAATACACATTAGAACCCCTTAAAAAGTCCTCCGACCAAGGCATCCCTCATTTTAGGCAAATACCCCTCGCACAGGTTTGCCTTAATCACACACAAACTGGCTTTGGGGTTACCTGAAGAATGCTGTTTACAGCAGGCAGATTGCAAATCTAGCCAACTTGAAGGCATGCATCACACACCACATCCATTGCATCAGTACAGATACCCTCAAATTTGTTGTGGAGCATGCCATTTTGCACTTCCAATTAGTAGCAGAACACGGCAGAGGGCATATCAAACAACGTATACCTTAATCAGCAGAACATGTTTGTTCCAAGCTCTTTTTGTTTTTGTCATTATCACTGTTGTCACTGTACACACATATTCTTGTCTTTTCGCTAATAAATTTGTAGAAAACCTATGAACTATACTGTTTCCTTTTGGCTGACAACATTCCTGTGCTCAACGAATCCATTTTTAGTCTTTCCCCTGACATTACCCCGACAGCACCATCTATCGGCACATATTGGAACTATTTTTTTCTTTCACCATAAAAAATTCCATTGCCTCATGATTGTTCTGCTAAAATAACATGTCATTCTGACCAGTAGTTTTTAAAATTTAGATTTTTTATATCATAACTTTAATTATAATCACCCTGTACATTTAAAGAAAAAGATCTCCCAGATGCCTTTATTTAAAAAATCTAACAATTTTTTTTTTTTTTTTTTTTGGTAACAAAGTTAAATTAACTACAAATAACTATTAAAGCAAATAACTTATACCTGGAATTCCATTTACCAATTTCAAACCTAAATTTAGAAGACACAGTAACAAAATTCAAGAAATTATTCAACAATATTACTTACCCATATAAAAATTGCTCAACATCACTGAACAGCATACTTTTATTGTAAGATTAGTAGGGCTATTTTTAAATTAGAAAATTTAAAAATATACATAATATTAAAATAGCTGGGCCTAGACTACAGTGCCTCTAAACACTCAGATTTTTATTTTTATTTATTTATTTTTTTCCCCTCTTCTCGATCCATCCCTGAATGGATTGAGTTTATTAAATACAACTGCTGACTTTGCGTAAATATCCATTTGAAAATTTACTCTATTCTTCAAAATGCAATTTACAATTGCAATTTTCTGCTGCATAAATCAAGGTTTTGTTTCATATTTAAAAAAAAAATTAATTTTTGATTGGTCCACAGTAGAATGATGCTGCATTGCAGAATGTAAGCTTCATATGAATTTCTACGCAGGGCTTTTAATGGCAAAAATAACAAATCTTCATAAACATATCTTTATCTCCCCCCTCCTCAAAAAAAATTAAACGGGGGGGGGGGGGGGGGGGGGGGAAAGCTGTGGACTTCCGAAACAAACATTTCACAACAAACAAACATTCAACAAACACTCGCTAGTGTATTTCGAAAAGAGAAATCCGGTTTTGAATGTCAAGGAAAGGTATCAAGTTGTAGGGTAACTGAATCTGTTACGTAATCTTCGACTTTGAGTAAATATCCAGTTTGAATAATAATAGGATATACATATTTTTTAGAAACTTCACTCACTCAAAGTTTAAGAGAGAATTCCTGTAAAATTTATTTTGAATCACCCAGTATATAATGAAATATGAAAAATTAGTATGTTATGATTTGTCTTATCTTCTTTTCATATTACAGCAATGCTATTGGACCTGTTGTTGCTCTCTGGCTAATTTATCATGAAGGCAGTGCTTTACAGAATAGTGAGTTTCCCTTTTGGATTATGCTGTTTGGAGGTGTTGGCATCAGTATAGGATTATGGGCATGGGGACAGCGTGTTATAAAAACAATTGGAGAAAATCTGACTAAAATAACCCCATCCAGGTAACTTCTTTTTTCTTTTTATTTAATTAAAAGGGAAGCAGTAAACCCCAGAATAATCGATTTTATTTTATTAGATCAAATTTAATTAGAGTTCCAACATTTTATATTTTAAAGGAATAGTGTTCCTTTAGTATTTTGAAAGTTTTTAATGTTTAGTGATAAATTCAACTAAAAAAAATGTGATATGTATAAATTTTTTCTATTGATCTGTTATTAAGTATAGTTGCTTGGAAAAAAAGCATTAGGTTTAAGTCGTTTGTACATGTCTAATCCTTGCAGTGAGCAATCACTAACTGCTAAATTTTAGTCATAGATATGGACTTAAAATAAAATTAGAAAAATGCCTAGAAGGTAAGATTTATATTTTTAGAAAGTGATTGTATCAACCTTTCAAGTATATTAGGCAAGTTGGAGTGTTTAGGCTGATTAATTTTTACCAACTATGCAAAAAATTCCAGAGCTGGGGGTCGAACCCAGGCTAGGGGGGCAGAGTCCCAGAGTAGCTCAGTGGTAGAGCACCCGTACATTAAGTGGTAGTCCTGGGTTCGACTCCCAGCTCTGGAATTTTTCGCATACTTGGTAAAATAATCAGCCTAAACACTCCAACTTGCCTAAAATAATAGGATAATTATTGTATTTAAAATACAGTTATGAAAGGTAACTTACAATTAGTAATGGATTTGTTATTTTATTTGTAAGCATTCACTGCTAGTGAAAATTTAGCAATAATGAAAAGTAAAATTGTTAGAAACCTGTTGGCAAATAACTTTTAATTGAAATATTCTAATTTTTGGCTGAGGACAGATAATGAATTTTTGTGTTTTAAGGATAGAAAAATATTGTGATAATTGTTCTCAGTCACAAAATTTTGTTTCTGCTAGTCCGGGAAAGCCATTTCATCAATATTATTTTTAAAACTCATAAAAATTGAAAATGTTAAAATTGGGGGTTCAAATAATCGTGAATTACTGTTATTTATGACAAGGCACATATTTACTATTAAAAACAAACTGGTCATTAATCATTGTTGTGTCTCTCCCATAGGTGCACACAGATGGCGGTGATAAGCAAAAATGATATGCACAAAAAGTGTCAGTGACATAGTAAGGTAGTAAGCAAATATAAGACTGATTTCATGGGTGGAAGGAAGCTGAGAAAAGAGAACAATAGGGGGATAACAAACTTGTATGAAAAAGGAGAATGCTTTAAGGTGGATTAGAATCAGTAGTCATTTTATTCAATGTTCACACAGTAACACACTCCGACATGCACCTACGTACTTTTGTGTATGTTGTATGATGGGAGCATTATGAAATATCAATTTTATTGTTGAAAGCACAAGGCCTTTCATCAAAACTTATAAACATATTAACATCTCAAAACAGCAAACATTGACTAACAGATTAAAAAAAAGAAAAGAAAAGCCACTTTTAAAGTTTTGTGCTCTAGACAAGTGCGTAGCATGTTTAATGGTAAATCCAAGCCAGTCACTGATCCACAAACACTGTTATCACTGATTCACAAAAATGTTGCAATTTTTAGGACTTTAAAATAAAAATTATAATTCTCAGCATGAACGACTACATTCTCAATATAAATTAAATCAAATTTATCACACTATCAAAATTAAAATTAAATTTTAAAAGCTGCATTTTGTGAGAGAAGTAAAAATTTCCATGAACCTAATCAGATATCTTTTTCTATGCATAAGAATGAAATTAAACATATATCATAGGAAACAAAGTATGTTTATTAGGAAAAACATAAACAGAATATACAAAAACAAAACTACATAAAGCATCAACAAATGATATAAAACAGAATAATAGTTTATGAAACAAAAACAAACTATCTTTGGCAAAATAAAAACAAGAACTTTTTTCCCTTCCTTGGATAAAATATAGTAAAAGCTGTCTTAAACAAAATTGCAGAGAACAGATACATTTCCCCTGTTAAAGTCAAGATTATGTTGAATGAATGAAGGTGCTTTAGAAAATACAAACAAACAAGCCTAAATCTGAAGAGACCAGAAAATATTGTTAAAGGCAGTCTGACACAATGAATTTTGGTAAGAAATGAAAATCAAAAAGTTTTGAAAGTATTAGTCAATGAAGTAAACTATAAAATATTTTATATACAAAATGTTGATTAAAATGTCTAGAATACATAATTTATCACAAAAAATCTATAATTTTATGTTACAAATCCTCTTTTTTTTAATTTATAATTTGATATGATGTTAATATATTATATTAGTTGCATTTCAAAGATAAAATGTTGCATCAAATTCTGTTTGTAACTAAAAAAACTCACTTTGTCTTTTAAATAAAAACTAATTTAACATGAAACATTATACATAAAATAATTTTATATAAAAAGAAGAAAAAGGTGTTAATAATCCAATGATTTATAAGTTCAGTTTTGATTCTAAAAACATTACTTTTTAAGTACAGACAATTCTACTTTAATAAATTTATGAATGTATTTTTCTATATTATACATATAAAAAACAAGAATGTGAATAAAACTTTATTTCAAATAAAGAAGTAATATTAAACAACCTGCAATGTAGATAAAATCTCCAGACTAATAATTATAAAAATAAAAGCTTAGTTTTTACTGCATAATTTTCTACATAAATGAAAACATTCTGCTGTGGTTACACAACAAGCTTTTACAGATTAAATAAATGAATTTAAAGTTCAAAAAGTGACTAGATAACTAAAAATGGACCATGGAAATACATCATTTTATAAAAGCTGTACATACACAAAAAATAATGAAAAAAGGTCTTATTATCATTTCTTTTTTTTTTTTTTCTCTCTCTCTCTTGAGATTCTCAATAAATCAATTGAAAAATTTCTTTCAAATGTATACATACATAAAATCCTGAATGTGTGATAAGTATGATAGCAAAATATATTGCTAATATAACATTTTTAGAATAAAATGGGGAAGGATACATTTAGAGAGAATTATTATGATTTTGGAGTAATTATACCAATAATCATTCAATTTTGGTATGTGTGGATGTACAATTATGTTTAAGATAGACAATTATATTAAGTATTTTTGAGTCTAAATACATAACTGCAGGTTTTCTAACAGAGTAGAAATCAAGTCTTTCTCTATACTATGTATATATACAAATTTTATGAAAGCTAAAACCATTGATTTAAAGAAATGGCATCAAGGTCATCCATTTTTAATGGCAGGGGGCAGATCACTGAAATACAGATGTTGCATAGCCTCGTCAGCAGATATCCGCATGGCTGGATTGCAAACCAAAAGTTTCTGAAAAGAAAAATACTTTAAATAGCTATCAACAATACTGAAACTGAAGTATGACATAGGAAAAGTAAAACATATTTTCAAAAGTTATAAGAGTAAAGGTCATTCTCAAAGAATGTTACAAGTCATATTCCTAGTATTTCAATGATATTAATTTTTTTTTTGTATTATTTATGTACTAATAAACCCAGGGACTGTATTTAGAAGACTGTAATTCGTTGTTTGTTTGCATATCGACCTGTAAACAAATATTTCAATTGCTTGATGAATTTGGGGTGATATATGACGCCATTTAACTGCGACGGTAGTTTTGCCTGGTAACCCTAAAGACTCACATGTATGTGTATCATGATGTGTATTGTGTATCTACATAATTTATTGCGAGTTTGGCAGGTGGTAGAAATATTTGGAATTTGAAATTTTTTCGTGTTATGGATGGGAAAGGATACTATAGGATACTACTTTCAGGAACGGCCTACCTATTTGGTTTAAAGCCTGCTTCAGTTCCTGAATTGTCCTACTGAACCCTAGCCGCAGGCTCAGGTACAGCAAGCAGCAGTTTCCCTCTTTTTTTTTTTTTTTTTTTTTTAAACAGCACAATTTTTGGATTACAGTAGTTGGTAAAATACATCAGTGTTATACAATATAAAAGCAGTTAGTTTACAATAGCTCACAATATTGTTCTCAGTAACATTTGAATACATATATTTAACACGTTCCTTTTTTTTTTTTTTTTTTTTTTTACAATTTTGGAAGTTCCAAGAAAAAGTAAATAAATATCTAAAAGTAAACAATAGGCTTGAGAATGATAAACCTTTAAAGTAATTTTGAAAAATTTAAACATAAATAAATATTTTTAATATTAAAAATTGGGCTTTAGAAAGAAGGTTTTTTTTTTTTAAATTAATTTTGAAAGCATACATATATATATATATTATAATAATGTACTGAAAAATAAATTTAGGCTTGGATATGAGAAGTTTTTTTTTTTTTGCTTTTTTCGGGAGATTTCCCACCACAATTTTTAGACAGTTTTATTTTGCATTAAATATTTGGACTTATTTTAAGCATAAGTTTGTAAGTAAAAATTAGTGGTGGGAAATCTCCCGAAAAAAGCGGGAGACTTGGCATTTCTGTAAATCCACAGTATAGAATAAATAAAATGTTTGTTAAATGTGGCGGTGCGACCATGCCCCCTCGCACCCCCTTTCTTACCGCCCCATGCAAGACCATTTCCATTTTATTTAATGATGATTGAGATAATTCTTTTTATCATAAAGCAGACATTTGTAACCCTCATTCCTCTCTTGAAACAAAGGTATAAATTATTCATTGCATAACAGCTATTTTATTAATTCATCCTCTTAAATTAATACTATATGATTTCTTAGACTGGCTTTAGGAAATAATACAGAGAAAACACTGGGGGGGGGCAATTTATGTGCCACCAACACCCACTGGTGGTGGTGGCACATACTTCCCCTCCTCCACAACCACCCACCCACTCTTGAAATGGAGGTGAAACTTGTTCATTTCAGGAAAGCTATTTTAATAACTTATCCTCCAAAAATAATAATATGAAATTTCTTAAAATTTGTCTTCAGGAACACACAGAAATAAAATCTTGGAGAGAGAGGGGAGGGGGAGGGGTGTTGGAGGGGTAAAAATACTTTTTCATATTATGAATGCACTGAAGTTACAAAATAAGTCAACTGTTTATATTTTTTAATTCTTTAGTTAAATAAATTATTGTCTTGAGAAATGTGCAATTCTTTGTATATCACAATGAAACTAGGGGAGTAGGTCAAATAAAATTAAAAAAAAAAAAAGATATCAGTTTATCAGTTGAAAATCACTATTTCTCAATAGTAGGCAGCCACCTACATCTAAAAGCTATTCCTACAATGTTTTCTTTGAAAACAACTAGGGCTGTGAGTAATAATTTTTATCTGAAAAGAATTGGGCCTGCCATTGTAATGCTTTCCCATTAAAATAACAGGCAGCTGTTTTTTTCGATAATCGATACCTTCAAACAATTGTAACCATCAGGTATAACTGGGGATTATGAACTCTAAATATACTGACAACCGACAGTTTAGGTAAAAATCGCTATACTTACTTTTAAAAAACATAAAATATCTTAGAATAAAAAGTTACAGACATTTTAAATCTAAACTTACCATTAAGTAAGGAAAATTTAATATCATTGACAATTTCAAGAATGCTTATTTGCCTATGTTGACAATTTATTTCATTGAATGCAAAAGAAAAGGAATTATTTTTGTTACATTATTATATTATCAATGATATTAATGCAAACTCAGAACTCTTTCATACCTGAAGTAAATCTTTTCCTTTAGAATTTAATTTTGGAACAACTTGAGCAAAACTTGCTGCTGGATGATATAATGGAAAATGCTGAAATAAATAAAACCTTGCTTAAATATTCAACTTACACAAAACTTAGACGAAAGAAGATACGCTGTAAAAATTATTAATTACAAAAAGTTATGTTAATAAAATAAATATGACTAAAATTAGATTAATATAAACAAAGAATAGTTTAAGCTTTTGGCTGGTCAAGGAAATGGTGCAAATGATTAAATAGCAACTATGATTTTTGTAATTAAACAATATTTAATTCATATTTACTTTGTAATCTGGCAACTGGGTCATACCAGGCCATGTTTCTTCAGTTGGAGTTCCCAGAAGCATATAATTGTTAAAGAGATCATAAAGTAATATTATGGAAAAATGAATTTAATAAAAAGCCTAAATGAAATGAATTCAACAAGCAAGCCCAATTTATATATACATATTACAGTCAACACTGGATATAGCGAACTTTTGGTTATATTGAATGCAAATCATTAGTCCTGATTCGCATACATCAGAAATGCACATAGCATTATGACCAGATTCATAACTAGAATTGACTGTATATATATATATAGTATAAGTAAAATAAACTGTGGCTAAAATATTCCATACTACCTCAAGGGAACAGTAATGCAGTGGGGTGATCATATTTGTGAAAAAAGAAGTATAAGAAATAAGATTTTTTGAAATGTAAATTGGAAATATTTATGTTTTCTGTGACTCTCATCAAGGACCAAACACAGCAAACTCTAAATATAAAGACAAAAATAGCAAAATTTCGATAAGTGGCTCAGCAGAAGGCGCAAACATTCACTGGCGGCTTGATCTCGCAACAAAAACATAACAAAGCAACTTCAAATGTGACTCTCCAAGTGATGCCAAAACAAGAAAAATAATACTTTAAAATACAGTTTTAAAGTACCTGAAATGTAAATGCTGCATACAAATCTGATTAATGTAAAAAATTTGATTTTTTAAGCAGATACTTTTTTAATTACATAAAACAGATAAAATAAGTATTCAATATATAATACTTAATGTACATTCAATTTATAATTTACTTGCAGTAAAAGGTTAAAAATTTCCCTTTACTAACTAAATGTAAATAATTCTTTCTGTACAGTGGCGCACATAAGGGAGGGATCTAAAAAGTCTGGACACTACCAAAAAGAGCTATCAACTTTGCTTCATTAAATCATCATGTAGTTTCTGATATTTTAATATGTTATAAGACTATCAAATTTTTATTTTTGGCAGTTAAGTAAATAAAAACATGATTCAAAAATATGCAGGTATATTGAAGTGTGGGAAGACTTTACAAAAGGTAGGCACGAGGAGAAAAAAAAATGTTCCTTATTTTTTTCAGGTGGTTGGTGTCACAGTGGTATGGCCTTGGCCCCTTTCAAGAGAAAATCCTGTGTGTGCCACTGATTCTGTAAAAAACTCATCTGATAAAATTAAAAAGGATATTTAAAAATGCGTTTCAACTGATCATCAATATCACTCCCAGGGAAAAGAGGGCGGCCTGCATTGGCTAATTCTGAAAATAGAAAGTATAACACTTTAGGTCATAAGCTATAATTATATAAAACATAAAAGTAACAACACAGATAACTTAGTGGTTTTTTCATTACATCACTAGTTGCTTTACACCATTTAAGCATTTTCTAAAATTAACTTCACATAAAACAAAAATGAAAAGAAATTACATGAAAATGAAAAGAAATTACATGGTCTCATCCCCTTCTTTTCACAAAAATTTCATTTGCTCTTAAAATATCCAATAAACACCCCTCCTCATCACCCTTTATTCTCTTCTATGTATCATCAGTGCACTTCTGTTTTCATTAAAACAAACAATCTCCCATCCATGCATATATTACACAATCAGCTGCTAGCCAGAGAGAGACAGCTGACTGGAGCCTTCGTTCTCAGGAAAGAAAAGAGATTAGTGCACATGGCAACATATTTCAAGGCTTGGTGCTGACTATCTAAATTGGAGAACTTTTTTTTTTTTTTTTTACGTTATTTCTTTTATAGTCTTTGTAAATATAAACACTGATTTATATTAAATTGGACACTGTTTATTTGAACAGGAAAACTGTAAGCTTCCTAAATAGTGGTGAATATTTTACAACAAATTATGGGAAAGGGGGGGGGGAATCTCAACTTTTCTGGTTAATTGAATGCCAGTAAACCAAGAGCTTACTTTATTTAAATTGTTTGAATCATTGCAATTTAAAAATACATAGTATATGCTTGTTTTAAAATTTCTTCCTACCATTTAATTTTAGCAGGAAAATACTAGTCAATTTCTAAACTTTACCATTTATCCCGACCCTCCCCAAATAAATCCTTATTTTCCTTGAAGAACGAGGTTATGCTTTTGTGGTATTTTAAAAAGAGTAAATTCTCAGAAATTACAGTGACAGGGTCTCTAGTTGCTGAAACAACAATGCACATACTTTGTGTCATAGTATCTAAACTAACTGCAATATATTCAAATACATAGTGTATTACAAAGAAAACATTTATGCAAATTTTGCTTGCCCTTTTGGATAGTGTGATACAAAAGATAAATTAAATTATTGAAATAAATTCATTTGAATACATAATATAGGCTCAGTGAAAGTGTGATACATCTAACAGTGTATTTAATAATTAAAAGCATTGCTTGAATGTGTAAATCTTCTTTAGAAAATAAAACAAGAGCAATTGTAATGGAATTTAAAAACAAATAAAGTCACATCAGGGCGTCACTCAAAACTAGATATCATTTTTATGACCCCTATTTAAAAGTCATATAGCTATAAAGTAAAATGCTGCGTCACAAACTTTTAACCTGTTAAGGGTTTCGTATGGGGATCACACATTTTAATCATTTAATTAGAGAAAAGAAAAGTGCTTAAGAGAAACCAGCAAAAAAAATTTCCTTCAGTTTCGTTATTTAGTAAGATAGCCCACCTTTGGAACCAAACGTATGCCATCGATATTCATATATATCTTAATTTAAAAGAAAGCTATTTATTTACAATATATGAAAATTTCTTATTGTATGATGATTGGTGTGGACAAATTAAACCATACTGAAATTTTTAATATGGAATATATGTGAGTGGTTAATTTTCAACATTTAATGTTCATAGATTTTCTTAATAACGTTCAAAACAGTAAGTGTAGCAAAAATAGAGAAAACAACTAACCAGCAAAAATGCAACCTGCAGACCACATATCAATAGAAGTTGTGTATAACTTTGCTCCAAATAAAACATCAGGGGGCCTATACCATAAAGTAACAACCTGTAGAGAAAGAGAATAGCGTATTAGATAGTTGATAATTAACATTCATATTGAAACAGAGAACAAACACCGATGTAAATGGATTTTACATTATGAATTCCATTATGCAGTACAAATAACACTAGTTTGAATGGATTCGAAAAAATTAATATTGTACTTATTTATAAAACATTGCATTTAATGGGAATTTTGCCATTAAATAAATATCACAGTGTGTCTGTCATTGCAAGTTAGAAATATTATAATTTGCATTACTTAGAGATATATGCATTATTTATTGCCCTCGCTTAAAACAGTTTTCACAATAATGCATAAAAACTATATTCTTTATAAATCTAATAACTAAAAGAGGTTAATCAAGATAACAACCTTTAATTTTAAAAATGACCTTAAAAAATATTGATAATTATAATAACATTATCAATGTTATTATTCCAGGTTTTAATTTTGTCTTATGATATAAATAATAAAGATACATAGTTCATTCACAGAAGAGTTTTAACTTATAACCAGACATTAAGAAGAAAAACATAACTTAGGAGGTGACAAGGAATAAATTTTCAGTCAGCTTAGTTCAAGGAAATCAAATGCAAAGTCAATAAAATTAGCATGCCATATACTTTTGTGAGAAGGAAAAGAATCACTAAAACAAGGGACAAGACATTACCAGGAAAAAAAGAACAACATAAATGCAGTGCAAATTTAAGTATTTCAATAAAGTAGTTTAAAAAAAAAAAGTTAAAAATAATAATACCAAAATTTATAAATGAATGTGTACACATGTGATAATGCAAATCCTGTTTTAAGAACAGAAACTACCTTAACTAATCTTAAAGTGAAATTTAAAAACTAATTCTTAATAGATTCCAATAAATTGCCAACCAAAAGATGTAAATAGTAAATTAAGGTGATATTTCAATTCTATTGCAATTAGATCTCAAAATTATATTTTAAAAGTCATATACATTTAAATTAAAATGAAAAAGACAATTGTACAAGAAAAGAGAAAAATATATTAAAATATATTTTAAAAATTGTAAAATGCAAAATTATAATAATACGAGATTTTTAGAAAAAATCAATGAGTAATGAACACATTTTATTTTATCATGAAATTTCCAGCATACATACAAAATTTATCTTTACTAATAAAATACACCTTATTTCAATACACATCAGTCTTCATGTAAAATCATTTATGTATAAAATTAGTCATATTTGCTTCTTTAAATACAATTCAGAATTGTATTTTAAGATACTTACTTCAGCAGAGTAACAGCGGACTGGAATGCCAAAGGCTCTAGCCAATCCAAAATCTGCCAATTTTAACTCACCATTCTGGAAAAATAAAAGAGCAAGAAAGTAAATAACTGATAGGTGGTGGCAAAATTAGGAAAGAAGAAAAAAAAAGTGTTAAAATTATTACTTTGTTGATGAGCAAATTCTGTGGTTTTAAATCTCTATGAAGAACGTTGTGGCTGTGACAGAAGGCCAAGCCTCGTAACAATTGGTACATAAATGACTAATGGAGAAAAAGAATCAAGAAAACAATAAAATAAGCAAATGTTAAATGAAATAGCAAGAAATATTTTTAGATTCAGTACTACAATTTTAACCAAGATTGTAGCAATAAGCATGTAATTTTACAAACAGAAAAATTTAAATTTAGTCAAACAGTGTTGCCACTTAATTTTTGAAAGAAAATCCCTGATTTTTACAAGTATTCCACAATTGTTTTGATAAAATCTCAGATTATATTTCAAAGTTCATACTGGTTTCTTAAATTTGTGACTTTGAGGAACTCATACACTATTAACTATATAACTAATATTTGAGGTCCCTTCTAGAACCTTATGGGCCCTTTTTCAATAACATAAGGAAATAATAAAAACAACTGTTAAGTTTAACATAGGGACATAAAAATGGATTCCTATTAGAACCACTTTTCAGAACTAAGATCTTAAAAATGTGTGTCCTGGAAACCCAGTGCGTTGAAAGAAAATGGGTCCTTTTACAAAAAATGAGTAAAATGCGAAATAAAGCATGTTCTTCCATGTTAATATTTTAACAATTACATAAATCATCATGAACCCTTCACACTCCTATTTCACAAATCACTAGATATCAATTAAGAATGCATGACTAGCACAAAATGGAGAGTCATTTATAAATGCAGACCACTGATAAATTTTTAAGTCATCTTTTAACATTTCTCTCAACTAAAATTTAATTAATATAAGAAGGCTTAAGGAAAGCCTCAAGGGAAGAACATACTAACATAAATTGGATTTTATTAACATTAGTCGTAATTAGAGTCTTAGTTCTTTCAAGCAGATGCTTTTATTTATTTATTTTTATTTTTTTTTTTTGGTTGGGGGGGGGGGGGGGGAGGGTAACATCTATTGCTACAGTAAAGCAAAAATATTAAAGGTATATGGATTTTATGTTACTAAATATTTTGTCATACAGTATATGTCCTGCAGCATTAACAAGTGTTAAAAATATTTGCCACTGATACAATAATCGTAATTAACAGCCATTTCATTTATGCAAAAATATACAAACATTGCTAACATAATTTATACATAATACATACATAGGGACTGCCACTTTTGCGTAACTCGAGTTACTCGGTAAAAACCGAAGCCGTTCACACGATGCCCGATTTGAGCTATTCGAGGAGATAAACAAAGCATTCATGTTCCCAAGTAGCTTGAGTTTTTCTCAACTTCTCAAAGATTTTCCTAGGGAAGTTGGGGGAGATAGATCACATGACCTTTAGATGTTGCTTTTGCTGCCTCCCGTTGGCTTTGCTGGGTAGTAAATATGTGCCGCTATGGTTTTTTCCTATTAACTACCCAAAACTGTCCACAATGCCAATCTCCCCGAGTAGTTCATGTGTTACTCGGGATTTACTTGAGATTTAGCAAAACGTGGCAGTTTGATGCGCCCTTAGTTTGCCTACAAAATTAAATATGGTCATTTCTTAAAGAGTAGATGACATAAAAATTTCATTTGCAGATGAGAAAACTGGCTGAATATTACATTTAAAGAAAAGTAGATGATGGTATTCTGGAATGTTTAACTTCTTGGGTTCAGATTTATTTGAAGACATTCTCGCATTTAGAAAGGTATCACGGCCAAATCTAGCCATGAAGTGGTCAAATTGGCAACCCTGACTGGAAGAAATGTCCTCCTATGACTGATACAAATCATTTTTGCCATGAACAAGAATGTGCATGTTTAATTTTGTCGTAATTTAATTAATGGAACATACTCATCATCTGTTATGTAGGTAAAGCAAGTGCATGATGCAACACAGTTGTCAAGTGCACCCAAGTACCAATTAAACAGAACCAAAGTACCATGTACCAATTAAAAAGAATATTTGTATGTGCTATAATACAACACAACTTATTTATTTTGCTATATCTGTGACAAGGGGGTGAGAGCTTATTTGCAAATCATTGTACACTAACGGAACCAAAATTTCCATCCAAAAGCTGTATAACAAGTTACTGTGAAATTATATTTTTCAACACATACACAGGATTAATCACTTAAATTTAGAAATAAAAGAAAGTTCTTACTTAAATTACAAATCACTCAAAAACTCACTTTAACAACATCTGCATCAATTTCTCCATTCAAACTATCAAAGTACTTTTTCAAATCTTGATCACAATGTTCAAACACAAGTGTTAATTTCTTTTCACTGTGCAATACATCATGCAGCCTATAAGATGAATGATAATATATTACCATAAGTAAAGAAGTCTAAAATAACTAGACATCTCAATACTAGGGACGCAATACTTTTTTTTAATTATAGAAATACAATCTCTGTGCCTGTCCTTCATATGGGAGGAAGCAGGTATTTTTCTAACACATGTGATTAAAATTTATTCAATCAGAGCAAAACCATCAAATCATTTTACTTGTAACCTGGAATCATGATAGTCAAATTAAAAAAAAATACTTTGAAGAAATTTGTAATAGTTTGTTCCTGTAATGTTTAGAGTTCTAGGCATAACAGATGAAATTGCTTAAGTATTAGCTCATCAACCATTTTCCTATATTTTTTACCCAAAACTCAGTGATTAAGTGTCAATAATGAATTAAAACAATTTCAGTGATTACCAGATTATACCCAACAAAAGGAAAATGAAACATCAAATTTTCAGCATTTAATATCCTGCAGACGATATTTTGATTTCTCTTTTGAACTTCTGAGGGTTCAAAAGAGTTTCAAGGGTTTATAAAGTAAGTTTAAAGGGGGGTTTTTTTTGCACCAAAAAAGAACTTTTATTTGAAATTTAAAAATAAATTAGTTTTAATCGTGGGTTAATATTGAATGATAAGTATCATCTCTGAAACTATAGCTCTTGAAATGGTTCAAATTTTTCCGATAATTACCTACTCCAATCGCTACCCCTGAAAGGGATCAAACACAAGTTCCTCTGAATAATTTGGATTTATCAACATTTCTTTAATGGGCTTTGTAGAAATGTTACCCCACATGTGAAGGAAATAAATCTCAAAATAGAATAGAAATAAAAATCCTATTCCTTTTGAAGAACCATCAAATTAATGTTCTATTTATTTTATTTTGATGAGTTGCACGGTTGGAGATTCTCCAACCGTGCCCGTAAAATGAACCTCCGTATCCCAATTAAACCCAATTGCAATATCTTTAAAAGAATTCGATTAGAAAGACAAAATAAACCCTTTAAAAACTGCAGGTGTCTACAAAATAAATTTTACTTATAGAGAATCCAACCTTCCCGGATATTACATCGGTGTTACAAAAAGAAAAATTAAAGACAGAATTAAAAAGCACATAAACAATATAAAATATAATAGACAAAGTACTGCCCTCTCCTTCCTAGCCTTAAAAGAAAATATAGATATAGATTTCATAAATGTTAAGAAAATAGCTAATTACAATAACCACAGTTACCCCAACGCAGAACATGCCGAAATCGGCGACGTGCGTCGCAGAACAAAGAGCTCCGCTGCAGAACAATTACGGATGAGGACTGAAAAGGGAGAGAGAGGGGAGGAGTCAATCACTTTAAACAGAAAGTCAAACTCAAAAGCCAGACAGCAATCTGGAGGGATACCATTTCATCTCCTGCATCCAGGCATAGAAAGAATATATTCCTTTGTGGGGGAGATGACACGGCGGCAATTAGTCAAAAGTGAATTATCACCCAAAAGGCGCCTGATCATCTCCTTCTGGGAGAGCGCCACCTTTTTGGACCCCACATGTGGAGAACGGACAGCACTTATCACTTGCAATATCATTCACATTCATTAATTAGTTAAAAACATTTACTCACTTAATTACATTTACATTTACTCACTTAATTACATTCACTTACATTTAATCACTTTATGGAGATTTTAGGCTTTTAAATTTTTTTAACTAATTACTAAGGTATTTCCGTGTCTAAATTTTAACTAAACATTCACATTCATTTTCTAGCTACGTTTTCCCCCCCGGTAAATATGTCTGCTCGAGACAAAGTCTCTTGCTTTGAGTGTAATACTCCTATAATTTTTAAAAATTATAGGAGCATATAAAACTGAGAATTGTTATGTGCAACCCCTTTAAAAAAATTGGATTAAAACGGCTCCTTTACAAAAATGCAATCGATTAAACTGGCCACTTCAAAATTACAAGTCGTAAAATTAGACCTTCATACATGCAACCCGTTAAAATGCATTTTTGCAAATAATTTACCCTCTTCTGAATATGATGTTTATTAAATAGCTTTTTTATTTCATCTTTCGTGAGCTATGAGCTGACCTTAAAGGTGCCTCTCCGATGTTTGTTTTCTGCTGACACAACAAGAAAACGCCATCAGGATTTTCAAACAAATACGCACTCATACTTAGAAAGGGAAAGGGAGATTAAGCAATTCCGCCTGTCGATCTTGATACTGCAATGTCAGAAGTTATGTTTAGTAACTACACGGTTACAAATTATTTAATAAATATTCATAATTTCAGATTTTACCGCCGTAGCAAAAGCAGTTAGTAACGATGCTCCAGATGTTTCGCGCTCTTGCAAGTTTATGCTGTGAACGATTGTTTTGTTAAACTGGTCTTCCTATTACAGTTTATTCATAATTATTATAGATAATACTATGCTTTAAGTAATCATGGATGCATTTAGAAATGCAAAACTACTATAAACGGTCCGAAAATTTACGCGATTTCGAAACATCGGTCTGAAAATCTTGAGAATTGCGACATTTTGCGAATGCAACATTTGAATATTTTATGGTTTTTGTTGCAATTAAGAATATTTAGCTTTACTTATATAAAAATTAACATCGATAGCGTATGATAAATTTAAATTATTGGCCCGATTATATTTTCTAATTATCTCTTCTGAAAAATCGAAAAATTCAATATATTTTATTAAAAACTGTACAGAATTCTGCAAGTTCTTTTTCTCCATACTCATTTAACTCCCCAGAAAAAGATGGAAAGAAAGCTGTATATAAAATGTCAGCAGTGCAAACACATATCAACTTTCCAGGCCCATCTTCACCAAAGAAACGTCTCATTATATTTGCACTAGCACTTTTGCATACTTCATGACAAGGAGACACAGGGTCTGTTACACAGCTTGTGTACTTAAGGGCACCAGACTTCTGAGCATTTGGTTGTAGGAAGGGGGGGGGGGTAAGATTATAAAGGAAGAGAAAAGATTTTAAATATGAAATACCCAGAAGTCTTAAGGAACAAAAGTCTTTTTATTGAGAAAATTATTTTACTTTTATTTTCATTCTCTATTTTGCAAAGTTCAAACAATTAAAATATTATAGTTAATGCATAAAAATATTAATAACTCTTCTGTTCAAAATAACCCTATAATGGTATAAATATCTATTCCAGTTATTCAATGTTTATTCCACTACAAATTCCAGTTCTTAATTAATTTTTTTTTTTAATGGACAACAATAGCTAAAAAATTTTTCAGGATTATCATGCAGCCATAATAAATATTCCGTTGATATTAACAATCAGCTGGTCATCTATTTAAGTGGTAATATTGAAATAGCCGGAAAGGAGATAAGAACATTTGCCTCCCCGTCTAGCTCACAAAGAAAACCACAAAGCATTCTGTAACTCCAAGCCACAAAGTAAGAAAGGGGAAAGAAATTATGTTTTGACAATAAATTTCTAACTTTTGAACAAATTAAGATGTCTTTCTAAAATTTAGACTCTGAATCAATTTTTGCATTTAAAAGTGATCCCCAAATTTTCAAACAAATCGGTCCATTAATAAAAAAAATATAGATGAATTAGTTTTTACACAGTTGATTTCCATCCCCCTTCTCATCAAGGTCAGCTACTACCCGGACTGGGCCTCCCGAGTGCTTCCGGGAGGGGGAAAGAGGGCGGGAGAGTTCTATTACCATAGCAGTTGTGCAAATTCCTCCTTTTCATTTGACAAGTATCATTAACACATTAGGTGTAAGCAAACAAATAACAGTTAAACAAATAAAAGGGCTAAAGAAACTTTCTTAGAGATTAAAAAGAACTTCGCTGGCAAAAGAGGGTGTCTAGTTTTTCATCATCAGGGCGCTAACGATTTTTTTTTTTTTTAAAGGGCATCGGGGCGCGGCGCACCACTGACCTCGCCTAGAATGAGCTCAGCAGATTATAAATATCAAAATTAGCAATATAATACACAAATGATTTTGATAACAATAGAATTTAATGATATTTGATTCTTTATCCCATTAGCTGCTTCATCAAAATTGAACAACCCAGCACACAGGAAAAGTTCTCTACTGTTTTTGTTTTTTTTTTGTTCTTGTTGTTTGTTTGTTTTGAGGGGGATTCTGTGTGGCATTGCAAGAATCGCACAATCCCTCAGTCTAGTGCGAAACCTGAGTTAACAAACGATAGAATTCGTCTGGCCGGTAGTCAGAAAGTCATAAATCGCCAGTTTTTTAAGTTGAATTGCCGACTGGCGACCGGGAATTTTAAGCTTTAGTTCGAAATATTTTCTCTACATATATATATCTGTTCGGTTAATGTTTTATTTCCTTGTTACTTTGATAATTACACAAAGTTTCTCTAATTTCATTTAATATTTTAGATATAGGTTACGCTTACTAATATCCTAACATAATAGCCCTCTGTATATTAAGGTATATTTCCTGCAGAAACTTTTTGGCTAGTTGAGAGAGCGTTGCAGAACATTGCAAAACATTCTGCTTTGGGGCACAGTTATAGTTTGAAACGGGAAGCATTGGAAATAATGACACAAGAGGGAGCCATCAACGACATGACGCATGCGCAGATAGAGGAGACGTGGCTGGAGTTGATGAGGAGGCGGGGAGCGAGCCGAGCGGGCTCAGTTCCGACAATGGCAGCGACTTAGCTGCTGAAAGCGCTAAAATGGTTCGTGTTTTTTAAACTTTTACGGAGATTTTAATTGGCTTTTAATGATTTTAACTATGTTACAAAATTATTTTGCATGTGATGTTACTTTTATTTGAGGGATGATTCAGTTAAATTGGCTTTGAAAGCGAATCATTAAACCCTTGAAAGATGTTTCAAAGTAACATTTTTTGCCAATTGCATATTTTTTATGTCAAAGCCTTTTAATGACTCAATTGGGTTTTTATGTTTTAATGCATCTTTACATTCATGACATCAAAATGCTGCCAATTTCACTTGCAATATCTAACTTGAATTGTTGAAAGAAAAAAAAAAATTATCTCACATTGTTCACTGATCTACTTTTATTGGATATTGTGGAAGTTTATTATTTCACTAGTAGAGCAAATTTTATGCCTATGACTTTTAACCTTAACGGATCTCCAATGCATTTTTAAAGTCAGGCCATTAAAATGATGTCAGTTTCACTCACAAAATCTAACTTAAATTAATGAAAGGAAAGTAGTTAATTTCATGTTTATACTGATCTACTTTTATCAGATATAAACATTTTCATATGTAGATGGTGAGTCGCGTGCGTGACTCTTAAAATTACAAAGATTTGATAATCTGATTGTGTGAAATGAAACCACTTATTACAATTACAAGCTGCCTTCAGCGACCCATTTTGGACATCGATGGCCGTGAGCGGCCAAAATGTGCAACCTAGAGCACACGGGCCGCTTCACGACTAGCTTATGCAACCTAAGGCACACAAGCCTATTTGCGACCAAAATTTTCTAACCTGTGGGCCATCTACGTTCAGCAAACAGCTGGTCTGACTGCTTCACGTCCAGCCTATGCAACATATGGGCCGATTTTACATGTTTCGATGAACGACCGCATCCAGCGACCAACTGCTCTGCCGACGGTCTCTTCATGACCAAAAAGTGCAACCTACAGGCTACCTGCCTTCAGCAACCACCAGGTCTGCTAATGGGCCGCTTTGAAAAACAGAAGTGCAACCTACAGGCTGCTTGCCTTCAGTGACCAGCTGAATGAAAGCTCAATAGTTTGTTCGTAATCATATATTTTTAAAAAATCAATATGCCTGTTCGTGCAGGGCGCGTGCAACGACCTCACCTGATACATGTCTCCTTCTACATGTCTGTGTTCTAACAGTCATTTATCGCTAATACCTATGCAACTACAGTAAAAGACCCAAAATCCGCAAGGCTCTAAAATCTGCACTGTCTGTTCAACGTAAACAATGAAATCTGCCCTGCTAGCTGCAAGTTCAGAAAACTACACTATAACCACAAAGTAAAACGAAATAAGCTATTCCCACTTGAAAAAAAAAAAAAATGTTTTAAGAGTTTGTGAGCTCTGATGGTAGCATTGATATCCTTCAAATGACTGACAGTGACATAATTAACACTCAATTACGGTCACATGACACAGACTCTGACACAGGAACAAGTGAGGTTGATCGAAAAGTTCATAAAATAACATTTAATGAAGGTTAGGCTCTGAGAAAAAAATATCTCAGATTTGTAGAGCAGCAAAGCTGTGTTACAGGAAATAATGAAAAAAAAAAAAAAAAAAAAGCCTATAATTATAACATCCCAAAGTCCTAAACTACTATTGAATATACATGGTTAAGTAAGTTGTACTATAATCTCATAATTTTGTATATTGTATTATCCCTCTGTATTTTTATATCATGATTCTGATTATAAGTAACATGATTTGTTTCTCTTGATCTTTATTGTTTCTTTTTTTTCTGGGTGGGGTGGAGGGAAATAGAATAAATTTCCTTAAATGACCCAAAATCCACACAAGGTCTGGAACCAAGCTGTGCGGATTTTGGGTCTTCTACTGTACTAAAAACAAATAGAATACAGTCGTGAGTATAATAACCAGTCTTCCTGCCGCAATGCGAACACAGAAGAAAAGGAGGGGGGATGTTACTGTGTCAGTCTGACAACTACATCTATGATTTTATTTTTTAAAAATTGGAGTCATGTTTCAACAAATCAACTCTGAACTCTAGAATTTCTTTGTTTTCTTAAGATGTTGTATTCAACAGAAAGAAATTCTAAAGTTCAAATTTAAAAAAATAAAATCATAGACGTAGTGGTTAGACTGGCTAACACAGTTAACAGAAGCATGAAGTCTACCTTACTGGTCGACAATTTTTTAAAGCAAATTTTCATGGGCCAGCAATGCTGGACGGCTTGCCGGATAGTAATTATAGATTTACGACAAGAACAAAATAAACAAAACCAAATTTACCTAAATAAAAGTTATCATCCAACAACGTTGAAATAAAAATCCATCCAGTTAACCCTTTCGCGGGCGGTAGCTAGACATTCTAGCCACCTACTTATGGTGTACATGAGAAATTTTGGAAGCATTAGTCAATTTTCCTATGTCTATTTACCAGATAATAAAGAAATTTGCACAAAATGATATTAGGAGGTAAAGTGTCATGCATATTAATAAAAATGTTATACATATTTTACAGAAAAATTATCCATGCTTCATTAAATTGACATCAGAAATTTAACTATTACTCAAGGCATCTGCATAAACGAGAAAATACAATAAAAGTTCTTGTGCCAGAAAGGGTTAAATGAATTCAAAATTAAACAAACGCTTACGACAAAAAAAAAATATGTCAACAAAAACAATCTAAAACACTCAATTAAAGACTTCAAAGCTTATGGATTTATGACAAAAACAAATGTCCCAAAACAATCGAAATAAAAGTTTCAAAGCCAATTTTGCCAAAGTTTACCACTTCCTTCTCCAAATGGTATGAGTTAGCACCAATAAAAGAAAACTAATACAATTCTCAGTTTCTATTTTTGCTAACTCTTTTAGATTAGATAGCCATTTAACACATCGCTGTTTTCAGTCTTCCAAGCCACAAAAGAGCTTTGGCTGCCAAATTAATTAGCACCAATCTAGCATAGTTGTACTGAAGAAAGTACTGAAATTTCTACAAAAAAAAAAATTAACCACTGCATTTATCTATAATTTTTTAATATAGAAAAATTTATACAAATCATTGGACTATATTCCGTATATGGTGCATTGTTTACCTATCGATGTTTATGTTTACAAATCCTTGGCGAACACTCTGACGCTAGAGTGAGCGATGCACCGCCAAAGTGAAGTTACCTGCCGGGGGTATTTGTGACTGGCAACCATAAAGAATACGTGTTTCGTCAGGTTTGGGAATTTGAAATTGTTTCTGTTATTGATGGAAGGGAATGAAATGTGTTATGTTAATATATGAAACGAATTTGTGCGTGTTTGTTAGAAATATAGTGTGAATATAACAGCTAAATAAAAGAAAGCATGCTGGTGTTACGTTATAAGCCGGTGGGTGTTGGGGACATTTCTGAGCGGTTATTTAAAAAAATATAAAGGTAAGTGCTCTTTTTTAACGAATCTTTGCAATGTTTAAGGTTTTTAATGTGAATTTTAAATTGATATTGGATGTGTTTATGTTTTCGTAAGTACTATTTATGTGCTATTCTAATCATACTGACTTTATAAGAGATGTACAACTAGGTTGTTTAATCCACCGATGTTTTTTTGAGTTGAAAACGGGCCAGTGTTTGCCCAGTTTACATTAGCTGTACAACTAGGTTGCTGAATCTACTGAGGTTTTTTTTAGTTAAAAACGGTCCACTGGTTGCGTAGTTTACATAGCTGTACAACTAGGTTGCTGAATCCACTGAGGTTTTTTTAGTTAAAAACGGCCCACTGGTTGCATAGTTTACATAACTGTACAACTAGGTTGCTGAATCCACTGAGGTTTTTTTAGTTAAAAACGAACCACTGGTTGCATAGTTTACATAGCTGTACAACTAGGTTGCTGAATCCACTGAGGTTCTTTTAGTTAAAAACGATCCACTGGTTGCATAGCTTACATAGCTGTACAACTAGGTTGCTGAATCCACTGAGGTTTTTTTAGTTAAAAACGATCCACTGGTTGCATAGTTTACATAACTGTACAACTAGGTTGCTTAATCCACTGTATTTTTTTTAGTTAAAAACGGTCCACTGTTTGCTCATTTTAAATTGCCTGTTACTGAATTTGCAGACGTTCTTTTGGTTAAATATGGACGTTGTATTTTGTTTTAATGTTTTTGTAAGTGGAATATATGTGCAATTTTAATGTGTTAAAATACTTTGCTGATCGTGCAAAATGGTTGGCGACAGTCGCTGGAGCTTGGCGGTTGCCAAGCTCCAGCGGCTGTCGCCGTGTTTACATGGGGTGCGCACCGGCTTGTATGATTTTACCAAATCATTTATTGCAAGAAAAATTTATTAATTGAAAATAAAACGTTGAAATTGATTGGGGAAAATGGTCTATCATGCAGCAAAATATAAATAAATTGTTAATTTGTTGCAAGATATCAAGTCAAATGAAATGCATACCTAACAATATTCTTGTGCTTGAGCTCTTTTAAAAGGCAAATTTCTCGGAGGGCAGAACTAGGAACACCCTAAAAAAAAAAAAAAAAAAAGTACATAAATACTATAGATATATACTCATAATAATATGAAAATAATTTTCACAGCATAGGGGTAACAAATTAATTTTATTTGAAAAAGGCAAACGTTAAAGTTCTCAACAGCAAAAAATTCTTTTTTACCTGAAATAGATTATACTGCTCACCTCTACATGATTTGATAAACTAATTTCTTAATAAAGGAAGTTTGTAGAAAATAATAAATATATAAATAAATAATGTAATAAATGTAACCTAGAGAGTACATTTTGTACTCTTTTAAAACACAGAATTGAATGAGTTTATTGGAAAGGTTTTGAAAATTTTAAGACTTGCTATTAATTTTCACCTTATAATCAAACTATTTTGTTATTAATGCAATAATTTAGTGAAATTTTACCCATAAAAGTTTTTTAAAGCTACGAGTCTTGCCTCTTTCTTTCTTCTCAGGTTTTTTTTTTTTGGGGGGGGGGTCCTCTAAAAATAGCTGTTAATTAATCAATAACATTACATGCAACCAACTTCTTAACTCACACTCACAAATTTATAGTTTGCTGATTGCATAATCATGGCAATTTTTAGTTTTTGCTTGCTTAATTTTTAATTGTGAAATATATTACAAAGCAATCAGATGTAAGTTTGTTTGTTGTTATCCAATAAAAATGATGATAATCGTTAGCTTTCATTGTTTTAATTTCTCCAAAATGAATCCTTATACAGAATTAAAAAAGACAAGCTTGGTTAAGTCCAAGGGCAAGAATAATCTATTGCTCGACATGCCTGGGGCATGTAAAATTTTTTGCCAGACATGTATATTTTCTTGCCACATGCCCAATCGGGCATGGGTAAAAAAAAAAAAAAAAAAAAAAAAAACCAACTGTAAGAGATTTATAAATTACTTTAAAAAAACGAAAACAAAATTACATATACAGTGAAACCTGTTTAAGCAGCCACCCCACTGTACCGAGAATATTTGGCTGCTCAGAGGAGGTGGCCGCTCTGAAGGGTTTTGCATACTATTATAAGATAACTGCTATAATGCATAATATAAACAAGTCTGACACATATTCCTTATTTAAAATGAAATTTAAAACTTTTATAATGAGAAAATAGTACATTATTTAATGCTTTCTTACATTTTTTGAAAAAAAGGTTAGAATTAGCATCTGTTTTAATTTTTTCTTTTCCCTGAAACAACTATTTTTTCAGGTTCATTTTTCACTTTAAAAGGCAGATCTTTAACCGATTTGGAATTTTCCATAATTTCATCGATTTACCCTAAACTTGCTTGTGTTGAAAGTCTAGCTTGCTCGCCATGACAAACATTGGGAAATTCCTCATCAGGGACAGAATCAGTGCCTGAAAGGGGCAAAAATTTATTTGTAGGACACCTTCAATGATTGATTATCAAGTTCCTCCCTCAGTTTCCATGGGTGGTAAAATAGAGATTCAACATCTTAAGGGAGAGGGGAGAATGCAAAAGAGACAACAGATTCTATTCCAGTTACTCCTGGGCCTTATATTCGAACATAAACCTGACCTTGAGTTTTTCAGTTCAAAATTAAAGCATAGAGTGAGTAGAATTTCCCAAAAAATGAGATGGGCGATCCCACTCGGTGGCTGTTTAGAGGGTGTCGGATGGCCACTGAGAGAGGTTATTTTAACATTAAGTCTTTGAACCGAAAAATCTGTGCCATGTAAAATTGGTCATTTAGAGAGGTTATACAGGGGTGGTTGCTCAGAGAGGTTTCACTGTATATATTTTTTAAATGCCATCGATTTTTTTAAACTTGGTACAGGAAAAATAAATTTCCATTTTTATTTCAGTGATTTTATCTATGTTCTGTTGGCAATCTCAATACCTAAACTGTAGAATAAACCAAATAACACCAACCCCAACAATAGTGGAAAAAGATAAAAACCCCATATACATGGAGCAATATCTTTCGGACATGTAAATTTTTGGTATGGGCATGTATTATTTTAGGTTACATGCCTGAACAGGCATGTAAATTATTGGAGATTTTTCTGCACCTGGTTATGTCATTTCATCGCAAGTTGCAACGTGGAAATGAAAAAGTTTTTAATCACTAATCATTTAAAAATCAAATTATTTTTCCCCTGTTTTACAGAAATCATGAATGGTTAAAGAATACATTTTCTTAATAAAATCCTCATTATTTTGCACTTTAAGATGTACAATAAATAATACAATACATATACAAATAATTTAAGCATGAGTTACAGTGATTAATAAAGCCTAAGTTAAAAGCACAAGAAGAAAATTTTATACTTCATCATCATCATCCAATCTCACTCTTTTCAAAGCAACTATTTCTTGAGTTTCTCTGTTTTTTGCTTTAAAGACTGTTCCATAAGTGCCTATGAATATAAATTCATAAATTAAATCATGAGGATATTTTGCACGGACATATAAATTAAGTAACTGAATAATTTTATGTAAAAAATATTTCTTGAGATTTAAAAAAAATTACTAATTACACAGCACTGATTGAGAAATGTCACTAAATAATTTATATTGTTACTTTTTTGTGGGAAAATGTCTTTCTTTAATTTTACATTTATGTACTATTTGTAAATCAACAGGGTTATCAGGCATTGATAACAAGGATCTGTTTGCTTAAGAAAAACTATTATCCTTTTTTTCCCCCTCTAATAAGATGCAAATGATTTTTAAAAACTGTATATTACATAGCATTTATAGCATTTACATTCTCCGCTAAGTTTGATCCAGGAATTTTTGAGGCTTCCATTTTTGTGAATTTCAATATTTGTTTTAGTGAAACACAACATTATTTTTGTGAATTCATAACAATTTTATAAAGGCCACTTTTTTCTTAAAATAATGATAAATAATGATATGCCATACATATCACTATTAGTGCAGACACAATTCTGGACTGAAACAAAATTTTGATGAATAAATTTCGCAGAAAATAATACAAGAGTCGATGCAGACAAAAAGTGGGTCTGTTTTGTAACCTCATCACAAAATTACAGTCGATAAAAAGGGCCCTTCACAAAAAACACAATTGATTAAAACGGCCTCGTCACAAAAATAAATCAATTAAACCGACCTCTTCAATGGCATTTTACCCTAATTATTTTAACAGAAAAAGTGACTTTGAAAAAGTGGTATGAAAATTCACAAAACTAAACAGTTTTTACAAAAATCTGATCCTGGAAAAAATTCCTGGATTGACCCCTGGAAGTACTATACATAAGTTTATAAATGTGCAATTTTCAGTTTTCAATTAAGACTTTCACAGATAAGAAAAACAGTAAAACTCATTAAATTCATAAATTATACCTCTTTAAAGAAGGTACAATGAAAATTATTATTTCCGAAATCTTAGAAAGTGTGTGTGTGTGTGTGGGGGGGGGGGGAATTTCTGGATAGAAATGTTGTAACTCGAAATACATTTAAAAATACCCCAATCCCTTAAACAAAAAAAAAGGTGCGCCTTTTTATGAAAAACAAGCAATATAATAAAATCACAATTTTAAAGAAATCACTTTTTTTAATGCTGAAGAACCATTTATAATTTACTGATCCATTTAAACTACCAACGTATATCTAAAACTTAAACTCATATTTTATGAGGAACCATAATACAAGTTAGTAGCTCTACGACTATGTAGAAAGAAATAAATCCGCTTAAAATTATTTCAAGTGAAAAATCTGCTTTCTATTTACATAACGTAATCATTATTATTTTACTAAGTTCATGTTTTACCTTCACCAATCTTTTCAAGTTTTTCATATTTTTGCATTATAACCATTGATAATCATTACAACCATAAATTATATTTACTGATTCAACACATTACATTATCATATGCAATAAATATCACTGAAATTATGCTGAAATTAAAGAGACAGTTCCACCAGCACAACAAAGTCTGTACAAAAAATAAACAAACACCAGGCAGACAGCAGCATTCAAATGCATTATCGATTTAGCACTAAATCGAATCATAAACGTGTCGCTGTGACGTCATTTGAGTGAGAGCAGACCATGGAGTCGACTGCACATCCTTTCTGAGCGAAAGTCATGAATCACTTCACTTGAGCTGGGGACAAATATAGCTTGGACCAGATTTTCAAACAAGCAATTGGGGGCAAATTAGCATGATGTTGCTGAGACCATTGATGCGGTGAAGTTATAAACATTATTTACAAGGATCACAGACTTTTTTAAAATAGGGTACATAATATATTTTTAATTAATCCACCAAATTCACTTGCAGAAGTTTTATTTTTATTTATTTATTGTTTTTTTTTGTTTTTTTCAAACAATCCTCAGTAGTAGTCATTTTACTTTTACAATACCTTTCTGACAATAGTCTACAATAAGGTAGGAATTTTGACTTTCACCATCTCTCAAAACTAGTTGCGGCTCTAATGTTGATCTGCAACAAGATAAGAGCCTTGACAAGCAGACTTCAGCACCAGTCATGTTTCTGATGCTGGCCTACAAGATACGAATTTTGACATGCACCTTCTTCAGCACTAGTCATATTTCAGACTCTGGTCTACTACAAGATAGCAATTTTGACTTGCACTGTCTTCAGCACTAGTCATGTTTCTCACGCTGGTTTGCAATAAGATAGGAATCATCACTAGCACACTTAAAAACTTCTCATGTTTCTGACGTTGGTCTACAACAAGATAAGAATTTTGACAAGCAGACTTCATCACCAGTCATGTTTCTGACGCTACCCTAAAATAAGATAAGCATTTTGACTTGCACCTTCTTCAGCACTAGTCAAATCTCTGATACTGGTCTAGAGCAAGATAGGAATTTTGAATTGCACCTAATTCAGCACTAGTCATGTTTCTGACGCTGGTGTGCAACAAAATAGGAATCTTCACTAGCACACTTAAAAATACATTGGCAATAATTGTATTTCTGACGCTGGTTCGCAACACGATAGGAATTTCAACTTCATCTTCTTCAGCACCAGTCATGTTTCTGACACTACTCAACAACACATCAATAGGCAAGATAGGAATCTCAACTTGCACCCTTTTTCAGAGCCAATACTCAAGAAATTAAAACTTCCCTCGCCCCGCATTAAAAAAAACGTTTCGTTGGCATGCGAATTCTGTAAATTTTTTTCATATGGTTCCTTGAAGAATCTTGATCTAAATACTGTTTATTGATGTTCAAAACCAGGTGTTATTTATTAAAATACACTATGAAACGTGGACTGTTTTAATTTAAATGCCATTCGGTCTGCTGTGCAAGATAAGGAGCTACTGTATCGTTTTAGTCCTGCCAAGCGGCAAAGATGTCATGTTACACAAAACTAATATTTCTCTTAGAATATTTAGCACGAGAGTACGTCCAATGAAGCTGAAGATACACAGTACTTAAAATACATTTAAATAAACTGTGTGGATTTTGTGTCGTCTTCATTATACAAAGTGCGCATTTTTAGTGTGTGGCCGTCTTATTAAGATACTGACCGGAGATTCGCGGCCGACAAGTAAAGAGTTATAAGGCGGGCCACATATCAAATATACACAGTTTGTAAAATGTAGAAGTTGCACTACACACAACAGTGATGCAAAATTAACCTTCTGCATCTTGAGATAGGAGAGTGAATACGTGTATAGCCATAAAATGGTAAAAACATTGAACAGAATTATTATCAAATCACTTACAATTTGAGATTTTACAAAATTTGATTTTCTCAACTTCCGCAACTAACAAAAGATTGAAATGGTCTCTGTAAAGACGGTGTGGAGACACGATATCAACACCGCGTTCGCTACACCTCGGCAACTGAAGGTCAGACGAAAGGGTACATTTTGTCCGGTTGGATAACGCCGTCAGCCATCACACTGTACTTCTCGGGATCAAAACCAGCACACGCTACGCGCTCTTTTCAATGGCTCCTTTGGTATTTTTACTTGCATGGATCAATATACAAGGTTTAAAAAACTCAGTCCAGGTGAGTTTTTTGGATTTTATCAAGATTTTTTATAACACTTTTTGGATTTAAATTTTATAGTTTTATTTCAACAGAGAACAATTTTAGTGTAAAAGAAAACTTTCATTACAAAAATAATAATTAATTAATTAAAATATAAAAATAACTTCCTTTAATGTAGTACCACCTTTTTCTGTTAGCATTCATAAAAGGCTCCAATTTTGTTGTAATGACCTTAGATAAAAGTATATTATTGTTCACTTAGAAAAAATGTTGTTTTTAATTGGTTGTTTTCTATTATATTTTAAATTTATGAATTTTTTTTCTGCCTTTATGTTTTTTAAGTCATAGTTATATTTTCTAGTTAGAATAAAAGTCAGTAAACCCGTTGCAAGCCAACTTACTACAGAACTACTATTTATTCAATAATTTTCCTCAGAGTTATTCATTTATGCTTTAAATATATATTTCTTTTTACTTTAAAAAATCTAGAATTAATATGTCATATTAAATCCCACATAAACAATCTATAATGAATTAGTTTTATATTTCTCAGTACTTAAGTAAAGCAGCGACTAATACAATACAGCACATATGGGCAACCGCCGGACCGCGGTCCGGTTGCTTTGGATTCGGCCCTCGAAAGATATCAAAACCCATATAAACCATTCAAAATCCCATATAAATACAAATTATACATCTTGAAGTTTGGCACGCGACTTCGGTAACTTCCTAAAGTTTGGCCCGCAACTTTTCAAAGGTTGTCCATACCTAGGATGGTTCCCTGAGCCTGAATCCCTTCTTCAGATACATGCTAGTTGTAAGAGACATATCCCATTCTTCTTATATCTCGGAAAGGATTATTTTTTGTCTCACTGATAATTACATATTATTATGTATATTTAATGTCAAATAACAAATGATTTAAATGAAAGAAAGGAAAAATTTTGATCATGTTTAATAAAACCCCAAAAAACCCATTTCTGCGTGGGTTTTATTGGTTTTTTTAAAGTGTTTTTTTTTAAACCAACCCGTTTTTTTTGGGTTTGTGGGGGGGTCTGAAACCCTAATCTCCATAGTAAAAAGCGGTCTCAAAAATTCCCACGTCAAACAGTTTGTTTAATGCAAGCGCGAATGTGCGGTTGCACTTTATGATCAGCGATTGTAAAAGGCAATCTTCTGGCAGAAAAATAATTTGTATTTGTATCAAGGAAAATTACACTCAACATATTTCATTTTTGTAACCTTAAACTAAATAATTAATTTAATATTGTATTTTTAACATTACTAGGGGCCAAGGTCCTTAGACTCACCACGCTTGCTTTTCGTATGAGATATTCGGCCCCTAGTAAGGCTTATTCCTAAAAAAGGCATAATTTCAACAGACAAAATCAAAAGATTGGATCAGATAGAAAGTTACCGAGCTACACATTGTTTGGTTCTTGCATGTTCCTTGGAACATAAAAATTTAAAAACTTCACACTATTTTGAATTACGTAAAACCTGTGGAATACCTTCCGTATTTGCCACCCATGGCGATTTTTCATAATTTGGGACTTACGTATATGTATCATTAATAATTAGCTCTAAGAAAACAGTACTTCATATGTTTTCTTTGATAAAAACTACGGAACTGCTACTAATGGCGACTTGCTTGCCACCAATGGCGACTCTTCATTATTTGGCGATTTACACATGCTCATAACCGATAATTACTGCTCATGTAAGGTTACCGGGAAAACCGTTATCCATATATTCATATACATAATCCTTTGCAGATTGGCGTATTTAGCACCACGAAATATATCATCTCGTCGCGCTGGCAAATATCCAATCTGTACTATAACTGCTATAATGGCATAGTTAACGCCGCCAAATATTTCTACTGGTAGCAAATACCCAAGCTGAACCTAACCGGCTTTAAAATAATCTGCATTTTAATTATTTTTCATTTTCAAGATACTGGGTTCTAACATTTTGGAACTCGCGATTTAGATTCACCCTGCTTGGAGAGATACCATTTTGCCAGATCGTACCTAATGCCAAGATGGCGCTTTTTAAATCAGTTACAATTAGTTATTCTGTTTTGGAAAAACGAATAATCGCTAATTCTAAACTCCTGTTGTCTAAGAGAACTTACTATTTGAAAATTGTCAACTTTGTGTAACACACTTTGAGTTATTTATTTCATATACTTTTTAATTTGGCGTAAAATTGGTGTAATTCTACTTCATGTTTGTCAATTTCACGCGATTCTACATACTTGGAATTGCTTTGTTGCAAAGGCATGAATGATTTTATGCTGGCGAAAATTGCCGAACCTTGCAACCATTATGTTTATTTTTTCAGTTTTTTATTTTATTTTTATTAATATCTTCTAAAATAAATCGATTTTCGAAATTTAAGTCAGCTCATCAGGTTCCCTGTATTTTCCGAATCCATGGACACCTTCGTCGAAACTCAACTCCCCACGGTTTCGGAGGAGATAGCAGACAAGCTTCTGACCGCAGTGGCGGTGGTAGCGGCAGCAGCGGCTATTACTTTTTTTAGAATAGAGAGACTACAGTATCGGCAGTAGCGGAATCCATTCTTGTCTTTTTAAAGCTCAACAATCCATTGAAACTGAACTCATTTCTACAGTTTTTTGCCTTGGAAAATGAAAATATATAGCTATATAGCAAATAGAATATTTACTTACTAGTGCAAATAGAACATTAACTTACTAATTTGCATTTTATTTCCTTCGCATGTGGGACGTCATTTCCACGAAGCCCATTACTTTTTATATTGCACAATAGAAAGCAAATAGAACATTAACTTGTTAGTACTGTGAAAATACTCGGAATTCTCATGCAGCTATTTTGCATTTTATTGCGTAAGCGTTTACTCGAGCCCGAAGCACTCTACAAATGTCTGGGCTAAAAGCCACGAAAGATACATGAACTACAAAGAATGCATATACTGAATCGGCGGAGCACCAGGCATTTTTTGCAACCTGTGCGTCTGCAACTTCAGCTTGCGTAGTGCCATTGCTTAAGATGGGATCTGAGCAGGATGCACGTTTCTTGCCGTGTGTTCATCTCAGGCCCAGACTGGGAGGGTTGGGGCTAGAGATGAGTTCGGGCTCATTTTTTGAAGCCCGAGCCCGAAGACTTTTAATCCGAGCCCGCCCGAGCCCGAGCAATATTGTTAAAGTTGGAGCCCGAGCCCGCCCGAGCCCGAAATTTTAGCTAAAGACAAATAAAATTAACTACTTCGTTAATAAGATACAATAAATTTTGGAGCTTCACACACCTTCTTGTCCCCCGTGCCGATATTTTTAAAAATAAGTACGTCTATTTATCTCATGAATCACTTTTTAAAATCTGTTTCAAGGATAATGTTCAACAAAGGAGAAATTTTTCACGAGCCCGAGCCCGCCCGAGCCCGAACGCAATCGTGAATTACAGAGCCCGAGCCCGAGTCGGGCCTCGGGCTCGGGCTGAGCCCGTCTCATCTCTAGGGGCCCGCCCGCCAAAAGGGCCCAGGTTATTGTGTAACCGATAAATAATAGAATGTGTTAAACTTTCGGGGTATGGGGATGGTGTATAATTAATAAATATTAATTAATTATGATTGATAAATAATGCATTAATAAAACTTTGATCTATTAATTAATATAATCCCTTGTTCGAGAACCCTCTCTCAAAAAATGTTGAGAACTGCATTCAAAATGATGTGTTTTGAAGCCTTCTGGGGGTGCAATTGCTACTGCAAAAAAAATTGTATACGTCAAACTTCATTCAAATGCTATCAGCACAGCAGTTATGATTTAAAATAAAAGACAAATCGATAAATTTTTACGACTTGTTAATAGTGTATACCAACCAAGTCAAGTAGTGCTGCTACTGATTAAGGGTATATTTCGAATAAACAAAATATTTCTCACGGTCTTGGTAAGGACATTAAGACAAAACTATTTGCTGCAGGAACTTGAAAAAATTCATTATGATTCTTTATAAACTGCACTATACACTGAGATAAACGGAAAGAAGACATCTTTTATAAAACTTAATGAAAAAAATTCTTAAAAATGAAACTGCCCTGTAAAAATTTTCAGAGTGACATATTCTGCAAAATTTCAGATTTTTAAGAAATTTTCCCCAAAAGTTTGCTATCTGATATAGGTTTATCGTTGATTTAAGTATATAGTACAGCTTGTTAAGAGGAATTCTAAAAATTTTGAAGTGCTTAACATAATTAGTTTATTTGTATTTGTGTACCGGAATCAAAAAATCATTTTTGAAATATACTGTTAAGGGTGTTCCTTTTCCAAAGGGATCGTCATCGAAGGACTTGAAAAGCTTTAAAAACAAACTAATGATGTTAAACACTAAAATAATAATAATAATAATAAAAGTTCTTGAAAAAATTCTTGAGCACGAAAATTGCCTTTAAAAATTGGGCAAAATGTTACCTGTTTAAGGAATCTTGCAAAATTCTTCATGTTTAACATTCCCCTTCCCCTCCCTGATTATTCTGTAACTTTAATAGGTTCATTGATTGCAACAGTTCACAGTACAACTTGTATAGAGACATTCTTAAAATGTTTCGAGTCCCTAGCGCAACTGGAGTTTTTAAAAAGCCGCTCACAAAAGGTGCAAGTTTTCCTAAAAGAACAACATTAAGGTGTAGGTTAGAGAAGGAAAGATGATCAATTTTCATGAATTTGGTACGGTTTTCGCAAAAGCTTTCTAAGGTGGAAGACTCTAAAAGGCTTTGATGTAAGGCAAATATTACGCCATATGGGTGAAATATGGATGCCGTGAACGCGTGAACAGAGCGTGATTACAGCAGACCGGCTGCTGGGTTCTTCGCGTTTCAAATTTCAACATTTTATAGCTACTTCCAGAGGTGGAATTATCATAATTTTCTAAAAAAAATGTTTAAATTCTTGGGAAAAGATTTATTTACAAAAACATTTTATGGTAAAACAATACAGAATTAACATTGAGTGCACGAAAAAGTTTATAAAACAATGTGTACATGCAAAATTACAAATTAAATAAAATCGAGACTAAATTGTGTAACAGCACATTATCAAACTTTAAAATATTAACAAACGATAACATTTACTTAAAAATTTAAAAATTTAAAGTTGAAAACATTATTTTTGATATAATTCTTATTAGACAAGCAAAGACTGAAAAAAGGAGATTTGTTCTCATTAAACAGGTTCTTGAGAACATAGTCAGAATATCGAAAAAAGCCAACGTCCAAAACAAAACAATAGCGTTGAAATCAGAAAAAATATTAATCATATAGCCAATTATAGTATTACCAATTATGCAGTATACAGAAAAGCGTTAGGTAACGACTATAGTACTCTGGCTAAAAATTATTTTGAAAAAGTACAAATGGACAGTCGTCAACAAATATACAAACTGTACAGTAGTTTAAAATATATTTAAAAAAGTAAGATGCCTATTCGCCACCTGAGATACTATAATGGAAACTAAAAATGCACTCACAGTAATGTTATCTAAATAATAAAAGCCGTTGTCTGTAACACTCCGGAATCGACCCTTCGCTCCCGGTGCATCTGGCGGCCATGTTGAAATTTTGATAAAAAGGAGATTTTTATCTCTAACTAAAAGCAAAAACTTTTTGTACAGTTCGAAAGATCTCTAAAAATTAACCTTTTTCAAACTTGGAGCTACTTTCAACTCTAAATGTCTAGTGAGATATCACACCTTGAAAAAGTAAACACAAACGAAGCAAACGATTCATTCGTTGATAATTTGAAAAAAATCACGGAACATGATCTCTCGCGTAGATCTATGAGAGAAAAAGCGCAGCAGATTGTTTGGTGGCGACATCTATGAACTATATTGTTAACTAAATCATTAAAAATGTCCGTCGCGAAGCCGCGGGTGTGCTCTAAGTTGCACATTTTGGCCGCGGAGCGGCCATCGACCGTATTGAAGGACATTTCCTCTCGATCCGTATTGAAGGACACCATTGGATTTTATTTTGTAGGAGCGAAAACATTTGAAGTGATAGGAATTAGGGATGGACGCGAGACCAGGAGAACTAGACTTCACGTGGCCTCGCACTTTGACGAGACGAGACCTCCGGGTACGAGACGAGACCACGGGGTGCGGGACGAGACCACGAGACGATACTACGCGTTAGGTATCGCGCGAGACCGCGGGACTAGTCTCGTGGTCACGTCTTAAAGAAGACAAAGATAGTTATGGTCGGTACTTCAAAATCTTTCTAAAAGCGGCAAGACTGGATTTTGCAAAACACTTCGCCCACAGCAATTAGCACAGATTAATAATTAGCTTACAGCATGAGGTGTACAGAAAATTACTTTTGTAGTATTTTCATATTTTGAGATATTCGTAAAATTATATGTTTAAATGTGATTAATCAGAAACAAAATAATATGGCTATGGGTGTGGGAGTGGCGTATAGCAAAGGTTTGAAGCTCTGAGCCCCCCCCCCCAGCAGAATATTTTTTTGGGGTTTCCCTCCAACCTTTTATGAAATTGTCAAGTTTTTAGTTTTTATACATTCCCCCTCGCATCTAGAATAGAAGATAATTCCATAAAGATTAAAAAAATTAAAAGTTTAAATTAATGTTACTTTTTTAAGCTAATATGTATTTAAAATATACAAATATAAAAATGCATTTTTACAAAAATCAAGTGTTCGTTTGATTTTTGAACGCGCTTTTATTTGGAATACTACTACTTTTCATGAACACTAATAGTTCTATTGAAGGTTGCATTGTGAATGATTAATCAAAAGAAGGAATATTAGAGAAAGGGAAGTTCTTTATCGAGCTTATTTTATTAGAGCAACTTGCCGCCTCCGGGGACCAGCTGGTTCGCCATCTTAATAAAGCTTGTTCGGAGAGAATCCTGTTCCTCACTGGCTTCCTTGGCACTGAAATCTCTCAGATTCTGAATGGAATTTAAAATTAAGATGGTTACAAACAGGAGCGGCCGTACGGTAAGTGTCGCCCCCTGCTAATGTAAAAAAGAGGCCCTTTTAATGCTCTACTTAGTTTTTGAGTTCGAAGTGACGCCCCTGGTTACTAAAATAAGATGATTAAATGATAAAAACCTACAAATGGAACAAACTACTTTCGTCCTATATTAATTCTGAAGAGCTTCTGGATATATTGGCCTTTATCAAAAAACGGAAAGAAAAAAAAAGTAGGAAAATCTGAAACACCTTCAGATTTTTAATACGCACTAAAGTGTTATATATTAAAAGCGTATAATAATCCATGGGTCTTCCCTATTTTCTTTCCGTATTCCATTAAGTTAGAAAGCATATCATTATTCATGAGTGTGATTAAACAAAATTAAAATAGATATTTCTAACATCCTTTTTCTGGATGTAATACATTTGAAATAGATGGGGGAAAGCTGCCCCCAAAAAATGCACAATTCGAACTGAATGAAAATTTCAAAACCTTATTCAGGTGTATTCATAATCCAAGTAGCAGACGATAAAATGACGATAAATAGCGCCAAGCTCTAGAATCATCTCCTCAAAATCGCATATCAACCCTTTTATTTTTCGCCAAATTAAAAAGTTGCACATTTTAGTCTCGGAAAATTTCCAAATCCTATTTTTTCTTTTGAGTCTAAAACATTTCATTCCTGCTCTGATTTCACATGCACACGATATTTTAATTAAAAAATAACCTTACACAAAATCTAAAAATCTTTATTCTTTTATTTTTACTTCAAGAGTCTGAATCATTTAATAAACTTGCCAAATTGGCAACCTAGATATGCTTGATTCTCACTTTTTTCCACTGCGGGGTTACAAGTGCGAAATGGCGGAGAGCAAAAATGAGCCTCTTGCGACAAGGTTTTTCTCGGTATCTCCTAAAATAATTCGAATTTCGAAACACCGCTTCGAGGTATGTCGGGACCCGTCCTGGAGAATTTCCAAACAAAATTAGGTTTAGGATAACCCGTCTAGGAGCTACATGAGACACCGACAAACTAACTTACTAACCAACCAACCAACTGACATTTTACGGTTTGTTTTATTTATATAGATTATTTGAGATAGGGAATTCCATGGGAAAAGGAAGGAATAGGAAAAAAAGATAACCCTATGTACTTTCAGAAGTTTTCAACCCACACACCCAGACTATTGGGGGTGGGGGGGCAAAGGCCAAAGACGTATTTAAGGGAAGGGGCGGACTCCTCCCCCGAAATTTTGATTTTTGTTACGAAAATGATAATGATAAAGTCTTTTAGTGAAAATTTTTGCCTTTTTTGTCGTTTGGACCCCTTCCAAAATGTTTTTCTGCATATGTGCCTTCCAAAGGCGTAACTTAATAAGGGCAAAAGGAGTCAATTGTTTGCCCCCTTCGCAAATTTAATGAATTCAGATTTCACCTATTTGAAAATTGTATTTTCCACGATAGGAAACATTTTGCCGTCCCCCTCCTCAATGTTACTCTCCCAAATGCGCCAACGGAGAGAGTTACAAATAATAAAATAACATTCTTTACTATACGCCTTCATTAATATCCAAGCCAAACCTACCACTGTCCTTAGACAAGGGTAGCGTTTTGTGGTCCACGCCCTTCCCAACTTCTGTGAATCTTTCTAGCACATAAATTACTAATTGTAGAAGTGTATTGAAAAACTACCATGGAGCATAACACTTGGGATGAGCTTATAAAAAAAGATAATTTTGCCTATCCAAAGTGTATTATAATGCAGAATATTACCTTTCAGCAATCTCTTTCTTTTTTTCGGGGGGGGGGAAGCCCCCTCGTCCCCTTCCCTCGATCCGCTACTGGCAACAACTGGGTTTATTATAACTAGCTTAATTTCTTTTGATACTTACTCTTACAACATTAAAAAAAAATCTAAAGATCTTACAGTTCCACCCCCATTCCTCGAAACAATATGTCTGGATACGCACTGGGAAAAAATAATCTCCGGATAAGTGTGTTTCGTCTTTTCTAGAATCTTCCTTCTTTACTATGAAAAACTCTCAATATTGTGAGATTTTAACTTTTTCAGAGGACTCATGGTAGTTTAAGATTACTGAGGACTCTTAAAAAACTCGTGATGCTCTATGAGAGAAGACATACGACTGATCATATCCTGTAAATTCTACCGGTCAATAACAAAAAAGTACTTTTCCCTACCAATTTCCAAGAAAATGTTACCCCCCCCCCGCCTTCTGTCTTGCTCTGACTATTCATATACCCGGATCTATTATGTCTGTAGGTCTGTGTTTTTATTACTCTACAGGAAATGGACGGAAGTCTTTTGTAAGGCATCTTCTAGTGTTCGGATATAGCAGGAGGCCGAAATTTGAACTAACCACTCTTCTCGATATCAATCAGAAGAGCGACTTTGCGCGGTCTTTAAAAGAAATTACGCAGATAAGAAGAATAGAACCTAATGCCTTGGGCAGACAGCAAGATTAAAAAATCCTCATGTGAGGTTCTTCATAGAGGAGCATCCGACTCCAGTATTGTATTGTCCAGCAGTCTTTAAAGAAAAAGTACCCACCTCGAAATGAGAGAAAAAGTTCCTTTGGGATGTGACTTCGGCTATCTGTTTCCTTTTACTTTCTTTCTTTTTATTTTACTGTTAGAACATTTTAAACGAAAATTATACAGTATTCCTAGGTCCCCCCTAGTTAAAACGTTGGGGGAGGGGGAGGGGAGGGGATGGGTCCCCCTAGTCCCTATAGCTTGCGACACCCATGGACCCAGATATATCTATAACAGGTCTATTCTTTCTACGGTGTTAAAATATAAAGTTTTTCAACTGTCATATTTTGCTAGTTCCATAAAAACTGAAATCTGAAAGCATTTCATTCACTAAAAAACCCCATTGTGTGGAGGTCGCTCTTCAATGACTACCCCCCTTCCGCATTGCGGATGCTTACAGTACAGTACTTAATTTTTTGTTTCATTTGCTTTATTAAAATGGCTATTTGCTCCGTTGATATTACTCTTCATTAGCACTATCAAATGTTTATTTAATTTCTAATTATATATTTCTTATTTATTTAAGTCTCGCCATGGCGCAGTGGTTATATCACTGAAAATGGTAGACGGCCGAAGTGTGGAGGTTCCGGGTTCGGGTCCTATCACGCGGTCGTCGATCTAACGGTCTGGAGTTTTGGTAGGTTTTTTCCAGATGTAACATGAATACGCGTTAGAACCCTTTAGAAAGTCCTCCTACCAAGGCATCCCTCATCTTAGGCAGATACCCCTTGCGCAGGTTTGCCTTAATCACACACAATCACAATCACTTATTGATTAAAATTTGTTTAAGTAAAAATAACTGCGAATCCAGTTCTTGGGCAGTTTTGAAAACTAAGAAATTATGTCTATATGTATATGCAAGATATTCATATTGTTTTTGTATATGTAATCACAAACAAATCTATGCAATTTTTTTGAGAAAAAGTACAGATATCACACACACATTTATTTATTCCATTTTAATTCAAATGAATGACTGCTGGTTTACATCTGAAATATTCATGTCACCCATCTGCAGACAGTCGGACACACTTATCAGTCCGGCCCTGGTTCATCTTTAGTGTGTGGCCAGCCTAATGAAATCTTATTTAAATGTCGGCCGCATTTACGTAATCGGATAGGAGTTAGGGTGGGCTAAGGCCGCCGTACAAAAAATTTAGCCTACTCTAAAAAGTTTAATTTTCTGTTGCAAAAATAGAATATGCGGCTCTCTAGGAAAGTCTAAAGCTCATCCTAGAAATACCTTAAAGACCCTACCCAGTCATCCATAAAAAAAGTGCTTAAATTAAATAAAAGATTTTTAAAACTTAACAACTCTTTCTTTCTTTCTTTTAATTGTCTACGTTCAGAATTGTAAAAAAATTTTCCATATGAATCCAGACAGTACTACATCTTATCGTTAAAGGAAAACTTTTTTTTTTTTTTTCCTAAAGTTTATCAATGCAGATTTTTAGCTACGCTTTTTTATCTCGGGAAAAAGCATTCGGGAATAATATTAGATTAAACCATGTGGATTTTTTCACACGGATGATCGCAGAAATGATTATCCGTGATTTAAGTGAAAACACTGATGCACTTCAGCTTCACTTGGGATACCATTCTCATACTCTTAGCACAGGATGATGGTGGTTACAATTTTATACGCCTTCACGGCGTTTTTGCTCAATCATCGTAAGTAGATTCATTTTTTCTCCCAATCAGACGCAAAGCGACATCTATCTCGAAATTAAATTATCAAAATTATAATTACAATTTAATGCATAACAAATACTTCGTTTTCAGTAAGCTTATTGTATTGAAAATAAAAGTTGTTAAAACTGAATTCTCTTTTCACACGGATAAAAAGTCTTAAACGTTTGAAATGATACCTCTACAAACCAAAAATTCTTACAATTAAACTTTTCTCAATATCAGCCCTTTTTGATCAGACGTCCAGAATTGAGGGCACAGGTTTCGTAAAACATTTGCAAAGCAAGTACTAATATATTTAAGGTTATAACGGTTGTGTAGATTTTATTGGAATTTAATAATTTATTTATTTACTTACTTACTAGCTGCGTGCCCGTTCTACACACGGTACACGGTAAAAAACGAAGATTTTTCTTGCACGTGTAACTCGAATTGATTCCAGTGATGTGGAATCTAAAAAAAAAAAAAAAAAGCAAAATTATTTGACTATTGACGTAAAGTTTGCGTCATGAGTGCACCTGAGATCATTGCAGTGGCACAAAAAACTACACCAGCGCCATTCGCAATCAAATAAAGAAAAAACTTGACGATTTGCAGAGAAAACTTTTCACTTTCAAAATGTCTTATTTCTACTTCATACTGTTTTTCAAGTTTTAGTATTAATATCTCAGGCACTACATGATGTGCAACCCGTTTTAATTTATAATTAAAAAGCATAGGTATAATGGGACTTGAAGTATCAAACATTCTTTATAAACGTGAGATCTGTATTTGTGAATTTGAGTGATTATGCGTTTCTTCGTAGAAAGTTAGCACTGTGACGTAACGACCATATGTTAAAATAAAGGTCTGTAAACGCGCAATTATTATCTGACAAAATTAAAAAATATTCTGACTCATAGATTTTAGGATGCGACATTTTTAAAATTCGTAATTGATACATAACCTTTAATTTTTATCAATGGCTCCTCAGTTAATGGAAAATCTGAGAATTTGATGAATTCATTCATGGCGCGATTTTTGAAGCAGAATCTATTACTCTGAGTGGATTTCTAATGCGTGCTTAAATTCGTGACATCAAAGTGATGTACATTTCACTTACCATTTTAAAACTCGGGACCACGTTTGAAAATATTACTATTATTTATTTATTTATTTTTTTAATGCAAAGCTATCGTGTTTGTGTTACCAAGACGACGCAAAGCAAAACGTAATGATTAAATAAAAAAATTTCTACGCAGCAGCTAATTGAATTTAAAATGCCATTTCATTTTAAAATTCACGGAAAATTTATATTTTTATTTTTTTAAAGTTTAAAATAGGGTTAAATGTAGTACATTTTATAATCTGAACAAATTATTAAACAAATCTGACGGATAGATTTTAAGATGCGACAATTTAAGAAATATTTCTCGAAAATTACCGATAAAAGTGGCATTTCTCTGAAAAAATCTCAAAAATCTGTAAATAACGTTAAATATTCAGAATACAAACTGTTTTTGAAAGAAAGTTTTCTCTTTTATCCGATGATGTAGGACCGTTTCCTTGTGGATATTATTTCTGCTCCTCGATAAAAAATCGATAGAATATTGAATAAAAAATTTTCTATGCCGAATTTTGAAAAAAGTCGTTTTGAGGTGCACGACTTCATGTTTAGAAATTTCTTTCTATAAAATTTAACAAATCTACGTGTAGCCGTTTGTCCATAACTCCGTTTAAAAGCAAACCACATCATCTTCTTTCATAATAAGTAGAGATTACAAATTGAATCTGGTATTATAAATATACGCATGTATTTTATTCAAGAGAAAATATTTAATCGGGTCTGAAAGGGAAAAAAATACTAGAATCAAAGACCACACTTTCTTAAAAAGTACTCTGATATAAATAACACTTTTATGTCGATTAGAGATGTACTGTTCTGGTGACTAAGGAGATCATTATATGAGCTACTCGAGAATAATGTGCGTATCTTGTAACCATGGAGTCAAGTTACGGTGATATTTGTGATGAAATAAAGTATATTTTAATTTTGTTGATTTCTGTATTTTGATAATTTTTTTTAACTAAAACAACAGCTTGATTTCACAAATTAAAACAGCATATTAATTTTGTGAATTTCAGCTACTGGAAGTATACACGCATACACACAGGGTAGTTATAATTAAACTTTCCCTATGAATAGCATTCTGAAGCTGAAACGAGTGAACAGATTGCTATAAAATTGGCATATAAACGGTACACCAGATGCGCTGAAGGAAGTTTTTTAAAAAGCTTAACTGAAAAAAAATGACCACCGAGTGGTACTTTGCATGGATAAATCAAAAAATAACCCAAATTAGTTAATAAATGCTCAAAAACTGTTGAATAAATGTTATAAAATTTTCTGTACATTGTTAAATGTGCTGTTTTTCCATGCAAGGCGCCACCTAGCAGACATTTTTTTGAACTTTTTTTTTTTAGGTTACTTGAGCGCATCTCAAGCTTAGTCCATACATACCAAATTTTGTACAACTGCTTTAGCTCTATAACCCTGATTATAGGAGAAGTTTAACTATAACCACAGTGTATATATTGAAACGAAATTCATTTAAATTGACTAACTGAATGTTCTTTTACTTTTCAGATGCTTTTGCTGATAATCCGATGGAAAATAATGGTAATTTTATAAATGTTTTTCTGGAATATAGGAAATTGCTAACGAAATAACAATACACTCAACACAGAGTCTATTAAACTTTTTTTTAAATTAAATTTGCCTCAGAGAACTTAAAAACAAAATTAAAAATCATACACGCCCGGTGATCGAGTGGCCAGTGTATTCCTCAGACTTACGTACATTCCTGTAAATACTCAGAAGCGTAAAAGGTAGCAAATTCGTCCATTCGTAGGCTGTACTATCTTTTCTGTGTGTGACATCAAAATAATATGAATCACAATAACAATAAATCATAATAAAAACAATTACAATGATTATATTATTGATGTTCTTTTATTCGGCGAGAGCTTATAGGCAGATCCTAAAAACCAAGCATACAAATCGTTGTGTACAGTCTTCCCTCGTTTATCTCTGTTAATTTATGCCACAGTCATATGAGCTGCAGAAATTTTTGTGTGTGCTGATTTGATAGTTTCTTATAAGGGTTTCAAAAAAGAATTCTTATACATTACGGCCTACGACACGAATTCTTGAAAATGCGCTAGTGTCTAAATGGTGCATTCGAATAAGCTCAAATTAGGTATGTACAGCCACCGCAGCACAATCTGTATAGATTTTGATGTGTATAGATTTTACTGCTTCTGTACAGGATTTACAAAAAATAATAACCATACATTAAGGTCTATAGACGCAAATCACGATGCAAATTAGGTAAGCATGTTATAGGTTACTGTCTTACATACTAGTAGATTTTGATGTATGACTTACGGGTTTTTACAGCACTACGAAAAAGTATTCTTATACATGCGAACAAATAGTCAAACTATTTAAGTGCAATAGTGTCTGAACACTGCATTAAATTGAGTTAGAAATTTAACCTGTAAAATGTATCTGAAAGATTAAAATAATTTGTATTTAAAAGATTCTCCAGAAAATCGCATAGCAAGTCTATAGTTTGTGAAATTGTATCAAATTATTGTTATATTTTAAATATACTAATATGACATAATTATGAGGGTTTGAGGGAAAATATTAAACACCATACTCTGAAGAGCCAAATTATTATGACCACTTACTCAATAACACGTTGCATCTCCGTTGGCTTTCAAAACAGCTGTAACTCGCCCGGGCATGAATGCTACACGTTTTTGGTGGATAACTTTAGACAGGTTGCACCAAATATTTAAGCAGCGGTCACACAAAGTCGAGATATTGGAATAGGGTGGTGTTTGAGCTCTGAGCAGCCTTTGAGAGGGGAGTAGCTGTTCTCCTTTAAGACGGCGTGTCCTGATACGACTATCGACGTGATGAAAGAGAAACCGGGATTCGTACGACCAGGCAATTATTTTCCACATATCCATGATCCAGTCTTGATGTTCCCGTGCCCACTGTAGGCGTAGTTGACAATGACACTTGGTAAGCAGAGGCACACGAGTGGGACATCTGCTCCGCAGTTCCATATCCAACAGTGTCCGCTGAACTGTGTGTTCCGAAACACCTGTACTTGGACCCGCATTGTATTGGGCTATCAGCTGAGCCCCCTATTGCCTGCCTCCGAGTTTGCGGTGCTACGGGGGACAGTCTCCGACGTCCTCTTTCTTTAACCCTTTAAGGCGCAGTGATCCCGCTCTGGGAACACCCAACTCTAACGTTTTGACTGTTGCCAGTCACGAAGAATAGATTGGATTTCTATAAAAATAGTTGCGGGTGACATAGCTCCACGAGAATTCTTTACTTTTTAGCCGTTATTTCCCGTAAAAGAATGGTCACGATCATTTTTAACAGCACTGACATCTGCTGAAAAATGGAAGAACGCGAGAACAGCTGGATAGATTGCCCAATGCTGGAAAAAGGGCAGCCGTTGCCATCGCTCGACTTAACTACCAGCAAGATGGCGGACGATCGAAACGTTCATCGCGTGCCACAGATCTAGAGACCCTTTTTTGACGACAGCTGGCTGTGCGCGAGCACAGCCAGCTGTCGTCAAAAAAGGGTCTCTAGATCTGTGGCACGCGATGAACGTTTCGATCGTCCGCCATCTTGCTGGTAGTTAAGTCGAGCGATGGCAACGGCTGCCCTTTTTCCAGCATTGGGAAAGGGTTGCGCCTCAAAGGGTTAATGATGCGTGGACGCCCAACATCGTGGCATCTACTGCTGGTTTCACCGTCATTAATCCACCTTCTATAAATACTAACAACGACAGATCGTGAACAACCGATCAGTCGTGCAGTTTCAGAGATACTCGTTCAACAGCCTTTCCCATCACTCACAAACGTAAATGCAAGAATGATTCCTTACCTTCTCCAGCAATGGTTAAATGCCATTCTCACTTAATTATGTGCGCACCATGTCATCCAGGCGAGTTCGTTGAAAAATATCCAGGTGGTCATAATGTTTAGGCTCGTCAGTGTATTACAACTTTTACTTATGTTTTTTTTTGTGTGTGTGAAATTATTCACCAAGTCAAATTTATTTAAACACTTGGTAACAATTAAGTGTTCGGAAAATAGACTGGAGCCACTCCAGATTTATTTATTTATTTTCCTTTCCTAATTTAGGGAAGAAACACACATTCGAGCATTGTGTTTAACACAGATAAACAAGAAATATAGTGATTAAACTAGCAGTTTCATAGCAAGTTTTCTTTACTAAACAGTGAATACAGTCAGTATGAATTATGTCTTAATTTAATAAAAGAGTGTGGCCCGATATTTTTCCCAATGCAAAAGATAAGTTCTTGAGTTTATTTCATTAAAATTGTATTTATTGTTTTTAGGATTGTTTGAAGGTGACATTGCAGGTGTGGATCCATATGCTTTATTGGTGAGTTTAAGTAATTAGATAATATTATTATGAATCATCTTCTTATATAACACGCTAACTTATGCGGTACCACCGTGTTACATAGCATTAGAAAATATCACTGTGAGTGCATTTATGAAAATAAAGCGCAATAAACAGGACAAAGCGCACAGGACAAAATAGTTCCTTAATTCATCACCACAGAGTTATTGAAAAAGAAGAAAAGGGGCAGAAAGTTTTGAACAACCCTGAAACAGTAGTTATTCTAGAAATTTCGGCTTTAATTGGATTTTCGAAAAACTGATTTCTTTTGTAATATAAGTTAAGATATATTCTCTTTCTTTCATTCTTTTTCTTCTTTTTTTTTGTCTTAAATTATTAAAAAAATAAGTTAAAAAATTAAATTAAAAAAGTATTAAATGAATAATATGATTCAGCTGTTTACTTTTCACTACAAAACATTATGTTTTTTTTTATAACCCTTCTAGAAATTTTGTACATGTATTTAATTTTTTAAATACATGTCAAGTTGAAGCTGCGTGTTCGTGAGTAAATCGCTTTAAAAATCCAATGTGGACACTACACGACTTTCTAGTACGTTTCTTAAATAAATTATACGCTCTTTTGATTCAATTCATCCAAATTATTTTAATTTAAAAATGAGATATGGCATTTTAATAATATTAAAATTTTGCAAAATCTAAGAGCACTCAGCTGGGTTAGCAGTTTTGGGAAAAAAAATTTCGCCTTAAATTTGGAAATATTTCACCAAAACTGGCCAAGCTTGGCGACAGTTGGCGAGATTTTGCTCTGGCTCAAACAAAAGACTTTTAATGTGTTGAAGATGCCCATACAGCTTAATGTATTGAAAGTCTTTTCGGTGACCCTACTAGTAAACTGCCCTGTCGGTTGCGTTCAAAAAGTTAGGTGCACAACTAGATGTTACAATAGTCCTAAATACAAAATTTCAACAGTCTACTATGAATCGTTTTAGATTAATGCAATTTGCATACATACATTGTATGCACAGACGTCACCACAGAACTAGTCAAAATGCATTCACGATCTGTCAAAACACATCGCAAATGCATAAGTATGCGTACATAAATACATACGCATTTTGAGACGTCACGCAGAATTTTGTCGCTGCAAATTTAGAAATCGCCAAAATCGGTGTTAAAATCTTACTACTAAAATTTTTCGTGAGTGCGATACTTTCTTTACTTTTTTATAAGGAATAAAATATATTAAAATTTCACATTAATGATCGATTCCTTTTAATTGAATTTTTGAGTTCATGTCAGTTGCTTAATTCTGCATCACATTATACCATATAGGTCTAAAGTGGTGAGAGGACAGAAAAAAAAGATATGCCTTTCATATTTTAGCAATTTTTTTTTTTTATCTCAAAATGGTAGACGGCTGAAGTGTGAGTCCCGGGTTCGGACCCATCGCGTGGCTGTCGATTTAACGGTCTGGAGTTCTTGAGAGGTTATGTGAATACGCTTTAGAACCCCTTAAAAAGCCTTCCGACCAAGGCATCCCTTCCCCATCCTTGGCAGATACCGTTTGCGTAGTTTTGCCATGACACCAGGGATTGATTTACGGCGGGGCATTCGGGGCACGTGCCCTGGGCCCCCGATTTTTAGGGGTCCCAAAACTTCCTTTTATCTAATCATAATAGCTACTAAAATTATCTCTCAAGAGAAAAATTTCTGATTACTTCATTTCATCACAAATATCCACAATTTTTAATTTAATGTAACTTGTAACGCTAAAAATTATGTATTCGATTCGACATTCGATAAATTCGATATTCGCAAATTCGTTCGGACACCTCAGCATGCTCCTCCTTTTATCTTTTCAAAGGGTTGTGACGGCTGTAAATACCCATAAAAACATTTCAAAATCGAAAAATTCATATAAGTGGTATCTGTCGTGACATTTTACTGATTTGTAAATGTTTACGTGTGGTTAACTTAGGAATGATAATTGGTTTTAACTTAATTAAGTAATATTCTGCGGGAAATTTTTGTGCTGGGGCCCCAAAAGTATCTGTGCCCTGGGCCCCTAAGTGTGTAGATCGGTCCCTGCATGACACAACACAACCAACTTTTTATTATTTTTTCATGTAATAATATAACACAAAGCTGAATTTTACTCCCCTCCCTCTTTTAATTTATTGTAGAAAGAAACCTTATTACAGTGGATAAGCTGCAATTTATATAAAGTTGTTTTAAATTTGCTTGGTGAACATATCTGACAAGAACAAGTTAGTCTGCGATATGTCATAGATTCTGATAATGTTCTGGATTCGATATTCACTGGAAAATGTTATAATAAAATTTTCAAACTTAAAAATATTTTTTTTTGTTAATTTTAAATTTTAATTAAAAATAATTGTCTTGTAGGACAGAAACGCCGTTGTGGACGAAGCTGAATTGTGGCCTAATGGAATCGTGTATTATGAAATCGACAGGAAATTGCGTAAGATCACGATGTCATTTACGTTATCAGTTTCCATCTAGTGTAATCTATACATTCTTTTTTTTTTCTTTAAAAAATTTTTAGGAGTACTCTCTATGTTTAAACAAAGGAATAAAGAATAATTTCTCTATCATATTTACGTGATCCGTGCGATCCTTGGAGGAACGAAAAGTAAATTAGTACTCTTCTCCAAGGTATGATCAAGGGCGAATTCAGAATTTTTTTTCACGGGGAGGGGGGGGGGCGGCGCAAAGCTTGAATGCCAGTTCAGAATCGCATGAAATATGTCATAGTTATAAAAGTCCCTTTGATCTGGTGTAAATATATTTCTTTGGAGGGGGGGGGGGTCCTTTGTGCACTCCCCATGGATCCACCCTCATGTGAGATTCAGAAAATGTTCAGAAGTGAGTAATACCCCCCCCCCCTTGTTGCGTACTGTCATAAAATAAGCACTGTAGTTATTATATATTATATTGTAATGTTATTGTTTTATATTTATCATTGTTATCCTCTTTATATGTAAAACGCTTACGGGCCACAAAATCGGGCTTCATTTCTAAAGTAAACGACGACAGTTGGCAGAAGCGAGATTTTGTTTACAACAGTGCAAGCACAGAAGCAGCTGCAGCTTTTGTTTAAATTCTTCGAAAGATACTCTCCGTTTTTTTTTAAGAGCTTTTAAACAAGTATGATTAAAAAAAGAAAGAAGACCGACTTCAAATTACTTCCCCAACGAAAAATTATTCCCATTTTAAATTAGTAGGCTTTGACAAAGTCTCACCAAATATAGCAGATATCGCCAAATTGAGTTCAGTCTTGGGGACTTATTTTTTGACGCGAAACTTGGCGATAAATCGCCAAAAGTGGCCAACCCCGGCGACTTTTGATATTAAGACCAGCGTCGTTTCTGGCAACCCTTTAAGTAATGGTTTAAAAACCCAGTTTTTTCCTATTTTCGAAATGATGATATCATCAAATTAATATGGGACCACCCTTGAGCTATCCCCTTTCCAATAAAAAAAGAATTTTTGAAATCAGTCATTGGTAAAAAATTATCGCTGTACATACATTAAAAATATATATGAGTTGAACATAGTACCTTCCCCTCCTTTTTAAGTCGGTAAAAAATAACTATTCAGTAATAAGTAAACATTCATGCATGCAAATTCAATGACTTATTCTTAATGTATCTGTTCAGCATTATTAAAGTAAATGAGAGTTTGGCAAGGTAGCAACCGTCTGCATTCGTCAGTCGTAAGTTATTCTATATATTTTTTTTTCTATGTGTGTGTGTGTTCTTTGAAATATACTCCATATTTTATTTTAAAGAAGGAGTTCAAAAATCTTATTAGGTCATTCGTTAATGGTCTGACGACTCAAAATTACTTAGATATACTTACATTAGTTTAAGAACTTAGTTATTAAAGTTAATTAAAAAAGGTTTATTATTTTTTGCTTTTTAGTTTTTGGCGGTTTAATTTTTTTGTTAAAAAGTTTTTATTTAATGCATTGAATATTAATTGAAAAATCTGTAATTTTAGAGAGAAGCGAACTTGGGGCACGTAGTGATTCCATGAGAATCACAAAAAGGTAGGCGGGAGCTAGTGAGCATTGGTTGAGCAAAAGGAAAATTGCCTTGCTATATATTAATTTTAGGAAGCGTTTGTTACTGTCCTGTCCACTTTTTCTCAGCACAGTGAAGATTTTTCACTCATTGATTGCATCGAAATTTATAAAGTTATATGCAAAATTCATTCAGAATAAAGATATATACTGTAAAACACCCACAAACACGTTTAGGCATTGTAACTTAATATCTTCAGCGTTATTTGAGACGCTTCAATATATATTAAAAGAAATGATGAATTTCCAGGCGATGTGAAGGATATTATAATGGAAGCCATAGAAGAATACGAATCCAAAACCTGTTTGAAATTTCGTCCGACGACTGCCACAACTAGAGATTACGTGAAATTCACCATCGTGTCTGGGTAAGTGATCGTCTCCTGGAATTTTATTCTCGGAAATTGATTGTTTACTGTTAGCATATATTTCAGCAATGCTCTACTTGATTTTCGTTTTCAAGTTGATTAAACTGGTTGTAAACAGTCAACAAACCACATAATAGGGAGTTTTTGCATATCGTTTCATCCTCCGATAACGCTAGCGCTATCCGCTAAACTTGTTTTCGAATATAATGTGCATTGCACATGTCTACGTTTAGTGGGGGTTAATGGAGTACGCTTTTCCCCAAGTTTTAGCGAAGGCTAATTACGGTAAACCTTATTCATGAACACGATGGCGGACAAGTGCGATCGATTTAACATTCCAACTATAATGTGAATTAATATAGCCACCAAATAACTGAGATTTATTATGCTACTGGAGTTTTTAGCCCAAAATCTTGACAAAAACACTATTGGATGCCTTTATTTATTGAATATCGTACACGCATCCCAGGTTGTTTAATTGAATGTGAATCAATTAAATCCTTATTTTCTCTTGGTATCACCCTCTGTTGGCAGACAAAGAAATTTTTTATACACTTTTTTCCGCTTGAATCATTTTTCCCCGTATTTGCATTGCATTGCTTTTAGAAAATATCGTATAAAATGTTAAACAAAATGTATTTTTATAATTAATGAAATCCCCAAAAATAGTTATGAACAAATTAAAACATAATTTTTAATTTTAAACAAATTAATAACTAAATTACTGTTAATTTGTAAACAAATTTATTATCATTATTTGTTTATTATTATTTTTTCATGTATTTCTTCCTTTTGATTTTTTTTTTTTTTTCGTATTTGGATAACTTGAGGAAAATACGGTTAATTTTTTAACGAAATTAATTTTTAGAATTAATAAAACCTCATAAAATAATTATAGGCGAATTAAAAATCCAGGTTTGTTCACATCTAGTCTTCGCAGTGGATTTAATTTATTTATAAATATATATTTTATGAGGTTCTAATCATTTCTAACAATTCTTTTAGATAAAATTTTAGATTTTATTTTCTTAGCATTAACAAAAGAAAGAGTAATGAGATAATGTTTTCATATATACTACTATATACTATAAAATGTCCGATGACTTTTAAACATTCACGTTACTTTAGTTGAAACCGCTATGCGAAAACTCCCTATTATCCAAGGACTGGGGGCGGTAAATTAACGGGGGAACCCCCCCCCACACTTTCTCTTTATTTGGCCGTCGTTCGTCGTACAGCAAAGTTATATATACCATTGGTTTGCAAATAAAGTATATTTTAATTTACTATTATTTTAATTTGCATAAGGGTCGGTCTTCATATTTAATTCTGCATCAACTTCGTTTTTCTCTGTGGCAACACTCTATTTTGACTTTATTAAATGAAAGAAAACTTCAAATTACCCTCAATATAAATTTTCACCAATTTTCTACGATAATTTCCAGAGATATTGCGAATTCTTTTTTTGCGCGATTTTAAGGGACTTTCTGCAAATTGAAAAACGCTATTTGTAGGCTCCGAACTATTCGCCTTTCATTAATTTCACTCGCGACAGTTGAAAGAAATAAATATTATTTACAGAGAAGATATTGTTTCTAGTCTTGAAGTTTTTTGTATTGAGATTATCAGAAGTAGAAATTAGAATATTTAGTCAGTGCAAAGGTTCAAATGACCAGCGACTCCAAAAGTTCCTTGATCCGTATACTTGATTTAAAGAAAACATCCAGAACGACTGCTTACGATTTTGAAAATCTCTCTAGTTTTGAAATTGTTATTCAGTATTTGAAGGTTTTCTTAGACAGGTGAAAATTGCCAGGAGTGAGAATCTGTTCTCTGCTTTTCTGGCTACATGCATGAAAGTTACTCAGCTACGGTCGAACATGAAGAATGGTTTCATGATTGAAATTTTATTTGTTTGAATTTCATGTGAAAAACGCAACTACTTTTTGGTAGACCCAATGTTATCACTGTGTTTGTTATTTCACTTTCGTAATTTAATATTATTGTCTGCAGTGTGCAACATTTTTAGACTTTTGGCGGCATTTTAATTTACAGTCAGATGAAAATTTAGACAGAAAAATGTGATTTTGAATTTTTGTTGAATATTTGATAAAATAGGGGGAAGTCCACAAACCTGATGCTTCGTATATTAAAAAAGGTTAAATTCATGCCTGAAATGTTAGGGATGTTAGTTTTCAGAAATAGGACGTTATATTGGAAGACATACATCTACAGCATCTAATTCTATAAATGGAAAACATTTTATTTGAAGAGAAATAGTAGCGGACGCAACAATAGACGCTTTATAGATCATCATCAAACAGTACAAACCCCCAATTTATTTGCTTCAGAATTTGCTATTTTTTTATACAGCTAACTTTTACTATTTTTATGCAAAAGAAATCTAATTTACGTTTATTTTACGCAATTTTTTAAAAAAATTGTCCCTTAATAAATTTATATATGGTCCCTTAACTCATGAAAATAGCAGATTTTATTTAATAAACACTGCTCAAAACAATTAAAGGATATTGCGGATTTAGGTGTATCTTGTGGCTGGGGAACTTTTTAGCTGATTGATACATGGTCGACAGACGTAGTAGGTTATATGAGAATAAATTACACATGTTTGGCAGAAAAAAATGCATTTTATTGCACATTTGTCAAGAAAAAGAAAGAAAAAAACACAATTTGTGCATATGAGAAAAAAAGAATAAGAAAATGTGTTTTTTTCAAAGGAAATCATTTTCAGTAGGGGGTATGGTTTCCACGGACGGCCAGCAACGTTGAACACCTTTGAGGCATGGAGTCAATGAGGCTATTAATCACGAGTTGGGGTATTTTGTCCCACTCTTCCAGAAGAGCTCCTTCCTGTTCTTGGAGAGTTTGTGGGAGTGGTTGGCGGACAGCAACTCGTCTTCCTAGAGCGTCCCAAACGTGCTCTATTGAATTCATGTCTGGAGAACACGCTGGCCATTCCATTCGTACGATTCCTTCCTCGAAAAGGAAATCCTCCACCAGGTTAGCACGATGTGGCCTGCAGTTATCGTCCATTAAAATGAAGTCATCTCCGATTGCTGCAGCGTAAGGGACTACAAAGGTCTGAGGATCTCATCCCTATTACGGCGGCCAGTCAGAGGTCCATCTCGAATGATGTAGAGGTCTGTGTGCCCGTCAATGGAGATGCCACCATACACCAACACTTCCCCATCGCCAAAGCTGACACTTTCGTGCACGAACGCAGGATTATTCCTACTTCCACGGTCCCTCCAGATGAAAATACGCCTATTATCAGGATGAACTGAAAAACGGGACTCGCCAGAAAAAAGAACATTGCTCCATTCATTTCTTCTCCAGTTCACATGCTCTGTTGCCCACTCCCTGCGGTCGCGACGATGCCTTGATGTTAGTCTAACACATACCATCGGTCGGCGAGCATATAGACCTACACCATGGAGCCGGTTTCGGACAGTCTGAGTTGAAAGGTGCCAGTAGTGCCAGTAGCCGAGCGAAGGTGTTGTTGGAGAAGAGTAGCGTTTATATTCCGGTGTCTCCGAGCCTTTAACCCTAAATAACGACCTTCATTGGGCGTTGTTGCCCGTCTGCGACCTTGCCCTGGTCTTCGGCCTGCACTTCCAGTCGCCAAAAACCGGTTCCAGATCCTGGAAATCACACTTTGTGACACTCCAATGGCTTGCGCTACTTCGGCTTGAGTTTGGCCCCCTTCTAACCTACCGACAACTCTCCAAGCTTCTGAATCGGTTAAATGACTTCGCTGAGACATCGTACTCATCGAAACACAGCAGTCACTGAATGACGATCATCCTTGTCTTCATTGTCTTTTATTCAGTTGAAAGTCCAATTTCATTCGCTGCCGCTGAAGCGACGTTTTTGACGTCGAACTAAAAATTAGCATACTCCACAGTTTGAAAATCAGAAAAATTTGCATTTGTGATTCTCTCCTTACATTTTCGGCAAAAAAAAATTTCGCTCATATCTTTATTTTATATAAAACTTACAATATCCCTTAATTGTTTTGAGCAGTGTAAATTAAACTATTTTGCATAAAATGTTGAAATTTTGCACAGCCATGAAATATTACTTTCTGCATCTATTTCCATCGAAATTTGGCTAGATCGCTTTAATATTTTTGTTTTAATATTAATTTAATAATTCATAATTCATATTAATATTTTTATTAAAAATTATAAAATAGTAAATTATATTTGGGTCGTTTAGTTCAATAGTACTAATAAAAATCAGCTTCTTATTATCAATATTATATGAGATATGAATTTAAAGTATGAAAAAAATATTTTAACATAGGGGGAGGGGGATTTTGGAAGCTCATAACTCACTCATTTTCAGCTCAACTGTATTGAAAATTGGTATCCGGGGTTAAAATGAACCAATTTTTTTAAATATAAAGTGAAATCTAGGGTTTGCTATTGGGGGGGAGTTGGTTCGAATTTTAATATGAAGATGACTCCTTATGCAATTTTTATGTATAGCAAATTAAAGTGCACGTTAGTCGTGAACGATTGCCATGACGACATACTAAGAATGTGCATGCAGATATAAAAGTAAAACAATTTTGCTGGGGCGGCAAGTTTTAATTTTACCTATGGGCGTTATGGACCTGAATGCGGATCTGATTTCGGCCTATTTTTGAAGGCAAATTTTCTGCTTATGAACTTTTTTTGTAAGTTCCATGAAACATATAGGTTGGCTTTTGATATTAGTTCATAGAGCAGCTAGTGAATAAATATTTTTGAAGGCAAATTTTCTGCTTATGAACTTTTTTTGTAAGTTCCATGAAACATATAGGTTGGCTTTTGATATTAGTTCATAGAGCAGCTAGTGAATAAACATTGTTTACTCTCTAACGTGCCGTGAGGGCACAAAACTCTGACATTTTGACCGCTTTGATTAACGCGAACAATAAATTTGATTTCAATAAAAATACTTAAGATTGATGAGAGATTCCTTTACTTTATAGCACAAAATTTCCCGTAAAAATTATCAATTACTTGTAAAATCGATGTTAGTATTTCTTTTATGAGTACGGGCATCTGCTGAGAACTGGAGAATACGACGAAAATATATCCGTATTCGGGTAAACCATCCAGATGGGCCCGACGCTGGAAAAATGCAGCCATTGCACTATCGATTGAACGACCAACAATGCACCTGGTGCCAGCAACTGGTAACTGATAATGCACCAGTTACTAGTTGCTGGTAATTAAATCGAGCGATGGCAACGGCTGCACTTTTTCAGCATTGGAAAATAGTTGCGCTTCAAAGAGTTAATTTTTTGTCTGTTTACTATCAGTGGTTTGTTTTTAAAGCAGTTTTTTATTTTTTTTTTTTTTTTTTTTTTTTTTTTTTGTCTTTTGACACCTATGGCTTTTGAAAAGAGACACCCTTAATTACTCTTTATAGGTTTGAATTTCTTATTTCATTTCATTTCATTTTTTTTAGATGCTGGTCTTCCGTGGGGCGTAAAGGGGGTGAACAGGAAATTTCGCTGAGTGCTGGCTGCCATGACAAGGTGTCAGCTGTCCACGAACTAGGGCATGCTATTGGACTCTGGCACGAGCACAGCAGATCAGACAGAGACGATTACTTGGAGATTCAATGGGACAACATCAAGCCAGGTGAGTGAGGATTCCTCTTTATTTCCCTTAGTTTAAAGATTGGTTTGTGAATTCATCTCTGTTCTTGGCTGCTGTTGGGCACTGCGTACACTGTAACAATCACAGATTCAAAAAGAGAGTTCGTTAGGCCAGTCGCACTTTCCCTTTTTTTTAGAGAACACTTCATCCTTTCAGAGGCAATGTCGGCGTCAGTATATCACCAGTTTACGCTTATTTTAAGTGTAAAAAAATACTTGATTAAAAGCGTTACCGTTTTTCACTCTTTCTACTGCTAACAAATGGCAACAGTATTCTATCTCGCAAAGAAACAAGTACATTCACAGGATGTTTCATAAAAGAATAGGGCATTACTTTAACAACTGATAGTACACATCCAAACAAACATCTGTTTTCAGAAAACGCACAGTCGGAATTCAAACGCAAAGGCGCTAGAGGGCCCTGAAGTTGCTGTTGCTCTCCATGGATGAACGTACTTTTCACGTGAAAGTGCATTTAACATCCGTGATCAACACGTACTGGCAGATGTAAATCCACATACACGTCAAGTATACGCTTTTCCATGTTTTGGCAAGAATAATTGGCAACCACATAGTAGGACTTTGCCTTCTGCCCGAATACCTTGATGGGGGTTAAGAACTTTTTAAATGGACTGGAGGTGGCTATTGGAGGCCTCCAATGGGCCAAGTCGGGCGCATGCGCCAAACTTGGCACATTGAAGGATTTCATGGGGCGCATCTCATCCTTGTGCCTACATCTTGTTTTGAGACAGATTGAAGACTTTCGAAATAATTTCGTGCCTGGAAATATTTTACTTATAATTTATGATGCTACGTCAAAAGGAAGCATTTCTACATTCCAAAATAGACTGTCACCAAAACTATAGAACGATCTCTGATCCTCCACTGAATATCCGAAAAATCAATTCTAGAATTCCCTTCATCAGAACAACAGTTTCAGTTTCTGCACGTTATTACTTTTCCTCTTCTATATTTAAACCTATCAGTGGTTCAATTTTCCAACTCTACCCGTGAACGTAAGGAAGTAAAAAGGTGCTTGAGTTGTATGGCGCATCTGAACTTCCCTATGAAAAAAATTCGCGCATGATAGGCAAAAGGCTTGTTTGCCAGGAGAGGACAGCTTACATCACTGAATGTGTCGTTTAAAACTGCATACGTCCTTCTCGGAGTTTCCAGCCACAATTTGTATCCTTATCAGAAGGGGGACTTCTGAATGTTGGAACCCCTCGGAAACTGCTAGCGAACGCCGAGAGGAATTTCGGAACCACGGATTTAACGTGTTCGTGCACCGCATGTACACAGCGGTCTTTAGTGGTACGTCGGAATCGAACCCGCAACCTTCCGGTTACAAGTCCAACGCTTTAACCAGTGCGCTGCTACGACCGATATGCGAAAGGTTGGCCACCGTTGGACTAGAATTTAAAAATTTGGGATCTCGGTTGCATTATGCCTGAAATTAAAAATAAAAAAAGCTTCCCCCCCCCTTAGTTCTTGGGAGGGTAAACTTCCTCTCGGCTCGACTACAGTGGGACCGTGGACGCTAACGGAAACTGGTGCACGTAAAATCTGTCGTGGTTCCAAAGTCCTCCAAGTTGTTAAACGATACCTCTGGAGGGGCCGATTTCAGGGGGTTTGTCCCTCCCTGGAATTGGTTCAAAATTAGGGTACCACGGGCTAAATCGTACTTCCTCCCACTGAGGCCCTCAAAATGGAAGGCGCACCCCCTCTGCCCATCGTCTGCTCTCGGGGGGGGGGGATCTGACACCGCCGTTTGCGGTTGTCAGGGGGCATCAGAAACAAGAACAGAAACAGTCCCACCCTTAAAATTTTGCCACCCTAGGCTGCGACCTACTCTGGCGTAATTAGAAGTATGGTCCGAGCGTGATTATTATTTCTCGACTGTCTCCAAATGGAAGATTGTGCTTATCACTCGGTGGACCTCATCCAGTTTTCTGTGCTCATAGGCTCCGAACACAACTTCTTGAAACTGAAGCCGTGGGAAAACAACCTGCTTGGTGAGGAGTTCGATTACAAGTCCATCATGCTGTACGGAGAGTATGCGTTCGCAAAAGACCGAAAGTCCATGACGATGAAGCCCAAGAAGGAAGGAGTGGTCATCGGGCTCATTAACGACAAGCCTGGACTCAGCGACAGCGATGTCAGGAGAATCAACAAGCTCTACCAGTGCTTCGGTGAGTCTAATTTAACAACCCTTTGACGCGCGGCGGTTGCGAAGTGAAACCACTTTATTTCAGAGTTTTCACTGATGCTAGTCGTAAAACAAAATATGGTTTAATAGTCCCAACGCTGGAAAAGTGCAGCCGTTGACATCGATCCATTTAACTACCAAGAACATGGCGGTCGATCGAATGGCCCATCTGGCACCACAGAGCTAAAGAAGTTTTTCTGACACAGATGGCTGTGCGGCCGGGCACAGCCAGCTGTGTCAGAAAAACTTCTGAGTGCGCTACAGTAGTAATGTCTTATTTCTATTTGAGAAGATATTCGAGAGAACTTCTTTCTGTATTTCATAAAAAAGCGGAACCACTTTTAAAATATCGGATCATTATTTTAGAACAATATATCTTCGGCAGATCCAGGATTCGATTTCAGCGGATTCCGAATTCGCACGAACCCTATTTCTGTGACAGATATGCCTGTTGCTGTTATTTAAGTTCAAATTTATTTAATGAATTCTGAAAAGATTTAGATTAGTTATAGCTATGCACGTCTCAATTGTACGTTTATCTGTATAATTCATTGAAAATATAAAACTCCTAAAATGTACACCCTCTCAAAAAATATTCCTATAAAAGTCGAAAACTTCTTAAAATTTCGTATTTTTAAATTTATTTATCATAAAATATAAATACGGCCACGCATAGCTACAATTTTTAATATTTCTTTAAAAAAAAATTTTTTAAGAATTTTTTTTTTTCTGTCGAGTTGCACGGTTTTAAAAAACAAACTGAATATTCGCAAACGCGAAATAGGAACTTTCGCTTATACTCGAATATTTTTTTGACAGGATATGCACTAAGAAAGGATTAAAGAATGAGCGGAGGGGTTGGGACCCCTCCCGAGAAAAAAAAATTAATGTAAAAGATCCTATTTTACTTCCAAAAAATGGGTGTGTATGTGAATCTTCCAACTAACTGCCTACAAAATTGCATTAATCTGTCGCTTATATACACTGGTGTTCAAAATAAAGGTTACAAACATAAAAGATGAGTTTTTAGACAAAAAGGTGGCTTTAATGTATGGTGATTTTATATAGGACAGGATTTAGGACAGGAAATGGGGAGAGAAGTCACTGACGTATATAAGGGGAGATTAGTTGGTCTAGACCCCCCCCCCTTCTTAGTCTACGGGAAAATGCAAATTTGTCAAATATCCACCTGTACAAACTCTATATTTTAATGGGTAATAAAAATATGTAATTTAAATTATTTTTTACAAATTACAGAAAAATTTATCGTCAATCAAATTTTACAGTAAGAATGGACCCCCCTACCCCATAGCTGGACCCTTCCATCTGAAAGCTGTAGCTACGTCCTTCTTGGAGGGGTAACAAAAATATTTGCACAGAATTTTAGACCAATATGCAAACGAGAGCAGCAGCATTAGTCAAACTGGGGTACTTCATAAGTCTTTACTGTTAAGAGATGCGGCCATGTCATGCATCCATTCAAGCGTCCCATGGAGCTCTCATACTGTTAATGAGGCCATTGATCAATGATTGTGGCAATCATTTCCCAAACGCAGATTTTAACGTCTGAAGAGTCCTTTTAAGGAGGTTGTCGACACATTATGGATCTTCCTAGAGCATTCCACAAGTACTCTATGGGAATGAGGTCTGGAGACCTCATTGCCCAAACCGTTTGGATGAATACCTTCTTTAATTTTGTAACTTTAATTTTGGACGCCAGTTTAATGTACTTAAACGAATTTTTGTTTCTTGTAACTAAACAAACATGTTTAAAAGATTGCACAAAACTAGATGAGCTGTGTAAAATAAACTTGTCTTGATGTTCTGTTGTTGACGGAAAATAATATCAAATGCTGTAGAAAGGTAGATGGTATTTTTTAAAAAAACAAAATCATTCAGCATAAAATCGTACATGTAATTCTTTATTTTTTATTATACGCGTTTTCAAGGAAACGAGAGACCACCCCCACCTGATGTTCCAGATTTCACTTGCGACTTTGAGACAGATATGTGCGGACTTGAAAATCACGAAAATAATCTAAACACCCAATGGTCCATCAACAAAGGAGAGCTTGGAGGAAGAACAGGTACTATTTTTACTCTTTTTTTTTGTTGCTGTCTATAATGAAAATGGCGTAGGTGACCACCAGTCCTTTGTTTGTTTCTGGGCTTCCAAAATAATTTTCAAGGAATGAAATCCAATTGTTCAACAAAAACTTTTAAAGCGGGAAGTGAACTAGAGGGAATTAGAACTTTAAGAAAATTTCTCCTTTTATAAAGAAAGATATCAAATTATTTAAGCAAATTTGTGAGTTCTTGTAAAAAGGCATCACCCTTGAGTCATCACTATTTAAGGATTAAATAATGTTTCATCTGAGTACTTTATTATTTTAGTTATCTTAACTTTTCCAAACAAGTTGTGCTTATAAGCTTTAAAAGGGTTCTTTAAATAAAAAATAAGTACATTTAATTAATCTGAAGAAGCCAAAGAGTGAAACGTCTTAAAGAAAAACAATGAAAATCTCAGTAACTCAGTATTAATCCTGAGTTCTGAGAAACGATTCAGCAAAAATGAAACAGACAAAGTGAATTAAAAATGATGAAATAGTCATCTTTGGTTTCTTATGTTAAGCATAAATAAAGTAAGCAATTCATTTTTTTATAGTGTACTTACTCTTTCGTATATCTAACCCAGACTTATGTTATGAGACATTGCCCATTTTAAAAGTTAATGTCTCGAAGTGGATTTAAAAAAAACCTTTTTCGTTTAAATTAAAAAGTTCATGCATTTTCCCGCTCTAAATGGGTCATTTTATGCCCCTGTCAGACATACTAGTTATGAGTTTTTAATGCTACACAGAATTTGTACTAGCAACGTAAAAGTAATCTTTTCCCTGCTCATACAGAAAGAGAAATGCTGAAAAAAGGGGCATTTTAAAAACTGTGCAAAAATCTGCTCAAAGGACAGGCTTAGTTTCATTAAATTATCAACAAATAAAGAATGCTAGATAAAAGCCCCTTGTGGTTACGGGTAGGTAATTAAGGATTTGATGAACCCCTGGGTATGTTGCCAAAAGTGATTTAAATCCGATTTGCTGACAATAAATATTTCGCGGTCTTGTTTTCTTGGAACTTTTTTCATTCGCTCATTACTCATAAGTAACATTTTAAATTTTAAGATGAAATCAGTTACGTTACTCAGCTACCACAGAAAAAAATATTAGAGGAGATGAAGACCTCAATTCCCTACGGAATTAGTGCCTATGCTTGCTCTGTGTAATCGATAGTTGCTGTATAGCTTTATTCTTATGAGACCTATTTTCTTTTTTTTTTCAGGAAGTTACCTGTCAGTCAATGCTAAAGATGCCTCATTCAGGAGAGTGCGACTAGTATCGCCGTTCTTTGGTGCTTTTGGCCGCAAGACGGCATGCCTCAGCTTCGATGTCTTCTTCAATGGCGACGGAGTTGCCTCACTAGACGTCATGATGCACAGCATCAAAACATCTAAGCTGGTCCTTAAACATGTCGAAAAGAAGGAAGAGTGGCAGACAATCAAACTCAATGTCGACCTCGAAGGAGATATAAAGGTTTGTCACTGTATAGCTTTTTCTAATTTACAAATATCTAAAATCGTGTTATATAACCAAATCAAAGCCAACAGTAAAGAAATTCTGTAAGCTGATACGGGCATTAGCTAGCAAATTCGCAAAGTACTTAGGAGCCATTGTAGAACTGATCAACGAAGATTGTGGCCAACGATTGCAACTGATTGGTGACTGTTTCAGTTAAAGAATCGCCTATCAGTAAAAATACACATGCCAGCAAAATTTTAGTCTAAGCCAACGTAAAATTTCTAGGGAGGTTCTAAGTCATAAAAAAAGACAATTTTACCAATTTAAAGTGTATAATAAAGTAGAATGCTATTGTCGTATAGTGATACTTGGTAGGTGAATTATTTTCACATGTTGCATGCAAAAATCTTAAAATACTACGTTATTGCACTCCATATAAATATACCGGCATCCTTGGCACGTATTAAAAATGATACTTGCAAAACACAGCACGGAGGAACGAGCAGTAAATATCTTAAACTTGCATTGTTTCAGAACGATGACTTCATAACTTAATGATACGATCGGATATCTGACACAAAATCATCCGATTAGATTTTTCCTTTTTCAACATCTCAAAAAATCACATTTGGAGATTCACTAAAAAAAAAAAAAACAACGAAGATGTCCCACAAAATTCTTTTACTCACATAACGATGTCGTAGAGAAAACACATTCGCCTTCTTAGCGCGCGTCGTTTTACATCTCGCTTAAAGAGAGCCCACAGAAATTCGAAACACGGAGCACAAAAATACTGGATAAAAATTTCAGTAAATCGATGGCAAATCAGCAGCACACATTTCTTTTTTTAAGTCGTATTTTTATTCATTTTCCCCACAATTTAGCATTTGTAGATTATAGAATTACAGTATATATTCAAAGAAAGAAAACTTGGGAAAGCAATCACCATGCTGTTCATATAATGCGTCAGTGGCGGAGGTCGCCCACTTCGAAAAATGAAGGACCTCGCCACACCAATATCAACACTCCAACTGCCAAAAGACCGTTACGAAAAGCCTAGGCAATACAAAAAAGGTAGTACACAGTAAAAAAATTCAGAAACGTTACACACTTATAGTGGAAAGGTTTCCGAAAGTATAGCGTAACCTACCGTGCTCTACTCGAACTCACGATTTCGGAAACATAACCCATATTTCGGGGTAAAATATTTACGGGGAAAGGAAATCTTTATTTGGGACTTCGCGTGCATGCGCCAAGTACCAAGATACAGAAGGATAAGAGTGAACGCGTCTTCCCTATTAGCACAGATGGTCACAAAAGAGTCGCTGTGACGTCACAGAGGGTCACAATTGTCACAGGACTGTCACATTGTAACTTGCAGGGCCCGATTGTGACCAACAGGGGCCCGGCATTGATGAATTTGGGGGTCCCCATCTATAAAATTTGTTTTCTTTTTCATAATATTTTAACATATAAAAGAATATTTCAGAACAACATTTGAAACTGGGGGCCCTGGGCTAAGTCCCGATTCGCCCATGCGATAATAAGGGTCTGGTAACTTGTGAGTGATGTAACTCCACTGTGTGGTCACTGCGAAGTTTATTTGTGACCACTCACCAGGTGACGTCGCCGGATGAATACTTAAATAAAACAGACATTATCTCCTGAAAACAATTTATGTGGAAAAAAAAGATTTAAGATTTTTAATTTATATTTATTAATTATGGTATTTTCTCTCCATTTATAAAATACTTCAAAAAAATTTTATATTTCCAAAACAAGCCATACCACAACAGCAGTCAGTTTACTTTTAAAGCGAGTTCCGGCAAGAAAATCATAGCGTCGAGGTAAGTTGCTGTCCTATGGGCCCGTCCGTCCAGGGTTCAATTCTGATCGCTGGTCCTGCGCGCTCCTTCCGTTAGAGTTTGGTGCTGTCATTTAATTTATGTTACTCGAAACGCTTCATCTACTGTTACATGTTACTTTTTCTGAAAAACTCAGAAAGTTTACTCTTTAATTCGGAAACCTTTGTGAAATACACGGAAAGGTTACTCGAAATATACAGAAACGTTACCCATCTTTTTCAGAAACCTTACCTAAAAAGCAGGAAAATATGTAAATATTTTTCCGACATACGCAGAAACGTTTCTAAATACTTTACCCGCATGGTTCGGAAACGTTTCTGCAATTTTGAACTACAAGAGCTGCCCCATTTTTTGGGGTAACGTTTCCGAATTTTTTTTTACCGTGTAGTAAAAATCTCTCATTCGGGAAAGTTCGAGAGGTTACCAACATACGCTTCTCACAGCGGAAGAGAAACCGCAGAAATTTTTACAGTTTGCCAGAACAGACAGCATATGTAAGGAGAGGCGCCATTTGTTATTATTTTATTTTATTTTATTTTATTTTATTTATTTATTTATTTATTTATTTTTTGAGCAGTAGAGCAGATGAGAAGATACGTGAGAAAAAAATTGAAGCGAGTTCTTTTGGGAAGAGACACAGGAAAGGGAAGAAATTCTGATTTTGACGATTAGAATAAAATTATTAAAGTAATTAAAATATTTCAAACATAAAAAATCCTATGCGATATAAGAGCAACAGGACAGTTATACTTTAACAAACTCTTGGGGGTACTGAAGCCCCCTAGCCCCTCTCTATTGGATACGCTATAGCCGGCAGTATTAGTATAAGGTGATACAAAAAACCTGTATTCTGTTTCAGTCTACTGACCCCTTCAAAATTCACTAGAAGTTGAATTGTTACTTCTAAGTGTGTGAGTTTAAACAAATCTTTTGCACGTTTAAACTCACAGTGTATGAAGTATTTCTTCCGAGTTTCAAAAATAAATGTATAATGAAATGTTTTGCGCGATTTTTGGAACCTTATATGTTCTAAATCAATTACTTTCTTTGTTTAATAGTTTTCACTCGATGCTCGCACACGGACAACTCAGGGAGATGGAATTATCGCTGTAGACAACATCCGATATAGTTTGAAGAAATGCGACTGAGCCTCTAATCTCAAAGATGTAAAGAGAAATGAATTGTCAGATCATTCTTCTATTTTCTCCTGAACAATAAAGAAATTTAAAGCTTATCGAAATGTCAAAGTGTGTCGTTTCTTTTCTATCTTTTTTCTCCAGTTTATGCTTTTATGAAGGATGCTATAAACTCAGTCTGTTGATGACACTAATATTCGATAACGATTCTAATTTCGCCCACATTTCCCATTTCCATTCAACCTGTTAATTTTTAACGTAAATTTTGTTGCAATTTACAGTTTTTAAAACTTTATTTATTTAAAAACTGCGACTTTTGTTATTAATGAGCGCACATCAATCTTAATTATTTAGAAGTTTTGCGAACTACCACTTTGAAAAATGTAAAGCACAATTACAACATGATCTGTCCTTTTTGGGAAAAAAATGTAAACACTGCTTGGAAGCAATTATTTTATCCAGATTGTGCTGATGCTTCCAGTGATAAATACATTTCTGACTTAGTTAAATGTACAATTGCTAATTTTTTCTTTGAAAATATGTATCAAATTGACGAAAGAGTTCTATTTTACTTCGTCACTTTTTTATTAATTAGTAAAAACTTTATTGACTAATTAACAAAATTGATTAATGGGTCATTCCACGTCAGTTCAAACAGTGCAGTTCACCTCGCTAACTAAGATTTTCCTCAAATTTTATAGCGATGATTTATAGGATAAGATAACCGCAAATCTCAATTTTGTAGGTTCTACGATAATTAATTATCGAGACATTAATTATGCAAATTTTTAAGTTTTCTGCAAGCTACGCCATTTTTTTTCTCAATTGTTTAAGTAACTCCTTATCTGTAGAGGTTATACTGAAGTGAAAATTTGTTTCTAAGGGTAACTTTTTAAGCTGATTCCAAAAACATTATCAAAATTTGCGTATCTTCTACAGTTTATGCATGAGCACTGCATTTGCTGAAGAGCATAATGAATTTTTTTCGGCATGTTTGATCAGAAGCACATTTTTTGGTATGGCACTACATCCCCCCAAAAATTCATCTTGGCTTTCTGTTCAGAAGCTGAGCAAAAAAAAAAAAAAAAAATGATTAAATTTTAATGTGGCTTTTCGTACATTTTGTCTAGTAATAAGTGTCAAAGAAATGAATATGCAATTTAGAACTTATAATAGTACTTTATTCATCGGGAGGGATATGTAGGAGGGTGTACTGTTACTGTGCTACAAACTATTGGAGCCCGGTGAAAGTGTAACTGCTGAATGCTATAAACAACAATTGCTGCGACTGAAGCAGGAAATCGTAAACGTCCATTTACTTGCAAAGGTTTGCAGCCCGTCAATTTGCTCCATGACAATGCAAGGCCTCATGTTGAGAAAACCGGTCAAGGACACGTTAATAAAGTTTGGCTGGGACGTTTTGGAACATCCGGCGTATAGCCCTGACATAACTCCTTTGGACTATCACCAACTTCAGCCGATGAACAATGCTTTGTTTTCTCTACGCTTTACCACAGTGGAAGAAGCACGAAAATCTGCTGATTACCATAGGCGTAGAGTTATATGGGCCCGTGGGGCTCGAGTCCCCCCAATAAATTGTGAATAGGGGCTGAGCCCACCCAATAATTTATCACTAAATACAGAAAACTAATTTATACTAACATAAAAAAAAGTATTCACGCCATTTACAAATGTTTAAAAAAAACCTTTACTTGTACTTTTAAAAATTTCCTTCTTTTGATTTCAATCATGATTTAGTATTCATTGTGACGCCCTGTAACACAAAATGTTACTATAAGCTGCTCTCGCCAGGCTCTGGTTCATTAAAATCAGATTATGCAATGTAAAGTATGAAATGAAGAAAAGTTCAGATGTGTCTAAAATGCACTATCTCATCGAAAATGTTTTTTTTTTTCCCTTTGGATTTTTTACTTTGCTTTTATATTTAACTTATAACATGGTAGGAAGATACTAACATGGATACTTACCTTATATTGGTGTAGAATTCTATGGACCCATAGAGATCGAGCGCCTCCAATAATTTACACTTATATATAGTAAGTCATAGCTGCCAACTACTACGGAAATATAACCACTTTTTGTAAACAGTATATTTTAATTATTTTTTTCAAAATAGTAACCAGCTCGCGCGCGCATCACAAAAATTTTTCTATATTTTAAGCCGAAAAATCATGTAGAAAAAGTGGTTAATTATATTCCGTAGTAGTTGGCAACTATGAGTAAGTTATATGTACGTGAATCAGTGGCGTAGCCAGAAATTTTTCATTGGGGGGGGTTACGACTTTTAACTCATATGTATATACGCCATTGACGTGAATATATGCGGTTGTGGGACCCGGCCCCCCCAATAATTTTGAAAACTTTACGCTTATGCTGATTACTTCATCGCATCAAAGGATTACTACTTCTGCTCTCCTACTTGTGCACTACCTGACCGATGACGGAAGATGCTGGAAAATAATGGAGATTACTTTGACGAATAAAGATATTATTATAAGTTATAAATATCATATTCAATTCTTTGACAAGCTCTTTAAAACTTACTAGACAAAATATACGAAAAGTTACATGAAAATTTGATAATTTTTTTACTCGGCTTCTGAGCAGAAAGCCAAGATGACATTTTTGGGGGGATGCAGTGGTATACCATCTTAACAACATATAAAAATATAAAAAGTGTTTCTGATCAAACATGTCGAAAAAAATTCATGATATTTTTTAGCAAATGCAATGCTCATGCATAAACTACAGAAGATACGCACATTTTGGGAACATTTTTTGAATCAGCTTAAAAAGTTACCCTTAGAAACAAATTTTCACTTCAGTAACTTTACAGGTAACGAGTTATTTAAGAAATTCAGAGAAAAAAAAATTGCGTATCTTGCAGAAAACCTAAAAATTTGCATACTTAATTTCTCGGTAATTAATTATCTTAGAACATTCAAAATTAAGATCTGGAGTTATACTATTCTATAAATAATTTACACAAAATTTGGGAAAAATCTGAAATGGCGTAGTGAGCTTTTTCCAATTTTGTGTTTGATTTGACGTGGAATGACCCTAATACTAAAGTAAATTTTCTATCGAGAAAGCAACATAGAAATTGGTGGATGTGCACTTTAAACAGTACTCCAAAAAGAGTTACGTCGATAAAATTAGATTTCATAATATTGAAAGTCTGGTGTGAACACAACATGACTTACTTGCACGCATTGGCGGTTTTACGGGGGGGTGGGTAATGGGGGTAATTACCCCTCCCAGGATTTTGAAAACGAAAATGAAAAATAATTCTGCATGGGGAAATTCACTGGGGTGAAATAAACAAATAACACTATCTACATGGCAAACATAGGAACTCTTCAAATATAACAATAATTTTGATCGATGGGGGGGGGGGGGGGCAAGGATGCAAGATTATTATTTTCGGTAGTTACATACTTCATAAATTATGTGATTAATTAAACATTTATTTCACATTTGATGATTAATTAAACATTTTATCTTGATTTATAAAGGAAGATGTCCTGACTGACTCACTGACGATCATCGCCCAGCCAAATCTACTGGAGGTACAGACATGAAATTTTAGGAGCTTGTAGCTTCTGTGCCTGCTCCCGGCGTCATTTTAAAAGCGATTTTTAAAAATTCGAACCCAGACGGGGATGGCGGCCCAAAACGTTCTTTTCACGTTTTCCTAAATGATTCAGTGTTAAAAAGAGATAGCCATACAATTCTTGCTTTAAAATGTAACAACACAAATACCTAAAAGTTGTTTTCACGGTTTTTTAGAATTCGTACCCAAACGGGCGTAAGGGACGAAACGTTATTTTCACATTTCTCTTGATATATGAGAGGAAAAATAGAAATAGCTTTAAAATTCTTGCTTAAAGGTATAGGGAATACAGATGCTTAAAATTCGTTTTCTGGGTTCTTTAGAATGCTCATGAAAAGGAGGATAAGGGGCCAAAACGTTATTTTCGAATTTGCCATTATATCTCAAAGGGAAATATAGTCATAAAATTCTTGCTTTAGACTGTAGCGAACAAGGATGCCTAAAAATCAGTTTCAGGGTGTTTTAGAATTCGCACCCAAGTGGGTGTAAGGGGCCAAAACGTTCTTTGAAGTTCTTTTCACATTTCCCTTCATATGTCAGAGGAAGAAGAGATAGCCTAAAATTCTTGCTTAAAAATATAGTGAACACAAATGCCTTAAAATTATTTTCAGGTTTTCTTAGAATTCGCCTCATAACGGGGATAAGGGGGTCAAAATGTTGTTTAGAAATTTTCCATCATATCTCAAGGGGAAAAAGAGATAGCCTCAAATTCTTGCTTTAAAATGTAGCTAACACGAATGCATAACAGTTATTTTCAGAGTTTTTTAGAGTTAGAGTTCAAACTGTTGTGAGGGGCTAAAACGTTATTTTCATATTTGTCTTCATATATCGAAGGAAAATGAAGATAGCCATAAAAATCTTGCATTAAAATGTAACGAACATAAATTTATAAAAATCTTTTTCAAATGTTTAAAAAAATTGACCATTATAAAGGGTAAGTTGACAAAAAAAAAAAAAGTGTCTTTTAAGTAATATTTAGCTCTTGGGTGCTGTAAATTTCAGGACAAAGATTTTTGTCTACCTGGTGAATGGGCGAATCAAGTTTCAAGGGTTGTCAGATTAAACAAGAAAAATCCCCAAGGTTTACCATTTTTGATGATATATCACGAAAATTGGCATAAATGAAATAAGTCCCCGAAGCGATATCTTCCATCTTTGTCGAGTGCCCCACCAGTGGCCAAGCGCATAACGCGCTGCGCTGGGTGACGGAAGATGTTTGGTTCAAAACCAGGTCGCGTCCGCGACTTAACCGTTCGGAATTTTCCGTGGTTTCCTCTGAAACTTAGCGTAAATACAGGTTAGGACTTTTAGAAAGACCCCCCCCCCCACACACACACACATGGAGGGCACCCCGCCATTCGGCCTAGAGCCCACATGTTGCTAATCGGCGGTATTCCCACAACACAATAAAACACAACCATCTTTGTCGAGAAATTGCCTAACCCTATTGTTTATTTAATGGAGATATTGGTGTCTATATTCGAGTAAATAAAGGTGAAGTATAGTCAGAATATACGTGGCGGGAATTAGGCGATTTTAACATAGATTTAAATTTTGAAGAACAAGAGGACAAATACGCGGGGAATGTGATGCACATTCCAAACAGTATTTAAAAAAAAAATCAAGTATAGATAGACTATGCCTGAAGAATATTCTAAAACAGTTTTTGTAGACGATTAAATATATAACCAAAATTTGTTTTATATTTATTTACTTATTTTGATTTGTTGTTGTTGTTGTCGTATCCATGGATAGACGACACTATCCATGGAAAGAAGGGTGCCATTGCCCCCCGAGGTGGTTGGACTTCTACTTGTTGGTCTGTAATTTTGAGCCGATTCCAGATGAGGGACCAACCACCACCTGAAATCGGCACCCTCAGAGGTATCTTTTAACAACTTGGAGGACATTGGAGCCACGACGAATTTTATGTGCACCAGCTCCCTTCAGCGTACACGGTTCCACTGCGGACGAGCCGAGAGGGAGATGACCCTCCCAAGCACTGGCCAAGCCGGATGCTTCTTCACTTGCCTTGTTCTTGTGTTCTTATAGGAACGGAGTTTAGCGCCAAGACCATTGCGGGACTATTTTCATTTGTACTTGTTGGTTTTGACAATATCCATTCCGTGCGAAGAATGGCTGCTTCAGCTAGTTTACATATATGAAGTGTATTGTACAGTCAGAAGGGTCCCCTTTCCATTGTGCGCCCTCCCCTCCCAGTAGTCAATCCTTCTCTGAGACACAGTTTATTTAAAATTATAAAATATCATTACCCCTCCCAGACTGCAACTCTAGAACCGCCCTTGCTTGCACGTCATCACTCTTGAGTATTTTGCTGAAGTGAAATTTGTTATTTTTAATATTTGGGTTATGCTGGAAAACAGTTTGAGTATTCTTGAAAAAAACTAGATACTAATCAGTTAAAAAAAAAAAAAAAACCTGGGAGTCATTATTAGTAGCTGCGTATCCGTTCTCCTCACGGTAGGAAACGAATAGTTTTCTTACACATATAATTCGAATTAAACCCAGTGTTGTGGAATCTCAAGTGAAAAATTATTTGAATCGTGAAGAAAAGTTGACGTACACCCTCCAAAAATGTATTCGAGCAAGAGAGAAATTTCCTATTTTAGATTTGCGGAAAATAATTGAGTTTTTGAAAAACGCACAACTTTTCCGAAATATGGAAAGTCATATTTATACATAGCTTAATTCATATTCTATGATAAATAATTTTTCATATACGAAACCAACGTAGGAAATTTCTCTCTTGCTCGAATACTTTTTTTGGGGGGTGTACATCATTAGTGCAAATCTGAGATGATTGCAATATGATGACACAAAAATTACGGCAGTGTCACTGGCGATCAAAAAAGAAAGAACTTTACGGTATGCAGACGAAACTTTTCACTTTCGAAATGCCCTATTTCTACATCATATAATTCTGGTTTTTTTTTTTTTTTTTTTTTTTTTTTGTTTAGGTTTAATTTATAGCATTAAGATATACCTCATGAATAACATTACATGATGTGTACAACTATTTTATTTTATCCTGAATTTCGTAAAGCGTGGATAATGCATTAGCGCAGTTAAATTGTAGATGACTTTACTGAATTTTACCTAACAAAAAAGTCTTAAAATATTGTTGATACCTTAAATTTGAAAAAAAAATATTACATCATGCATAGAGGTGATCTAGACAAGCAATGTCGCCGATGGGAAACCGACAAGCAATTTTTTATCCGAAACTGCCACTCTATAGTCATCGGGCCTTGCAGGTCTCCCAGTGGTTTACATTTTACCAAAATTCCTATAAATATTTGCGTAATTTAGATGTGCCTTTACATAATCTAAGGAAAATTTGAATAATTCTTGATCTTGAATTAATCGCATAATTTACTTCAAATTTCCTATATTAGGGTGTAGACGGGGCAGGGGATGGGATCCCCCTTTGCCCCCTCCCACAAAATTTGGATTTGAAAAGAAATATCTACAAAAAAAAAATGTGAGTGTATATTATATAAAATCGTTTGTAATATTTAAATAATTAAAAAACTGTGTTTAAAATAAAGAAAAGAAAATCTATTTGAGCGTCAGCTGCATTGCAAGAATAACGGAAACTTCATTAAAATGAGCAACTCTTTTGAAACCTCGTAAATGTAAACAGCAAGAAGAGAAATCAGTTAATTTTTAAAAGTTATCCAAGAAATATGTTAAAATAAGTTAAAATCACACTAAAATTCCTATACAATTTGCAATATTGTTTTTTAATTATTAAATTTGAATGTTGTATACTTACATACATTGGTAAAAATTGAAATTAATTTCTTACCAATCGAATAATAGCTGAACATCACTTTGTCAAAATTTCACCCCAATCTGACACTAAAATAACCGGTAATTCTACCTTTGTCTTATACAATATACATGACAAGTCTGAATGGCCTTGAGGTAGAACGTTAGTCTGTGACTCCATACGCTCAGGGCTCGAGCCTGATGGAGGAAGAATTTTTTTTTCCGAAAAAGGAAAATTTATAAACAGAGTGGACATTTTTTGAAAATTTTGCTGCCAGTCGTTTATTTTTTATTAACAAATATATTTTAAACAGTTTATCAGTTTCTCATCGTTTTATTTCTTTATTTCATCACAGTCATCGGAAAACGATGATCGGCTTGATGGCCCCCCGAGCGGACATTTTGTACCAGTTACCGGTGAAGTTTCCCCGTTTTGGGGTGAAAATCCGAGATCGGCCATTGCTCGTTCTCCTCTGATTAAACTCACCCGCCTCTCATCGAACGATGGGTTATTGCTTCTAGGGTGTGGTTCTGTGTGTGGTGGGTGAAATTTTGAGTGCGAGTGCAGCAGTTTTGGGGAACAAGCACTTAAAACGCAAAATGTAAAATAAATGTCGAATTTCGTAGCGGGGGATGTGATACCATGTAAAAAAAATGCGTACAAAAACCTTAAGTAGACAAAAAAAAAAATACCGTTCACAGATTTGATTTGTAATTTCCCTTTTGGCGCGCCTTTTCTCTTTCAGGGCATCCCAGGGCACTTGCCCCGTCTGTCCTACCCTAGCTACGCCACTGGGACCAGAGGTTGCATAGTTTTAGAGGTGCCCCCTATAGCGATGGCCGAACCAAGCGATGTTTTTTGGGGTCTCACAAGCAAAGGCCCATGGCTGCTAACATAAAGTGACCATACGTCCTCGAAATTCGAGGACAGTCCCCAAATATAGATATTTCTTTTACTTTGTCCCCAAAAATACCTTGACTTCTTGGTGACGCGAAAAGTCCCCAAATTTAAAGATTTGTACTTTTTCCCCTGAAAGTTTCCGTATAGTTTATTTCTCTTAGAAAAAAACGGAAGAAATAATAAAAATAAAACTAAAAGCGCCTTCTACTCAGAGAAATAATGAAATTCGATCTATGAAAACGTTTCTTGTCATTGTATGTGTAGCGTGTACACCCCCCAAAAAAAGTATTCGAGCAAGAGAGAAATTTCCTACGTTGGTTTCGTATATTAAAAATTATTTATCATAGAATATGAATTAGGCTTTGTATAAATATGACTTTCCATATTTCTAACAAGTTGTGCGTTTTTCAAAAACTCAATTATTATTCGCAAATCTAAAATAGGAAATTTCTCTCTTGCTCGAATACTTTTTTTGGAGGGAGTACACTAAGGTGACCAGATTTTTGTAGTCAGAATAGGGGACATGTCCCCGATTCTGACAACAAAACTGGGGACATTTATAATTAACGCAATAATTAACAGTAATTTAATTGAGAAACAATGCAATAATTAAAAATTGTGACCAGTTCCATTTTTACATTCTGGGGACAATTTGAAAAACGTCCTGAAAATGGGGACTGTCCCCGGAAAATGGGGACGCTTGGTCACCTTAGTGTATATCACAAAATGAGCCAATGTAAAAAGCAATGTCTTCTGAAAAATACAAATACTATGCCAAGAGTAAGGCGACCATATTTCTAAACGTTAATTTGGGGACAAATCAAGCATTGTCCTTGAATCTAAACAAAACTTGGGGACACTAGAAAGTATTTTCGAGGACATAACATATTACCATACCCTCCAAAAAGAGTATTCCAGGGCAAGAAAATTTTTCGTACGTCAATTTCATATTTAAAGCATGTTTCTTCATTAAAGGTGATTAATCATTAACAAAACTGAAAGGGGAAATTTAGCTCATAGTCGGATACTTTATTGAATTTCTGTACACGCTACACACACAATGACAACAAACGTTTTCAGAGATCGAATTTCATTGTTTCTCTAAGAAAATGGCCTTTTTTAGTTGGTTTATTTTTCTTATTTCTTCAGTTTTTTTCTGAAAGAAATAAACTAAACGGAAACTTTCAAGGAAAAAAAGTACAAATCTTGAAATTTGGGGACATTTGGGGATGTCATTGTCATTGTTGTTTGTTGTCATTGTATTTTTTGTGTCAAGTAGTTTTAGGGACAAAATGAAAAAAAATTTAAATTTGGGGACGGCCCTCGAACTTCGAGGACGTATGGTCACCTTAGCCAAGAGTTAAATTTTGAATAAATTGCAATATTTCAACATGGTGTTCCTTTCATAGTTCTGGTTTAAATAATAAATTATGAATATTATTTAATATTATTAATGAATCTATTATTTAAATAATACATTCTGGTTTAAATATCTGGTTTATATATTAATGGGTAATATGTTGTGTCCTCGAATAAGTCCTCAAAAATATTTTCTAGTGTCCCCAAGTTTCCCGTGGATTCGAGGACAATGCTCAATTTGTCACCGGTATTATAAACCGGTTGGCGTCTGCCGACATTTGCCAAGTGGCAGAACGCTTACCACTACTAAAGCATTATTAACATTCAGAAAATAAGGAAGCATGATTGATTTTTTAAAAATGTCGAGAAATAATTATTATAATTAAAATTGTGACCCCAACTTTGATTTTACATTTTGGGGACAAATTGAAAAAATAAATCTTTAAATTGGGAATATTTTGGTCACCTTATGGTAAGCATGATTAGTGAGAGCATGCGGAGTAAAGGAAAAGTGATAGATTATTATTCATTATTAATTTTAATGTCTAAAACAAAAATTTTGTCACAGATTTAGACAGTGGTGTAGTCGAAGGGGGACGCGGGGGGACGCCGTCCCCTACTTTTTCACTTCATCCCATACTTCCCCTCACTTTTTATTCTCGGGGGGACGCTCATTTACAAGGTTTTTTTTTTTTTAATTCTGTGAAGAAATTAAAAGATTCGTTTTGTTCGCGGGAGAAAGTACATCGGTATAAAAATCTAAAGGAAACTTTTGACTGTTTGAATAGACTTTACAAATGGAATTGTAAGGGTTTCTTAAACACTTCAGTAGTTAAAACATATCTATAAGAATAGAACATATTATAATCTTTCCGAACGCACTCTTGGAAAAAAATGCCTTTCCGAATGGCCGAAAAAGTGATAAAAATCGGTGTAGCTAATAGTCGCGTACCAACATAGGCGTAGAGTTATATGGGCCCGTGGGGCTCGAGCCCCCCCAATAAATTGGGAATAAGGGCTGAGCCCACCCAATAATTTACCACTAAATACAGAAAATTAATTTATACTAACATAAAAAAGTATTCACGCCATTTACAAACGTTTAAAAAAAAAAACCTTTACTTGTACTTTTAAAAATTTTCTTCTTTTGATTTCAATCATGATTTAGTATTCATTGTGACGCTACGTAACACTCAATGTTACTATAAGCTGCCGTCGCCAGGCTCTGGTTAATTAAAATCAGATTATGCAATGTAAAGTATGAAATGAAGAAAAGTTCAGATGTGTCTAAAATGCACTATCTCATCGAAAATGTTTTTTTTTTTTCCTCTTTAATATTTTTTACTTTGCTACTATTTTTAACTTATAACATGGTAGGAAGATACTAACATGGATACTTACCTTACATAGGCGTAGAATTCTATGGACCCATAGAGCTCGAGCGCCTCCAATAATTTACACTTATATACAGTAAGTCATAGCTACCAACTACTGCGGAATATAATTAACCATTTTTTGTTAACAGTATATTTTTTACTTATTTTTTTCAAAATATAGTAACCAGCTCGCGCGCGCAGCACAAAAGTTTTGCTGTATTTTAAGCCGCAAAATCATGTAGAAAAAGTGGTTAATTATATTCCGTAGTAGTTGGCAGCTATGAGTAAGTTATATGTACGTGAATCAGTGGCGTAGCCAGAAATTTTTCATGGGGGGGGGGGTCACGACTGCAACTCACATATATGTATACGGGTGTATAAGGGAGTGAAGAATATACATTTTGTATGGCAAAAAATTCCTCATGGGGGGTAGTTATGACCCCCTAACCCACCCCTTGGCTACGCCACTGACGTGAATATATGTGGTTGTGGGGACCAGCCCCCCCAATAATTTTGAAAACTTTACGCTTATGCGTACCAATCCAAAAGAAATCTGTGACTTTGACATTGGATTGTTGCCTCACCATGGCACCGTGGTTAAGTTGCTGGAAAGGTAGACGGGCGAAGTGTGAAGATCCCGGGTTCGGGTCCCATTGCGCATCCGTCGTCCTAACCGTTCGGAGTTTTCCGTGGTTCTCTCCGAAACTTTGCGTAAATACGGGTTAGGATCCCTTAGAAAGACCGCCAACGGAGGCCCCCCCCCTCTTCTGTGCTGTTTTTCCGACGAGCATTTATAAGAGGGCTTCGAGCCCAGCGCACAAATCCTATTACATGTTCGCAAGAACAAATTAAGTAGCTTACACGGTTGATCAAAAAGACTTAGTTTCGATTATTAACAAGTAATCGATAATTTAACAATGAGTTCATTTTAATTAATTAATAAACAAACGATGGGTAAATTAGTTTCATTGGTTATTTAAGGAATAATTACATTTAATAAATCCGATATGTTTAGGTTGAATTTCGTCAAAAATGAGCGTCCCCCCACTTTTTTTCTTAGGACTACAACACTGGATTTAGAAAAGTTTATTCAAATCTGCGCGTGCGCATTGGCGGATGCATGCCAGCCAACAGGCCACGCCTCTTGGGGCGATTACTCTCGTACCTAGTTCTCTTTCAAATCTCAGACACTGCTTTTGTTTTCCATAAGAAAAAATGATTTATATGATAGATTTGGCAACAGAATACGTTGCAAATCCTGTTAGTATCGGTTTTGGATTCATGATGTTTAATCGAGTTCCCGTGAGAGAAATTATTAATAAATACAGGATTCTGTTATACGATGAACTTATTCTCAATAATGCATTTCATATTTATTGATCTTAAAAATGAAACTCTTATATGTCTGTCTTGCACTACAGAAGAATGCACTGAACTGTCGAATGTTTCGCAATGAATCTTTTATCTATTTATTCTTTGATATTTTATACATAAAACAAAATTGTGAAGGAAAAGAACCTTCTATATGTTGTTTTAATTAACAGTACAAATTATTTATTTACATTATTAACCATTGCAAGAAATCATTTTTGTAATTTAAATGTTCTCATATTCAATTACTTGCATTGTCTACATTAGAAGGTTCTAATACTTAACATAATGAGCAAGTGCAATCCTATTACGAGAATAATTCCAGCATCTTTTGCTTGGATCGTTTTACTGTTTTCCACTGGAGTGTTTTTTGCATTTCCGTAAGTATAAATGGAATATATAAATTTTTTTCATCGAAGGATGAGATAAAGGGGAACTAAAACTAATTCTTTTGATTTAGATGATGAAAAAAGTGTATGGAACTGTACAAATTTAGAATTTTAATCAATTTCTTTCGCTGTTAACATTAAATTTGGCTTATGCATGGTTATTACATGTTTGAGAAAGCTGATTAAACAATAATATAAAATCGGAACCAGAAGCGTCATTACCCGCTAATTATTGGGGATGGAGGTGGCAGCGAACGGAATACGCTGTTCTTTTCCTATCGTTATAAAAGGTACTTATGCATTAATCATCCACCATTTTGACAGATATTTTTTTTCCTTCAATCCGTGCAATTACAATTATGCAGTTCTCTTTTGCTGGTATCGATAACCTCTAATTATGTTTTTAAAAAATTACAGGTTTTTTTCGTCAACCTGTCTAATAAACTGGGTTCAGCCGTAATTCATAACCTAGTGGTGCTGGGCTTGATTTCCAGGAGAGGTTGATTTTATTTACACACAAAGAAAAATGTGTCTAGTTCTTGTCTGGTGTTTTAATGTTACATCAATATGGTTCACAACCGATCACTTTAAATGCTGTATGCAGAGCTTTATAGTATGCAGAATGCATGCAAAGAAGCAGTTGTATCGCATCCAACCTCCTTAGGCAGGTATGCTCAAACTATGGCCCGCGGGGCAATATTAGCCAGCGACCATAGGCGTAGAGTTATATGGGCCCGTGGGGCTCGAGCCCCCCCCCCCAATAAATTGTGAATAGGGGCTGAACCCCAGGGTAGGCAAAGTGGACCCAGCCCAGGAAAACCCACACGGGTTTTTCTGGGTGGGTCCACCAACAAAAACCCGCCTGGGTTTTTGTTTAAAATCATTTCTGAGTCTGCAAATCCCACCAATAGTAGAGATGAGTTCGGGCTCATTTTTTGAAGCCCGAGCCCGAAGACTTTTAATCCGAGCCCGCCCGAGCCCGAGCAATATTATTTAAGTCGGAGCCCGAGCCCGAAGTTTCAGCTAAAGATAAGAGTAAAATTCAAAGAAGTAATTCTTTGATAGAATACAATAAATTTTGCTAATTAATTTGTGCAAATTAAAGATAAATATAGTTGCAAATTTTTAATGCACTTTCTAATTTTTATATCTATGTTTATGAAATAATGTCGGATCTCATGACTAACTAAACAATATAAGCCGCCGTTCTGAAATACCCAAAGAGTTTCACGCGCCTTCTAGGCACCCGAACCGCTATTTTTACTTTCCGAACATGTACCATGTAAGGAAAGTATTGTAATCATGAAAAAATTCGAATTCGAGATTTTGATGTATTTGCACGTTTTGAGATCTTCTGAACTCATTTATGCTATTTTTATGGGATGTGTGTGTGTGCGTGTGTGTGTTTGTGTGTATGTGAATGAACACGATAGCTTTTAAACGGGGCATTCGATTGAGTTCAAACTGGGTATATATGTCATAAACCACCGTCGCAAGACCGGTATTGATTTTGGTGTGTATAGGAATTATAGTTTTTCTGCAGGGCTACGACAAAGATTTCTTTTACATTATGGCCTATGGGGGGAAATTCTTGAAAGTGCGCTAGCGTTTAAACGATACATTCGATTGAGCTCAAATTGGATATATATGTTACAGAGGCGCCGACTTTACAAAATTTTTGTGGGTGCCCTAAAAGTCCGTGGGGAAGGGGGGGGTTAATAAAATGTTGAAAGTCGCACAAGGTTTGTAATTTTTGATAAAGGATCGCTAAGTTTGGTGCCAAAACGCGACAATTTATTTTAAAGGGGGAGTACTTGGCTAAGATTGTAAAATAGTTTTAGTAGGTGATTTTAAGATAGATTTTGATTCCGAGGATGGGTTTTTATGGAACAAGGAAGAAAAATACTGCACACTCATGAATAACGATACACTTTCCAACTTTATGGAATCTTTTCCAACTACCCTTCAATCTTTTCCTATTATTATTTGCTTCCTTGCTCGTAACTACTCAATCATTTGACTTTTCGTGCACATTTTTACCAGTGGGAAATGGGTAATACAAATAATCATGTTAGCTCCACATAAAATATGCAATATCTGAGGGTATGATCGAAGAAACGATATCTGTCTCACGGTTTTGGTACACAAATTAAAATAAACTAACTGCACCAAGGACTCGAAAAAATTTAGGATAATTCTTTACAAGCTGCACTACACACTGCAATAAATTCGAAAACTTTCATGAAACAAATTCTGCACAGCAAAATATTTCTAAGAGTGGCCATTCTGCAAAAAATTTTCGTTTATTCGGGTGTCTAGTACAGCTTGTGGACCTACATCCTAAAAATTGTGAAGTGCTTGAGATAATTAGTTTTCTTTTTTGTATTTATATACCAAAATTGCGTGTTTTTTTCCCAGCGCTGAAGGTGACATTCAAAGTTTAAGTGAATAGTGTGAATTTTGGCATCCGATTATCTGTACTACGGTGAAGCAACGCTGGGCATAGAATGAAAGTCTCCACCGTTGTGTCTAACTAACGATAACAGCAAACCAGTTAAAATCAAGATTCTTTTTAAAGTAATGAAGTATTTCTGATGAAATGCCCTTCTTTTAGAAAAATCTGCTTGTGCTGGAGTCACCTTAAATTTGTTTGCCTTACGCAAATTCTCTGTCAAAATTCGAGAATTCCTGGGCGCACACCCCCTTTGCCCTTGTAATAAATCAGACCCGAAAGAGGTGTATTACACTATTTCCCTTTTTTTTTACTTTTAGCGATAGAATTTTGATTGGTTTTAACTAATCATTATAAATTTCAAAGCAAAAGAAAAGTGTATTGGAGGGGGGGGGGGGAAACATGCAACAATAATATCACAATCAGTCAAATTTCTTGTCATATAAATGGAAATTTTGTATAAAAAGTGATTCAGTTTTCGAATGTAACAATTCACGATCAATGTTATTCTTGTTTAATCTATCTCATCCCTGTCTGAAATCCTCAGAGTTTTCAAAAAATGTTATTCATAGTATTGTTTCTCAGCTCATTCATTTCCTGTATTTTTTTTTTTTTTAACATTTTTGTACCCCTATAAACAGCTGCAGCTAAGCCTTGACTATTTTCTTTTCTTTTTTTCCCCAACAAATTAAAAAAATTACAAACATTCATAGGCGCACCCACGGGGGGGGCTATGGGGGCTCAAGTCCCCCCTAAAGGTGAACAGTTAGAAGTGAAAAACTTTTAAAAAATGAAAATTGTCACTAATTAATTATTATTATTATTATTATTTATTGTCTTCAAATTATTTCTAAAGTATTTTTTAACTAAAAAGATGTTAGTTTTTAAATAAATACTTACAGAGAGTTTATTAAACACTGTTAAAGTAGGTTACAATATCACTGAAAAGATCAGATAATTATTTTTGATCAGATGATTATTTTATTAATTATTTATACTCTATAATGAGTTTTTGTTTGTGGGCTTGTGTTGTATGGGCAAATGAAGTGGTGCAGAATATTTTGACGTTATAAGAGGGTTGTAACTATTATCGATCTCACTATAACCGAGTTCAGCAGTATTTTCAGCTCAGCCCCCCCTAAACTAAAATACTGGGTGCGCCACTGCAAACGTTATACCTTTAAAATTAAACTAGATAGTTTCCTCAGAATGAATTAATGCAACGTTTTCTATGTTGAAATGTGTGTAGGACCACGCAAAAAAAATTGGTAACTATTTAAATGCAAACAGAAAAATAAAGCAGAACAAAAAAGTTGTTTATCTTAGAGTTAATAATTATTCAAAAAATATTTTGAATTGTTGGCCATATAACCTCCAGGCATGATTTTGAGCATCCTCCTGAAGTAGAGCTATTTCACCCTCTACCATTATGTGGTCAAATTTGCAAAATTACGAGAGACATACATTTCAGTAATGTGTGTTCATGCGTCCATGATTTCAGTATAATTTTACAAAAACAGCATTGGGCTAAATCAAAGCAAATAGTACGTAATTCCGCTTTGTCAAACAAGAACAAAAATTAACAAAATATTCGCAGAAAATGAAACGGAAGGCATCTCGAAATGTTAGTGTGGACGACAGTCTGTTCCATCCTTTTCAATAAATAACTGAGCACTAAAATCATTCAAAAATAAGAAAAGGAAATTGAGACTTTAGAAGAAAGTGAGACAAACCTTTATACCTTAGAAGCCTCGCGTCAGTCTCATTCAATTAACACCAAAGCGCCGACACTTTTTGATGAATGGGCATCTTTTTTTGTTCCAGAGACATACAAAGTGTTGTATATTAGGTGCTTGTAAACAGACAGACCTTGATGTTCTCTATTTACAATAAAAACAATTAAACCTACTCACTTCGGAATCCTGAAGTAATATTATTAGAACTATCTCAAAACATTTCCATAATGGGAATGAGTCTTTCACCTAACTCCTGTGTTATCTTTCCCGCGTGAACTTCTGATTGTAGCCAGCGGCTTTGTCTCAAATTCTCCGCTTTCCGGTACTCTTGGGCTAACATAGTATCATTGTATTCATACATTTTCCCATGGAGGACGAGGATTCTGGGATGAGGTCTGTTTGTGTGGGTCAGAAAGGGGGGGGGGCACAGTGGGCAAAGGCATTGCCTGTGGGGCTGCAGGGAGTCGCACATCACATTGTGAAAAAGCTTTGAATTTTAGAAAGACATTATTTCCATGGGCGCCAGATAGGAAGGCAAGTGGCAGTGGGGGATTGAGATTTGAGCCCGCCTAGTATAGTAAACATTTTTACAGCATACTGAACTTCTAAGTATTATTTTCGTGCTAAAATGCCCGAAAGTTAAGATGACACCCATACACTTCTAAATTAGTACTCATATGAGAAACTATTATAATTATTATTATTATTTTAAGTAGACAAAAATATTACCTGTTTGGATTCCTTTTTTTTTTTTTTTTCATGCACTTTTTAAAATTTTAGAGTATGTGCTAAGTTACTACTCTTCGACTCCGATAACTTGGCACTCGAAATTAGAAGAATTCATTCCAGGTTCGGGACAGCAGGTTGGGGGTTACTATATATCCTGTTCTCTTAGGGGGACTGACTGGCGATTTGTCCTTTTCGCCAAGACGCGGAATTTCGTGGGCATTGTTTCCTTTTCCAAGAACGCACTCCCTTTCCCCTTCCAGTCATTCCACTCGGAGTTCTCTTCTGTGTAGTACAATTCCTTTGCTTTTAAATTGTAGTGATTTGAAAATGGCTGAAGGAAGGAAAATAATCCATTCTCAAGAACGGAATGTTGTTCTGAAAGTTTTGAATTTCTTTGAGGAAGAAGCAGCTACGGGAAAGTTGAGTATCCCGATTCAGCAAGCCCGAAAAAGAGCAGCTTCGGCAACTGGTGTTTCGTTGAGAACAGTCAGCCGAATAAAGAGGGAGGCTCAAATTTCTCCTATTCTTTTAACTCCAGGTAAACGAAGAAAGCCCCAGAAAAATCAGAACGCCCTACTAAATGTAGATGATTTTGATTTGTGCGTGATTCGAGAAACCGTGAATGAGTTTTATTCATGTAAAAAGATGCCTTCTCTCACCACATTATTGCCGGCAAATAAAAGGAAAATTGATTTTCCTAGGAAGAAAGAAACTTTGAGACGACTGTTAAGAAAAATCGGATTTCGCTGGAAACGATGCCACGAGAAAAGAAAAATAATTATGGAAAGGCCAGATATAGTGCAGTGGCGCTACAGATACCTGCGCGAAATGAAAAATACAGAAGTAGCAAACGCACCATTATTTATCTAGATGAAACATGGATAGACAGCAATTTATGTTTTGGAAAATGTTGGCAATTGGGCAAAATTGGAGCATACCAAAAGCGAAATGCTGGCAGTAGATTGATAGTTGTGCACGCGGGAAACGAAAACGGATTTGTTCCAGGAGCAAGTCTAGTTTTCCAGTCTGGAACAACCTCCGGCGATTATCACGGCCAGATGAATTTCGATAATTTTTCGAAATGGCTGGAGAAAAAGCTACTGCCAAATATACCGCCGAATTATGCGATTTGCATGGACAATGCACCTTATCACACAAAGGTATTAAAAAAAGTGCCCTCGAAATATGCCACTAAAACGGAGCTGGCTGCGTGGCTATCATCAAAACAAATCCCGTTTAATATCAAAATGAGAAAGACGGAACTTTATGATTTAGTGGTAGAAAATGCCACCCCCCCCAGCGAAAAAATTTTGTGTAGATGAGCTGCTGAAGGCTAAGGGACATGACGTTTTGAGAATACCACCTTATCATTGTGATCTCAATGCAATCGAAATGGCTTGGGCTGAAACAAAGCGATATATCAGGGAAAGAAATGCCAATGCCGATTTAAATTTAAGCACTATGAAAAGCTTAACATTTGAAGCCTTTAACTCCATAACAAAGGAAATGTGGATTAAATACTGTGACCATGTGAAGAAAATCGAATTCCAATACTGGGAAACTGATAACTTGGTTGAAGAAACCATTGAAAGTGTTTGCTTCACTGTAGGAGATGGATCATCTGAAGAAACAGATACCGCTAGTGAAACTGCGGAATCTGATATCTCGGATGATAGCGATGGGGCATTAAGTGGTATCGAAATGCTGTGAAGCTTGAAATAAATAGTTACACACAAAAAAGAAGCTCTTTTCAGAGCTAAGGTTCTTTCGAGAGCCGAAAATAAAAATGAAAGAATTCACTTACAATATTAGCACAATTTAATCGTTTTCAGACACACATGGTTAAGGCATCAGACTAGTAACCGGAGGGTTGTCCCAATGGTTACATGTTCAAATGCAGACCTACCATTGTAGACCGTCATCCACGTGTGGTGTACGTGCAAGTTAAATTCGTGGTACCGAATGTCCTCTCGGTGTCACGGATTTACCCCTCTCAGAGGGTTATCGATAGGTTTAGTAGTATAGATAAACATTTTCTAATATACCACAAAGACGTATTTAGGGAAGGGCGGGGTCAGAGATTTCGGAACCTAAATGAAATTTTGATTTCTGTTAAAAAAAATGTTAATTTTAAATTCTTTTTTTGAAAAAGTCTGCCTTTGCCACTATTGGAAGCCTTCCGTATTTTTTTCTGGATACGCCCCTGCATCACGTATCATAACGGGCTTTGTAAGTTCTAAAGTTAAAAACGTTGGCTCATAAAGTAGATGCTAATAGGATGGTTATAGAGTAGTGTTATCGTAACAAAACACACAACAATCTATACTATTTGCAGTGAAATAATATTGTGACTACTTAGTTACACTATTCATTTATTATTTGTTTTATGCGTTATCTGTTTAAGATGTTTTTAATTTTGTCCTACAAAGTGCATTTTAAACCATGGCATATTTAAAATTATTTATTTTCCTTTTGAAGTACAAAGGAGGAGGGAGATAGAAAGTACGTTTTGGTCCCAACACTCATAACAATGTAATTTGAAGAAAATATGTTGCGTTGCCATCCAGATCTGAACTATTTTTCAAGTTCCTGGCTCGTCAGGAAGTTTGTTTAAAATCGATTGCAAAATTTGCTAACACACAGACTCGAAAGCAAATTAATAAAAACGTTGTAATGAACAATAATAATAAAAATGTTATGGTATTACTTCAATGAAAATTTGAAACAATTTAAGTACGTTACAAATACACCATTTAACTGCAATAGAAATTTATTTGTATTGCGGAAAATGCCATAAAATTAATATTGAAAATTAATATTTTGGATTAATATACATGCACCCTCCACCCTACACAGAGAGAGAGAGACTGACCCAGTACCTTCAGGAAATTTAAATGATTTATTAACAATTACAAAAGGATCTTTACTCATAACAGTCATTACAATGAAGGAATTATTTTATTTTAACCCTTTAAGGCGCAGTGATCCCGCTCTGGGAACACCAAACTCTGACGTTTTGACTGCTGCCAATCACGAAGAATAGATTGGATTTCTATAAAAATAGTTGCGGGTGACATAGCTCCATGAGAATCTTTTACTTTTTAGCACGTCATTTCCCGTAAAAAAATGGTCACGATTATTTTTAACAGCACTGACATCTGCTGAAAAATGAAAGAATGCGAAGAACAGCTGGATAGATTGCCCAATGCTGAAAAAAGGGCAGCCGTTGCCATCGCTCGACTTAACTACCAGCAAGATGGCGGACGATCGAAACGTTCATCGCGTGCCACAGATCTAGAGATGACGAAGCTGGCTGTGCCGGGCACAGCCAGCTGCCGTCAAAAAAGGGTCTCTAGATCTGTGGCACGCGATGAACGTTTCGATCGTCCGCCATCTTGCTGGTAGTTAAGTCGAGCGATGGCAACGGCTGCCCTTTTTTCAGCATTGGGAAAGGGTTGCGCCTCAAAGGGTTAAAAAAAGGAATTTCATACAAAGAAGTATTGTTGGAGGAGCAATAGTGAAGTATAACACTGTAGCGCAATTTCCTATACAGAAATATTTCCTGGCCCTATACATTTTATACTGCAGCCCAGTGCTGGGCACGAACAGCTGTTTGCGTGCAAGAAAAATACCGGTTTAAATTTGGCGATTATAAAAAAAAGTACCACAGAAGTTTACATCGTCGCAAAGTGCAATAAGGCGCCGATTGTGGGAGTTCCTCCGCTAATCATGAAAAGGGACCCTCTCTACCTTTCACCTATTTTCAACAATCGATGCGTCCGAAGAATCTCCCCCGAGTGCCATGTTATCGGAGCCGGACAGTACTTATTGGAATTTTATTATAATTACTCCAGTTCCGAGGCACATAAGGGTGTATGCCGAAGAAACAAAATCTGCATAACGGTCTTAGTACACAAATTAAAGTAGATTATCGCACCAAGGATTCGAAAAAATTTAGGATGATTCTTTATAAGCTGCACTACATATCGAAATAAAGAATAACACGTTCTTTAAAATTTTCGATTTTTAAGAATTTTTTCTGAAAGTTTCGTAAATGATACAGGTTTGTTGTTTATTTCAGTGTATAGTGCAGTTTCTAAAACATAAATCCTAAAAATTTGAAATATTTGACATAATTAATTTTTTTGAATCTGTGTACCAAAATTTTATGTTTTTTTTTTTTTTTTTTTTTTTTTTTTTTTTTTTTTCGAACTACAGCGATAAGCTGAAAGTAGCTGTCATTCAATTGCCTTTAAACAGGGTTTAATTTCTATCCAAAAATAGTGCAAGAGCCCTGATTTTTTGTATTGCAATTTACAAAATTTATTATCTAATTTAAGGTATTATTAAGTTAATTTTTGTTACCTCTGTATTAGTTTGCGATGTAATAAAATTAATATCAAAAGGAACAATTACGATGGTAATTAAAAATTTAAATTTAGTGTAAAATTTCACTGAGAAAAAAGAAGTAGTGGAGCTGAGCTCCCTCCCATGCAAATTAAGCACTTCCTTTAAATACATGCAAGTATTTAGCACCCACGAAAACTTTTCTGTGGGTGCTTGAGATCTGACATACTACATTAAAAAAAAAAAAAAAACTGTCCCTCACTAAAATTTTATTTTCGAATTATGCAGTTGCAAAGCACTCGTCGTCATCAGTGGCGTGACTATACCGTTAGGGCCCGTAATGAATTCATTGGATAGGGTCCTTCCTCATTGTACAGAATCTCAACCAACATGTTGCAGTTCACTTTTTCTAGCTTTCTATTTGGGAAAAGCTCCCCCTCCGTCCGGTGGACCGTGGCTTTTGCCCGTTCTACCGCCCTATAGTAACGCCAGTGATTGTCTCATCGAAGTTCCTCATGCGCATCTAAATTATAAAGGACATGGGTGCTCATATAGGGAAGTAGGTGGGGGCTCGGGTCCCTCCCTCTAGCCGTCGGTATAGTGAACATTTTTATATTAGCTAACCTTTTTTTCACTATTTCAGTACTAAAATGTTTGAAAGCGCGATTGCCGATGACCTTACAAATGCCAGAAATAACCCCTCCCCCCCTCGTCTTAAAGTACTCATATGGACGTCCATGCCGAAGCACCCACATACATTTGGCCTCATTAAAGATTTTCTTTTAAACTTTTAAAATATCACACAACTAATAAGCAAATAAAGCATTTTAGTACTGAAATAATGCAAAAAGTTCCGTATGCTTTACAAAGATTCATATTACGTAATGGCATAATTGGGGCGGCGGGGGGGGGGGAACCCTCCTTGAGTGTACATCACTATGTTGGGGTTATCAGACGATTGCTGGTGCTCAGCATCCAACGTAATTTTTTTTACAAGCCCAAAACACCCACATAAACGTCTTTTCCTAGCCCCCTTTCTGGGAACTTCAAATTATGACTTGGCACTAAAATTTTTGTGGGTGCGAAGCACCCACAGAATTCTTTCAGTGGGTGCTTGAGCCCCGGAACACCCACGTAGTCGGCGCCACTGATATAAAGAGAAATTTCAAACATAAATCAGTAGCTCCTTAAATTAGTGAATATATTTCTTTATTTTCTTTTATCTTTTATTTGAAAATATAATTTATTGTCTGAGATAATGATATTAATATCTTTTTTTCATATTAAATACAATATATTAGATAAATTTTTGAAATCATGAATAACAGCATGGATACATTTTGTTTTAATTATAATTAGTATGGTCCAAAACTGAATTTTGCTTGTACTTAGTAATTTTAAAGTATTAACTAAAATCAAATTGAACTTTAAGGAGACCAATGTTGAGTTTTTTTAATACCTGATCAACATTGTTCGATTTCGCGCTACCACATTCAATTTTTCGAAAATCATACGTAGATATCAATTCCGTATACATACAAATTTCATCATAAATAAAAGGACTTTCATTTTCAGAGTGAATAAGGGTTCAGAAATTGAATGATCAAATAATACTTTCTTAGTTTAATGCTGGAACTTAGAGGATTAAACTAAAATAAATATCAAAGTAGTCCTTGAAAAACATTTTTATGAAAAAATAAGCGATAAGTATAGGGAAGTATAGGGAAGTGGGGGCTCGGGTCCCTCCCTCTAGCCGTCGGTATAGTGAACATTTTTATATTAGCTAACCTTTTTTTCACTATTTCAGTACTAAAATGTTTGAAAGCGCGATTGCCGATGACCTTACAAATGCCAGAAATAACCCCTCCCCCCCTCGTCTTAAAGTACTCATATGGACGTCCATGCCGAAGCACCCACATACATTTGGCCTCATTAAAGATTTTCTTTTAAACTTTTAAAATATCACACAACTAATAAGCAAATAAAGCATTTTAGTACTGAAATAATGCAAAAAGTTCCGTATGCTTTACAAAGATTCATATTACGTAATGGCATAATTGGGGCGGCGGGGGGAACCCTCCTTGAGTGTACATCACTATGTTGGGGTTATCAGACGATTGCTGGTGCTCAGCATCCAACGTAATTTTTTTTACAAGCCCAAAACACCCACATAAACGTCTTTTCCTAGCCCTTTCTGGGAACTTCAAATTATGACTTGGTACTAAAATTTTTGTGGGTGCGAAGCACCCACAGAATTCTTTCAGTGGGTGCTTGAGCCCCGGAGCACCCACGTAGTCGGCGCCACTGATATGTTATAAACCACCAAAGACCGGTATTGATTTTGGTGTGTATAGGACTTATAGTTTTCTTACAGGGCTACGACAAAGATTTCTTTTATATCATGGCTTAATGGCATATGGGGAGAAATTCTTGAGAGTGCGCAAGCATTTAAACGGTGCATTCGATGGAGTTTCAATTTGGTATATATGTTTGAATTATTCATCGATTAAAATTTATTTAAATACTTGGTAATGATCTTAATCGTAAGTGTTCGGAAAGTCGAGTGGAGTCACTCCAGATTTTTTTTTATAAGTACTTTTATTTTCCATATGAATTACTTTTTAAAAATCTGTTTCAGGGAGTATGTTCAATAAAATAGAAATTTTTCACGAGCCCGAGCCCGAACGCAAATGTGAATTACAGAGCCCGAGCCCGGTTCGGGCCCGGGCTCGGGCTGAGCCCGTCTCATCTCTAACCAGTAGTATTTAGAAATACACTTTACCTTTTAAGACCAAAACCTAGGTGGTTTATCTTATCAAAATTACATAAAAATAAGTCATATTTATGTTAATCAGATGAATTTACCTCAAAATATTTATTTTCTAAAATTAATTTCATTAACTGAAAATTTTGAAACCTCTAGACAGTATAACAACAGTGTTTTTGACAGAGGTAGTCATGATCGTTCACAGAAAACAAGCTTTCTTTCTACTTTGAAAGAATTAAAAAATATTATTAATCATATTTCAATTACTACTTGTATTCATTATTGATTAAGAATATATAGTAATTATATATATATATATATATATAACTAATAATATTTTCCCTTTAAGAAATATAAAGAAAAAACCCTGAAATTTTCAGTTTGAAAACACAGACTACTTTTTGCTACTATACTGTTTTTATTATTCTTTTGCTTATTTAATTTTTTTTTATAGCAAATATGCAGCGATTATTATAAATAAGTTTTGATACCACATTATAATGAAAATAAACTGTTGATAATATTCTAGTAAAAAACTATGCAAAATATGACATGTGTGTTTAATGTCTAATAATAATCCCAATTAAAGTTAAATGAAAACAAACTAAAAATGTAGAATGAAAAATATATTTCAAATTAATTATAATTGATCTTTTTTACAGTTTACCAATCAAAATCACATTCACTTTGATTTTTGTGGTAATATTTGTAAATCTTTACTAATTTTTCACACTGCTCTGAGCCTAGTCTGTTCCGCAGCTTAGACCATATGAATCCAAATCTAGAGAAAATTCTCTCAATGGAAGCAGAGCTAGATGGAACAGAATGCAGAGACTGAAAAAGAAGTGTCTGAGATTCTTTCCATTGGTCAGCCTCAGTAATTGTCTGTGATTGGATGATTCAAGAAAATTTCAAAACGAAACAAACTACAAAATGATGTTGTCAATAAATATAACCACACGAAAAAAATATTTTTATGGTAGTAATGACTGGCTAGAAGCAAAAAATATTGTTTATCAAATATCAAAGCAAAGTAATTTTATTAATAATGAAAGATGTAAACATAAACTCAAACCCAAAATAAAACATTTTTGAGTAGACTGATGCCATAGTAATAAGAAAAATTCATTATGGAATGGATTCATCTATTTGAATGGCATTAAGTAAATGTATGACCAAAAATAAATAACATAAAAGAATAATTTTTAGATTTGCAGTTTTGTTTGTCACATATTTGCATTATTGTTCTTAGTAATGATTTTTATATGAAAAAATTCAATTAATTAATGCTCATGCATATGTAAACAGATACATTGTATAAATATACAAACATACAAAAAATAACAAAAACCCAGAAAAACCCGGGTGGGTTGGGTTTTTGTACAAAAACCCGGGTTTTTGCCAACCCTGCTGAGCCCACCCAATAATTTACCACTAAGTACAGAAAACTAATTTATACTGACATAAAAAAAAGTATTTTATGCCATTTACAAACGTTTAAAAAAAACCTTTACTTGTACTTTTAAAAATTTTCTTCTTTTGGTTTCAATCATGATTTAGTATTCATTGTGACGCCATGTAACACACAATGTTACTAATAAGCTGCCCTTGCCAGGCTCTGGTTAAAATCAGATTATGCAATGTAAAGTGTTTAATAAAGAAAAGTTCAGATGTGTCTACAATGCGAAAATGTTTTTTTTTTTTCCTATTGGATTTTTTTCTTTGCTTCTATTTTTAACTTATAACATGGCAGAAAGATACTAACATGGATACTTACCTTACATAGGTGTAGAATTCTATGAACCCATAGAGCCACTTTATGGGCGCCTCCAATAATTTACACTTATACATAGTAAGCCATAGATGCCAACTACTACGGAATATAATTAACCACTTTTTGTAAACAGTATATTTTTTAATTATTTTTTTCAAAATAGTAACCAGCTGAGCGCGCAGCACAAAAATTTTGCTATATTTTAAGCCGAAAAATCATGTAGAAAAAGTGGTTAATTCTATTCCGTACTAGTTGACAGTTAAGAGTAAGTTATATGTACGTGAATCAGTGGCATAGCCAGAAATTTTTCATGGGGAAGGGGGTGGGGTACGACTTCTGCAACTCACATATATGTATACGATACTGGTGTATGATAAGGGAGTGAGGAATATACATTTTGTATGGCAAAAAATTCCTCATGGGGGGGTATAACCCCCCAACCCCCCCCCCCTTGGCTACTCCACTGACATGAATATATGTGGTTGTGGGGCCCGGCCCCCCCAATAATTTTGAAAACTTTACGCTTATGCCAGCGACTCCTGTTTTGATGGCCGCTCCAAATCCTTTGAAAGCATTTATTTGTGAACAAACCTTTTCTTTGGTGAATCGAAGAATAGGGAATGGCCGACTGGCAAAATTTGTAGTCAATCTGCCGATGTAGACTTAGAGAGGAAAAGGACTAAAGTTGTGAATGTTAATCTGGCAAAGGACACACCCCTTTGGATTTTAAACAATATTTCTAATTATGATAAAATGATAAAAGTGTTTGCTTGTGTTTTAAGATTTGTAAATAATAGCAGAAAATCTTGTGGTAGGAGTACAGATGTTGAACTTTCTGTATCTGAAATTGAAAATTCAGAAAAGAGTCTGACAAGATTAGCACAAAGGTGTTTTTTGCCTGAGCCAAAGTTTTTAAATTGTGTTACCTTCAAAGATGATGATGATATTTTAAAAGTGCGAAATAAGATAACTAACTAAGCTGATGAAAAGCCATTTTTGTATCCTGTATTATTGCCAGATAAATGTCAATTTACTAAATCATTGATCTATTCTGTACATGTAAAAAATAATCATGCTGGAACTCATATGATGCAAACTCTAATCAGAGAAGACTTTTGGATAATTAAGGCAAAAAAAATTAAAAATGTCCTGCACAATTGTGTGACATGTAAGTGGTTTAAAGCTAGAGCTATGAACAGTGAACCAACATCTTTACCACCAGGCTGAGTATCAGATATCTTAGCTTTTGAAATTTTGGGATTGGATTTGGCAGGGCCTTTAATTCTAAAAACAGGGGAGAAGGTTTGGATTTCACTATTTACTTGTGCAGTCTTCCGTGCCATACATCTTGAACTGGTTAATTCTTTAACTACAGATGCCTTTTTGTTGGCTCTTCGGTGTTTTATTGCCAGGCGTGGAAGACTCATAATTTACTGTGACAACGGAAAAAATTTCTGGGGAGCTTTCAATGATTTCTCAAGTCTAGATTGGGATAGGATTACAAAAGAAACTCTAGTGCGTAAAATACATTGGAAGTTTATCCCACCCACCGTAGCCTGGTGGGAAAGGTTGGTTCGAATAGTTAAAGAATTGTTAAGACGTACCTTCGGTAAGTCTGTATTATCGCAAGAAGAATTGAGTACTGTAATTTGTGAATGTGAGAATATAATTAATAGCAGACCTCTAACCTATGTTTCAGAGAATCCACAGGATGTGGTTTATCTTACACCCGCTATGTTTCTAAGAGAAAATCACAGTTCCTGGGTATTAGATATTGACGAAATAGATTCCCAAAAGTTATCAAAAAGAATAAAGTATTGAAACAAACCTTTTAATGAGCTAAGAAAACGGTTGAGAAAAGAATACGTATGTGAACTTGTTCAGAGGTATAATGAGGCCTTCGCGTGAGCCTAGAATTAATGAAATAGTGTTAATTGGCGATGATAACAAAAAATGCTTGTTTTGGCCGATAGCAAGAATAATTGAGCTGATCCTGGGAAAATTTGAACTGTAAAACTTAGAATTCAGAATGGAACAGTGCTGCAACCGGTACAACCAATCTACTCCTTAAAAATTCAATCAAGTGAAACTTGTGTTGTTAAAGACAAAGTGGTTGAGAAGGAATCTGGTCCTGAGGGAGCCTCTGACGTTAGGACTTCAGATGATGTAATATTAAAGAGATTCACCTCATCTGGAAGGTGCATAAAGGCACCGAAAAGATTATATTTATTTAATTATGAATGTTGTGAATTTGAGACTTTCCCCAAGTCTCAAGGTGGGGATGTTACAAATGCAATGCCAAAATGAATAACACGAGTGTTGGCACCACAAGTCATGTTACAGACGCACTTCCTTTTTCAGCTGCCGTGAGAGCAGGTGTATTTTTCTTATTTTTTGTTCTTAGTTTTTGTGTGACGTATCAACTGTATACAGAACAAATGTTATATTCAACGTGAAAGGACATCTCGATCTTTAGTCCAATTACAACATGCATAGGGTAGATGCAGCCTGCATTTAATGAAATAAGTTTTTTTTATTTTGAAGTATGTTCTCAACAACCTTTCTGATATTTTACACATTTCTACATCGACCCCCGATCCTAACATAAAAAAATAGCTTCAAAAATGCAGTCGCAACCATCCCATTAACTGTTGATGTTTCACTTCTTCAGATTTTTGTAGTGTAATTAATACCCATGCAAAAACCCTTAACTGGTTAAAAATTTGTGACGCAGCATTTTACTTTATAGCTCTATGAATTTTAAATATGGGTCTTAAAAATAATGATATCAAATTTTGAGTGGCACCTTGCTGGGATTTTTAAAGATTTGTTTTTAATTCCATTACAGTTACTTTCGTTTTATTTTCTAAAGAAGATTTACGCATTTAAGCAATGCTTTTAATTATGAAATACCAACATCACGCAAGTGTGACAAGTGTGAAGAAAACCTTCCAAAATTTTCATATACATTTCACTTAGTTTGGTTACTATGACACTAACTAAATATTTATGTAAATTTTACTTGCCCTTTTGGATAGCGTGACGCAAAAGATAAATTAAATTATTGAAATAAATTCATTTGAATACATTATATAGACTCGGTGAAAGTGTGATATATTTGACAGTGTATTTCATAATTAAAAGCATTGCTTAAATGTGTAAATCTTCTTTAGAAAATAAAACGAAAGTAACTGTAATGGAATTAAAAACAAATCTTTAAAAATCCCAGCAAGGCGTCACTCAAAATTTGATATTATTTTTAAGACCCATATTTAAAATTCATAGAGCTATAAAGTAAAATGCTGCGTCACAAATTTTTAACCAGTTAAGGGTTTTTGCATGGGGATATCATTACTTTTTAGGGGTATGATCAGAAGATAATAAATTAGTTTCACAGGCGAATTTCAGAAGTTTGCTTGACACTAATTTATGTAAATAAATATATAAACCCGTTTTCATGCAGTATCAGATTATTTGATTAAAAAAGTCACAGCAAGTTCTTTTGTAACATGTAAGAGAAAATTGACATATTTTTGTTAGAATTTTATAATAAGAGGCATAATACTGATTATAATCAATAATTTTTTGAGTAATTTTCTATGCCCCTGCTGGACCTTTATACAGTTATTTACCATCTTCAGTATCTTATTAACTCGGCTCAGGTGGGCACAACACCTTGTTTCAGATGCCATCTCCGGCCTTTAAATGTCTAATACAAAATATACTGCATGTATAAATTTAGATTAATTAATCAAATTTCTATCTGAAAAGTATTGAACAAAATTTTAAATCTGGTATTTAAAGGAATACAAAATAAAAGTGAGGAAACCTAAGATTTGGAAAAGATATTGGTCTTAAAATTATAATTCAATAATTTCAATAAATTTTATATATACATAAAGAGTAAAAGAATTGTTATTAAAACTAGTTAGTATGTAAAACTACTATTTATTTTCCTTTGAATACTAAATAATAATAATTATTAATTAATTATGAGAGCTTTCTGAAGAGAAAAAAAAATTCATTGAAATATTAATTACATATTGAATTTTCCAAATAGAGTTAATAATAGAAAAATAAAGACTTAATTTAATTAGAAATAGCTATCAAAATACTAGAGAAACGAAATACTTATAGAAAAAGTTAGGAAGGAATTTTACTAAAAAATACTTAAATTGATTATTTTTTAATTCAAAGCCTTAACTATTTTTAATTATTAATTATAACAAAATAAATTACAGAAAAAATAAGTAAAGTATATAATAATCTGTTATTATTTTTTAAAATGAAATAAAACAAAAACGACAGTAACACAAAGCTCATCTAGCAAAAATGCGACGTCGGGTACAGAACTGAAGTCAACGGGTCAAAAATCAGAAGCGAAACGTAGTAGCTGTCTTAGACCAAACTGGTTTACGATATAAGTTATCTTGTACAAATCTTGTCACGGATCTACTGACATCTGGGATAGTTGAGAGCGAAAAGCAAAAGGAAACAGAAATATTATTAAAAGAGTGACTAATTTAAAATATAAAGGATAACATATTCAAAAGGAAGAATGAACGGAATTATTATGTGTGTATGAAATCATGGATTGAGATAGAACGCCGAGTCATTTCCCTTTAGATTTTTTAGGTCAATTCTTTGCATCAATTTTGTCCAGAGCATGTTTATAACAATTTGGAATACTGTGATGAAAATTGATGATTAATTGAACCCCCCCCTCCCCCCCCCCGAAAAAAAATATTAAGAGCCTACTTATCCTTAAAAAGTATTTTCTTTTCGCGTCCGGCAACAGCACTGTATTCATACTCCCTGCCTTGTTTACCGCCTCTGAAACAAGATCATTTTCCATATTTCCTTACGCAGGTTAAATAGTTCCCTCTTTGAACTGGATTAAATTAAAAAAAAACGAGTTTTCCTAGCTTAACCGGCGACGTCACTCATCGAATTTGGCACCGATTAAAATCATATATTAATTGTAAAAAATTCGTTAGAGCGGATTCCGAGATCCAGAAGAGACACTTTTAAAAATTGAAAAGCTACCTGTAAATATAAGTGCCGCGAAATTTTACGGTTGGTTGGTTGGGGCTGGCTGCATCACTAGTAGAACTGTTGTTCTACATGATGCAGATCAATTAGGAAATCTTTGAAATAATTATATGTATATGAATTTGGCATCTTACTTAGTTTAATAAATATATGTAAATATACTGCACTGTTTATGTATGTTTTCATCAAATGTATATATACTGCACTGTTCACTTCTGCACTTTCATCAAATGTATGTATACTGCATCAATGTGTATATATACTGCACTGTTTATGTATGTTTTCATCTTCAGAAGCGTATTTACGTTACATCGTGTGAAAAACCGTCCAAATAATAGTGTGTTTTAGTGAATGTACTGTAGTAGTGTGTACTTTAGTGTATACTGTAATAGTGTGTTTTTTATCTTATAACAATTTATATTTATCATCTAATCCCCCTCCCCCCCCCAAAAAAATGCCTTACGGCATTGTCTCCAAGTAAAGTGCTTTTTTTGTTTTTTTGGCCTGCCAGCTGAAAAAAGGTTGTGCACCTCTGCCTTTAGGGATAAGGGTTGTAGTGTTATTTTTTAATTAATCAGGATTGAGTAGGAAATTTTATGTAAAAATATGTTGTGTCCCTCCCCTTTCTCATGTGGAGGCCCCAAGGATCCAGCCCCTGCCTCCCTTCCCTAAATCTGACCCTGACATCATTTTAATCTCTACAGCAATAAGGGTTTTAAGTGCCAAAGATCGTTTCGGTGTGTTTGACAGTATGATATACACACTACCAATTTAAGATTAGAAAGCAAAATATGGGGGTCATGCTCCCAAAGGTTGTGATGCACATAATCAGATCTAAACTGCAATAATATGTATCACCTGATTTACTTTAAGTTATTTGACTCTTCATCAGTATCAAACAGCTTAAGCAAGGGTTCAGTCAGGAAGCACAAAGCTTCTGTAATTAAAGGATAGCTATGCCCCACCAGTGGCCAAGCGCATTGTACTCTGAATTGGGCGATGGAAATGTGCTTAGTTCAAAAGCAGGGTGTATCCTCCGACCTAACTATTTGGAGTTTTCCATGGTTTCTTTCCAAACTTAGCATATGTATATGTTAGAACCCCTTAGAAAGTCCCCATAGAGGGCACGCCACCTATCAGCCTATATCCCACGAGTAGATAATTGGCCATAATCCAACAACAATGAAGGATAGCTGTTATGTTCTAAAAGCAATTAAAATTACTGCTGGATCTCAGGGAAAAAAAAAAAAAAAAAAGATTTTCTTTAAATGGGAACAAGAACAGCAAGTTTATGAAGAAAAAAATTAATTGCTTAAAATTATTATTATTAGTGGCTCATGGTAGTTTTTTCACAAAAGGCATTTTTTATGTCTTTAAAATAAGTAATATTCAATTTAAATATTATTACATTTATTTTCTATAATGCCACAAAAATACTCTGCTGCTAGTTTCCGTTATATTTACTTGGTACTTTTCTGTGTGCCTAATGCAAATTTTACTAGCATAAATTATTCCTAGTATTCATTTTGATGATCAGGAAAGGGGTAGGGGGCTCCAACCACTCTCCAAACAGACATTACTTAAGGATAACATTTTGCTTAATTTCGTTTAAGTTCAAATGAGCTTTTTTTATGTACTATAAATTAGCCCCTCCTAAAAAGATTTGCACTGTTTTTGTATAACATTTTCACTTTTTGTACATCAAACAAGCTTTTTAAAAAAAATAAAATGACTCCCCTAAAAAAATTTTAGTATCTGTCGCTGAATAACAATACAACAAACGATCTATACCAACAATATTAAAAATGAAATAACTTGTTTTCATATGATGAATAACATTTTTCATTTAAAATTTATTAATATAGTAAACGTATGAAATATAAACTAAGTAAAAGTATAAAAGTGCCATGTTTAGTAATTTATCTATTGCATATGACTAATGGAGAAGTACCATTTCTAAATTATACTATAATTTGTCATCTTACATAGGTGTCGTTATTTGATGTCTGTGTATAGTATCGCCATTCCAGTGTTCCAGAGTATTGTAACATTTTTTGTGACTGTGAATTTTGGATTAGCTACATTTGTGAATCCAGGTGCTGTTCCAAAAGGTAATCTTATGTGTATATATACTTTTAACAACATGCTTTCTTCACTGGTGCACTCCTTGACTAGTTTCGCTGGTTGCTATGTTATAAAGAAAGGTAATTTTCAATAGAACTGTGCAGACCTCTTCAATAGGAAATTGCCAGTGGTTAAATTTTTTATTTAACAGGGCATTTATACTAATGTGCAAAGAGTAGCAACTACATGTCTAATGTTGACATTTAATTCTTATTCATGCGTAAATAATATTTTAGTTTTGCTATAACTGGCTCAAATATTTGAACTTCGCTATGAATAATGCTTTGTTAGAAAAAAATTACAAACTATCTGGGCTGCATGGCAATTATTGTAAAACATAAAAAAATATGGAAAAAATTCTCTTACAAGGAAGAAAAATTATAAAGATCGAAATTGCTGAAGAAAATGACCTAAAAAATACAAGAAGACCTGACCATTGGAGTAAATCGGCATGTAATATCTGGGGGTGGCATAATATTTCCATTTGTAGAAAATACCATTTTCAAGTAGGTGATGTCTGAATGTTCTTGAATTTTAGGGAGACATTTGTTCCTTCTCGCTCTCAGTAAGTTATGCCTATGGACCTGGCAGCTATAAGACAACTGATGATTATAGGAGATGTGGAACTGTAGCACTCAAATAAATATACTAAAGATTAACTTTGTGTTTTGAGTAGATTCATAGGCATAACTTACTAATGGTAAAAGGGTCAATTGCCCCCCCCCCTAAAAAAAAATCAATAAAATTTACTTATTACTAATATTATAATATTTTCTACAGTAGAAAACATTTTGTCTCCAATGTTACATGCAAATTTATGCCAGTGGATACTAGATTCATATTAAGTTAATAATACAGTTATACTTAAAACCTTGCTATAATGATAAAATTCTGCAGTCCTGTAGAATTTCTGCTCAATATAATCTCTCCTCTATATAATGATGCATCCCTCTAGAGCGATAATTTTATTGGGTCCTTTAAGTATCGTAGTTTCAAGGTTTTACTGTATTAAAGGTTCAGTTAGTACAGATACACATGCAAATTGAGTTGAATTGATTCATGCTTCATTGTTTATTTTCAGTATGACTTCTGTTTTTAATTTTTGTTATAGCTACTTCTGATGAAATAAAAAATGTTATTTCAACGCCAACTTATCAAGATATTGAAATTCGAGGTGTACGCATTCGCTTAAAGTGGTGTGTAACTTGCCAGTTTTTTCGTCCTCCACGTTGTGTTCATTGTGGTGTTTGTGATACTTGTATTGAGGTAATATAGTAATTTTTGTATTTTTAAAATTACGATTTTGCTTGGAATTGTAAAAACGTACTTAGTAACATTAATATATAACATAATACAGTAGAATCTCGCTATAACAATATCCTCTGTAACAATAATTCTCTCCATTACAATATTTTTCAAAGTCCTGGCTTAGTTTCCTTTAATTAGTGTTTTAATTAGTGTAAAACAGTTCTTTGTATAACGATATTCTTTACAACAATAATTCTCTCTACTATGATGGTAATATCATCCCTTCCAACACAATAATTCTCTCTATTATGATTTTTTCCCCCAAAGTTTAACTGATGCATACGAATTAAACGCTGCACAAAGAAAGTCTAGATAAAATGCGGTGGAACTGTAGGACGATGTTCTCAGGTTATACCACTAACAAATTAAAGGGCGAGCTAGGGGTGCCCCCCCTCTCCCCGTTCTGAGAAAAAAGAAAATACATAAAGTTTTAAAAATATTTTTGGGTAGATTTTTGTTATTACTACGTGATAGCTACTGAATTCAGTCTTCATTGTGTAAGGTACAAATATTAGAAAAAGATAAGAGAAAAAAAAATTGTATTTGTAACAGTAACATTTCATGAAAACTGGGGGTTGCTGCAGCTCCACAGTCCCTATGCATGAGCCACCACTGAATAAAAGGACACTTGTCTGATAATAATAATTAAAAAAGGACACTCACGAAGGACTTCATGCAACAATAGAAATTTTTTAATTGCATTGATTCTGCAGATCAATTTATGCTGAAAAGCATGTCAGTAATACAGATCCACCCCACTTGAAATTTTTTTCTGGCTATAGCCATAGTTTTGAAACTCCCCTTCAAGAATTTGAATATTTGTTAAATTTACTTGAAAAAAAGTAAAAATTCTAATTTTATTCTTTCCCAGTTTTTTCAATGTGTGTTTTAGCTTCTAAAATGGCTAAATTACTTCCTAAAAATATTTTCTCCATGCTTTCAGGTAAAGCCATTCTTATAGCAGCCTATCTTGAAATAATCAAAACTTCTGTTTCTCTCTTTTGACTATGAACAACTTTCTTTGAAGTTTTTTTTTCTTTTTTTTTCAGAACTGCTGTATCATGTGTTAAAACTAATTATGATGGCAAATCATGTCAACAAAGTATATATTTAAGGCTCATTCTGTATTTTTATGTTTAAAAGCTTTCCTGGTTAGGAAGTTTTTAACTATGCAATCATTAATGTGTCAGCATGGTGTAGGGCTTAGGAGCCAACTCTAATTTGATTGCTCTTGTTTAAATATCAAGGTTTAGAAAATATTTTTTTAAAATCAAACTTAGTCATTCATTCCTTCTTTGCCATCTTTTAGTAGGAAATTAATATTATAAAAATGATAAACAGCTAAATATTTATAATAATAATAATTTTTTTAAGCTCAAAAAGCTTTTCTTGTTAATTTAACTGCATGTTTACATTACTTTCCCTTAAAATGAAGTGACCAGTTCATTCAGTTATAGGTTGTGAGCATAAGCAATGTAAACAATTCATCATTTAAGGAAAAATAAGCAAGCATTTCTTTATTTAACGGATATATAAATATAGTGATGCTTGTTTAATTATTATTTCTTTATTGTGTGAAAATAAACTTTGTATCTGATTTATTCAACTTAGTTAATTGTTGATTTTCAGTATAAATTTAACTGTGTTGTTTTATGTATATAAAATACTAATGCTTTAGTGAATTGCAAAAATATTATTCCTAGGAATTGCACTATTTTTCATTAATTCTATACCTATTGTAATTTTTAATATTCTAGACATTTGATCATCATTGCCCTTGGGTTAACAATTGTATAGGACGGCGAAATTATCGTTATTTCTTCATGTTTCTTCTCTGGTTGACTATCCATATGATTTCAATTTTAAGTCTATGTGCATTATACATGAAGGATCACTTAAATAATATGAAGGAGCTTGAAACGATCATGACGTATCCTTTTAAGTTTTCCTACTATATTTTAACCAATTCTTCGAAAATAAATATATATAAGAATCTAAAGTACTGTTATCAGAAACAGAACTCAGAATGATGGAATAAAACAATAGGCATGAATTTACTGGTCAAAATGTATTGTGTTTCCGACTGCAATGCACTTCAGCCAACATTTTTTTCAAATTATCAGAACATATCTTACAGTTGTTTTTGTAAGGCTCTTATTGAGTTCATAGTGAGTTTTCTTTAATTGAATTAATGGACTCAAAATGGTAACTATGAAAAAGCAATTCCAACAATGGAAATAAAAAATTACACAATGCCATATCAGGTGAATACAGAGCTTGTGGGGCTGTATTTATTGAATGTTTGGTAAAAAAAACTCTCTAAAAATAAAATGTATATTATTCTTGCTGTTGATAGATTTTATTTATAGCTGCAGCTATCAGTACATATTTTGCAGGGCTGCCACTGACAACTAAAAAGTGACTATTTGCAACTATTTTCAGCAAAAGGCAATTATGGCAACTATTTTTTTTTTTTTTTTTTTTAAAGGCCTAAAAGCAACTATTTTTTGAAAAAAATAGAAAAAAGGTAATATTTTTTATCACAGAACAATTTTATTGAGGACTTTTTTAGATCGCAAGGCTTGAAAAGAGTTGCAAGTAGCTACTGCAGAAAAAAGGGATTGATTATTTTGATTATCGATATGTGCTTTACACAAATCAATGGATATTTGCCAACTTTTATCTTGTCTGCATTAAACATGTTTTTTTTTTTACAATTTTATGCAAAATCCCCTGTTTTTACACTTTTTAACCAATTTTGAAGTTTTTAAAACAATTTTTAATAAAATCATGGCCCATATTTTGTGTTAAAGAAATAATCTCATAAAATGTATCATTCACGAGTCTTCTACGGAATTATGCAGTGATTACTGAATTTTTGGTTCCCCCCCTCACCACCTGGATCAACTAATTCAGATGTTTGTTCATTAAATTCTTGATAGGAAAAATTTCGTTGAGTATGCACCAATATCCCAATTTCGGTCTTTTTCCAATCTGTCTTGAGAACATTTTTCCTTTTGTGTATTTCTATCTCAACTTCCAATACCATAAGAGTAGAAATTGATTATTTCAAATTTAAATTACTATTTTACATTAAAAATGTGGTTGAAAAATAAAGAAAAAATTTCATTGAAGAGGGCGGATTCAAATATGAATGGAAATGATAAAAAAAATAATAATGAAATTGAGACAATGGATGTTTTGAATAGGGAAAAGAAACATTAATGAAAGTAAGCAAAGAATAAGCTTAATGTGTTTTTTTGTTTCCCCTTTTTAAGTGTAATTTTACAGCATTTTCTTATGCATTCAAAATTGCTTTTTTCCTTTCCTAATGTGTTTAAAACTATAAGAATTCTGTGTCTAATAATTTTTTCCATGAAAATAACAAAATTTTTATTTCTTTCATTTTTATGTTATATAAAATATTTTTATGTTATCTACAATCTTAAGTGTTTCATGTGTTCGTTTTATGAAAAGTATAAAAAATGCTGTTCATGTACTATTTAGTATATATCATTTAAAATGCCATTAACACACTATTTGGCAAAAACTATCAAAAATGTTGTTCATGCTTTATTTTACCTTGTAAATTTCAAAAGTTGGTGATTCAATGCTTTCTTTATGGTACATTCTAGCCTCCGCAGATCTAGCTAATGAGAAAATATTTTAAAGTTGCCCTGTATTTTTGTAAGAAGGCCAATCATGAAGGTAGAATGGTTAGATAATGCTAAAAACTCTCGTATCTGTGCTTTCAATGAGCCTCTGTCATAAAAAAACATTGTTATCCCACATGCTCATGAATTAAGGGTATTAGCATGCTACTATTTTTGGATGAAGGGTACTATTTTGAATACTATTTCTTATGTATGAGGCTACTATAGCAACTATTTTCAACACTGATAAGTGGGGCAGCCCTGATTTTGCTATTAGAATCATTCTCTCAATATGATTAATTTATGGATGAAATATATGCTAATTTTATATGCATCTGAAAAGTGTGATCCTTTTATCAGTAACATTCTTATATTGACCACTAGATTTTTTTTAACCTCTTTGTGTGCAGTGTGTAGACATATTGGCCACATTATGTAACTTCATGCTGTGCATGTCAAAAATTCAGAAGCAGTAGTCAAATTTTCATGTCTATTAACCAGATGATAACGAGATTTGCACAAAATGATAAAGGGTTGTACACATTTTTTCACTAATGTGACAGATATTTTGCAGAAAAGTTATAAAATAGTTATAGAATTAGAAAAATTGAAAAATGTGATAAAACATACTTGGATCAGAAAAGATTATATTCAAACAATATTACTTGCTGTGAACAAAAATAACAGAATTTGATAAATGCACATTTTATTATGGAAGTTTGATTGAGTTAAATAATATCATAAGTATGGCTTGCCATACCTTCTTGTGATTACGGTAACTGTATTGAAGGTGAGCCTGCTACTCTGTTGCTGCAGCCTGGTAGAATAGCAAACCAGAAGCACTCTGCTTTTAATGTGCATGAATTTTTGTTTTGAGGCAAAATAATACTCCAAGGCCAAAGTAATCTGTACCATAGTTTTTGTATATCTATAATAAATTGGTGATTAACTTTTATTCCTTTCAAATGTTATTTCGCCCCACCAGTGGCATAGCACTTACACTTTGATCTGGGAGGTGAAAGGAGCGTGGTTCGAAACCAGGTCACGTCTGCCAACCTAACCGTTCGTAGTTTTCCGTGGTTATCTCCGAAACTTCGCATAAATACCAGTTAGGACCCCTTAGAAAGTCACCCATGGAGGGCAACCCCACCCCTGACCTAGATCCACAGAGTTAGATAATGGGCCATAACGCACATTTCCATTTCGAATGTTATTTCCTAAGAGTTGCTGTGCAGTGACTCTTTTATCTTAAGTTACCACTGTACACTATATAATTGTTGCCTCTTCTCATTTTTTTAGTATTCCTAAATGCATAGTTTGAATTTCAGTTTGAATACAAAGCTTAATTTTCTTTTATGGATTATAACTCTTTTTATCTGAGCTTCTGTAAAATTTCTTTTAACATTACAAAGATTGTCTGTCGTTGGGATAATAATCATTTTATTTATACCAATATTTGGTCTCACTGGTTTCCACATCATGTTGATTACCCAGGGACTGACTACAAATGAACAGGTATGTAATTTTTCATTATATCACTGTTACCTGTATAAAACTATTAAGTTATTTCATTTGTTATAATTGACCAACTATTGATTCAAAACAATTTGTTTATGATTTATAAAATTGTATAAATTTTTAATCTGTATAAATAGCTGTTACATTTTCTGGTGGTAGTAAACTAGCTGTTTCATATTTGATAAGGCTTCCAATCAAAAATAAAAAATAATTTACTGATTTTTTAAAATGAATTTTAATTAACTTTTCCAGTTATTCTCAAATGTCATACACAGTATTTTGTTTGCTCGTACGTGTATGAGAAGTTGGTTTTCTATTGTGCTTTACGTAATATATAATATTTTTTTCTGAAATATTTATTAATATATATATATATATATATAATAATTCAGAATGCTGAGAAACTAAAAAATAAAGGCTGCTGAGATTAGGTAGTGCCAACAGCAATAAGACTTAAATATCAACAACAGTTTTCCCTTTAGAAATTAAATCTCTAAATTTGATTTCCTCATTTTCTAAATTTTATGTTTCTACTAGATTCTGCTGGAAGGAAAAGCTGTGGGGAATGTCAGAATATGGAAAAAAGGAAAAGAATATAATGTTACTAAATCACTTTTAAACTGTGCCATCAGTTCATAATACTGCAGTTGCATTTGACATTTTATGTTTTGTATGCTCAGTGTGTTTCACATGAAGATAAATATCGCATTATTGTAATTGAATTTGACTTTTAAAAAAAGTGTACTACTTCAGGTAAAGGTAAATGTGCAGCATAGTAATTATGTTAAGCCAGTATATATTTTTTATTTCTGATTTACTTAAAAATATTTTCATATGTTTTTTATTAGGTGACTGGAAAATTCCTGGATGTTCGAAGTCCTTATAACAAGGGTTGTTTAAAAAACATTTTTTATACTTTGTGTAATAGTCCTTTGCCTAGGTATGTATAGTTTTTTAGTTAACTGGTTGTGCTTTTTTAGAACTAATTGAATAACTTAGGTGATTATGTACTTTCAAAGGCACCGAAAAGTATATACACCTTATGGCAGGAACAGCAGGCTGGGATAAATCCTTTTTACATTCTTGTTTTAATCATGCATACTTCATGCAATGAAATAATTTGGAGAATTTTTTGAATTTGAGCTGTAGGACAAGATTTTGGGGAAGCTTTCCATTCTCCAAATTTGCATAACAGCAAGTTTGGAGCTCTCTTAACTAATATCATCCCATATGTTATGACTTCTGTTTAAAATTTCTTTGAAATAGCCCCCACCCCACCCAGCTTTCCCCACCTGCAACCAAAATTTAGTAACCCGTATGTATGTTTGCAATAAAGTCTTATATTAGTCTAGGGCTTATCTTCTAATCTTAGTAGCTTGGGGCACTAGAGAATTGTTTGGGATGAGTACTGCTAAACCTTTGGTTTTGGAATCTCCAGAAAAGAAAGACTATAGCCTTTCACTGTGAGGGGAAAAAAATAATAATAAGCATTTTCATCTGTAAAAAATTGTTATTTTTGCTAAGCAACTGATGAACTATTAAATTTGCTGCAAATAACAAAAGCAAGAAACCGAAACATGATAATTAAGCTAATCCTCTGAAACCCTTTTAAGACTTGCTGTACATTCCATGTTATTTGTACAGTTGCACAATAAAAGTGCTTGAAAAGTTAGTAAAATTTCCAATTTTTTTAGAACTAATAATTTTTAATTAAAACAATTCTATTTTGTTTTTAATATATTTTTAGAGAATAATAATTATTTCTGACGCAAAGCTAGGGATATGTATGTTACTAAATTTAATAAAACTGATTAACATTATTTGTTTGTGTTTGATTTATAGTTCATTATTTTGAAACATTGTGAATTTCTTTCCTTTGATGATGTTGCTTTGTTTATTGACAGTAATACCATATATTTTATTATTATTATATTTATTTTTTAATTTTTAAGGGAATCATTTCTGTGCAGTGTTTTTACCAATTTTTAAGTTTTAAATAATCTTATTGTTCCAGTTCTGCAATGCTGTCTTTAGGTTTTTGATAATTTTGATAATTTATTAAAAATTTGTAATGATTTAGTTCTGCAAGGTTTTTTACTAATTATTTAAGTGCATGAACTATTTGTTATTAAAGAAATTATGTTGCTAAGGATTTTTGCTTACATTAAAAGGAAATCTTTTATAGATATAGGTCAAAAAATCGATTCTCAAATCATCAATACAGAAAATACAGAAAAGAGCTTGTCCTAAGAGAAGGGGGTGATGTAAATCATTCTAGTAAGGTAATACAACCTATTTAATGATATGCTTTCTATATCATTCATGTTTTTAAATTATTTACAGCATGTTGCACATAGCTGTCACATTAATCAAATGCTTTAAAGTGTATCGTATGTTTATTTAATTCAATTAACATTTATCAAAATCATGAATAATTAATTGTTACAACACTATTGAATGATTCTGCCTTCACATGGCTTTTATGCACTTTAAAACTTCTGGACTCTATGATCCATCTGGTAATTGTATATAAAAAAAAAATAACAATAAATAAATAAACAGCATTCCCCATTAGTGTCTTGCATATGGCACCTCTTTCAAAGATGCATTTTAAATGACAATATGTTTAAAAACTAGCTGGCTCACAATTTCTATTGATTATATTGGCTCATAAACAACACTTGTTCCAAAAATATTAAATCTTGACTTGTTATTATAAGATTTTCTGCATGGAGTTAAATTGTTTGCATACTCAAAGCAAACTTAACCTAGGAGCAGTATTTATTCCTACATCAGTCATCAGTGTATTTCCAGTTCCGGGTCATTCCATGTCAAATCAACACAATTTTGGAAGATATTCCGAATTGATGTCTCAGATTTTCATGATTTTTGGTATGCAGCAATATGTCACAGACTTACACAAAAATACCAAATTTCAGTTATGTAGTACAATTATTTTTGAAGTTATTAATTTTTAAAGATTTAAATTTTTATGAAAAAAATTCATATTTTGGCACTTTTAGATGCCTATAGGCTGACAACCGGTGATGGTATAAAGCTGAGAGTGGTCTCATTTTAAAGCTGTTGAGTGGGGCTTTAATATGATATGTCACAAGATAGGGGTTACAATTTTTTAAAAATTATATTTTTAAAATTAAATTTCTCAAAAAGTGGCAATTTTAAAAATTCCAAAATATTATCAAATGTAGTTTGTAATGTCTTAATACATACAGCAAAATTCTATCATGGGATCTCAATGGGATCGGGAGATACTGGGCTTCAGAAATACACATGTTTTGTAAATAATGTACCAAATTATTAAAATTTTATTTTTTAATTACTAATTTTGCTATGCAGTGTGCAGAACACTATTAAATTGATAAAACGAAATGATTACTTTATTATGTTTGGAAACCTCTCTTTAAAAGAAAACTGAACACTATTAAATTGATAAAACGAAATGATTACTTTATTATGTTTGGAAACCTCTCTTTAAAAGAAAACTGAAGCTGATTAGCCTACAAGTCCCCTTTTACTCAAATATGCAAATATATTAACAACTAAGGTGAATCCCATTGGATTACTTGATGATGATGACAGTGAGTAACCATCCAATCATGTTTCATTGAAGTTAACTTCAAAGAAGATTGCAGTAAAGTGCAGGTTACATTCCTCCATCCTTCAGGTCCATCCCCCTCATTTATATATCCCACACCACCTGATACACTGTGGATCCCTTTTGCAGATGTGATATGCAAAGTTAACCCCGTCACACAGACTGGACGAACATACAGTTTACCAGACAGTGAAGTGAACAAATGTGTGGGTATCTTCTAATGATTGAAGTCTCAATGAACTAATTTGTTAACCCTTAACTTTACTCATAATATTGGAGTTTTAATGGTAAGTGTCTATGCAACCTTTCTCCATTAAAAAAAACATGTAAAAGTAATAGCCATTGCTTCTTTCATTGAAATGTGTTGCTTGTTTCATTCATTCAATGAAATATTCAAAATTTTCTGAAACAATACTAATTCTAGTATTTTTCACAACACGTGTATTTCTGAAGCACAGTATCTCCTGATCCCATTAAGATCCCATGATAGAATTTTGCTGTATGTATTAAGACATTACAAACTATATTTGATAATATTTTGGAATTTTTAAAATTGCCACTTTTTGAGAAATTTAAATTTTAAAATTTAATTTTAAAATTTTAATTTTTTTTAAATTGTAACCCCTATCTTGTGACATATCATTTAAAGCCCCATTCAACAGCTTTAAAATGAGACCACTCTCAGCTTTAGACCATCACTGGTTGCCAGCCTATAGGCATCTAAAGGTGACCAAAATATGAATTTTTTTCATAGAAATTTAAATCTTTAAAAATTAATAACTTCAAAAATAATTGTGCTACATAAATGAAATTTGGTATTTTTTCATAAGTCAATGATATATTACTGAATACCAAAAATTATGAAAATCTGAGACATCAAGTCTGAATCAGTGTGTTGATTTGATATGGAATGACTCTACCCTCAAATAATTCTTTTACTTTTGTAAAGGGTGCCACCCTAAATTGTTTGGTGGTTGGTGCACTACTTTAGATGATTATGGTCTGAAGTTCGATTCCTGATTTGGATGTGGCTGTCAGTTTATCTGTTCCTTCAAAGAGGCAACTTTGGCTGCCTATTGGGTGCGCAACTTTGTAAAATGGCTACACTTCAGGCTTTTGTAGCAGAAAATGCCTTTATGGCAAGTGGTCCTTGGGGAAAAAAAAATGTAATGGGTAAGACAGAAATAAGATAATTGTACATTTCTGTTACTTAAGTATAATAATTAGAATAAAAAGAAACTGAGTTAACTTATACAGACTTCCCAACTGTTTTACTATTCACAGACTTCTTTTTTTTTTTGCCAGATATTTAGTGGTTGTAGTTCTTCAGTTTTGTCAGAGTGATACATGAAAGAGATAATGAAAAAGTCCCTAATAGCATTTCCACTGTCATGTTAGGTTTGCTCGAAGTTTAGCATCTTGAACCTGTCCTTTTTAAACTATGCATAACTAATTACTGAAGGCTACCAATATACATTTTGGATTTCCAACTAGTTATTAGATTCTCTTCAAACCCAGTTTATGTTTAATTTCTCTGGCTGTGCAGCAGGAAGACTAAAAGGGTAACAAAAAGTTCTGGGATAGAAAACCATACATGTTCAAAAGATGTAAATTTTTCACTGTCGTACTAAATGCAAAACACAGGTAACTCTCCTCTAAGCAATTTTAACTTGAACTTTTATTGAAGATCAGTAAATTCTTACGAAGTCATTGGATGGCAAGGGAGTGGGAAAGAACTGCAAATTTTAATACCACTGAGATGTTCAACTGGAGCTAAAGTGGTCTCCTTAAAGAGCAAAGCAATAAGACTTAGCTACAAATGCAGCGTGCAGCACTAACAAAAATATGCCAACAAACAAAAAATAGGCACATACATCCAGAGCAGTTAAGAATAAATCAGTGAATTAATTTAATAAACGCAAACAATTAGGAGCAGAAATTTTAAAAAGTTACCACAACGTGTTGATAAAGAAAATTGCCAAGATCCTATTGTGAGAAACTGGTGGCCTGAGTAAAAATTGTCTGCCTCTCCTAAAAGTTAACCTTTTACATGCCAATATTCCTATTTTGGAACATCCTGTTTAATGTTTTATTAAAAACTAAACTGTTATATTTATCAGTTTGAAAAAAATACTGCTTATTACTGAAAATCTTATTGTTTTTTTTATACATTATTTATTTTTCAATGGTTTTCTCCAAAACTTAGTGTGAATACAGGTTAGAACCCCTTAGAAAGACCCCCATGGTGGGCATCCCATCCATCAGCCTAGAGCCCACGCATAGCTAATCGCCTGTAATCCCACAAACAAATTTATTTTTCAAATGTAAAAATTTCAGCCCAGAAAAATTTCTAAAAATTGACTTTTTTTACAATTTTCATAGTACACAAGAAAAAAAAATTCTAAAAAATTCTCGAAAATACAAATTCACTCAAAACTTTCTCTATTGTATTACCAAAGGATAAATTGAAAGAAATAATAAAAGAAATTTAAATAATAGCAAGATATCTTTTCTCCATTTTGCATAAAAATGCTATGTCCCAAAAAAGGAACATTGCCATGTAACGCTGTACGAAATCAGGGGTATCACATGCATGTGTTGCTTAATTAGATTTCAATACATTCAGTGCTTATATCTGCCAAACATAAGTCTTTCAAAGGCATCAACGGTATGTTACTTATTTTTGAAGGATGAAGGAGTGGGAGGGGCTAAGGGGGAGTTGTGTTATCTCTCACCCCTTTAACAGTAGGAGGGTGGCTAGTTAGTGCTGCATTCTTTTGATCTGAGCTTAGGTAGCTCCTTGTTTTTTCTGTTAGCAATGAATGTTTATGCTTCAGAAGGATATATTTATTTATTTTAAATCCTTTTTACGTAGAGAGAATGTGTGGATGGGAGTGACATCAAGTTCCATTCTTGATTTTTTTTCTATGCTATGCAATTTTTAGAGACCATTTGAGTAAAAATTTCTATAAATATATCTAGCAACAATGTAGATGGTACAGTCTAAGAAATTTTTAACTGTAGACAATGCTGATTTAAAAAAAATATATATTTATTGGATGATTGAAATAAGTCAATCACAGATATTTGTCATTTGCTCCTTGATGAAAACTGGTATATTACTGATGAAGAAGAAATAAATGATAATATTTAGTTAAAAACACTTATAAAAGCCTTTAAAACTTCGTTAAAAAGTTAAAATCAACACACCATTTAGCGCTTTCGGCAGCCTATCCTGCTGCCTTCTTCAGAACTGATGAGTCTCCTCCCAGCTTCAGCACATCATACCAGGCTCCATCAATCTGCACGTGCATCATATCGTTGACGGTGCCCTCTAGTGTAAGTACTTCCAATGCTTTGCGTTTCAAACTATAATTATGGTTATTGTAATTGGCTATTTTTTTAACATTAATGAAATCTATATTGATATTTTCTTTTAAGGCAAGGTGGGAGAGGGCAGTACTATGTCTATTAAATTTAATGTCGTTAATGTGTTCCTTTATTCTATCTTTAATTTTCCTTTTTGTGACACCTATGTAGTGGCCAGGAAGGTTAGAGTCTTTATAAACAAAATTTATTTTATAAACACCAGCACAAAATTTATTTTGTGACACCTATGTAACCTTCCCGGCCACTACATAGGTGTCACAAAAAGGAAAATTAAAGATAGAATAAAGGAACACATTAACGACATTAAATTTAATAGACATAGTACTGCCCTCTCCTGCCTTGCCTTAAAAGAAAATATCAGTATAGATTTCATTAATGTTAAAAAAATCTGGTGTGATTCCACTCGACTTTCCGAACACTTACAATTAAGATCATTACCAAGCATTTAAATAAATTTTAATCGATGAATAATTCAGCAAAAATTCTTAGTTTTTTTCAATTTGAGCTCAATCGAATGTACCATTCGAACGCTAGCGCACTTTCAAAAATTTCCTCCCATAGGCCATAATGAAAAGAAATCTTTGTCATAGCCCTGTAGAAAAACTATAAGTCCTATACACACCAAAATCAATACCGGTCTTAGTATGGTGGTTTATAACATATATACCCAGTTTGAGCTCAATCGAATGTACTGTTTAACACCAGCATACTTTCAAGAATTTTCTCCCATAGGCCATAATGTAAAAGAAATCTTTGTCGTACCCCTATAGAAAAATTATAAGTCCTATACACACCAAAATCTGCTAGCCTCACGCACGTTTGGTTTCCCCTCTCCGTCGTTCTCCGAAGTTCATCGGCGACTTCACTCACCGTGTGACGTCACTTTTTCTCCCACGGTTCTTTTACTGTTTTCTCATGAGCCGTGATCGCCACAGCATATCTCCATAGTAATGGAAACATTTTGTTTCTGATTGACCGGTCAGAACTTTGTTTTATGCAAATTAACTATTGCACGTGTGAATTGTAATGTAATGTACGTATATAATGTGGTTTCTTTTGCCTGCGATATATCTTCTGTGTATGCTAGTCCTGCATGACGATCAGCAAGCGTGAATGTATTTAAACTTTATGATGTTTCTTTTAATTAAAGAGTTTTAGTTCTTATGATGTCTCATCATTTCGAGTGTTAAATCATCACCGCTGGTAAAATGCAAGTAATTTCTGCTAAGAAAATCAATACCGGTCTTGCGACGGTGGTTTATGACACATATACCCAATTTGAGCTCAATTGAATGCCCCGTTTAGGAGCTAAGGAGGTATCGTGTTCACTCACGTACACACACACATACATACATACATCTCGTAAAAATAGCATAAATGAATTCAGAAGACCTCAAAACGTGTAAATGCACCAAAATCTTGAAGTCGAATTTTTTCAGGATTACAATACTTTCCTTACATGGTACATGTTCGGAAAGTAAAAATAGCCATTTACAATAACCATAATTATAGTTTGAAATGCGAAGCATTGGAAATACTTACACAAGAGGGTGCCGTCAACGATATGACGCACGTGCAGATTGATGGAGCCTGGTATGATGTGCTGAAGCTGGGAGGAGACTCATCAGTTCTGAAGACAGCAGCGGGATAGGCTGCCAAAAGCGCTAAGTGGCGTGTTGATTTTAACTTTTTAACAGAGTTTTAAAAGCTCTCTCAGACCTATTGTTAGCAAATGTGAAGGCCCAACTTACACACTCGAAAAATATCCTGTTAGAAATTATCCCTCCCTTCGATTTTGTACTGAACTCCACTAATGACTTCTTAAAACATATAAATAATTTTATTCTCAAAGAAAACAAAAGCATGGTTAGTTTTGACGTTATTAATCTTTACCGATCCATAGACATTAATGAAATGATTCCCATAATAAATAAACAAATAGCCCTAACCTACAAAAATGAAGAAATTAGCAACACTTTAACAAGAGCCATAAACCTGCTTTTAAATAACTCATACTTTCAATTTGATAACCATTTTTACAAACAAACGCAGGGTGTTCCAATGGGGTCACCAATCTCAGGAATCGTTGCCGACTGGAAAATGCACCTTCTTGAAAATAAAATTCATACTAATTTTAAACAATCGTTACGGTTGTGGGTATACTACGTTGATGATATTTTTGCCATAGTAAACGGTGACATACTCCTAAATAAATTAAACGACCTAGACCCTAATATAAAATTTACTTATGAAACCGAAATTAATAATTCCATAAACTACCTTGATGTCAAAATAATGAAAAATAAAAATCTCAAACTTCAAACCACCGTATATCGAAAACCTCTAAGTAACACCGCAATAGTTAATTTCAAATCAAATACTCCATTTAATTATAAAATAGCCGCCATTAGGTCCTACATTGATCGCGCGTTAACAATTTGTTCAAACGAAACCCTTTTGCAGGAAGAACTACAAATTATTATGAAACAATGCCAGGAAGCAAATTACCCTCAACTTATTTTCAATAAACTGGTCAAAGAAAGACAAAAGAAACTCAATACAATTAGCAATAGACAGAAACCAAAACTAAAATTCACTACCTTTTTGCAGGGGAGCTGCTAATAAAATATCACACTCCGCTCTTAAGAAAAATATCAAGATCCCAAGAAAACCAAATCAAAACATTTTTCAACGCATCAGATTCGAAAAAGACCAAATAAAACCCACTGACACCGCAGGTATTTATAAAATTAACATAAAAAATAACGAAAACAAAATAGCCGGATGCTACATGGGGGTTACTAAAAGAAAAATTAAAGATCGCCAAACTGAACACATAAACGACATTAAATTCAATAGACAATCTACAGCCTTATCCCGCCTCGCGCTAAACACACCTATCGCCATAGATGTCCAAGGAATACAAAAAATAGCTAATTTCAGCAACCATACATATGTCTACTTACGCGAATCGTTGGAAATAATATCAACAGAGGGCAGCATCAACGACATGACATATGCCACAATAAACGAAACCTGGAATAACGTCATGCGCAGAAAGAACGGCGAGAAAGAAGAGGAGCCAGGAGACCACATCATTCCCGCGAGGAAGATGACGGACTGAGACTGAGGATGGTCGTGGGCCATGCGACCGAAATATATCTCCGGAGGAAAGTGGTAGTGTTTTTAATAAGTTAACTATGGGAATACCTCCGTATTACCTTTTAACCTTTTAATATGTTTTAAAGGCTTTTATATGTGTTATTAACTAAATTTAAGATACCTCCGTGATTGATTTTAACTTAATAAATGATAATAGTTCTGAGCTGATTACACCTGGAGGCATCTGTGGGCAATAGAATTTTAGAAAAGAAATTAATTTAAATTTGTTTTAGACGATGCCTAAAATCAACATTATACCTGCATCTCGTACCCATCAGTAAAATTTTGCAAAAAATTCATATGCACATTATGTAGTTACATGGAAAGGGCATTTTGTAATGTGAAAAAAAAAATACTATAAAAATGTGTTTCGAATATAAAAAAAGGCTCCATGTACACTTCTCACCATATCATAAATAAAATTCATACTAATTTTAAACAATCGTTACGGTTGTGGGTATGCTACGTTGATGATATTTTTGCCATAGTAAACGACGATAAACTCCTAAATAAATTAAACGATCTAGACCCTAATATAAAATTTACTTATGAAACCAAAACATTGAGAAATACTGCTATAAAATGATAAAGTGAAATTAGTGTTTCAGTACATTTAAAATATTTCTATTACTGGTTGAACTCCTAAGCACCCACTAAAGAATAAAATGTTTTATTCTTTCTTGATAAGGTATTTTACATTTTTAGAATTGCATTTATTTATGTTATCTGTATTATTAGTCAAGAGTATGCAAGCATAAAATTATTTTTATTGTCTTTTATACCTTTTTTTAATTGAATTTCTTATAAAATATTATACTAATTTTAAAATTACAAATTTTCTTCATTGAGTTTTGCTTAAATTTTAGCCATTTCACACCAAATGACTTTCATCTTGTTATCAAGTAAACCTTTATTACTGCATAAATTTTAGCTTTATCATACAGCGTTTTGTTGTTCACATGAAGCAAATATAGAAGAGGAAAGATAACATTACATGTCAGTGTTCCAAAAATGGGACATCCAAGAAATCAGATAAGGAAATTTTTTTTTGGCAATTTTTTTGTTTTATAATCATTATGGGTGTATTCTAATGTAATTTTGATGAATTAATTATACCCTTTATTTCTGGATCATAGTGCGCCATTCAAAGGGTTAACAACTGAAAATTAAATCCTTTTTAACGTATTGAATAAAGATGAGCATATCTGTTGTCATAAACCACAAAGAACTGTGCTTTTGCTTAAAGCAGATGTAGGGGGTCTTTATATAACATACACGATGCAAAATACAGGACAGGGGTCATATACAAGTGCTAAAAAACAATATGTGGTGTTGACATCACACCTGACTTTTGTCTCAATGGCTGGTGTTGCATTAACTTCTATGCAGTCGACTCAGGTTCACATTGTTGGGTACATTCTATAGTCACTGAGAAACAGGTGAACACAGTGGTGATGTCTTGTTTTCTAATCATAAAGCCCATATCTGATCTTATGACTCAGGTTCATACTGTTGGGTGCATTCTGTAGTTACTGAGGAACAGATGAATACAGTGGAGATATTATAAACCCCATAACTGATCTTAAATCAGTTATGGGGTTGGAGTTTTTGTGGTTCTTCTGCACTTGTTATGCCAGTACTGGGAAGTTTCTCACGCAAAAGACATTTATCCCTGCATCACCAGGAAAGGATAAAAATATTGCTAAAAACAATTTTCATATTGTGAGTTACCCTTCTTTTACCATTAAAAGAAAATGCATTGCAACTTTGTCATAGTCAGATAAATAATTAAAATTTTTCAATCGGCTGTCATATTTTTAATATTTCAAAAACTCTCAAACTTATTTATTTCAAGACATGTGATTTTATATAATAAAACTGATTTTGTATTTTTATAGCACAATGAAACATTCGAATGTGAACAACCATCTGTACCATCTTTACTAAATCGTGGAAGTCTTCACTTGAGCCTCAATGAAGCGCTCTATGCTAAGTATCCTGATTCCACTTTCAAAAGCAAAAGCTCAAGAGCTCTTACTCCTCCAGTGCCAACACGACTTGATTACTCCAGAAGATCTCTACCACCGCATAATAAATTCCATGCTACTACTCCTGGCTATTTTGCCCCTCTGGGAAATCTTGCTCAAAATGAAATCTCGAAAACTAGATCTGAACAGTCCCATGTATATTTATCTCAAGAACAAAAGTTAGCTGATCCAGAACGTGATTACAGAATGTCAATTGCAGATGCAGGTGCTTCATCCCACATGTATCCACGGATTCACAAAAGCAACGATGCATTCCATGTTGATCGATACACTTATGCGATTCAGGCTTCTGTAAATAATCCTAAAGCTCTGACATCGGAAACTTGTTGTCTTGGAAATCAAACTGTTGATAAGCTACAAGAATTAGCTAATAGGTCTGTAATGAATGGACAATGTACAGACATGTCAGTACTTGAAGTATTCCCTAAAGCTTGCAGTAGCTTCCAGACTACCCCCAGCAAAGATCTGCATGATGGTCAACAACTGCTTATTGCTCAAACTCCCCAACCATTATATTTAAACAACTGTGTAGATTTCCAACAAGTTGGAGCTCCTCACCACTGCCAACCTAATATTGCTGGTGACTTTTTACGGACTCCTGGAAATCGACCCTTATCATTTGTAAAAGCAATGGAAATGTCCGAGAGTTTAGATTGGAATGATGAAAATCTACAGCATTTTAAACCTTCAGATAGTACGTTACAGTTTAGCTCATCTGCAAATAGCCCTCCTTATTCTACTGCAAATATTGACTCCAGCCGAGTATTAGAACAAAATAAGCAGAAAAGTGATCATGAAATAAGTTATGAGATATCAGTATAAAATAACAGCAAATATTCTTGAAAGTTTTAATATTTTTACTTAATTTTCTTCTTTAAATATGTGTTTAAAATTTTGCATACTTAAAAAGACATCACTATTTAAATTCCATGTACCTGTGTAGGCAATTATGATGCATTTGTAGTTGTCATTTTAATGAGAAATAAATTATCAAAGGGAAGAAATAACTGTCTCTTAAAACTTTCAGCTGCAGTTATTCGTGATGTAATTGCTTTTCTAATCAGTAAAATAATTTATATCTAGACTTCTTTTTGAAGTTATTTTTCTTTATTTGTTTGTAGTTATATTTTATTCACACTTTAACTGACACGATTTTTTTACTTACAGATTCCCATTTTTCTTTTAACTAATAAATTTAAAACAAAACTTTTAGCTGAGCTTTTAAATATAAAGGAAGCCCTCTTTTAAGAATCCTCACCCCCTTCTTTATGCTAATGATCAGATATAGGTTAATTAGTGAACACAGGAATTTACCAAGAAAAAAATTTGAGGAGGGTCTAAATAGTAGAAAAGGCAGAATTTTTTACAAAAACATGTTAACAAAAATTCTAATTCCTGGGTCCCCTGGACTAACTTTCTGTGTATGGCCTTAAATGAATATACCAAACTCCAAAATATGTTAATTTTTTAATAAGCATGGCAGAGTTCCAATTTAAATCATTTACAATTTTAATCATTGCTTTTTAAATAAAAATCTCTAATTTATCTCCCCAAAATTTAATTTTTTAAAATTAATCTTGCACTTAGCCAAAGCAATCTAAAATCTTAAAAAAGTAACTTGGAAAGGAAAAATACATGTGTTTCTCTTCTCCCCCACCTGTTATTTTTTAAAGATGGCAATTGAAAGAATGAATGTCGATAACATTTGTCTTTACACTAAACAACAGGTATGGCTTGCAAATTATTTAGGTCATTATTTTCTGGTGATGCAAGAATAAAATATGGGGCTTACCAACAATAATTCATTAAAAGCTTTTGTGTAAAACATAATGATATACAGTAAAACCTGTTTAAGAAGTTGATATTTTTGGTTCCCATTCTTTTCCTATTCTTACACTGTTAAAATAACCTGTTGAAAAAGTTTCTTACCCAACTGTTTCCCCGCTTAAAAAGTTTCTGTGGCTACTAACTTTATTTTCAGAACACTTTTACATCTGCTTTTTAATTGTTGGTTTCTGTTCCCTATTATGTTTCTAAAGGTCAAAGGAATGCTGTAAAAGGACAAAAACCTTTAGTTGTTTTATCGAAAGTGTTGGAAATGTGCCTGATGAATTTTGATCAATTAGAGATTTCTGATAAAAAACTATAACTGATTTTCTAAATAAAGTCAATTCAAATGGTGCTTAAAGCAAAATTTCTTGGATTTAATAAAAGGATTTGGTAGTAATTATGTTATTTCACTTTATTAACTAATTTTTTAAATGTGCAAAACAATTTAAATATTTTGAGTAAAACTACTATATATTGTTTTAATGATATCAAAAATAATATCTCCTGAATATCTATACTAACGTTTTTTATTTGTTTTACAATAATAATGATGATTTTCCGATCAAGAAATTTTACAGATTAAGAAGTTTTTGCCCTCTATTACCTTGGGAAAATCTTAAGAAGGTTTTACTGTAAATGTTGTTAGGGATTTAAGATGCTGAGCTTTAAGCCTTAAAATATTTGTGGTGGAGGCTTGAATCTTTTTTTTTTTTCTCCCTTGAAAATGCCTAAATTATAAAATTCATTGATATAGCTATTCTGTAATGTATCATCTTCGTGTATTTGAAGATTTAAAATATAGTAAAAATCTGCAGTGTCTCCACTCGACTTATCAAACACTTGATCTTTACCAAGTGTTTAAATAAATTTCATTGAACTCAGTTGATAAAATAAAAGTATGTGAAACAGGTATGTTTAAAAAAAACTGTATTACACATGCCTGCCAGTCTGGGAAAATTAGCATCAGTAAACCTATGTGCTCATGTCAGTAAATTTCCACGTCACATCTGTAAAACTAAGCTTATTTTTAGTTACTAATAACTTGTTAAACTAAGTTTTAAACATTTACTCTCAAGGGGGATAGAAAAAGATTGAATTGAAAATCTGAACTTGTCCTATTCAATGAAGTTTTTTTTCTTCATTGGTTTCCTTTAGGGAGGTGTGGGTGTGTTGGGGGTCAGTAAAGGATAAATTTAAATTCAAAATAGGTGTCAATTTTTAATCTTGCAACATTAGAGGTTTTTAAATAATGAGTGCGGAGGGAAAATATAACTTTTTTAGATGGATGGAAAAGATTACATGGAAAAAACTGAGAACACCAGAAATTGCCAAAACATAAAATTACTCGTCATATCCTTACATCAGTAAATTACAGTAGAAGACCCGAAATCCGCTAGGCTGTAAAATCCGCACTGTCTGTTCAATGTAAACAATGAAATCTGCCCTGCCAGCTGCAAGTTCAGAAAATTACAGTATAACCACAAAGTAAAACTAAATAAGCTATTCCCACTTGAAAAAAAATTTTTAGGAGTCTGTGAGCTCTAATCTTAACATTGATAACTTATCGAATGACTGACAGTGACATAATTGACACTGAATTATGATCACATGATACAGACTGACCAGTAACAAGTGAGGATGATCAAAAAGTTGATAAATTAACGTTTAATGAAGGTTAGGCGTGTGAGGAAGAAATATCTCATATTTGTAGAGCAACAAAGCTGTGTTACAAACAGGAAATAATGAAAAAAAAAAAAAAAACTATAATTAGAACAGCCCAAAGTCCTAAACTGTTGAATATACATGTTTAAATAAGTTGTACTATAATCTCATAATTTTGTATATTGCATTAATCCTCTGTATTTTTATATCATGATTTTAATTATAAGTAACATGATTTGTTTCCCTTGATCTCTGTTGTATATTTTTTTTCTATTATTTTCTGAGGGGTGTGGAAATAAAATAAATTTCCTATTATGACCCAAAATCAGCAAAATTCTAAAATCTGCACAAGGTCTGGAACCAAGCTGTGCGGATTTTGGGTCTTCTACTGTAACTCCAAAATCTATATACGGATAATTCGTAAAGTTAGCAGGTATGTATTACAGTATGTAACTTGTATTCTCTAAAGCTAAACTTATATAATTGTTGTGGTCTCTTCCATTTTTGCTGATTTTCACCTGGCTTTATAAGTTTGCTGGATCCATTGAAATTTGTTTTTTTTTTAGATTGAAAGGATGTTTTAGGATTTTTTAATGACTTTGTGAAAATTTTTTACTTACTTTTCCCTTTAAGGTTAAACAGGACTAATTGTTAAGAACTCTCCACTGAGTTTATTTACTAGAACCAATTTTTTTATGAGTTAGATTAAAAAGGAACACTTGTTGAGAATTCTTTAATGGATACATGACAAGTACAGTTGACCGTTGCTTATCACAGTTAATCCATGCAACTATACCATGATAAGTGAATTTCTGCAGAGTAGGATTCTTTAATTGAAAATTTTCATGGTTAGGGCATAGAAAACCTAGTTAAGACCAAGATAAGCTTCTTTATACATATTTAGTCCTTAGCAGGTATTGGTAACCTTTGAAAAGTTGCTAACATCCTGTAGTTTGACCCACAAAGTCGCCGGCCAAACTTCAAGATGTTAGCAAAGATGCATAATTGGGATTTTTTGAATGGTTTAATATAGGTTTTATTCTGGGCTTCTATATGTTCCATAGATCAAAAGCCATGGCGGGCTATATCCAGGCCGCAGGCTAGAAGTTGCCCATGTATGATCTATAGAAATGAAATATTCAACAAACTACACATTACAGTTATTATATTATTACACAATAGGGTGGATCGAAAAAAACTTTTTTCGGAATTTCAAAACCTACCTATGCGGAAAAGATGTTCTGTAGTATGGAGATAAAGGGAAAAATAACTAAAAAATTTAAAATTAAAATTTAATGCTGCCGCAAGGGGGTTAAATTTCCCCAAAAAACGAAAAAAAGAGTGAAATTTGCTTTTGTATGGTGAAAATAAAAATGATGTTAATCAGAACCTACCTAGGTGGAAAAGATGTTCTGTAGTATGGAGATAGAGGGAAAAATAATTTAAAAATTTAATTTTAAAATTTAATGCTGTCGCAAGGCGGTTGAATTTTTGAAAAAAAAAGGGAATATAACTAAATTTTGCTCATCCATGGAGAAAACAAGATTATTGCTTATCAAAACATACCTATGCAGAAAAGATATTCTATGATGCATAAAGTATTAGAAAAATAAAACAAAAAATTACATTTTAGATTAATCTCTTCTCGAGGGAGATGAAATTTAGATATTTCAGTCTCTTTATGGTAAAAAGCTAAAGTGATTTTTGTTCAAAATAAAAATACAATTTTGTGCTACTTAATGTTTTTGAAATGAGAAGACATACTAAATGACTAAAAAAACTTGTAACTATTGAGTAACTATTTAAGTAAGATATAAAAGTAACTATTTAAGTAAGATACTTTTATATCTTACTTAAATAGTTACTCAAAACAAACCTAGAAAAAACACATCAAAATTACAGTGGCGGTAATCCCGTTTGGTGTTGAAAACTGGCATGAGGTTTCGTGATTCCAGACGATTTCTTATTAAACCATCTCTTCTGGAGGGTCCACAGACAGCAGCAAATGCTTCAGTGACTATTTTAACTATTCGTTCTGTAGCCTGAGTATGGCAGGGGAACCCTGTGATAGCAGGTAGTATTGCCTCTGTAATAATTGTTGGGTTTCTTATAGCTTCTAAAATCATGTCATCACTAAATTGTTCAGTCAGTGGAGGCTCTGTTACATATTTCCACTTAATCAAGTCCACATAATCCGTTGAACAAAGGTCAAAATCTGGTAAATTGAAGACACGAATATTATTCATTGCAGTGGTTGTGGTTGCATTAGACTGTTTGACGTTGCGCGCTTTCAGAATTCTCCGAAGTGCCAATTCCTTTACATGACTTCTATTGTCAGCTAGCATTATAAGGATATTTTCAGGATGGCCAAAAAACCCGTTTCTTTGAATAACAGTGTCGATGACGGCCTTCAAATCACTGGACAAATAACGCGATAAAACGATTGACTGATGTAAATGTTGTGCACTATAGATTACCGGTGGTTTTGTCTTGATGTTGTACCACATAGGGGCATAGACGTTTAGGATGAATGTCGTCAGAGTCATTAAAGCCTCAGACGGATTTCCGTAAGCCATAGGAGTCTGAGAATTCTATTTGCAGTTGTAAGCCACCTTGAGTGACAAAGTTTTCCTGGGTTTCTCTTTGACAGACTTTCGCTGCAATGTCCACAGTTGATTGCTTCACAAATTTCCATAAGGTACAGTTGATCAGTACTTAAATCGTTTTTATTAGTCACTTCACTTACTGTGCATCATATTGGCATAAATGTAGCTACGGGTAGCCTTTCGCATTCGGCCAGTGATTTTCCGATTTCGCCAGTGAAACTTCTGGGTCCATCTAAGTGAGTGAAAAGGTGACGTAGTGGTAGCTCGTTGGCGTGCAATTGGCACACAAACCACTGAAGTGGACGCTTCAGGATTAGTTCCATGATTCGGATAATACCCCCTTTGACTACCTGTGTTGACAGATGTTCCATCACAACCGATCGCAATCAACTTTGTTACATCTATGTTATTGCCACGTGACAGAAATTCAAGTATTTGTTTTCCAATAATTTGCGCTCTCCCGCAATTTACAAATACGTGGCCGATGTACTTTGAACCAGGTTCTTTTATCAAGCTTATGTGTTCTTCTGTTATCACTTTTCTTCTATTGTCTTCCATTGTTAGTGTCCTGTCTTTGCGTCCATCGAAGTACAAACCAAACTGGTCATAATTATATTCTGTTAGAGCTGGCTGAGACGTTAGAGAAGTTCTTCTCTTTGATCTCAGTCGTCGAATTTTATTTCTGTCAACAACATTCGATGTTTCCTTGTGAAATAATTCCTACATTTTAAAGTGTAGCTGACAAGATGGCAGCGCCTGCTCTGTCGGAAATTCCAAATCTATCTTATGTTCTAGATACAGCTGTAAATTTTGTTGCTACAGGTATGGCATCGGATACAGTGTTAGGATTTTCAGCGATAGCTGTTGGTGAAGAAAAGTCAGTATTTACATCTTATACATGCATACACATCTTATTACATGTTCGTAAGTTGGAAGCATATTACTTGGCATATCACAGCCAGAGCCAAATAGAGGGCAAACCATGTCTTTTCTTAACAACGCCATAGCGGTACGCATTAAAACTGAAAGTCACTGCAATTGAATTGAGAAACGATTTGATTTAGAAACGTGGTCAGGTCGTACCATGTGGGAACTTGCGACTTACGGAGGAAGGGATGGTTGAATGAAACAGGAGACGTAAAAATATTAGGAATGTCTCTTTGTGTCTATAGTAATATTACGGCTCTATATATGGTTCCCTACTTACTTAAAGTTGAAAGCAGAGGATCTGGGTCATAAAATATCGCATCGTTCATTGCACTAATCACTACGGAATACTTAGTATTCAGTAATTATCAATTTATAATTTGTACATTATTGCACTCATCACTACTTACTACTACTTGCTTCTAGTAGTTGTACTATTTACTATTGAATACTCAAAGTTAAGTAATCATTACACTAGTTATTTTATATTGAAGAAAAACAATTATTTTGAGTCAAAATTCAAACCAAAATTTCCGCATGTTTCAAGAGTTCAACCCCATTGTGGAAATACTAAGTTTTAAAAATTAAAATTTTAAATTACTATTCTTGTAATCTCAATACCATAGATCTACTTTTTCGCATAAGTATATTATAATAAGCAATAATCTTGTTTTCTCCATGGACGAGCAAAACTTAGTCATATTCCCCTTTTTTTGGAAAATTCAACCGCCTTGCGGCAGTATTAAAATTTAAAATTAAATTTTTAATTATTTTTCCCCTTATCTCCATACTGTAGAGCATCTTTTCCGCATAGGTAGGTACTGATTAACCGTATTTTGTTTTCACCATATAAAATCAAATTTTACTCTTTTTTTCCTTTTTTGGGGAAATTAAACCCCCTTGCGGCAGCATTAAATTTTAAATTTTTTAGTTATTTTTCCCTTTATCTCCATACTACAGAACATCTTTTCCGCATAGGTAGGTTTTGAAATTCCAAAAACAGTTTTTTTTTTCGATCCACCCTATTACACATAATCGCTAACCTGTGAAAATACGATAGATTGTTCAGTTATGAAGCAATGGAAAGATGTACTGCACAGGAAAGAAGAAAAAGCTTACTGCTAATCTAATTTTCGAAATTGGTAAACATACATTTAAAAAAAAAAGTGTTGAATACAGAATTTCCTTCCATTTTTGAAGTGTGTCGAAAACCAAGATAGATTGAAGTTTCAAAATTTGAATATGGCAGTATGATGAATTTATTGAAGTTCTTTAAAGTTAAAAAAATAACCACTTTTTAGAGATTTTTAAATATTTTTATCAGCAACTTAAATGTTCATATTTCTAATTATCATCAATATATTTTAGTCATTTTACAGTATCCAATATGTGTACTATGTAGTTGACAGCCATTGGAATGTCTTTGGGAGCAGCTTGGTGACTTGAAATTTTGGCCTGTAAATTATGCAATTTTCCTTACATCAACATAGTTGCTGGAAAAATAAATGATCTGGATGATTTCTTTGTATTAAGTTGTAAGATTTTCATAATTACCTTTAAAAAATACACAGTTGCCATGAGATGTGAAATACTAAAAAGTGTTGTAATTGAGGGGGAATGCCATTAAAAAAAAAACTGATATCATTAGACATTCATAATAAATCATTAAATTTTCATTTAAAAAGTTTTATTTCACTTTAAAACAATGGTGCAAATACAATACTAGACAATTTCCAGTACATTTGCTGACTAATCAAACTAACTAGCAGAAAATAAGTAAATTCAGAGGGAATTTGAAAGTCCCACAATAGAGTTGCACAATTACCAAAAATATTGAATTTCAGTAAGTTCATTTGAATCCCTTGAAGACCAAAAGTTTTAGGCAAGATGGCTGTTTAAAGAAAAGAAAAATACATAATCCCCATAAACAACACCAGCATAGATTTTTTTTTAATAACATTTGAGAATTTTCTCAATTTTTTAAGTGTTATGCATTTTCAGTTTTGGGCTGTGGATTATCATGACTTATTCGTAATAAACATGAAAAATGCTGGTGTTAAAGACAAACAACTTTGTAAGATACACATATAACAACAATAAAAGTTATGTATGTATCAAAAAATATACTGTAAGATATTGTTAAAAAGAACTTCACTTTTACAATTACCATAAAATCCCAATTATAAGCCCTCCCTACCCCCATCCCATTTGTTTGGAAAGCGGACAAAATACGTTCCCTGCGACAGACATAGCTACTAATTGTGACGTTACCACGAACGGCAGCTGTGACATCATCATCGGGAGGTGGAGGAGGGGGATAAGGCCTTCTCCCTGATTATAAGTCCCCCCCCTCCCCCACAGAAGGGGGCTTATAATGGGGATTTTACGGTATTTCAGATAATAAAATAAAATTATATATATCAACCAAAAGCAAAAATATAGAGTACAAATTCTGTCCTTGAAATTCGTTGTACTTAGATTTTATGGTATTTGTCCATTTTTCTCATTTTATTTACTGTTATACTTGGCAGCAACCTAACCTGTTGGTGTAGTGTCAATTAAAGAAATTAACTTCCCAATGAACAAAATAGTGCTCAATAGAATTTAGTGAAATACATTTTAAAAAGTTGCATTTTTCTTTGTGATTCCAACTACAAATAATTAAACAGATACAAAGGAAAATTGATCAAATTCTTTCATAGAATAGAAAGTAGAAATTTGTATTCATTGATCATTCTTCAACAAAGGGAAAAATTAGTCTTTGGGTTGTTTACTATAGGATACTATCAATATTTTATCAAAGTACAGTAGAAGACCCAAAATCTGCACAGATTGGTTCCAGAATTTTGCAGATTTTGAGTCACAATAGGAAAATTACTCTATTTCACTCCATCCCCACCCAGATAATAATAATAAAATAAGTAAAATAAGAGGGAAGCAATATACCAAGGCCATAACCAGGGGGTCTGGACCTCTCACTCCCCCCCCCCCCCGTGCCCCAAACACTCGAAATTTTGTTAACAAAATGATAAGTCTTTTTGTGCAAAGCTCTACCTTTTCCCCTGTTTGGATCCTTCCTGAAATTTTTTTCTGGGTACAGTCTCTGTGCTATACTAACCATATAATACAAATACTAATATTTTAGAAGAATGCATGTACTTATACGTTTCTGTACTGCAAGAATTACTGTCCATTGAAATTTCTCTTCTTCATTAACAAAGATGTCTCAATGGGTAGGTGTGTTTATTCAACATCATTCCCATGAACTTGTTAAAAATTAAGTGTTTGTAATTATAATAAAATTATGGAAGCTTTAATAAAGTAGGTTTAACAAAAAGTATAAGAAGATTTTAAACCTGTACAGTCTTTGCTTATTTAATAATAATTAAAAAAAAAAAAAAAAAAAAAAAAAAACATTCTGTCTGATTTGAAGCTAGAAGGAAAGATTATTGAGAGGAAAAAATAATTGCTGGCATTTGCCAGTAGAAAAATGTTGAATCATTTCCAGATACTTTAAATTTTGTAATTTTCATATGCCAATTCTTCCCTTTATTGGAAAACAAATGCGACCTTTGAGGAAGAGTTTGTTGCTTTCTTCTTGAAGTTAGTTTGGTTCTAGTAGCAAACCTATATCAGTAAAAATCACTCCTTTTTCAGATTTTAAAGCTATTTTTTGTTTCTAAAACCAACAAGATTCATGGAAGATTAAGAGAGAGAGAGAGAATTTGACTGCAAATACATATTTTAATGTATTATAGTTTAAATAATTCATGATAAAATTATTTAGACTAAAAAATGAGCAACTTTCAGTATTGGCAGATTAGGTGTAATAATTTGTGATATTTTCATCATTTCTTGATAGAAATAGTAAACATTAGTGGATTTGATTAATTTTATATCCCAGTTCAGTCAAATCAAAATTTATAGATTTTTGTCTGTTTGTTCATTTAAATTATTATTTCTTTTTACAACAGATTCCTGATGCCAAATTTGATATTTTTTAAAGTAGCATTAGTAAAAGATTGTTTGGTTTTATGTAATTATGTGTCATTCATGATGGATGAGTTGAGGTTATTTTTTTATGCCCAAGAAAGTGCATTTTCCTTAACTAGCTAAATGTTAAGAAAGGGCTATCACTATTAATTAAGACTGCTAGACATATCTAGCACCTTTTTCTATAAACATACACATAACATGTATTTGAGACTATTCATAAATTACACATTACAGATTATTTAATGAAATTAACATTTTCGGGGGGGGGGGGAGTAGAAAAGAATCTAATCTAAGGACAACTAAAAGTTGCATGAACTCAAGAATCTGATATCATCCTATCAATTTTAATCCTAACTACACTGGTGTGCAAAAATTAAGAATGAGATGGGGGTTTTTTAGTGCAGTGTAGCACAGTGCAACAGTGTATAAAATCAATAGAAATGTAAGAATATGGGAAGTTAAAGGAAAAAACAAAAATAATTCTAATTGCTAGTTGTTTTTAATTTCTGAACAACAATCTAACACAGAAAATTAAAAGGTGAGCATTGTTTTTCAGTCTCTTTGCAATATTTTTTTTTTTTTTTTGAAAATTTTTGAATTACTTCAGATAACTTATGATTTAGACCTTTGTCTTCATTTAAAAAGGATGCGAATTTCTTGTCATAACTACATACCAAAAATCAAGGTACTTGTGGGTTACAGCATCCATTGAGTTAGCTTGACAACACAAGGATTACACCAAGATCACTGCTTTGCAGATGTGTGTAAGAAATCAAACTTTTTAAAAGATTTTATCACCACCATCTTGGTTACTTGGTGAGCAAAATTTAGTGGCTGCGATGACCCACAAAAACCAAAATCAAAGATACATTCTGTCTATTAAAAAGGGATTAACTTGAAAAAAGGTGTGGGGGGGGGGGGGGGGGAGTCATGTATAATTTAATCAAAAGAATTTTTCATTAAATAATTTTTACAAGCTTTTTTGTTCCATAGGGAATTTTAATGATGCTAAATTTACCTGTAATTAAGAGTAAGTGTGGTGAAAATTACAAACCGTTGTACTAATGTTGTAGACTTTAAAATAAAGAAAAGGAGTGACAATGCACATTAAGCTAAACTGAACTATTTTGTAAATAACAGAGTTGTACAATAACATCTGAGAAATAATACTGATAATTAAAATAAAAAAAATATACATATAAAATATCAAAATAATATAAAGCTACTGGCAATAACCTAATATATTTACAAATTTCTAAGTCATTTAATATCATTTATCGGATGAGGCAGTTTTGTCATTTTCATTGGTCACAACAGGACGAGATTCTTCATTCGCTGATGTTTCATTTGTATCCTCTGGTGATGCAACTGATTTATGACCCTCTTTCCTGCCTTGCAGCAATACCCATGAGGGCTTTGGTCCCGGCATCGGTTTACGTGACGGAGACAGCCACAAATTACAAGTTGTCTTGGACATTTCTGAAGTTCCACTGGCAGCCAAGCGACTGCAGTCTCCTGCCATTTCACTTTTCTTCAACCGCTGATGTTCTTTAGAGAAGAAATCTTCTACATTTTTCTGTTTTGCCCCCGAAGCACCATCGAACGACGATGTGGTCGGTTGGAGAGAAAATGGATCCAGCAAGTACGATGGGGTTTCTGTAGAGTCGGAGGAAGTGCCTGGTTGGGGACTGGGATCCGGGTGGTGAAAACAACCATTGCCAATGCTGCTTTCCCATTTTTTCCTTGACGATATTATTTTTGAAAGAGTGGGGAATTCGGATGCAGTTGAAGGTGACAGGGCATGTTGGTCATTTCCCTGGCCATTCAGACGCTGGGTAGCAAGCAAGGAAGACAAAAGCAAAGAATGGCGACAGCTGTGACCATGCTTTTGCCTTTCATTGTGTTTGGGCATCTCTCCTGACTTGACATTACAGTTGTGATGGGGATTTTGCTGCTGTAACTCCAGCAAGCGTAGCAGAGCCGACTCATCATCATCTGACGGAATTTCAGGCACAGTGTTTCTCTCGGTGCAAGGATTCAAAGTCCTGTCAGATCTACCATGATGGGTCAGGGTATTCCATGAATGTAAACGCCGGCGACGAGGAGCTATTTTGGAACCAAATGGAAAGTCAATATCATCTGAAATGGTCTCTTCATCATTTTCATCGTTACTGTTTTCTTCTAATGCAGAACAATTATTTGCCCCGTTGCAACTCGGCTGGTTTAAGCTGTGCTCTGTATTACATTCACTGACAACCTCATTATCTGAGCTAGAGGAATCTGCCTCGCAGGATGCGTCGTAAGAATCCAGTAAGACAACATCTGCAAAACTACATTTATGAGCAGTGTTGTGAGAGCACGAGCTTCTGCTGTGTTTCCCACAAGCAACATTGCTTTGAATGCATTCGTGCTCATGAGGACTGCTCTTTGGGCATTTCACTCTCGTTTTGTTTGCATAAGCATGTAATATATCTTCGCAATCAATGCTCTTCTCTAACATCTTTGGAATGATTTCATTATCAACACTATTTTCAGACTTGGATGCTTCCAAAGAACTGGGAGGTGCTGTTACAAAACACTCGCTGGTAGGGAGGGATGAAAAGTTAGACAGGGATGTAGCAACTGAAGTTGAGATACTCTGCGTTGGAGAAATAAGAGGAGATGCAATATTTCCCATGAGCGGGCATACAGCAAGTGCCGAAGGTGCATTGCTACTAACATTACAATTCTGCTCGGACAAATTTGTCACCTCCGGTTTATTTCCAACTAGATTTTGGTTTCGGGACAGTTCTATGGCCAGGCGTTCCTTCAGATCATTGATTTGAGAGATATACTGAGCTTGTGCAGTCTGCAGCTGATTGATGCACCACATTTGATCTCTACACTTTTGAAAGAAAGTAGGGGATCGAACCTGGAACCCAAGAATCAAGGTATCTCTTTCCGTATTTAGGTAGCCTTCACTTGCCAGAAGATCCAAGCGAAAAAAGCGATTATATCCCCAGCATTCACCAACATCAAAATCAGATGCAAACTCCCTCACAATGGTCTTACTTGGATCCCTTGATCCCTGATGAATCATTTCTACTCTGTATTCATACTTTGGAGGTCTCTGGCAAACCAGCAGATAGCTCAAGGAAAACGGACAAGTAATTTCCACGCACAACTCCATTGCCGTCAGGGTATACTTTCAGTCTCCAGGTAAGGCCACATACATTTAGAGGAGGGCTATAGACTGGGTCTGCTCTTTGTTGCAACACACTAAAATTATGCATTACAAAGGTACTACCGTCATAGGGTGGGACAATCTCACTTGGGAAATCGGCTGGAACTGCAGCTGTCACAAAGCTTGCCATGGGCTTACTTTGAATCTCTGCCATTCTTTGCAGTATTTCATTGCTAATGCTCACTAGTTCACTTTTGCAACTCACATTTAGTTGCTGTTCAACAGATTTTAAAATAGTTTCAAGCTGTTCAGTCTCTTGAGAAAGGGAATGTTTTTGTGCCATTAATGTAAGGAGTTTACTTTTGAGCTGTGCATCTAATCGTGAAATCATATGCTCTACGGCATGGCGAATTTCATGAACTCTTTCATCTTTGGCGACACGAACGCTCTCAACACTTTTTTCTACCTCCTGAACCAAACTTATTAATTCTGACAATCGCCTACGAAGCCGGACAAATTCTTCTTTTATTTGGGTTACATGCTGTTCATAGATCTCGTCTAATGGTTTAAATACGTGATCCGAGTGAGTTCCTCCCCAAAGAGCACACTGATGACAAATGCATTGCTTACAATTCCAGCAATAAACAGTTAACTTTTCTTTATGAATTTTGCATTGTTCTTTCTCGCTGTTATCTTCCTTTGTAGCCCCAACTAACTGAAGAGTGTCTAACTGTTGAGTTACTTCTTCCACCCAACGACAGTTAACCAATTCGTGTATATGCAAAGACGCACGACAATGAGGACATTGAGAGCGTTGTTCAGTGAGCCACCGTCTTATGCACGTATAACAACAGAGCTTCGAACAATGGGGGCATAAATGAGCATCTTTTAGTTTTTCCATACAGATAAAGCATCGAAATACTTCTGCTAAGCTCTCGACACTATGTTCATCCATCTTCAACTGTCTTAAAATTAACACATAAACAACGTAAAAAACCACATAATAATAAGGTTAATCGAAATAAAAATTTTACTTCTACATCAATAATGTCTGAATCATAGGAAAATTCGAAAATTCCAACTAAAGTTTATTGTCCATCGCTTCCGCATACGATACCAGAACCTCAATCAACAAGACCAGAAAAAGAAAAACATAACTTTTAACTAGGCTTAAAAGAGATAAGTTGCATAACTCCTTCACCTATAATTTTTATGCATCAGTAAATTCAGAGAAAAGTAGCATTCAACTAAAAACTAGACATTTATAAATTATTTAGAACAAATTGTATTGTTTTATCGGTATTTTTTTTAAAATAAACGATATCAAGCATAAAAATGGGTAAAAGATCATTGATTATGACGCCATTTTCATCTCTTTTTTACTGTGAAAAGTTGTGACTTGATTCTTGGTGCAGTGTTGTAAATTTTGTTAGTTTAGATTGGCTACGAAGGGTTTTCAATTGTTAAATTGTAAGCGTTTTCGTTTTCTTTGTATTATTGAGACACTTTTCAGCTTTATTTATAAGACTTATTAAACAAATTACAAAGATCTACAATGTTTTTTATTTCCTTAACATTTTTACTTTGCTTAACAAATGTTTTTACTGAGACTAGTGAGAATAAAATAGCAAGTGCTAGAGTGGAGGTAAAGTATAATTTTATCAAAATGTATCAATATTTATATTACTTATTTTAATACGTTTAATAAATGTTGCATTATATACTGTCTTCGCGTCTTCCTATCTCCGTAAAATACAGGAAGCTGATGTTTTGTGCAGCTTCCTGTTGATTCGGAACTGTAGAGAGTTCATCAATAATGCCAAATGCTTAACGCATATGTTGCTCTTGTACGTAAATGGAATGAAATTGGCCCAGATTGGATATTCTCCACCACGGCGATATGAAATATTTAGCGGTGCTAAGTACGCCAATCTGCCAAAGATTATGTATGAGGACAGGGCCGCAACTAGAGGGAGTAATTGGGGCATATGCCCTGAACACGGTATTGAGGCCGGGGTTCCAAAATCATCGAAGGGTTTGTCAGAATTAAGGTTTGCCTCGAATGACATACAATCTCTTTGCCACTGTACATAATACATGGAAAAGTATTTTAATCCCTACCATAATGGTAAATGATTATATATTACATATTTCCATGTCATCATTGATTGCGTCATTAAAAAAATGCTATTTTTTTATATTATAATGTATGCATAACGTAATATTTAAATATCATTAGTGTTTACATTAAATTGTAACATGTTTTTCTATATCATTTATTTCTCAATTACAGTTAGTAGTTTCGAAATAAAAACATAAAATATTGAGATAAATTTGAATTGCATATTTTAATTGTCTCTTAGAGCTGTGGAGGATGACGACTGAATCGCTTACCTGAAGTGAAGAAATTCATCTACAGAGATATTCCTTTATTGTATCCTTTTTCATATATAATCAAACTTTCTTTATGCAGATTTTCTGTGGTCATTCCATATCAAATCAATCAAAAAGTTGGGATTTTTCAACCTGATCCCCTCAGAATTCAATGAAATTTGGTGCATTTGTTGCATCCATAGACAAATGAATAAATGTGAAATTTTTAGTCCTTATCGCTTTTAGTTTTTGAAATATTTAACTTTAAAATATATGAAATTCATCAAATTTGAGGAATTCTTGCTTTACAAAATTAGCTCTAGTTTCTGTTCTAATTATAGTAGAGACTTCAATGTGTATTTTATTTAAGTGTTTATAGAAAGCATGCAAGTTTCCCTTTTCATGTGATATTCTACTTTATTAAATTGCCCAAAATTAAATTTCAAGGTCATTTTAAAATTTCAAAAACTACATTCAATATTTTTGAAAAAAAAAAATGTTATTCTTCTACTTACAATTGACAATATCTGAAAGTTTCAATCTGGAACTACCATGGGTTTCTGGGTAGAGTTCAAAATTCAGAAAATTTGCAGGTGGCCAATGGCCACTGAGCTTAAAATTTTAAGTGGCCACTCGTATGTGTTTGAATATTGCACAACTTACATACAAGTTTAATAAACATGCGCAGTTAATATAAGTAATAAGGAAAGATTTCTTAAAGCATACATCTAAATCTACTAATTAAAAAAATATATTACCTGCCAGTATATACAGAATATCCCAAACACACTGACATAGTCTTTTATTCCTTAAATATTGATCATAGACATGTACAATAAATCACAAAGTTTTATATAAGGGACAGAATTTTATAGTGTTCAATAACATTTTCAGACCATTAAATCTAATTAAATAAAAAAATTTTGATTTTTATGCGGACCCCATACAAAAATATTCCCAGTTAGTAAAATGTGCCCTCTTACATTAAATAGGTGATGTACAAAATTTCAACCTTTTTTTTCAGAATTTCAGCCTTTCACCCCCTTTTTTTTTTCTGGCTACGACCTTGCGTTTGTCAAAAGCATTTCTTTGTAGTGCCCCCTTCTACCACTCTTTAAAAAGCATGGCGCCCGACAACCTTTCAACAATTGGCAGTCCTTTTTACGCCCTTTGGCCTGGTATTTCCATGTTTTCATTCTAAATCTTGCCATTCCCCCTGCCCCTTCTGTTACAGGGATCATCGCAGTCAAGATAATACTATAACAAAAATACGATCGATTGAAACAACCCGTAACTAAACACGATGTATAACTGTTCCTTCACAAAATTCCAAGCAATGCAATCAGACATTTATCGTAAATGAAACACTATAAAATTTCCTTTTAAAAATAAGTTGCTTTTTTCCTAATTGAAATGCTTATCAGAATCAGACAGCGACAGTCATCGCTTTTTCATTTCATCTGTTTTCTTTCGTTCGCGTAACCCAAAAAGAGGCACCTCTGGTATGTTTGTTTTCACCTAATGTAGCAATAAAAAACTGCAATCTCTGGCACATAACACTTTCAGTTGGGGGTAAGAAAGGGATTCAAAATAACTTCACCGTCGATCCTATAATGTGGGTGATATATTTGATAATTACTAAACAATCATAATTCTAGACTTCAGCTTTTTAGTGAAAGCTGTTAGTATAAATAATGGCAGCTTCTATAGTTTATAACTGGCTGTTTTGCACACTTGCAAGTTTTTTTTCTTAATGATTGCTTAGAATAATCATTATCTGGCCTTCCTACTTCAAATTATCTATAGTTATTAAAGATATTTACTAAGCATTAGAGAATTACGGATTCCTTTAGAAATGATAAGCGCCTTTTTACGAGTTAAATTGCATGACTTCGTGACGTCCATTGATCTGAATTTATGTATCAGACTATAAGAAATGAAGGTTTAGGAATAAACTTTAATCATTTTGCGATTGCACCAAACCAGTTCTGAATTTTTTCTATATGGTACACAAAAGGGCCTTTTTTAGAGAACAAAGTATCCTTATTGTTAAATCCCTCGCGGCTGCATTTGCATACTCCATTGGTCTTTATTCATGACGAACATTGTTAATTTTCCGCGACGAACAGCTGTCATCAACTTTATGCTGGTCATAAGCCTTATTATGCTGGAATAAATGTTGAAATGTTTATTTATTTTTATTTTTTATTTTTTAATTAATAGATCACAAGAAAAGAATTTATAAATGAATGCTCGCCACTTTTCGGTTTTTTTGTTCTCAGAGAGAGAGCCCGCAAATTGCGGGAAATTCTGCAAAAACAAACAAGTGCAGGTGTCTGCTTCAAACCGCAATCTTACACATTCTCGTAATCCCCGTTTGCAAATTTCCAGAACAGATTATTACTTTTGCTAATTGGTCTAGTGGTACTAATATCCTTTATCAATGATCCAGCTCTACCCTCCCCCCACCGTGCCGAAATCGATCTTGGAGTTTAGTTGCCTCCTGTCAACAACATCTGTTTGAATGTCCCATTTCTTTTTTACTTTCAATTCATGAACTTTGTTAAAAAAGGAAAGAGATTGGGAAAATAAACTGTGGCCACTGGTACATAAATCTGCAGTCTCCACTTGCAAAAACATAGTCGCCATGTGGTGACTGCTAATTTTGACTTTTATTTCTGAGTAATAAATTTAATGAAATTTCTGACATCTCAATTTGATTATAGACTGAAAAGAATATTTCTGTATTTTGAATTAATATTTCACTTTTATTTTAAAGCAATGATTTGAGTAAACAAAGAATTTTTATAATGTTTTACAACATTTTTATTGGAGTTGTTTTAAAGGTGACCCCTTCAATTTGCCGAACTCGCCAACATTTTTAAATTTCCCTTTTAGGATTTTTTGGTGATTGTCCTCTTTGATTTATCAAGTGAGGTGATTGCTGCAGGTGAGAGTAATTGGAGAAATGGGGAAAACCCTCTCAGAGATAATCTCCTACATGGAAATGGTAAAGAAAAAAAGTCAGATTTTAGGAAGACAATTTTACAACCAATTTCACCATGTGTTAACCTGCTAGTTGAATTTTTTTGTTTGTTGAAACTTATTAGTTGATTTTCTAATTTTTTAAATAAGATAAATGAAATATCGTTTATTATATCAGAATGAGGTGGAAAGTTGGTTGAATACAAGAATTTCCTGTACTGTATTGAGAATAGCCTCAGGGGCATAGCCAGGGGGGGGGATATCGGGATATATCCCCCCCCCCCCCCCCCCGAAATTTTTGAATAAATGATGGAATTCCGTCTATTTATGCACATATAAGTTCATATCCCCCCCCCCCGAAAAATTTTCCAGGTGCATATCCCTCCCACCCCAAAAAATTTTCCTGGCTATGCGCCTGAATAGCCTTATATCAGACATGTAGTTCAACATGACTTTTTTATTTGAAAGGAACACCCTTAATCCCATAGACTTCTACCCTTATCACTTACTACAAAAAGGGTCCTTTATATCTGAGGTATCCCCTTTCCTGTGGAACAAAAATATTTTTTACGTTTATGGGGAATTTTCCTATTAGGGAAAAATATGGCAAATTATGGGATGAATCGTTTTAAAAGGTAATAGAAGGTGTCGTATTTGCCCCCCCCCCCTCCCAAACTATAAAAATATTAAATTTTATAATTTTTATTGGAAACAGTATGCAGTCTTAAAAAATTTGATAATGTTTTACAATACTTTTATTGGGAATACTTCAAAAGAAAGCTGAGTCTGACATTTGCTCTCTCCCTCCCCCCATACACACACATGCATTTTGTTATCAGTTTTTTGTTCCAGGGCAAAAATTTTGCTGGTACTACTTGCTTCAGCAAAGAGAGGTTTCTGCATTAACTTTTTGCAACACCTATCACAAATTTTGTTCTTTTGAGATAAAGAAGGATTCTTCTCTTATCATTCATATTATTTATTATAAGTAAAACATTCTTTTAATTTTTTGATGAACAACCATGTTCTTTAAATGGATTTCAACAAATCATGTGAACAAAATAACTCACAGGGGCGGATCTAACGCCTGGCGGCCGCCAGGGGCCCCGAGCACCTCCAGAGGCCCCGACTACCACTAGAGACCCTGACTGAAAACTCTTCAAAAGAAAAATTAAATAAGCTAAAAATTGAAGCAATACACCACAAGTGCAAACTTGATAAGAAAGAATCAGTCTTGATATTCTTTGAAAAGGCTATTCCCTGCTGTCCAGGCTCTAGATCAGGGGGGTAGGCAAATAGCGTAAACCAAAAAAAAAAAAAAAAAAAAATGGCCTGCCAAGATAGTCAGAAAATTCTCCCTTGGAACGAGATATCTGGAAAAAATATTTATTATCAAGACTAAAAAATTTTCAATCCCTACTTAGAAAAAAGTATTTTTGTTGAGAATAGGGATTATTGGCAGAGGTTACAAAACAAAATCAGAAAAGATTTCAGGACTTAAAGAGTTTAAATTCAATTTGCTGTCTATCACTGCTGCGATATTGACATAACACCTGAGGAGATTCAGCTTGAACTTATTGACATGCAATCAGATCATACTGAGAGAAATGCTTAATGCTGTACCATTAGTTGAAGTTTACAAATCATTTTCTGCAGAAAAATTGTTCATGTATGAAGAGGTTTTTTTCAATAATTTGGGTCTATACATATATTTGTGAGCAAATGTTTTCTTGCTTGAACATCAGCAAGAGTAAATATAGATGCTCTTTGACAGGCATTAACTAGCAAGCTGTAATGAGAATCTCAACAAGCAATCTCATTCCTGTTTTTTAAAAAGTGTAGAAAAGTGTAATATGGTACATTTGTCTCATTAATTGAATTTAAAAAAAATTATTTTAAAATTAAATTTGCTTGGAGCTATATTTATTGATTTTTATCATGATACAATTTATACCGCTTCTAATATAAAACTTATTACTGAATGCAATAATTTTAAAAGGTGCACCTCCCCCTCTCCCCCCCCCCCTCTTTAACCCTTGCGTCTACAAAGTGGCCCCCCAAGATAAAACAATTGTCCACACCTTTTCTAGGCCATAAAACTGTTCAGTTCAGCCGAAAAAAGGAGCTTTTGATTAGTCTAAAGGGCGGATCTTACTTCCACGTTTTTTGTCGCAGAACAAGTTAATCAATGTATTGGAAGCTGGCGGAGAAAATATCTGCCGTTGCTCTCTACATTGTGTCTGGTGCTGGATTTGTGGTTTTCATGCGTTAGCTTTTGTCGGTGCATCTCGAATGGTCATTAAAAATCGTAAATTCGCAACAAGCTTCTAGCTTTGAAATTCGAAGAACGTAATGCAGACATCCATTGCTTTTTTTTTTCTAGTTCTTACGTTTTTCAGTTATACAGTCATTCCAATTCAAAGTGCTAATCACCACTGTACCCAGTTTTTTATATTGTAAGTGCTGCGTTTTTTCCCCCTTTTAAAGTTGTGTGGGATTTTTTCTTAAGTTGTATAGAGAAGGTTTGCCATAGTTCTTCGAGGCAGGACAGGCAACATCAGAAAGAATATATTGGTTTTTTATGTGCTAATTTTACATTCTGTCAAAATGTTATTTATCAAGGGTAGACTGTCCCCTCGGCCTCTCCTTGCTATGCAACTGATTGGGACTTATTTTAAACTACAAATGCGCATTTAAAAATGATTAATGTTATAATTGTTTCAAGAATTAAGAAAAGAAATTTTAATAAGTTAAGAAAACTGTATTATTATATTCAAAACTTTGAGATTGATATTTTGAAAATTATCAAACATTTTTTATTGGTTATAAAAATAAGTTAAAATAAAATTAAATAACAAGAAATTTTTGCTGTTGCACAACTTAAGAATAATTAAATTGTAATTTTATTGCAGAAAAGTTTTAATTTAAAAACTTGGCAATGTCAGTAAGGTTAGGTGTGGTAAAATGAACAGTCTACAAAAAGCAGACGATAAATGTCAAATGCATTGGTTTATTGGCATACTGATTTTTGTTTAGCTCATTTACATTACAAGCAATATTTTTAAACTAATTTATTTGATTTGGTAATATTCTTTTAATATGTAATAGCAGCACTTACAGTTTCATGTTTGACTCTATCTATACAAGGTTAAAATTTACTTTGCTGTAGCATTTTTGTGATTTAAAGTTCTTGAAATTTTGATGATACAAAGCTTACTGTCATTCTTAAGGAATACATTTCTGTATCAAGATAATTTGTATTTGTATTATTTTTTATTTTGTAGTAGTTCAAAGAAAGTGGGATAAAACGATCATACTGCTAAGCTTGCACTTAAAGAACACATGTATCATTTTAGATTTCTTTTTTTCATCTCTAATATATTTTATAAGTTATTGATAGTAATAACGTGAATAAATAAATACAGATTCCGTTATCCTACTTTTATTTTTACCTGGAAATAAGAAAAATAACCCAAAATTTACGATACTAGAATCATAAATTTATAAATAAATGCTAACAAAGGATGTGTTTGCTGCACATTTTGAAGAAAAGCATGAAATTGAAGACCATGAAATAAAAGAAAGTACGCTATTATTGATATTTTGTGAAGAAAAATCCCAATTCTTATTTAAAAAGAGTTGAAAGAAGAGTTCAAAATGGCATACCATAATGCCTCTTTCAGACAAAATATCTGCTGGCTCTTAAGTGCTATGGTAAAAGTTTTATTAAGCATTTTTGGACAGATCTTGTATGCAGAAATGGAGCTATTTACTAATTTAATACTTTGCAAAATCTCTATTTTAAAAAATGTACATTGCCAGAAAATGACAATGTCGAGGAAGTTCAAACTGAACAGATAATTCAAATACTGGATCTGCCAAATTTCGATAGTAGAGGACATTATAAATTCTGATAGCTAAATTAAAATTCCATGTAAAACTGTTTAATAAAATAATTATCTATTTTCCAGTTGATCTTAATCATATAATATCATTTTCTATGAGTGTGTTTCATTTTTTGCATGTATAATCATGGTAAAATGATCATAATATCAAGCCAAAAGAATTAATGATCAATCAGTTTTAATGTTTGTAAAAGAAAAAAAAAATAATTTGTAGTTACTGTCAGGTAGTCCAATGTAAAGTATTTGTCAAAAAATTTTAAATATGTTGTATCATTTTAGATGTGTAGCTTAGTAAAGTTGAAAATAGCTAAATTTATGGTCATTTTACCCCACCTGACCCTACTATTTTAAGATTTTTTTTGTTACGTATTTTTTATTTATATTTTATAGTTATACATTTTTAACAATAAACAAAACTAATAAAAATGAGCTAGTTAATAACATAAATTACTGTTACCTCAATGATTACCTCTAATTGATTTTTATTGTTAGTCATCGATAATACATAGAACTTCACTGCCAAGAAGGAATAAAATATAACTATTTTAAATGTAATTGCCTATTATTTTTACATTCAATAAAACTTCTTACCCACAAAATAAATTATGTACACACACACACACACACACACATATATATATATATATGTATATATTTCATTATGATATCGTAGATACTCCATTTTCAAATTTGCCATACAAATTGCTTAAAAAGTTTTAATGGCATGTTTTATTTTTAAAAAATTTCAACTGTATTATAATTTTTTAATTAGCAAAATAATTGTTTAAGTGATATGGTCATATTATATACTTTATGAGAAACCTCAAAACACTGAACAAAATGGCATATATCTCAACTCTCTAGGTCAAAACGGTCTTGAGTTACAGGCTCTTAAAGATTACTATGCCATGCAAAATTTCTGACTTTTTCAAAATTTCGAACTTATAATGCAAAATCATCAATATCTATAAACATGATGTCCAGACCAATGGTAAGTTTTAATCGATTAATAAAACATCATCGTTATTAAGTTTTATAAATTATTATGTTGTTGTTGCTAATGTCCTCTGGCAACCACGGAGCGGTGCCAGATCCCCCATATGGGAAGGCAATGGGCAGAAGGGACGGCTACCATTTTAATGAGTCCTAGTGAGAGGAAGTCCAACTTAACTCTGGGTCTCCTAATTTTCAACTAATTCCAGATGAGGGCTCAACCATCTGAAATCAGTACCCCCAGAGGTAGCATTAAACATGGAGGACATTGGAAAAACGACGGATTTTACGTGCACCAACTCCCATTAGCCTACATGGTCTCACTGCAGCCCAGCTGCGAGAGGAGTTCACCCTCCCAAGCTCTGGCCAAGCCGGGTACTGCTTCACTTCCCGTGTTCTTGCGGGAACGGAGTTTAGATTATTGTTAGTAGAAGACGTATAAGTAGTAGCAGTAATAGTTATTTAGAACAGAGGTAAGAATGAATTCTACCAGTATATTTCTTCAGTCAGTGGAAAGCAAATTATTGAAAGGTTCAGACCAATAAGGTCACCTGCAAATTTTATTTAAAAATATAGAGGTGAATTTGAGAAATTTGAAGAAGCATCTGAGCTGTCAGGGTTATCATTTGATAATGACAGTGAGCAAGATTCCAGACTCCAAGAAAAGGAACGTGCTTTTCAATGGAAACAAGGACACAGGTTATGATTGGGAAAAAAGAGAATTTTTTTTTTTTTGTAAATTCATTGATAGTATACCAAATCCGAATAATTCAGAAGAATGGAACACGTAAAAATAGTCTAGAGCATTTTAATGTACTTTTTTTTGGCTATAAATTATCAAAAGAGGAAAAGAAAAAAATCAATAACAAAAACTTGAAAAACATTGACAAAATTTTAAATGTCTCATTTTTGCAAATGAACTGAATCTTTTTTTGCTATTTTTGGAAGAAAACAATGAACTTGACAAAAGTGCATGTGTAATTTACATGGCTGCACAAGCAATGTCATAAAATTTTCCTAATGTAGAAATAACTTAAAAATTATTTTTAACTCTACCCATATCAAATGCGTGAGGTGAAAGGTCTTTTTTGGTTTTAAAACGCGTGAAGAACTATTTAAGAAAGACGATAGGGAAGAACGATTAAACAATTCAGCTTTATTATACATAGAATAGGAAAGTTTGACAGACACAAAAATTATTGATTTCATCACATAAATTATTGATGAATTTGCAAAAGATAAGTTAAGACGCAAGTCCATATAAAATACTTTCTTAAGCAGTAGTGTAAAGATTCTTTTTTGATTAAGTTTTATAAATTCTTTTATCAAGTTTTTGTTAAAGCAATTGAGTGAAATCGTTCAGTTCTCCCCCCGCCCCCTCCTCCCTCCACGGAAATGGCTTAAGGGGCCTCGAAAATTTTACCGCCAGGGGCCCCCAATAGCCTTGATATGCCTCTGGGAACTCATTTTATAAAGACTATTTTTCAAAATCAAGTTATTTAAGCAAAGCAAGAAAGGAAAGCATTATATCCTCTCTCAAAAAAGAATAAACTTTACTGTACAAGACTTAATTCAGTAATAAGCTTTACTTTCCTTCCACCAGGGATGCAGAAACACGAAATCAGATTTTGAATACAAAAGATACGGTGTTAAAGATTTTGCAGATTGTGATGAATTGAATTAACTTGATTTTCTACTGGTATATTATGGTTTGGAGAGATTATAGATATTTTCAGTTGATATTTTAAAGTTTTTCTAGGTTGTGTTCAATAAACTTGTATCTCTTTTATACACTTAACTCTTTCAGTCATAATGTTGAGTTCAAACAAATCAGTGGTGCATCTCCAGAGCTTATTTTCTTAAACAAAGCTGGTGAAGAAATAGAAGTAAGTTAAAACTTCTCTATTAATTAAAATTTTATTCATTGAAATAATTTTCAGTTTCATGTAAAGTTGAAACTGGCAATTTTCAATTCATTTTCTTGTAATAAATATTTTTATGTGCTAATTTTAGTGAATTTACCTGTCTGAAATTTGAAACTGTTTGCAACAAAGTTTGATAAGCATATCTGGTAAACACCTCTGAGAAAAACAAGTGGTACACTTGGGAATGAACCACTAGCATATTCCTAAACATGGTTTGGGTTATCTAGCATTTAGTGCAAGATTATGTTGCAAAATTAAAGGTTCCAGAACTCTTTAAAATATATATATATCTTAGGATTGTATCTATTTCATTTTTAAGTGTTGGGATATTTAAGAATCCCTTAAGAAGGTAGGGATTTTAGAAAAAGTAGTACAACTTTAATCCTTGCAAAATACAGTGAAATACATTTAACAAGAAAACGCTTAGCATGAAAAATCGGTTAACAGGAAATGAGAAAACGGTCCGGAACGCAAAATATGCAATTTAATGCATTTTTGTTCTTTTAACACGAAACAAAAATCGTTTAACATGAAAAAAAGTTTTTTAATTGTCAGTGGCATGTTTGCGACAAATCACTAGAACGTTTCTGTGGAAAATAAATTTATTTAAATTCTGGGAAATGGTTTTTCTACCTTTTGTCATCCTAGAAGTATTAATAGCATCATCCATCAGGTCTTTCCCCCTCCTCCTAATGAATAAAATTCTTATCTGTATCAAAGAAACGGCGATTGGTGAGAATGCACTTTCTTTAGCATTGCAAGAATCAGCCGAGAATGACAGTGAGCCGACATTTAGCGAAATATTTGGAAAAGTCTCAGAATTACTGGACTGCCCAACAATATCAATAAATGAATATGTTTCGTTCGATAATGATGTAACTACAGCACTGATTATGACAAAAAAAAAGAGATTTTGGATATTGTTCAAAATCCAAAAGATTCTGTTGATTCTGACTACGAATCTGAGAACAGATTCAACGATGCAGTTCCCGTCCCCCTCTACTTCAGAAGTGCGAAAAGTGATAAATAGTCTATGTAATTATTTAGATGCGCATTCTAATGGAGAAATGAATAAAACTATGGACGATCTTGAAAATTTGTGGACAATATGGCTCTGAAAAATACATTTCTAAAAAAAGATAACTGATTTTTTTCTCCCCAAAATAGTATTTTTTTTTTTTTGTAATTGCTTTTCATCCCAATGAATGCAACCTACTTGTTTAACAGGAAATTGATATAAAATATAAGAACATCGAAAATATGGTATGTTTTATTCTTTTTTTACGAATCCTTTAACGCAAAATTCTTTTTAACACAAAAAAATATTTTGGTCCCTCGGTTTTGTGTTAAACGTTTTTCACTGTATATGATGCTTGTTTTCATATCTGTTAGCTAGTTGAATCAATACTCACTTATAGGAAAGAACCCTATCCCCCCTTTTTTTCTTCTCTTTTCTATATAATATTTCTTGCCACTAAAAAACTTTAACTACCTGAGCATCAAAATAATTCTATACTCCTTTGGTAAACTGTAACTATAAATCAGAATAATTAAGAACTTTTTGAAATAACACAGATAAATGAAAAGTATTGCAGAATGATTATTTCAGGTTTTATAAAATGTTACCCATCCTCAGCTGCTAAAGTGTCACACATAAAAATTACATAGATGGTGGAGCTTTTGCACCTGAGTAAGAGTGAACTTTTTCTACCACCTGAAACAATCCTCTTGTGGTATTTTTTATTCATATAACCTATTTTGCAAAGTTTGTTTATATCTTTTATTACATCATATAAAACTTTTAGTTTATGCAAAAATAAAACTTTAAAAATTATAATAACATTTTGAGGGAGAAAAAAAAATCTCAATGTAATTCATATAGTTAGTTTACTTGTAGAAATATGCTTATATACTTTTTCTTTCTCTGAAGATTTAATTATGAATATGTTAATATATTGCAAGCTTCAGAAAAAAAAGGGGAGTGGCTGAAGAATGCCAGCTGTCATAGGTGCCCATACCTATGGGCAGGAAGGGCCCATAGATGCGGCTCAACACTAAAATGTAGTAAATTTATGGAGCAGGACCCCCTAACTTGTCTCCCCCCCCCCTCCTTCGTATGGGCACCCATACTCAATTGTCCTCCTCAATGCTAAAAGTTACTCTAGATCAGTGTGTTATATAACCAGAAAGTGTGACACATTCAGAGTTTTAATATATTTTTGTTTTTCAGCGAATTCCCCTCAGTGAAAAGACTCAGGTGGAATGTCAAAATTTATTAATGGAGAAAGGATTTTACAAGAAAGAAAAAGAAGATGAAGATGTTCCTGAAAAATACAAAGATGCTCCATATACAGTTCACACAGAACTGTAATTGATGATTTTAACCCTTTTAATTCATTATGTGTTATAAATATGTGATTTACTTCCTCCCTCCCTTTAAAAATTTAAATCAAAGTTTTAGAATTTAATATTTTTCAGAAATGTGCATATTTCATAAAATTCTTGAATCAGTGCTGTTTAATTGGTGTAAAATGACATTTCCCTGAACAAAGTTATACCCCAATACTTTGTACCCCAAAAAAAATTTTGTAATGATATATGAGTGGTGTATCTTCCAGTCAAGCTAGGATAGTTGCTAAAGCCCAACAAATTTCAGTGTAACACTGTTGACACAATTCAGTCATTCCAATAATTAAAAACAAGATCTCTGATGAGAAACCAGGAAGAAAATTGTCTTGTCTTTACATAGAACAAGTAAAGCCTTTCAGCAGTTTTGCTATGCCAACAGTGGGTGAATAAAAGTTTTTGTGATGCAAGCTCCATATCAAATGAACTCAATGCTTCCCACCATTAGCGAGATATATTTCGTGCTGTTATTTCTTCTAGTTTGTATGTATAGGGTTGTGACCCAATAGTTAAGACATTAGACTGGTAACTGAAAGGTGGTGCGTTCAATTCCAATTTACCACTAAAGGCCACTGTGTACATTGTGTGTGTATATACACTCTCCCCCCACCCTCAAGGGGTGGGCACTTTTGTTCATAAAGCATTTTGCTACTACTAAGGCCCAAATTTTGTGTCCATTTTATTAGGGGGGCAGCTAGCATTCCGCCCTATGAAGGGATGGACAAGTTAACATCCATGCCTAAGGCATGATAAAAATGGTTCTTAAGCCACTACACCACCTGCACAGCTGTATGTATGCACATACTAAGTACATCTAAGTACCCATATCAGATGTCAGCAGTTGCCAAGGGGTGCCACTATGCAGAAATCCTCTCTTATGAGGATGCAAATTGTGACGAATAGCTCTAACCAATACAGTTGGCAATGCGAGATGTCCTCTTCTAGCAAACAAATAAACAGTTAATATCTACAGATTCCAATATCCACCCCTTTAAGTGCGGCCTTTCTATTTAGCCTCTTGTGCTTCATTATTTTTATTTTATTTATGAGAGGAAGTTTTCTCTTTATCAATTGTCTGTGTTGCATATCTAAGTATTAAACTTTGTATTCACATGTAAAACATGTAGCCACATTGATTACTTGGTGTTTAAGAAGAGTATTGCATTTAACTAATTATTTTAACTAAAGTCTATCAAATAACATTAAAGTTGGATTTTCTTTCATTTTGTATGACCAAACCGAGGCAAAAGTTTTAGAAATTCCTTAAAATTTATTTCACATATATCTAAAACCATGTATAATTTTTATTTTTATAATGCACAAAAAAAAAAAAAATTAGAATGAAAATGATTCAGTATTAATTGCATGAGAGATGAGTTGATCCTCTGATCCAATTAGTGGACATCTGTCTCAAATTACTTGGGCTATTTAAAAGTCGTTAATTAAATTAGAGCTTTGTTATAGCAGTACTCAGTAAAAGACTTGCATTTGGTGAAAAGCAAAATAAAAATTTTGAAAGGCAAAGCTAGGAAAAAATGAAATGAGAACAAAAATAAGAGTTAAAAAGGTTGATTTTAAATAGATTAAATTAAGAAACAGGAAACAAATGACAGTTAATATAACTATGTGAACTACATCACCTATATAATAATCAAGTAATTTCTTCTTGATAACATCTTAGTTTGAATACATAAAAATGGTCCACTATTAGTGAGCCTAAAAATTTCTTATAGATAAATTTGCCACATCATTTTAAAAAATCATCACTTTTACAATCTTTTATGTTAAAATTTACATTTTTAGTCTACTAAGTGTTATGAAAGTTACTCTAAAAAAGAACTACTTTTAATGAAAATAAAGACGTATGGATTGAAATCTAAATGCATTGCCCTTATATAAATCAGTATTACAAGATATCTATCAAAAAAAGTACACACTAAAATATTACTTGTCTTTTTGTATTTGTCATACATGTCATCTGGGCAGTATTAACCCATTAATGTCTAGTGTCCATTTTTTCAGATGGCATTTTCACTATCGGTCAAAAAAAGGTATTTATTTTTCCTAGCCTTTATTCACGAGTATTGAACCTCAACTCCACAAAATATTTTAACATGACCAAGTAGGATGTTGACATTTCAATTTTTATACATAATGATTTTAAAAGAAATCATCCCTTGTTCAAGAAGTTGGTATCAGAAATTTATCTATTATTGCTCTTATTAGCAAAAATCGATGAAAGTTGCAAAAATATTTGGGCACACATGCGTTAAAATTTCTTATGCAGAATGCAAATAATACTGAAAATTAAAAAGTACTAATATGAAGATCAAAATGCACATTTTTGAAAATATTTAGGAACATATGTTGTATTATGTTATAAAGCACTTATCATTATTATTTTACAAGATATGTATTATTTCTTCTACAGCTTTTTTTTACTTGTGATTTTTTATACAGTATTGATAAATGTAAATGAAAACAAATGTTGTAAATTGTCTTATATTATTCATTATAGGTTCAATTGAATGAAAGTGTAGGTTTAAATATTGCAGATCTGCACTTGATGTATTTGACTATATAAAGCTTAATAAGGCCATTTCAACATTGTTTCATTTTTTCCCCAATAAATTTCTTTATATATATTTGTTTGTTGTTTTTTAAGAGTTATTTATGTAGAAATATCTTTATAGTTAAAAAAAAAAAGAATATTATGTGATTTATATTAAATGCAGTAATTTTTAAGGAAGACTTTTTAAAAATAGTATTTTATAAATAATAATTTTATTATATACAAATGAACATTCTGTTGCATTTTAACATTAATAGCTATACAGATATTAGCTAAGTATCCATTTTTTGTATGGGAAGAAACACATAGTTTTATACCACACGTAATTGAATTCGTTGATAATTTAACTAGAGCAACATATTTCAAAACTGTCTAATTATTTAACTCATAACATTTTTACTTCCTTGTACGTAGTATAAGGAAGTAATGTGATCCCGAAAAATTTTGGGGGCCAAATTTCGGCATAAAAACCAATTTTGACTACCTCTAAATTTAATTTAAAAATTTTTTTCGATGCATCTCATCGTAGGCTAGCGTGCACGATCATATTAACGCGTCTGCAACTCATTTTGACCAGTGGCGAGTCTACTGTGGCCAGTTTTTCCATGCCGTCTGTACGTACGTACGTACGTATGTATGTAACTCGCATATCTCAAAAACTATTGGTCGTAGAATGTTGAGATTTGATATTTAGGATTGTTCTATGATCTAGTTGTGCACCTCCCCTTTTGGTGGCAATCGAATGGATAGTTTATGTGCAGGACCGCCCAAAAGATTCGAAATACATTACGCTCTATGGGCCGAAATTCATTAAACTCGCCTAACTCAAAAGCTATTAGGCGTAGAATGTCAAATCTTCATATTTTGGATAGTTGTAACATCTAGTTGTGCACCTCCCCTTTTGGTTCCATTCGACTGGATAGTTTATCTACAGGACTGCCCAAAACATTCGAAATACATTACACTCTATGGGCCGAAATTCATTAAACTCTCATATCTCAAAGGCGTTGAATGTTGAAACTTTATATTTAGGATTGTTGTAACATCTAGTTGTGCACCTCCCCTTTCGGTTCCATTCGACTGAATAGTTTATCTACAGGATCGCCCAAAAGATTCGAAATACATTACGCTCTATGGGCCGAAATTCATCAAAGCGGTTTTTAGAGGTATTGGGCTATTTCAAACGACTCAGAAGTGATATATGCTGTAAAGAGTTAGAAAATGGATTTCTCTATTAAAAAAAGTGTCTTTATCATTTATAGTTCTGCTACAGGAACACTCAAAAGATTTCCAATACATTACGGTCAATAGCAATTTCAGGGGCATTCATCCATTTCAAGCACAATACCGTCCTACCACATAAGTTAGGTAATGGTCCGACCACGGTCACGTGCCTCCCTCAAGAACTATGCCAAAAGTCGCCAAGCTTGGCGACTTTTGGTGTACGTGTGTGAATATTTAACTCTCAAATCTCAAAAACTATTATGAAATTCCATATATAAGAATGTTGTAACATCTAGTTGTGCATCTCGATTTTTGGTTCCAATCTACTGGAGAGTTTATTTACAGGACCACCGAAAAGAATTTCAGTACCTTAATGTCTATGGACATCTTCATTATAATACAACTGTAGACAGTCATTGTTTGGTACATGTCCAAAATCTCGCAGTCTGTCCTCGACCTTGGCGAGTTTTGGCAAAATATCGCCAAATTTGGCGATAGTCAGTCATTTGGTCCATGCCCAAAGTATCGCCATTTGTCATCGTTCTTGGCGAGTTTTGGCGAAATATCGCCAAATTTGGCGATAATCTGTCATTGTTTGGTTTATGCTTAAAATCTCGCCAAATGTCATCGACATTGACGAGTTTCGCCGAAATATCGCCAAATTTGGCGCCAAAAATTATTTCCTATTTTGTATAACTCTAAAACTTTAACCCGTAGATTTTTTAACTTTGTATTTAGAACTATTGTAATATCTAACTGTTTTCAATATCTTTTTTGACAGCAATCGACTGAGAATTTATTTACAGGGTGAGCCAAATGACTTTGAATACATTGAGGTGTATAGATGCATTCAATTCATTGAAAGTCTGTGGTCAATGACTACTTTGGCTATCCCCAAAATCTCGCTGACTATCTCAAGGTTGTCGGCTTTTGGTGAAATATCGCCAAATAAAGTGTTAGAAGGAAATCTTTCAAATTGAACTCAGCTTGGCGATATCGAAATATTTGGCTGGAAATCGCTAAACCTTACTATTATTGATATTTTATCTCTTTCAAACAAATAAATTTAGAGGAAGTGCGTCGAAAATATTTTTGATCTAATGGACGTGCAAGGAAGTCATGTGTTGGACACATCAGATTTTTTTACATTGCAATAGCTGACATAAACTTAAAAAGAATAAACTTTCCTTTGTTGTAGTATTTTTCAGGAACTGCAGATGAAATTATGTATGGTATTATCCCTTTGAACATTTTTATCAATAAATTTTTTCTCCCTAATGGTGTAATTTAGCACCAGTAATTGTAAATTTTATGCAGTACCCAGTTTTTGCTAATGCCTCAAAGCCCAAAAACAAATTCTTTTAGAGTTAAATCTTAGTGATAATCTACTGTTAACATCATGATATGATATCATTAGCATCTGGCTAAAACAGTAATCTACTGTAAATTCCAAACTATGGTATAATACATTTTTCATTTGCAATTTAAAAGTGCATTACAGCTTCTTAAAAAAAAAAAAAAAAAATTCTTGATTATTAATGAGTTCAGTATTTTTCTGTATTTTCATCAGTGAAATCCCAGTTATTCGTGAAATGCCTTTAAACAAATGGCCTTTTTTATTTGTTTTGAAAATCTTCCAAAAATATATTGAAAATAACCATTTATGAGGGATAAAATATATGATTCTGAATGATGCAAATATGAAACAGAATCACAAATTTAATGCAAAATATGCGATGTGTACATCATGTATCAAAACTGCCAATTTTAAACAGTGTGTATACCAGGTGTTCCAAAATAGATTTTCAAACGATTATTTTTTAAACCATAAATGATCAAAACATACTTTTAATTAGAATCGTCAGATAGAGAGCATCTTTCAGATATGGCAATTTTTTTACTGGGAGCTGTATACATATTAAAATACAAAATTTAATTTGTATACTGCCCCTTCTTACCTATCACGTATATTTAGAAAAATGTTGCTGTGTCTAAAAAGGTAAATTTTAAAAATCCCATGTCTCTTGAGAGAAATAGATTTAGAGATATTGTGATTTCAAAATTTTTGCATTTGTCGTCAAGACTAATGGGATGTCTCAAAAATGAGAAAATGTAATTACTTTTCAAATGATGTTAATTTATGCTTATAGACACAGTTGACTTTTCAAATCCTAATTTAGGTAGAATTTTCCTATAATGCATGTTTGGCAGTTTCTAGTGTAAGTTACCATACCATTATTTTGTCATTCACTTTTAAACTTAAAATTTCTTCTCTAGAAGTGTGACATAATCACTGCAAAGACTAATTATTACTAATTTCATGACGCAGTTCCGATCCATTCAGGTAAAACTACCTGTTAATTTTACATGTTTGAATGCATTTAAATGTCATTTCACTACAATGGGATCATTATTTCACTTCTATCAACTCATAGTGGGTCCCCTAAAGTAAAGATTTTTGACATTGAAAAATTTGCTAACTATTTCACTTGGAAGCATGAGATTTTTTAAATTAATTTTCTTAGACAAACAGCGACATTTTTCTAAATGTGATAGGAAAGGATGGACCATAAAAATTAAAATTTCGCATTTTAATATGTATACAGCCCCGAGTAAAAAACTTTCCATGTCTGAAATCTACTCTTTATTTGACGCACTTTTCTAATTGAAAGAGTGTTGCTATCACTTTTGGATTAAAACATAATTACTTTAACTTCTATTTTCAAACACCCGGTATATAAGCATGCATTTTTTTATTACAAAATACACAGGTTATTTCTTAACAAAATGGGTAGTTTTTTTTTTTTTCCTGCTCAGTTTGGAATTGTTTCTAAAAAGCTTTGTCATGCCATCGTTCAAATAAGAGCACACCTGAAATGGTGGCATCATCTTATGTTTCAACATATTGAAGTGCCTAGTATAGAATTTTTGTAGCTTTAATATGTTAAATATTAGAATTCCCTGTCTCTTTGGGCTTGTCTTCAACAACAGTGTAGACTTGATTTATTACCACAACTATTTCTTCATCATTTAAATCCTGATTACCAATGTTTGGGACATGCCAGGTTTTGACTTACGCATCAGATATTGACAGAGGACAGTAGTGTGGATAGGGGATCACAACCATTGCCGTGCCGACTATGGCCAGTGCCTGTGTGCGAAACAAATGAAGCACTTTAAAAATCCGAAAATCTACCCGTTCCCTAATTTTAAAGAGACATTTCGCTACTTTCCAATGCATTTTACATTTTATTTCCGAGAGTAAAAAAAGTAGTCATTTGCATGACAAAATCAGCTGTCTCAATTGTCATGACGTCCTATTGAAGTCGCAGTCATCAGGCTTTGAAGGGAAAATTGCAATCCCAATTCGTCTGAAATAGTTTTTCTAGATTACATAGTATTATTTTTATTTTTGCATTAAAATGATCATCTGCATGAAGCATTCATATAAGAGGGGCTGTGTACACAAAGGGAATGGTTCAAATGCAAAAAGTTCCCGCGCTTTTAGAGAAGAGCATTTAAATTCAATTCAGGTCTATAATAAAAATTGAATCTGAAATTATTTATTAAGTGGACGAGGATTAAATGTGTTGACTGAAGACTTATTTTTGTTAAATGTTTTCTCTAGCGTCTGTTGTAATTGCCTTCACAACTTGCTTAGACTTCAAGTTATAAAGGTGAAGTATGGTTAGTATATGTCCGTCAAAGATTGTAAAGCAGTTTTAATAGACGATTTTAATATAGATTTTAATTCCAAAGAAGTGTTCTATGGAACAAGGAAGACAAATACGTCACACTTATGAATTATGATTCAGTTTCTAACATAATGTAACATGGATAGCAAATAGGGCCAAACACTTTGATTATTATACACCTTCCTACGAAATGAAGCAAGAAAGAATAATAGAGGCGATGAATGGATTATGATATGCTCAACATATAGCACTTCAGTGCGTATTTAAAATATGAAAGTGTTTTAGATTTTCTTTTCCTTTCTTTTTAATTTTCGAAACCTTTCACAACATAACTTGTTACGCATCTTCAACCCTATTAACCTTACCCTTCCTGTATGACATTAGCCCGTTCTAACCTGATTTTTCTTTGAATTAAATATGTTTTCTTTTGATAATGGATACTGAATTTGTAACTAAAACTAAATATAAAATTCTGATTACTGAATTTTCGAGGATTTTTTTTTTTAAGTGTACACATTAGGATAGGACTCCATCCTGTATGACACTAGGTGATTTTTGTGGACACAGGGTCTAAAAGGGTTAATCTACAGGGTTTTTTTCTTTCTAATGGCCATGTCAACAACCTACTTGTATTTAACTTTACCTCTATGAGGGCAGTAGATGCTGGTCTGTTTCATTATAGGTGCACAAAATAGGCAGACCAACGTTGCCCCTTTGAGTGGTCTCCTAATTTTGAATCAATTCCAGATGAGAGACATAGCACTTGGATTGACATCCCCTGAGGTATCGTTTGAACAAAGAGGACATTGGAGCCACGACAGATTTTACAGCCACCAGCATTCCATGTAACGTACACGGTCCACATCAGACTCTGTCGAGAGAGGAGTTCACCCTTCCAGGCACTGGCCATTCCGGTGCTGCTTCACTTTTGGTGCTCTAATGGAAACCGTCAGACTAATCTAAAGGTTGAAAATAATTTTTCAGTTGATACTGAATGAGCTGCGATAACTAGTCTGTCAATTCAAAAAGTTATACAATCTTTAATATTATCATTTGTAGAACATTTTTTCCAAAATACTCTGCCAATGGACAGGACTAGCTCTTTATTACCCCATCCATAAACATTGATGATTCATATATTTGTTTATTTCTAATTCCGAAAATTTAGAAAAAGAAAATTCGATATACCTTTAATACAACCATCCATGGGTAGTCACTTGAATTCAGCTGTTCATGAACGGTAACAGCGATGACAACCACTGCTCTTTCATTTCATAGATAATGTTAAATCACTACAGCATAGTAAGTATGAAGAAACATTGGGTTAATTCAAATCAAAGTAAATTTTTGAAACATTCCCAATTTTAACTTCCATTGTCAAAGATTCCATTTAATAAAAGATGCTGACAGTTTTACCACAGATTTGGGAATGTGTTACGGTTTTACTAACCTAAGGGGTGCTCCTGAGTATCTGGCGCCTGTGTGCCCCACGGCCCTGTGCGAGAGCATCTGATTCAGCTTGGGTATGATATCAATATGAAAACTGATGGGGGAGACTGTCCTTGGCATTGTTATTTCAGGGGATGATGGCCTTTAGAATTACGGAAAAATCAATATTGGTATTTATGAGTGACCCCTAATTTAAATAATTTATTTTAAATCGGCCCTTCAAAATTTTCATATTGTGATTTTGTGTCAGAAATTAAACCAAAACTAGCCTTAAGACTCATTTACACCCTTTCGAAAAAGTAACAAAAAACGCTTCTTGTAAATACTGAATAATGTATAAAGGAAAACAATATGGTAATTTGGATAAAAGCAGTCTTAGTCTAATGCGAAATTCCAATTCATATTAATCAAGTAATGAACTATAAAAAAAAACTAATGATTTAATTAATTCATTGTTTTAGGAATAATTTCATTGAACTAACTACCACGTTTAGGTTAAACTTAAGAAGCGAGGGTCCTGAAACTTTTTCCTTTAAGACTACATCGCTGCTTTCCGGCATTATCCTGAAAACGTACACATCTCGACTTTGGCAGAGTGGCTTCGAAAATAACTTCTGTTTACACTGGTATTTTACAGACGTTGGCATAACAACAGTACGATGGCAGGACAGCACAGGCTCCCAGCTGGAGCGTCCCCCTAACACGGAACTGTTGCAAGCTCATAACATTTACTGAAAAAACATATATATTAAAAAATTTAATTGTATTCAATTAAGTTACTGACTGAAGTACATAAATTAAACAACATACAAAAAATATGTATCAAATTTAAATGTATCAGTGAGAAAAAAGTAATAGCTCTGTTTTGTAACTTGTAGTAATAAAGGGGGCCCAAGCAATGAACTCGCTACGGGCCACAATATTGTACTTACGCCACTGTTTACAGATATACTTTTTTCATGAAGATTTCGAGACTAGCAGTCGCAAATTGATCAACTAAATCTTATATTTTTAATATTTTCTTTTGATTTAGTGTTCTTATTTCTACTAAGATCATTGCCTACCTTTAAAAGACAATTTACGGTCAAAAATAAGATTTTCTTTTTTAAAGGGCACATGGCTAGAAAACAGTTAGGAACATGGAGGTTTTTTTTTTTCAGCAGCTATATATATTTTTTCTAAACTCGTTACTAATATCTATTGCATGCTGCCCTCGTTTTTGTTTTATATTTTACAAGTTTTTTCATAGATATTAAAAAAAGCAAACTTTTAGGGCCTTTTGTAAGGATTTAGGAATTTGTATGTAGCTATAATCAATAAGTGGTTAGGAAAAGTTAGCTTATACTTTTTTGTCTCTTTTAAAAATTTGCTGTGTTAAGAATATTGAAATTATTATTTTCTAGGTTTTTTAGGTATCTGTGTGTAAAATAGAAATTTGAATTCTTGAATTTTTTACAGATAAATTTTGGATGTAAGTTTTTATATTTATGTCAAATCTTTGCACTAATACAATTTGCAATTGTACGCTAAGTAAAGTGTCCCATTTTGGGGGGAGCTGCAGCCCCCTCTGGATACGCCCCTGCACACAAATATGCCTCCTGGTCAAACGTCCAGCCCCGTTGACAGATAAAATAGTCACCCTCCATGCTCAAGTCAAGATCATCCCTCTTGTCTTTGTGGATTTGCAAATAGGACTATTTTCACTCTTCCTAGAAATTCTTTACCCGGAAAAACAGTTTCTGTGACAAACAAGTCTCCTGAGGGCAAGGTTATTTTCAGGAGTTTTTATTGTGACAAAGAGATGAAAAAAAAGTCAGTTGTAATTTTTACAGCTTCTTAGAAAAAACGATTCTGTTTGTTATGCACACTTTCTTCCCCAACATGTGAACTGAAGTATGGTGTCGCCAAGGGGGAGGAGGGTAAATCCTCCTCCTTGTATATGCCATTGGAGGACAATGTCGGTACAAGGATATTTCAACAGCGGGGGGGGGGGGGGGGTGAATACTCTGCTCATACTAGGCATCATTGCAAGTGCAAGTTGCTCTCATGGGCGTTGCAAGCTATGGGGACCAGGGGACACGTCCCCCCGCAATGTTTTAACTAGGGGGGACCGAGGAATACTGTATAATTTTCGATTAAAATGCCGTAACAGTAAAAAGAAAAAAAAACAGATAGCCGAAGTCACATCCCAAAGCAACTTTTACTCTCACTTCGAGGTGGGTACTTTTTTTAAAAAAAGACTGCTGGAAATACAGTATCGGAGTTGGATGCTCCCCTATGAAGAACCTCACACGAAGACTTCTTATCTTGCTGTCTGCCCATGGCAAAGACTGCGCAAAGTCACTCTTCGGTTTGATATCGAGAAGAGTGGTTAGTTCAAATTTCGGCCTCTGCTGTGTCATCCGAACACTTGAAGATGCCTCCAAAAGACTTCCATTTCCTTCAGAGGAATAAAAACACTGATCTACATACATAATAGATCCGGATTAGAGTGATGCTTATGTGAGGGGAAATTTTTTTTTTCAATATTTGTACGGGGCACCCTTTTATTTCGTTCTACTTCTTAAAATAAGTCTTTAGTAATTTTTTTGTAAGTTTTATCAGAATTTTAGGGGGCGCTACAAAGACTTAAAGTTGAAAACTTATTGAAAAAATCCGATTTCTTCAATTTCGCGCCTAATTTTGTACCCTTATCGAAAGAAATATTGGTAGTGATCGCCGAGGAAATATTCGAACAACGCTTTTAACGTGCATTCTATATACGATGCCGTTATGAATTGCGTGTTATTCGTAACTATGATTGTGTGAGCGCCCCTGATAAACTTTTAATTTTTTGCCCTACAAGAATTATTTTTTAGAAATCTCCCAGAAGCCTATAGGTTGTGGACCTGCAAAATGTGCTCCCCTGGCAGCCTCTAGCTTTGCCAGCTTGTTGCTACGATGTTGCTTATAAGATATTTATTGTGTGTTTGTAAATACACATGAGGTAATGGTGTGCTGCATTTATTTCCTTAAGTAAACGGGTATTTCTTAACCTATATACATCTTTGTCTCAAAATTTGGAAGATTAAAGGGCGCAGATACTCAAATCTACAGTTTCTTATTTTGGGTACATTTTCTTCTTTGAAATGTAATAGATTAAAATTAATTTTTTAATAAATATTTTAAGAAAAATAAATGAACGAATGCATCATGGTCGCCTACATAGGGGAACAGGACCTCTCTAGTCATAGATATATTAAGTGTTTTAATAACATATCGAACAAGGACGGATGTAAAAATTTTATTTCAGGCAAAGCTCAAAGCTTGAATATCTGAATTCAGAATTGCTAAAAATATGTCATCATAATCAAAAAGCCCTTTTATCTAGTGTAAATATATTTCTCCCGTTGAAAAGGGGTGCCCGGAGAGTTATAGCTAGGGTCTTGAGTGACCCTGGCAAAATTTAAATTTTCCTCCCCCCGCCAAGACATTTTCTAAGAAGAGAAATAATATAAAGTCTCCAATAGGCGCCCCAGGGGTTTGCTACCCTGATAGTCGACAATCTGGCCTACAATGTTAGGTGCGCGCCCTTACGCCCCCCCCCCCCTGTCTCCGCTCTTGAAACTGAAACTTTTTTTACCGTTTCAGTAGTAAAGTTTTTAAAAGCCCACTGTCAGTACCCTCTGTCTGCAAGCACTGATATGAGCGCCATGGAGTAACAAGGGAGGGGCGGAGAGACGCTGCTTGCGGGAAGCTGAAAATAAAAGTGAGAGGCAGCCAGAACGCCGAAACTTAGAAAGAATGAAGCGACAAACTGAAAGTGGAAGTAAGGGGGCGGCAAAATGTCCAAAATTTGAAAAGAATAGGACAGCAAATAGAGATACCAAATAGGCGTCCCCAGAAGTTGGACAGAGCAGCAAGGGGGAATACAAGGGGTGGGTGCAGGGGGCGCACGATGATTCATTCTGTTCCTCGCGGGGTGATCCTAAACTTACAAAGAAACATTTTCCACAAAGAGGGAACTCCGAACTTTTCCCTCCTCAAGATTGCACGCCTCTAGGGTACCTTACCAGCGGAAAGCGGTAAAGTGCATCTCGGAAATGTAGCTAACGATAACGAATAATTTGCAGCCGACATGTGTCAGAAAAACACAGTGAGTGAAATTTCTTATTGGAACCTGCATTGTGGGCGCAATAAAGGATCCACAAGGAGGGCGCATCTGCCCGCGGGCAGATGGGCAGATAGGCCAGTCCGACCCTGGCTGGAAGACTATTGCTGTGTACGCATGCTACCGTGAATATGCTTTGAGAAGACTGACTAAAGATACGGGATTAATAATAGGAGGGTTGTAAGCGGGGCCTGACTATAATATTTTTGTGCCCAGGGCACTTTCAAAATTTAAAAGAAACCCTCTTGTACTTTATTCGTGCGTCAATCGTCGTACAGCAAAGTTGCATATACCAATCGTTTACGATTGAAATACACTTTAATTTGCTATGCATAAAAATTGCATAAGAGGCCATCTCCATATTAAAATTCGCACCAACTTTTTCCCCCCAATAGCAACACCTAGATTTCACTTCTATTTCAAAACACTAGCCCATTTTTAGCCACGGATACCCATTTTCAATAAATTTGAGCTGAAAATGAATGACTTATGAGTTTCCCAAATCCCTCCCCCCATGTTAAAATATTTTTTTCATATTTTAATTCATATCTCATATAATATTGATTATAAGAAGCTGATTTTTGTTAGTACTATTAGAACTAAACGACCCAAACATAATTTACTATTCTTATAATTTTTAATAAAATATTAATATGAATTATGGATTATTAAATTAATTTTCAAAAAATTATGAATATCGACCTAGCCAAATTACGATGAAAATAGATGCAGAAAATAATATTACATGGCTGTGCAAAATTTCAAATTTAAAACCAAATCAAATGTCCTGATTTCCGTGTAAAAAAAATAAAATAAATAAAAGGTCTTTTAAGTGTTATGAAAGCACCTTTTTGACTACTTTATTTTATTGTTTTTTCGGGGGGGGGCACCGCCCCCAAATACATCCCCTTGAATACGAGCTTGGCACTGTGGGACGTATGATAAACTAATACTAACTTAGATATACTACCGCTAAGATAAAGGGGGCTGCAGCCCACCCTAGAAAATCAGGCCAGTTACGCCAATGGTTTTACCTTAAATAGGGTTTTGTAAGGAAAGCACTTATTCTTACATAGAACACAACTTTATTCAGTAACAGTTCCATCTTTATTCACATACATGATACATATCATATTGTTTCATTATTTAAAAAGTTAAAGTTTTAATATTAAAACTAAATAATAGTATGATTTAAAAATGTGAAAAGGAAAAGTAACACTTAGAACATTTTGAGTAGTGTTTCTTTTTTGTGATCGGGAAACCTTTTCCTGAATTCTTTAACCACTTGAATGAAGAATTGTTTCTGCTCCTCATTCATGGTAATCAGTTTGTTAAATTCTTCCTCGTTCAGCTATGTCATTTACAACTCTAATTGACTTTACAACTTCCATGTTCTTTCTGTAGCTTTCCTCTTGATCCCAGTTTTCTACATCACTGTTGATCAGGGGCGTAGCCAAGGGGGGGGTTAGGGGGTCATAACCCCCCCCATGAGGAATTTTTTGCCATACAAAATGTATATTCTTCACTACATTGTCACACCCACGTATACATATATATATATGAGTTGTAGTAGTCGTAACCCCCCCCCCATGAAAAATTTTCTGGCTACGCCCCTGCTGTTGATGAATTCCATTCCTAGACCAAGTGTTCTGAAGAAGTGTTCATTGTGTTGTTTGAAACAAAATTTTCTAGACTTCTCAAAGGAACGACTTCTAGATCAACTGTTGCCTTCAATGGTTGATGATCAGAACCGTAATTTTGTAGAGCAGTCACCATTTTCCTTTTTGTCTCACGTAGTAACAGGTTTGTCAAAAAAGGATAGAGCCACAAGGGTTTCAGAGAGGTACCAGAGAGGGTTTTTGATTTTATTCAAAGCCTTCTCAGCTAAGATTTCATTTATAGCTTTGAAATCTATCAAGTCTTTTAAAAGTTGCAGGTCATTCAACGGAGCATACACGGCTGAAACAGCTTGAAACCAGTTCTTGATTTAGATGGCTGCAGAAAAAATACAAATGTTTCGGATCCCAGTATCTTCCCTTTCCCTTTTTGTTAGCTGAAACTGACAGGGGCGTAGCCTGGGGGGGGGGGATATATCCCGATATCCCCCCCCCGAAATTTTTGGATTAGTGATGAAATTCCGTCTATTTATACACATGTAAGTTCATATCCCCCCCCCCCGAAAAATTTTCCTGGCTACGCGCCTGGAAACGGACTACGGAAGAGACAAATTTTCAATGAATAAATGGCCTTAGCCATCCACCTCGCTCTATGAACACCGGCAGGTGCTTTCAATGGCAATTGTTTTTCTAGTGTTCCTCCAAGGAAAATGATGCTCAGCTCTATCAGTTCTTTATAATCATCTCTCGGTTGCAGGGACGTAGCCAAGGGGGTTGGGGTTAGGGGGATGTCATAACCCCCCCCCCTCATTTTTGCCATACAAAATGTATATTCTTCACTACATTATCACACACACGTATCAACACACAATATATGAGTTGTAGTAGTCATAACCCCCCCTATGAAAATTTTCTGGCTACACCCCTGCTAGGTTGGAATTTCTGTAACTGATCTTTGGAAAATGCAACTCTTTCTTGGTCGAAATCTGTTACAATGTTAACGAGCTAGAGGGTCAGTAGTGGCAGGCTCAAATTCCTGTGAATTTATCTGTGGCCAGAATTTCCTAAACCGCTTAAACAATAAGATGTCTAGCCCTGTCGATGGATTAACTTCTTGAATAATTACTGCTTCTAACACTGCTGGCCATCGTAAATGCAACACCCTGAAGGAAGCATGCAAATAATATGAAATTTACAACATGCATTAGCTGAGGTGAGATATGCAAATGATTAGAATTTCAGCGCAGACGCACATCAAGCGCGCCTGTGGCGCCACCTCAAAGCGCTATTTAAGGCTTGGAGATTTCGACGGTTTCAAGTACAGCAATTGTGTTTTTCTTGCTTTTTTTTCAAAAAAACGATAAATTATGCCTCGTAGGAAACAACGATCATCTTTTGATCAAGTATCCGAGTTTGACAGAGGAAGGATAGTGGCATACCGAGATTGTGGGTTATCTTTCAGGGAAATCGGTCGTCGTATTGGACGAAACCAAACAACTGTGATGCGGATATGTGATCGTTGGGTGCAGGAGGGTACGACGGACAGACGTGATCGACCGCATCGACCTCAGTGCACCACGTCACGTGATGACAGGCAGATTGTACGCATGGCAGTGACGGACCGCTCAGTCACATCACGAACCATATCACAGCAGATTCAGTCTGTAACGCATCATCCAGTGTCTGCGCGTACCATTCGACGTCGTTTACAGCAGAATGGTCTGTCCGCAAGACGTCCGTTGCTTTGTCTACCTCTGACGCGGAACCACAGACGTCTCCGCCGCCAATGGTGCGATGAAAGAAGGATGTGGACGACAGAATGGAATGAAATTCTCTTTACTGACGAGTCACGCTTCTGTATGCAACACCACGACGGTCGGATTCGAGTCTGGAGACACCGTGGAGAGAGGATGCTGAACAGCTGCATTATGCACCGTCACACTGGTCCTGCACCGGGTATTATGGTATGGGGCGGTATCGGATATCTCTCTCGCACTCCTCTAGTACGCATTGCCGGTACTTTAACCAGCCAGCGCTACATCTCCGAGGTGTTGGAGCCAGTTGTCCTTTCTTACCTTCAGGGCTTGCCAACAGCCATATTTCAGCAGGATAATGCACGGCCACAGGTGGCACGCATTGTCCAAGGGTTCTTCGTCAATCACCAGATTGAATTGCTTCCCTGGCCGGCGCGCTCTCCGGATCTTTCGCCGATAGAAAACATGTGGTCCATGGTTGCTCAACGACTGACCCAGAGTTCATCCCCAGCTGTCACACCAGATCAACTTTGGCAACGTGTGGAAGCTGCTTGGTCTGCTGTACCCCAAGAACACATTCAAAGTCTCTTTGAATCAATGCCGAGGCGTGTGGCAGCTGTGATCTCAACAACGGCGGCTACTCTGGGTACTGATTTTGGCAGGAACCACGCTTCATAGAATGCTGTAAATTTAATCATTTGTTACTTGGTCAACATGTTATCTACACAATAAATTTTGTTGTGATATCTCTTGTTTTTCTTGGTGTTGCAATTTGGGTGGCCAGCAGTGTAATTTCTAATATGTGGTGGAGGCATGGAAGCTACAACATTTCTTTTTGCTCTAATAAAATACAAGCAAATACGAGCTCCATTACGAAGCCCTGTATTAACCGCAGTTGTGTCAAAACACATACATTTAACCTTGTCTGAGATTCCCATGAGGAAATTTCTTCATAAACAGCCATAGCTATCAGCTCTTCTGAGCTTGACTCAAGCTTTTGAACCACTAAGTGTTGATCAATATTTTGTCCAGATACGAGGATAGGAAGGCGATCCACAATCTCGTGTCCACTTACATCATCAAGCATTTTCCCATCCCAATGAACAGTAAGAAGAACAGCCGGAGAGAAATCGGATTTCAAATTTTTTGCTAAGGACTCTCGCCTCTTAATCCTATGTCGATGTATTGACGAGTAATTTACATTATAATAAGATGGATCACACCTGCTTGTTTAAGGGTGATGTTAAACTAGGAAGCATTTCTGTCACTCAATTCGAAACAGCAGATTGTCATCAATATTTCTTTCTTCCCTCTTTCTTTTAGAATTATTCTAGTACCTAGCTCTGTCACGAATATCTTCATATGAATCGCTTTTACAATCACTATCACTAGTGTCTGAATCTTCAGGTATAGATACTTTCTCTGTTGCTCGCTTTATGTCTTGTCTCTTTCTCTTTTAGTTTTTCCAACAGTGCCTTTTTGTTTTCTAATTCAGACTCCTTTTTTGCACGTTTCTTATCAATACTGCCCATTTTACCGAGACGGTCCTTTTGGCGTTGAGCTAATAGGAATTGCTTGTCTTCTTCTATTTTAATCATTTGTAAAGCATCAGCATGTGCAATGTCGAATAACTCATCAAGATCATGTGACCAGTTAGACTCCCGCTCTTTTAAACTGGCTGACCTTTTAGCTTTATTTCTTTTTCTTTTCTTTTCTTTTTTTTTTTTAGGTTTTACCATTCCTTAAACATATTTTCAAGCTTTTCTACAACATGCTTTTTTTTTTTTTTTTAATCTAGTCGGTATTCTTGCCTTGTTCCAGATGTCTAAGATATCTTTCGAACATAGGAGTAATCTGGGGGGGGGCAATTGCCCCTGCAGTTGTAAAAATTGCCCCCGTAGTCTAAAAAGTCAGGGGGCAAAGTTATGATTTTGAATACAGATCATGCATTTATAACCCAAATATACTATCAGATTCTAAAGAAAGAAAAAAAAAAATTTTTTTACCCTGCAAAAATCAACAAAAGAATAGAATCACAGAAGCTTTTCAACCCAACAGGAACGATAGCAGATTCTGCCAAATGGCAAAGCTAGGTAATTTCTCAGGAACGCAAAAATCAAGGGGCAGCGATTTTAAACTTGTCTGAGATCAATTGTTCAGCGTTAGAAAAAAAGACCTGTTGCTGTAAATAGTGGGCAAAAAGAAGTCATTTTCACAGGCAATGCCGCAATTAGAGTTTATGTCACCCGGGGCAAACCATAATTAGTGTCGTGTGCCCCTCGCATTCCAAGAAGCTATAACTGATTTTGGCATTCCTTTTAGAATGTCTCCCGGTGCTTGTCCCCGCTTACCCCCCACCTTTTGTTGCCGCCCTGTCACAGGTGGGGCCATTTTCTCATTTATATTTTAGTGAACGAAATTTTGGTGTTTGAAGGTCAGTAGCAGAGAGACAATACACTTTTATGATCGTGCCCAACTTACTTGACTTGACAGACTAATTGCGAATTCAAATTCGACGCAGTTTAAGAGAACAAAAAACGGTCTGCGATTTTATGATTTATATCTTCTGCCAGGGCCGCAAACTAGGGGCACGTGCCCCAGACTTGGTAGGGGGCTCCAAAATAAGTTATGGTTCCATGGGAGGGGGCCTCTTAGTTGGTTCGTCGTGAGAGACGTAAACTCTAGTTGCAGTACTATCTAAGTCAGTATTTCGATACCTTTAACCCTTTTAGATTTCCATGCATTACAAAAAATACCAACAAATCACCTCATTACTTCCTACTAGCAGCGTTGCTCCCGAGCACTACGGAGAAGCAACATTCGACACAGAAGGGGAACCTTCACAGCTGTTGTTTATAACGATCTGCTGATGTACATATAATTCTATTTTCTAGCATTTCAAAAAATTCGTTTAAAAGTCTAGCTAAGATAATATCTCAGAATATTAGTTTTCTTTAGTACATAGTAAATGTATATTCTTTCTTTAGTACATAGTAAATGTATTCACCTAATTTAGGCACCCTCCCCCTTTTATTTTTGACAAAACGTCTTCAACTCAAAAACTTACATAATTTATCAGGAGTCGATCCAGAAATATTTTCCAGGGTCCCATTTTTGTAAAAATTGCATATTTTTGTGAATTTCAATGCTTAATTTTGGGAATTTCAGAACTTATTTTTTTAAATTTTCAAACCAAATTTTAATAAAAGTCACTTTTTTTTTGTTAATTGATGAAACACATTAAATGGTAGGGTAAAATGCCAGTGAAGGGCAGTTTTAATCGACTGCATTTTCGTGTAGGGGTTCCGTTTAAATCTATTTTAATTTTGTGAAAGGGCTACTAATCGGACCCAATTTTTGTTTGTATCGACCTCTGTCCCCCGCTTATGCCGAGCTTTAGGTTAATGAAATCCCGCTAAAAGTCGTTCCAGCTCCTCAAATTATAAAATACCTTTTTCCACATTACTTTTCTAAAAATATTTACAATACCACCCCTACCCCACCCCCCAAAAAATAATAAAAATAAAAGATAAAATAAAAATAAAAAAAAAATAAATAAATAAAAATAACGTACTGTCAAGGAAAAACACGAACATTGAGCTCAGAATGCTGTAAATTTAACAGGTCGCTAACATTAAAGAAAGTGCCGCGGGAAGAGAGGTTACAGAAAATAGAAATGTGCAGTGCAATGAGTTTCATTGTAATGTATTTCAAACCTCACAAGAAAAGCGGCTTTTTAACAAGGCATAAAATGATCGTTTTTCTGAGCCTACAAACAAAACTTAAGAATATGTCATCAATAAATGATTATTAAGATTCTGTGAAAAATTGGAGCGATTGAAATGCCGAACGCGGCCCTTTTATCTCCCGTTAACTCAAAAATCAGTCACATCTGTGTTCACTTAAATAGGCTCGGACCAGTTTTTCCTGCAAGTATATTGACTTCGGGAGAGAAGGGAGTTTTACAAATTTTTGTATGTAACATCAACATGATGTTTTATATTTCAAGTCTGTTGTTAATCTTTCGCTACCTGGTTGGGGGGAAAGTATCCGACGAAGAACACGGGAGATGTCCAAGAGGGTTGGAGGGATTATTGAATGAGCTGCAAAGAATGAATTATAAAGAGCTAAGCTAAATAAATGATGTCTGTGTGTCAAGTTTGGTTAAGTTAAATGAATTTTACCAGCCGAATATCTGTATCCTGCAGTGAAATATTAACTTGTTTTGTGTATGAGTACAGGTAAGTAGTTTTCGTAATTTTCTTGTCAAACCGGTAAATTTTAAATAAAGATAAAGTATTAGTCTGGAGAAAATACTACAATAAACTGATCGTTTGGGTTTTTTGTCAGGAATTTGTTAAGGAGAAGACATCCATTATAGTTGCGCTTTGAGGGGGAAAATGTAGTTTTGTTTAAATTAAAAATTATGCTTCTCCTTATTGGAAAGACCCTTTGAAAATCAAGTCGGCCGCTTCAGTTTTGACCGGCAAATGTTTCTTGACAGTCAAGCCCTGCTGTGGAGTTTTATTTATTTATTTATTTTTTGTAGTGAACACATACATTTACAATTGCCAATCCTTCCAATGAACTTTGTTTTGGACGTACACACAGACTCTACCGCTAAAAGCTGATTCGGTCCTCAGTGATACCAGTAGCTGTGGAGTTGTTTTGATAAAAGGGGAAAAAAGTAAGCCTTTTATCTATTTTATTAATTATACTTATTACACTATTGACTGTTTGTTTTCAAGAATTAAAAATAACTGTTCTCAAATTTCATCCGTTTTAGAACAGTATTTTTTCCATTGTTATAGAAGAAATATTTTATGATTTATTAATGACTATGTCACTTTATCTCTCACCCCCTTTATTGAAAATTGTCCGAAAAATGTGTCCCAAAAATGCGACATAAAAGTAAGAATAAATTGTTGAGTATTGAATTGTTTATTTTTTTATTGTGCAATGTCTTATCCTCCTGAATTCCGTATCCCTCGATAAACATTTATCTACTTACATGCGACATAAAAGTAAGAATAAATTCTTGAGTATTGAACTGTATTTATTTTTTATTGGGCAATGTCTTATCCTCCTGAATTCTGTATCCCTCAATAAACATTTATCTACTTAACTGTAGCTGTGCTCGCGCACGCATTCTTTTTACTTCTTCTATACTTTTTTCACTTAGCGTAAATACGGGTTAGGACCCCTTAGAAAGACCCAGGGGCGTAGCCAGGGGGGGATATCGGGATATATCCCCCCTCGAAATTTTTGGATTAGTGATGAAATTCTTCCGTCTATTTATACACGTATAAATTCATAACCCCCCCCCCGAAAAATTTTCCAGGCCCATATCCCCCCCCCGAAAAATTTTCCTGGCTACGCGCCTGGAAAGACCCTACGGAGGGCACCCCACCCATCGGCCTAGAGCCCACGCGTAACTAATCGGCCGTAATCCTACAAACACACACAAATCTATACTTTTTTCCTTCTTGATGTTACCTTGTTATGTGATGTGCCTGTTTCTTCCGTTCTAATACAATGTTATGTTAACCCATTTATGCCTAGTGTCCCTTTTTTGGGACGGCATTTTCGCTATTAGTCGAAAACGTTATTTATTTTTCCTAGCCTTTATTCATGAGTATTGAGCCTCAACTCTACAAAATATTTTAACATGACCAAGTAGGATGCTGATACTTAGATTTTTATGCATAATGATTTTAAAAGAAATCATCCCTTGTTCAAGAAGTTGACATCAGAAATTTATCTATTATTTCTGTTATCAGTAAAAATCGAAGAAAGTCGCAAAAATATCCAGGCACAAATGGGTTAAAATCCCACGCTTACTATGTTTGTGCCATAACTCTGCTAACATTTCTAAAAGGTTATGGACACCAGATGGATTAATTTATTTATTTGCTGATTTTTAACGTTCGTTTCAAGGCTGCATCATTCATCCTCAAAATGGCGACTGGAACTTGGCGAATTAAAACGCTGAATAAAGATAATTACGAAACATAGAAAATTCAAATGAAAGCGCTTTTAATAAAGAATGATGCCTGGATGTATGCATCAGGTTCAAAGCCTAAACCTGAAATTATGGAAAATGACGAAAAATCCCAAGAAGAGTTCGATACGTGGGTCCAAATGGACACGAAAAAAGCAAAAGCAGATATAATTCTGTGTATATCGCCATCTGAACTCAAACAAATAAAAAATTGTGATACTTCATGAGATGTCTGGGAAAAAATGGGAGAAATCTATCAGTCTAAAGGACCTGCTCGTAAAGCTGCATTAATGAAATCTTGAATTCAGTATAAGATACCCGACTCGTCTAATGGAATTCACGAGCATTTGAGAAAATTCTTCGACATAGTGGACAGACTTTCAGAAATGCATATTAAAATAGACGACGACTTGCTGACTGTAATGCTGTTATATAGCCTCGCTTCTACTTTCAACAATTTCCGATGTGCTATGAAATCAAGAGATGAGCTTCCGAAGCCAGAAATACTCAGAAGCAGTGCAGTTGGTAGTATCAAACGCCAGGCGTAAACGATGATAGACAAGCGGAAGACTCGTGTGCTTTCGTGGCTGCCCCTAGAAAACCTGCGTCTAAAAATAAAAATTGTGGAAAATACTCGGGCCAGCCGACTCATAAAATTAAGGATGTATCAAGAATAACTTGTAAAGGTGTAAACGCATCGGGCACTGGGCTACCGAATGTTAAGTGGAAAAAAGACTAATTTTAGACATAAGCCTAACAGCCTGGGATTCTTATCCACTCTGGATGACTCACCAACCCAGGTAGCACAAAGATATTGACGAATGTCCACCGATATCGGGCAATATTTTGAAAGTCTCTGAATGTCATACATTGAATTTACGACATCTGCCGATATTGGCAGATATTAATTAAAAGTAATCCTTTTTAAAAACATTTAAGAGAATTTCTTCAATTATTTTATAACCTTATCATTCAGAAATAACATCCTAATGTTTGTTTTTTTTTCATTTAGTCCAATTTTTTAGCGATATACTCATTTCAATGTACTATTTTAAACATTGGTGAATATCAGGGAATATCGCAGAAATGATATTCTGTTTACAACATTGGTGAATATCAGGGAATATCGCAGAAATGATATTCTGTTTACAACATTGGTGAATATCTGGGAATATCACAGAAATGATATTATGTTTACAACATTCAACTCGCGCATGCGTACTAATCGTTATTCTTGGCGTGCGGGAGGTACAGGAATTCCCAAACATCAACAACGTGGGAAGTCGGAGGCCGCCATTGAACTTATTTCAGGATACATTTCCGATCGTCATGGGAAAGGATATAGAATTATCTTCTAAAATGTAAGTACATCTTTTATGTTATTTAACTGTCATTTACATTGTTTTTTTTATATATTGATTTATGTATTGTTTGTTTATATGACGATGCAACAAAGAATATGCTGCACATCAAATCAGTATTTTTCTTCTACAATTGTGTAAATATTTCGTGAAAGGTGTTTTTGTCTGCACTTTCTATGTTAGCGATATTTTGAAAGAGAACGTAAATATATTTGCCGTTGCGGCCATTATGTGAAATATTCTTGTACATTTTTATTGTGATTGTTATAGTGCACAAAAAATACTGAGTTATTTTTGATATAGTGCACACTAAAAATATAATATCGAAGCTTTGGGGGGGGCTGATTTCAGCTTCTTAGAAGCAAAGAAGTTTATCTTCATCGCAGTTTATATCAGAAGTTTTAATTTAGTCTCGGAACATATTTCTAATTTTTTTTTTTTTTTTGGGGGGGGGGGCGAGTATAGAGCTTTTGAAACGTTTAAAGCTCAACTTCATGTGTTTAAAATTAATGTGAAGAAACATAAGAATTACATTCAATATTAAGTAGCTAAGAAAATTGGAGGAAATACAAATTGTTATTTTTTTTATTGTTTAGTGGTTAGTCTAGTAGTTAGTTCGCAGCGTACTTTGAGTTTCATTTTGCATGTGATATACCATCATTTCAGGGTTGGGTTTTTGACTTCAAAAACTGGTTTTCGACATGACAAGTATCAAAATCTGGTTTAAACCGTCAAAAACTAATCCATAAAAGAAAAAGAACAATATGCAAACTAATTATGCAGTATATTGCATTAAACTAAATGCCTAGTTAAAATTAATTATATTAAAATATAATAATTATACTAGCACATAAGTTGTGCTCACTAAGAATAATTAGTTTAATACCATTTATATAATACAAATTTATAAATTTAATGTATACAATATTATATATAAAAATTGTATATATCAGTGGCACAACCAGAAATTTATCATGTGTGTGTGTGGTTACAACTACTGCAACTCACATATATGTATACGTGTGTGTGTGATACGGGAGTGAAGAATATACTTTTTGTATGACGAAGAATATACTTCTTGTATGACAAAAAATATTCCTCATTGGAGGGGGTTGTGACTCCCCTATCCCCCTTGGCTACGCCACTGATATATGTAATTAATGAATAATATTCTGCAGTTTTTCAAAAATTACAAACTAACGTATGGGTAAACATTTCCTAGAAGAAACATCAAGTTTATTTTTGGTTTAATCTAAATATCTAAATTGAAAAGGCTTTAAGGAATAGCCAATAGCATAGCAATTTCACTCATTTAGACTAAAGAGATAAAAGATCAGATCGTTTTAACTATCAGTATACTAAAGTTTTCCATTCAAAATAGAATTAGTAAAAAATTTTGGGACTTGGATGCTATGAGTAAGCACATCTTTACAAAGTACATAATGGTCTTACTTCTTAAAAATAAATAAACCTGATAGATGTAAACAAAGTAAGCATTTTTTACTGATTATAGTGCTTTATTTTTCTAAATATTAATTGATTAATTCATTACAGATATTGAAGTACAAGCTATTTTGCAATAAAGTAAAACACTTAAAAGTATTGTTTATTTTTTCCACTCAATATTTGAGGTTTTTGACATGATGGTTTAAACCATGGTTAAAACTGTCAAAAACTAGCCAACCCTGCATCATTTGTTTCCATCGCATAACTTTTACTACTTTAAAAATCTCAATTTTTTTTTCTGCTGGAACCCAATCATGACCCACAGCAAATTTTAGTTAATGAAATTTGTAACACATATCTTGTATCTTGATTATCAAATTTATAATTTTAGAAAAGTTGGTCACTAGATATTTTGATATGGAGTGCCATACCTAAGATTTTATTTTGTTGAGGACTGTGTATCAAATTGTAACCTAAGTTTCATCTGTAAGCTAAGTAAACAGTCAGATATTCGGGGGGGGGGGCTGGCTTACAGTTGCCTTAACCACCAGTCTAGATACGTGCCTTAGTTCGTTATATACTGGGTTTGCTATAACAGTTCGACTGTATAGGAGAGATGAGAAATGATGATCTATCATATAATGAAATATGGTTATTTTTCCCGTGGTTTTCTCCAGTTGTTGTAATGTGAATATTCCTTCTCGGTCCAAAGGCATTCTCCCCCCCCAGGGGGAGAATGCCTTTGGTTTTTCAGTTTTTCATTTGGTTGTGCAACTGCACCCCCTATTTGCCACCCCTGATCCCCCCATTACGCAGATAACCTTTGTAGTTTTGCTGTAATTAAAAGCAGCCTTGTGGACACTATTAACAGAGAATTGCATTATCTAAAATTATTCGAACTCAGTTACAGACAGCGCTCGAAAGTTGTGGTTGTCTGCTTACCCAGGGCAGTCAGATTTTTAAACGGGCAAGTAAAACAAAGAATTCAGTTGCCCTTAGGGCAACCAAAAAGAAAAGAATTTTCTTTCATGGTAATTATCAAAAAGAGTAGAAAGAAAGAAACTACTATTGTTTTATCTTCAGTGTGCTCGTTTCCTATTTGTTTACAAGCAGCCAATCACCGTCAAGAGAATTCTGCCATCATAGTCAAATCATACGTAGTCAAAAATCCATTTTTCATAGTAACGGCCGCAATTTAAAAAAAAAAAATTGTATAGCAAAAGTTGCATGGGCAACAAACTGTACTTGGCTGTGACCAAAATAATTTCAGAGATTGCCCGAGGGGCAGCACAAAAAGAAAACAAAACACAAGATTCTACCCTTAGTTACAGACATTGCGGATAAGTTATTTGTAAAAATATTTCATGTTAATGTACGGGCTATTTTGCTTCAATATTGTTATTTGTAAAACTTTTTGTTCTGACTTCACCCCCTTTTTAATTAGTTTTTCTTTCTACAGAAAAAAGAAGTCCTCCCATGTTACGTGTGTCCTTTATGACGCAGCTAGAGTGAAAGAACCTGAACGCCAATATCATAGGTTTCCGAAAGACCCAATAATGTAAGTGTTAATTTTAGTAATACCATGTGTTACTCATTTTGTAATGAAGCTATCAACAAATTCTTTATGTATGGTAATGTACAATGTAGGGATGCACGGAATATTCGGTATACTGGCAGTATACCTATTCGACTGTATACCGTGACGGTTCGGCCAAATACTTAAATATTCGACAACCGAATAGTAAACAAATTTAAGTATTCCCCAATTAGTAAACAAATACATATTTTTTATATCAGAAATGAAAGATATAGTATAGTACCATAGTACTAAATTGATTCAAGTTGTTACTAATATCACATGTGAATAAGCGTTAGAAACCCGTATAAAGTCCTCCTACCAAGGCACCCCCATCCTTGGCAGATAGTCCTAACGTAGCATTCCACAATCACACACACACAAAAAAAACAATATCCCAATGAAATTAGTTTTAATGTAAGAGAAAACACTCAGATGTTAAATTTGAATTTTGTTGCTTTTCAGTTTTTCTTAAATCATGACACATTGCATTAACCTGTGCTATTACTAACTGATTTAAATTTGAAACAGTAATCAGGAAAGAAAAAAATCATAACATTAAGGTAATTAACTCCTAAAGTAATCGATATGCTTATTCATTAGGGATGAGAATTCATTTGTGGTGAATAGTCACTGTTATGCCATAAAAGTGTCATTTGTTTATATTTAAATTCTAGATTTTCCTATAAAAACAATTTTATGGAAATTTACCTTCCATGGCCAACCTAAAATTGGTACTTACGTATTATCCCGGTGGTCATTCCAGCTAAACTATTTTTCCGTCAAACGAGTTGCCAAACTGTTGCCCCAATCGTATTCAAAACCATTAATAATTTCATATGTCCAGCATTTCTCTTGGCAAAAAAAATTGCTCGTCTTGGCAGACTGCCGGGATAATACGTAAGTACCCTAAAATTTATCACTAACAGTCTGTTATCTGTTATTACTTTTTTTTTTCTCTACCAAGTCTAAGCAAATTTTGGGTGCCACTCAGGGGCGTAGCCAAGAGGGGGTAGGGGGGTCATCCCCCCCCATGAGAAATTTTACACGTATACATATATATGAGTTGTAGTAGTCGTAACCCCCCCCCTATGAAAAGTTTCTGGCTACGCCCCTGGTGCCACTAATAATACTTAACTCAAACTAAAACCCAATCTAATTAAAAATTATTGGATCTGGGGATCAAACTTGCTAGTTAGTATTGTTTCATTAATTAATTAAAAAACTAGTATAAAACAGCATACTATACCATTTTGATATGTTTTGAAATGAGCAATGTATTTTTTAATTAATAGTTTTTCCAATATCAATGGTTTAAAATATTCGTCAATTTTATTTTTTTTCTACTGTCAATTATTTTAAGAGTAAAAGAGAGTAACAAAAAGTCAAATCTGATTCTTCCGCTAATTATTAATTTAAAAATGCAAAATTTCCTGATTTTGATGGGGGAAACTTACTAATTTCATTCTGATAATTTAAACCTTTAAGCAAACCATGTGGTTAAAATATTTTAGCTAATTTTATTGTGTAGCAATTACATGTCTGAAAAGCTTTCTTTTTTCTTTCTTTTGTAGCTGCTGCTGCTTTGAAGTTTAAGGAGAAGGACAAGGAGGTTTTGGCAAATATGTTTGGTCGAAGTTTAGCTGAAGCATCTGATTAGAATAAAAAAAAAGATTTGTGCTTCAGATTGTTCCTTAACATTTGATATTGTGGACAATTATACTGAAAACTTATAAAGATAATTTTGTTTTTAAAAATAAAATATGAAAATCTGTTTCATGTAATTTTTTGGAAAGAAAACTTAATTTGAAGTGTGTTTATAATTAAGGATATTTAAAATATTAAAAATGTACATTACTAATTTTTTACCAGTGTTAATCCTTTTCCAGTAAGCTGTTTAAAGCGCATTTTGTTTTGCATGAATTAAAACTTAAATTAGTTTTTAAAATTCACAATTGTGCAATTTTAAGCATTACTCATTTTTAATAGCATTTCCAATTTAATGAAAATCTTAAAATGTAGCCCAAAAAAGATTTTGATCCATTTATTTCAAATCAAAATTTATTTATTTTAATATTTTCTTCTTCTGTTGTTTACAACCAATAATATTTGCTTTTCGATCAAGTTACAGTAGAACCCTGATTATCCAAGGTGGTCAGAATCAAACATGCCTCGGATAACACTGACAATCATAATCACAATTACAGTTTTAAACATACTGCAGATCATGTCCAGACTTTGAAACGATTACAGTCAAATGTAATTCCCTATAAGAATGCTATTTTATAAATTCTACAGAAATAGTGTAATAAAATTGCATTACTTCAGAATTTTCGGAATATTTGATTTCACTAAGATCAAGATTACTACCTTTTTGCAAATTTAACAGTAACCGGTCATAATCCTTTTAGGAATTGGCCATAGTCGTAATCCTTATCAATTCTTGTAATCAATTGCAGATGGATGTGTAATCATCCGAAGTCTGATCATGAATCTTTTACATTAACCAAGGTGTCACATTGAATATCATGGAGCATTGCATAACCAAGGTTCTACTGTACTTTGAAACATTATAAAGAAATGTATTTAATCACTCGTAACTGGAATTATCATTCACCCCTCTTGTAATTTTTAATGAAATCCAAAGGCTTAAGAGATTAACTTTTAATACAAATATATTGAAAATGAATTCATTGTATCTAAGATGCATTAGTGCTTCATTGAAATTAATATAAATTAGGGGGGGGGGAATAACCTCCAATGGCAAATTACATTTTGTGGGAAACGTTTCAAGGTAAGTACAGAGTAAAAAAAAACAGAAATATGAGCATATTACTGGAATTTTTTTTCTTTAATAGCTATTATTTTACTCGAAGAAAAGCTCTATTTATACTTCCTGCCCCCTCCCTTTTCCCTTTACACATATGGCAAACATTTATTGTATACTTTGAAATTGGTAATAACTCCCACAATCTTTCTGAAAAATTCTAGATAAACTGTGTTGACCAAAGAAAAGAGTATGCAGTTTGATTTAACACTGAGGTTGTTATAGCAGAGCTGTATTAATTAAAAATATATTGTCTTTGTGGATTTTATGAGTAGTGGCTACTATAAAATCCAAAGTAAATTTTATATTCTATAGGTGATTATAAAATAGCTTTCTATAGTAAAAGCTTCAACTATATTTGTTCAAGCCTTTAATTGTACTCTACAATATAAATTGCTGCACAATTTCAGTATTAAAGGCCTTTACGTTCTCCAAAAGGTGAGTCAGAATCTGCGTGAAGAATGATCTTTTAGCACCATCAAATGAAAACTCATGTACAAAAATTTTTTTCCCAGTCATTTAAAAAAAAAAAGAAGACATGTTTCAGCTAACCTATTAAAGCATCAGCCATCAGGTCAATATTGTATGTTTGGGCTCCTACTTGTGAGGGAAAATATTGATTGTAAAAGAAATTGAGAGGGGGGCTACTTGACTAATTAATATTTCACATGTAGACCTTTTTTTTTTGTTTGAAATTATAACTCAAAAGAGAATTTTTTAATGCTTTAAAATGAAATGAAAATTTTTCTGTAGTTACTACAGACAATTTTTCATTTCATATTAAAGCATTAAAAAATTCTCTTTTGAGTTATAATTTCAAACAAACAAAAAAAAAGGTCTACATGTGAAATATTAATTAGTCAAGTCCCCCCTCCCCCCATTTTTTTTTACAATCAATATTTTCCTTGATGGGAGAAACATGAAAACAATATTCAGAAATGTTGGAAACCAATATTGCTCAATGTCAAAAAATAATATTTAGGAATATCAGAAAAAGATATTCCTGGATATCTGAAAACAATATTCAGAAATGCTGGAAACCAATATTGCTCAATGTCAAAAAATAATATTTACGAATATCGGAAAAAGATATTCCTGGATATCTGAAAAAAAATATTCAGAAATGTTGGAAACTGATATCTGTGAATGTCAAAAAATAATATTCAGGAATATCATTTAGGGGGGGTCCATTTAATATTGCCCAATATTGTAATTTTGATATTGGGCAATATCTCTGTGCTACCTGGGAATAGGGTTACCAGGCGAAATCCAGCAACCCTACTCGCCTAAAGCTCTCTCAACAATATCAAATAACGAAAAGGCAAATTTTTTGTGTGTTAAGATGGATACTAAAAATTATATAAGTTACTTCAGTTATCATCGACCCTCGTTTGCAATTGCAAGGAAAGATCAGGAAACCTTCCTACTTCCAGTCGATGAAATAAATGTAAAGGAAGAATAAAAGAAAAAGAAAAAGGGGTGAGAGATAAAATTACATATAGTCAATTAATATCATTTTAATATGGCAATATAATGAAACTAAAAAGTTAAGGGGGTTCAGAGGGGTCTCCCCTGCCGAGGCTCGAAGATCGAATTTATAGTTTATGTGTGTGATTGTGTGCGCGCGCGCGCGCGTGCGTGTGTGTGGGGGCACGCATATACGGACTTTCATTTAAAATGACTTTTGCCCCCCCAGTTTCGAAGCCCAAGTTACGCCCATGCTTTCGAAGTTGAGTGTGCAGATTCTCGTACAGTTTGTTTTTGTTCCTCTTTATAATAAAAAAATACTGAAAGTGCCTCTTTCTTTGACGGAAGTTTTGTCTGGCTAAAGGTAGACGAAGTCTGACCTACTAACCAAATATCAGTCTTTTTCCTAGTCACTATTGTGGCAGAGCTACTGCATTTAGCCATATTTTAGGCTTTAAAAATAAATGTGGACGAACGTGAAACGAAACTAAATATTTGCAATAAATCAAAACGAAACTAAATATTTATAATAAATCAAAACGAAACTAAATATTTACAATAAATCAAGCTCACAGCAATCCATATACCACACAAGGAATAAATTGGAACACTAGTCAAAGTATTGTACAATATACACTACACATACACAAGTGAATACTACAGACTCAACTGAGAGACTGGCAGTAACAGTGCAGTTGGTAGTAGGTTTGGGGAGTGGGAGGCAGCTTGCCGCGACATGAACTGCGCAGGCAGTGACAAGCTTCCTCTCTTTTCTCCCCGTTCACTGCTTTCTTACAGAATTTATTGTCTTGCTCTTTGTTGCTTGATTAATTATAATATACGTTACGCAAGTATCTAAGTATTTATAAAATAAAAACTTAAGAATTTCTTAGTTTTTTTTTTTTTTTAAACATATTTTATGAAGTTTCACCCAGGGTAGCGACCCCTAAAAGTGGTTTAAAAATTCTGAAATTTTGGTGGAACGCTTACTTTATGTCATAGAATAAAATGACAGGGTGCCCCAATATAAAATCTTAAGTTGATTTTTAAGCATCACCCTAATCCGGATATATGAATAGTCAGAGCAAGAAAGAAAGCAGGATGGAGTACACGGGTGGGTAACATTTTCTTGGAAATTAGTAGGGAAAAGTACTTTTTTGTTATTGACTGGTAGAATTTACAGGATGTGATCAGTCGTAGGTCTTTTCTCATAGAGCATCACAATTTTTTTACAAGCCCTCATTTCTCTTTAACTACCATGGGTCCTCCGAAAACGTTAAAATCGCACAATATTCATAGAGTTTTTTTCATAGCAAAAAAGGAAGACTTCAAACAAGACGAAACATTGCGGAGTGAAACTATTGATGTTGCTTTAGAAACAGAAGCTAAGAACTTATTTGGAGATTAGTTTTTTCCGGAGCGTATCCAGACATATTGTTTCGAGGAATGGAGGTGGGACTGTGAGATCCTTATAGTTTTTTTTTTTTTTAATTGTTGTAAGAATAAGTATCAAATTAAGTAGTTATGATTAAGTAGTTATGATAAACCCAGTTGTTGCTAGTAGGGAATCCAGGTAAGGGGACTAGGGGGCTTCCACCCCCCCCCCCCGAAAAAGAAAGAGATTGCTGAAAGGTAATATTCTGCTTTGTAATACAGTTCCCTAGTAGCAATGACTGCTTGTTTTCTGCTCGGTCGTTCATCGACTCATCGTTAACTCATCGATTCATCGAATTCAGTCATTGGCAAGAGCACTTTTGTTTTTCTGCAATAGATGAATTTTTATTCATGGATAGAAGTGAGCTAGACGAGCAGTTTCGCCGATGGGAAACCGACAAACAATATCTTATCCGAAACTGCAGCTCTTAGTCATCGGGCCTTGCAGGTGTCCCAGTGGTTTACACTTTACCTAAATTCCTATAAACATTTGCGTATTTTAGATGTGCCTTTGCATAATCTAAGGGAAATTTTGAACAATTCTTGAATTAATCGCATAATTTACTTCAAATTTCTTATATTGGGGTTGGGACGAGGCAGGGGGGTGGTATCCCCCCCTTGCCCCTTCCCACAAAATTTAAATTTGAAAAAAAATATTTACCCAAAAAATATAAGTATTTGTTATATAAAATCGTTTGTAATATTTAAATATTTTTTTTGAATGTGTTTAAAAAAAAGAAAAGAAAATCTGTTTGAACGTCAGCTGCATTATAAGAATAACATTAAAATGAGCAACTCTTTTGAAACCCCCTTAATGTTAACAGCAAGAAGAGAAATCAGTTAATTTTTAAAAGTTATCCAAGAAATATGAAAGTTAAAATCACACTAAAATTCCTATACAATTTGCAATATGGTCTTTAATTATTAATTTTGAATGTTGTTGCTACTTGAAAATGTGAAATTAATTTCTTACCAATCGAATAATTTGACTATTATTAATAATAGCATAGCTGAACAGCACTTTGTCAAAATTTCACCAAAGTCCCAATCTGAGCCTAAAATAACCGCTACTTCAATCTTTGGCTGATGCATAATAAGTCTAGATGGTTTTGTGGTAGCGCGCTAGTGCATGACCTCGTACGCTCAGGGTTCGGGCCCGGTGGAGAAGAATTTGTTTTCCTTTTTTTTTTTTTTTTTTTTTTTTTTTCCCTGAAAAACGGAAAGTTAGCTTCCAAAAAACGAAAACATAATAAACAGAATGAACTATTTTTTAAAATTTTGCTGCCAGTCGTTTATTTTTTATAAACAAATTTTAAACAGTTTATCGGTTTCTTTTCGTTATTTCATCGGAGCCATCGGGAAACGATGATCGGCCTTATGGTCCACCGAGCGGACATTTTGTACCAGTTGCCGATGTAATTTCCCCTTTTTTGGATGAAAAGCCATGATCGGCCATTGCTCCTTCTCCTCGGATTAAATTCACCCGCCTCTCATCGACCCATGGGTTATTGCTACTAGGGTTTGGATAGGCAAAATTATTATCTTTTTTTATAAGCTCATCCCAATCTAAATTTTATGCTCCAACATGGTATTTTTTTCAATACACTTCTACAAATAGTAATTTATATGCCACTAAGATTCACAGAAGTTGGGAGGGGGGGCATGGACCCCCAAACGCTACCCTTGTCTAATGACAACGGTAGAGTTTGGCTTAGACGTTAAAGATGGAGTATAGTAAAGAATGTTATTTTATTATTTGTCCCTCTCCCGTTGGCGCGATTGGAGGAATAACATTGAGGAGAGGGGGGGGGGGCAAAATGTTTCCTATCGTGGAAAATACAATTTTCAAGTAGGTGAAATCTGAATTCTATGAATTTGCTAATGGGGCAAACAATTGACCCCCGTTTGCCCTTACCTTTGGAAGGCACATATCCAGAAAAAAAATTTTTTGGAAGTGATCCAAAAATTATGGAGGGGGTCCAAACGACAAAATAGGCAAAATTTTTCACTAAAAGACTACATCATTATCATTTTAGCAACAAAAATCAAAATTTCGGGGGAAGAGTGCGGACCCCCCCCCCTTAAATACATCTTTGGCCTTTGGTCCCCCCCCCCCCAATAATTTACAGTCTTCGACGCCAATGGTTGCTCTATCCCGATTATTGTAGATGCAAGAGCGCTATAGCCCAGGGTTCCTGAAAAAGAGGAGTCCTGAACTGTCCCAATTATCTGCATTAGAAATTCATATGTATGGAAATAATAACAAAAAAACTGAATTTGCCCCATTTATTAAACAATTGTTCATCAGTAATCAACTTAAGATAAGAACATATCTTTTAGGCGGTACATAAGATTTGATCAAAGTACCAAAGCTACAGTTAATTGAAATGCAATTTTTTAAATTAATTTTTTTAAATACCAGTGTCTTGTGTTTTATGTTTTAAAGAAGAAAAGAAAATTACCATTTTTTTGTTGGTCCAGGAAAATTTGTGTTAAATAAACAAATGTGGGTAAAATACTAAAATAAAAATTAGTTATATAATCTTGATTAAGTATATGTAGGTAATTTTAAAACTCGATTTTGCAAGTTTTAAAAATGTTTTATGATGCAAAAACGCAACAGCAGTAAAAAATAGGTTAAGATGCTTGGAATAGTAAAGGGGGCAACGAAGTTACCTAGTGCCCCATCTAAGTATCAGGCTATGACTTCCCTATCCTCCTTACTTTTCTGCCTTCTGATTTTTTGTATCGCACTACATATTACACATTTTTTTTTAAGTAGCGAGCTACATTACAAACTAAAAAAATAAATAAAATGTGACAACTGTAGTTTTGCTACTTGTAAAGCGTTACTTCCCATCCCTGAGTATACGAACCCGACTATTGTCAGGCGTTTTAAAAACCTTCATAAAAAATCTATTAATTCTACTGATCGGAAATTCTAGTCTATTTTATATATTTAAAAGGTACTTACATTAATATCTGGTTATTTCGAACAGTCTTTTCAAGTAAAAGCTCATGTTTGATTCTGTACTCGCATACTTAATTTTTGTATGAAAATAATTACATTTGATTTAAAAATTTGGTACAATAAAATAAATAAATAAGTTGTGTAGTAGAACTGAAAACTCATGGTATATTTTTTCAAAAAAGTTGTATAATAGCACAAATAACAAAAATATAATGCTGTTAATTTGTTTGCGGCTTGAGTACTTTCAGAATATTTTTCCTATATTACCTAGTGTCACAAGAAAGTTCGTAGTGTGGTGTAAAGAAGCACAAAAGAAAAAAAATATTTCTTAATCTTAAAAATGCAGTTTAAATAGCTACAAAAACCTTGAGGATTACCACAAAAACTATTTAAATATACATATATAACTTTGATTATTTATTTTTAAAAGCGTTAGTATATTTTATCAACTTCGGAATATAAATAAATGATTAGTAAAATTGATACATCGACTCCTAATTTATGGAAAAAGTTTTTTTGACAACTAATACCGCTAGATAGCAGCATCAAATAATCTCCTAATCAATCCATCCGATGCCCATCCGGGGCCTTCGCTATTAGTTGCTAATAACGACGGCCCCGGCCCATCCTGAAGGTTCGTTTTTAGGGAAGGAATCCCATTGCCGATGTAGGTCATAAAATCAAGTAAACAACGTCGATTGCAGCATAGCAATAAATTGTTTCTAACAGACGATAAATTATTATCATCGTTAGCTGTATCAAGTAATTAATTAAATAATAAAAAAAATAGTTACACTGAATTATTAAAATTTTGATAACTATTTAAAAAGAAAATTTAGTTACTCGGAATTATTAAATTCCCTTGCTAAATAACGCTCATGCTAAATTAAATTAACAAAATTACTGTTATATTCTGAATTCGAAAAACTGAATTATAAACTGATTGTTTTTATTATTTATTTATTGTGTTTATTATTATTATTAGTGTACTGTATATATAGTAATTATTAAAATCAAATTTACATTTCTTATAATCATATTGACTGATTTTAAGATTTTTATTATATGTGTACATTTGAAGAAATTAATTTATTGATTATAATCATTAAATATTAATATTGTTGCGGAATTACTCTGCTACTCCTGGGGTTCGTCGTTCTAAAGTCCAGTGGTGTAAAAAGTTCAAGTAAAAAGTCACTTGTCAGGATGGAACACAAACTTTATTTCTTCTAGAACTTCGTAGAACAATCAGCTGCACACAATTCACAAGCACAATCTAGCAGTAACGTGCTTTTAACAATCCGCTTGGATCAGAAGCTCTCACAAATGCTGTATTTCTCACACAAAATAAGTCACTTTTACAGGCAAAAATTCCGTGGAAATATTCAAGGGATATAGTACACTATCCCTTAAGACACAGCAATGAAGAATTTACACACAGCACTTTAAAAACAGCTTCACAAAGCAAGCTAAAACACAGCTTCTATAGCACTATCAGTTCACACAAAACAAGCGTACTCAGAGCTCCTCACACATTGAATGTTCAACTCACAACTGACCCTCGGGGCGACGCGCTCTTCTATAAATAGCCGGCGCAGGAGGTACAAGAGGTTTCCAGAAAAGTCAATTTCTCGAGGGTTCTACATAAAGCGTGAATATTGATTACGTCATAGAAGAGAAATGTTAGGTTATTATGCGTTTTTAATGCAGGAAAAACAACTTCCAGGCCCCATTGGGAAAATCGCGCCAAATGACCAAAAATGACCCAATCGCCAAGCTTGGCGACTTTTGGCGAAATATCGCCAAATTTGGCGCCAAAAATAAGTCCTCAAAAGTGAAGAGATCTAAGCTCTAGGACTAATATTTCTCGAGATTTCTAGAAGCCCATAGAAAAACATATGGGAAAGCGAAACCTCCGTATCTCCGGTTCTAATTGGCCGATTTTGATGCAACAAAAAGCAAAATTTATCTATTTGAAGCGTAGAATACGAATTTTAAACCATTTTAAGCCCCAGAGCAGCGGGTTGCCCCGAAAATTCGTAACATTGCCCCCTTCCCAAGGACTGCACGTCCCGGGCAGTACAATCCCTAGTTAGGAGGTCACACAGGTACCTACACTGTATAACACTTAACAAGATCTTAACAACATAATTCAAGCAAGTAATCAATAGCACAATAAGCAAATACACATTAATAAATAAATAATCATCATAATAAATAATTACACTGTAATAAGTAATCAATGTAATAACAAATACACATTAATAAAATCCAATATATTACAAATATGTACACTAAACATGGCGTAAGTAGTGCGAGAAAGAGAGTTGAAGAAAGAGGAAGAGAAGAGAAAGACAGGAAAGGAATGAGAGATGAAAGAAAAGAGGAATTACGCCATAGTGACCATAGTCTGAGCTAATTACAACCGCGGTAGATGGCTAGCCGATCGTAATGTACAACTCTTGGCTTCGAGTTTGGTGACTTACGAATCCGTACGATGACGTCATTCAGCCGGTTTAGGACTGTGTAAGGACCGTCCCACGGCGATTGCAGCTTGGGAGACAGGCCTTTCCGTCGAGTAGGATTCCATAGCCAAACTTTGTCACCTGCGTTGAACTCGTGTCCCGTAGCCTTCGTGTCGTAGCGAGTCTTCATCTTTTCCGTGTTCAGGTTGATCCGCTCCCGAGCAAAATGATGTACATCTTCAAACCGTGCCCGAAGGTTTTCCACGTACTCTTCTGGCGATGAAGGCGCATCTGGAGGGCGGCCGAACACTAGATCGGCGGGAAGACGAAGATCTCTGCCGAACAGCATCTGGGAAGGTGTGAAGCCGGTAGTCTCATGGACGGCACTCCTATAGGCCAGCAGGAACAGGGGGAGTTTCTTGTCCCAGTCCTCTTGATTCCTAGATACCAGGAGCGAGAGGTTGTTCAAAATTGTACGATTGAACCTCTCCACCATGCCGTCGGATTGTGGGTGTAAAGGCGTAGTCTGGGTTTTGTCCATTCCGAGAAGTTGACAAAGTCCTTTAAAGACTGCAGAGGTAAAGTTCGTTCCTTGGTCGGAGTGAAGTTGCAGAGGGGTTCCATATCTGGAAATCCATTCTTGCACCAATACCTCTGCTACGGTCGTAGCTTCTTGATCGGGAATAGGAAACGCTTCGGGCCATTTAGAGAAGTAGTCAATGACAACTAGGATGTATTTGTTGCCATCCGAAGTTCGCGGAAGAGGTCCCAGGATGTCGAGGGCAATCCTCTCAAAAGGCGCTCCTACATTATAACGATGTAGTCTTCCACGGCTTCGTTTCTTCGGGCCTTTACGGGCGGCACAGGCGTCACAAGCTTGACACCACTTTTCGACGTCGCCTCGAGCCCTAACCCAGTAGAAGCGCTCGCGAACTTTCTGCAGGGTCTTCATTACGCCAAAATGGCCTCCAGTTAAGCCATTATGAAGTTCTTCTAGAACCTTCGGAATCCTCGAACGAGGGAGTACTAACTGCCATCGGAGCATCTTGCCGTCGTCCGACTCCCATTTACGATACAGGACTCCATTCCTCAGGCGAAGCGAATCCCATAAAGCCCAGTACTGTTTTGTTGCCGGACTGTAAGATGATATTTCCTGCCAACTGGGCTTAGCGCTGGATTTTTCCATAAATTCTACAATAGGTTTAATGTCGCTGTCTGCTAATTCGTCCGCCCGAACATTTTCGTCACTCCAGGGTTCTTGAGATGATGCCGATGATGTAACTTGGCGGACAACGGGATGTTTCAGATGGTAATTTTTCTCTGCCCTGGAGCAATAGCGACAACTGTCTATGCAGGGCCTTCTCGACAAAGCATCTGCATTTCCATGAGATGACCCTTTCCGATGACGTATCTCGATGTCATATTCTTGTAATCGCTGTATCCACCTGGCTATTTGGTTCTCTGGATTCTTGAAATTTAGAAGCCAGGTTAAAGAGGCATGGTCTGTTCGGAGCAGGAACTTTCGGCCGTACAGGTAATGATGGAAGTGCTCCACGGCTTTAATGATAGCAAGAAGTTCCTTTCTCGTAACACAATAGTTACGTTCTGCCTTTGAAAGGCATTTGCTCCAGTAAGCAATGACGTGTTCCTGGCCATCTATCTCCTGGGACAAAACTGCTCCAACACTCTCCTTACTTGCGTCTGTGTCCAGGATAAATGGCTTGTCAGGGTGAGGATACGACAGGATCGGCGAAGATGTTAAAGCCGTCTTCAGTTCGTTGAATGCGTCCTCACATTCCTCAGTCCATAGAAATTTCTGTCCAGTCTCGGTCAATTTGTGAAGAGGTCTTGCAATTTGAGAAAAGCCCTTCACGAATTTTCGATAGTAAGTACACAGACCGAGAAAACTTCTTAAGTCATGGATATTCTCGGGACGACTCCAGTTCTGGACTGCGGACGTCTTTTCGGGATCGGTTCGGACTCCGTGGGCGGATATTATGTGCCCGAGGTAACGTACTTCCCGACGAAACAAATTACACTTCGATGGACTTAGTTTCAAGTTTGCCTCTTTTAATTTCTGTAGTACCTTTCGAATGTTCTCGAGATGCTCTTCGAAAGTCCTTCCGACGATGATGATATCGTCCAAATAAACGAGACATGCTTCGTAGGAAAGTCCTCTCAACACTGTCTCCATTAGACGCTCGAATGTAGCCGGTGCGTTGCAGAGTCCAAAAGGCATAACTTTGAACTGCCACAATCCTTGTCCCGTGGTGAACGCAGTCTTTTCACGGTCGTCGGGATGGATTTCTACTTGCCAGTAGCCACTCTTGAGATCCAGAGTGGAGAACCATTCGTTTCCCGATAAAGTGTCCAAAGTGTCGTCTATCCTGGGAAGAGGGTAGCTGTCTTTCTTGGTAATATCATTCAGACGTCTGTAGTCAACACAGAACCGGGTGGAACCATCCTTCTTTCGGACCAAAACAATTGGCGAGGCCCAGGGACTAGTCGACGGCTCGATGACGTCATCACGCTGCATCTCCTCTAAAAGTCTGCTCACCTCTTCTTGTTTAGCAAACGGCAGCCGCCTAGGATGTTGCTTGATGGGAGAATGGCTGCCTGTATCTATCCTATGTTGAGTTAAGCTCGTACGGCCAAAGTCACCCGAAGTTCGGGAGAAGAGGTCTTCAAATTCAGCTATTACTTTCTCCGCAGCGCTTCTCTGTTCTGCCGTTAACTCCACGTCTTGGATTAATTCCTTCGTCAGGCACTCGGAAGATTTAGCTGTCGTTTGGCTGATGTTCTTATTAATGCAGGTAACAGGAGTGCATGTCGCCAACACTTCATTTTTCTTTATCACCTTTGACTTGTCCGTCACATTTACTACTCTAACTGGAATTTCTGTTCTCGACAAGTCCACAAGTGTTGCTCCCACAAGTACTCCTCTGACGGAATCACTATTGTTTGGGTGTTCGATTAATCCAAAACGGAATTTATTGCTTTCTTTTACTGTTCCAGAAATTATTGAATCAGTTCTGGGAGGTAGAATGATATCTGTCTGGGCTATTATTTGCTGAACAGGCAAAACAGTTTCATTTCTAATATCGAACGCAGCTATTTCTTCTGAGTCTGAACGAAGCTCATTATTCTTAAAGTCCAAGTTAAATTTGTGCGATTTTAAAAAGTCGAGTCCGAGAATAAAAGAGTCTGTAATATTGGCGACATATACCACATGGTCGTATCTGGCATTTCCAAACGTGATTTCTACTTGCGCTTTTCCGTCCACTTCGATCTTGTCACCTGTCACAGTCTGGAGGGTCAGCGAGGGCGGAGTCCAGATAATCTTCAAATTTAATTTCTTGGCCAGATCCGTCCTTATGATGGTTACGTTCGCGCCAGTATCAATCACCATGTGGCATGGAGAACCATTAACGTATCCCAGTACGAAGAGTCCATTACTGCCGCCATTCACTGATGAAATCTGCAAGACTTTCAAACGGGGCTTTTGAATATCCCTCAGCCTCTGTTCCTGAAAGTCATCTCTTTTCTGTCTTCCTTCATGGGCTTCTCTGGTGCATTGATAACTGCGATCTTTACGACGAGAGTTCTTTTGTGCGTCGCAGTATTTTCGTAAATGCCCCTCGCTGTTGCACCTCCAACATTTCACTTTCTTTGGGTCATCTCTCGTTCTATTGGATCTTAATTTTCGCTCTATGAGATCTTCAATTCTCTTCAATCTGTTCTCGACGCTCTCTGTGTCTTTGTTAGCTTCCTCTTGGACCGTGACCGCTCTAACAGCATGCCGATCTTTTCTCACGGCCTGCTGGGCTGCCTCTAGCTTCATTGCGAACACCAGAGCAGACTTCAAATCCTGATAATCCTCCAACATGAGTGCCTTTTGGGTTTCTGGATCACGGATGGCTTCAATAAAATGACGCACCGCCATTTCTTCTCGGACATTATCAAGGTGGTCCATGTAGGCTAGATGACACAGCCTATCTATGTCCGAAGCCAGCTCTTGAAGGGTCTCGCCAGATCTCTGCATCCTTGACTTAAGTTGGATTCTACTATATTCTTTCTGGCACTTCTCTCCGAATTTCATCTCCAAGGCACTGGCAAGGGCGTCAAAATCTCCTATCTTCGTCGCTCCGATAGTTTGCAATACATTAATTGCATCTCCGCTAAGGGAAGCGGCCAGTTGATTAGCTTTCTCGGACTCGCTCCAACCATTGGCTCTGGCGACGATCGAAAATTGGGTCTTGTAAGCTTCCCAGGGAGTCTTTCCGTCATAGGCAGTAAGTTTCACTGCTGGGCGGTGTGAAGATAACCTGATGTTTTCGGGTAACTTTCCCAGCTTTACGAGAGAGTCCAATTTCTCTTCAATTTTAGCTTCACATTCATCACGCATTCTGCAAATATCCTGTTGTAATTCCTTAACATTCCCTTCCATTCTTTGTTTATATTTCGTCTGAGTTTCTTCTAAGAGAGAAACTCTTTTCTCCATTTCTTCTTGGCCCTGCTTAATTTCTTCTAAATTTTCTTGGGTTTTCTCTATCTTCTGCTCCAACTTTTCTTGATTTTTCTCTATTTTCTGCAACCCAGTTTTCATCTCTTCTTGTCCGGCTTCAATTTTCTTTTCTAAATCCGCCTTCATTTGTTCTTGTCCGGCTTTCATCTCGTCTTGTCCGGCTTTCATCTGTTCTTGTGTGGCTTTCATCTCGTCTTGTCCGGCTTTCATCTGTTCTTGTGCGGCTTTCATCTCGTCTTGTCCGGCTTTCATCTGTTCTTGTGCGGCTTTCATCTCGTCTTGTCCGGCTTTCATCTCGTCTTGTCCGGCTTTCATCTCGTCTTGTCCGGCTTTCATTTCTTGCATCATATTCATGAGCTTTTGAAGTTGTTCTTCCATTTTTTTGTCTAGTCAAAACCATAAACTGGAAAATTAAAGTCTTTCTTTAGAATCCCGATTCTGACACCAAATGTTGCGGAATTACTCTGCTACTCCTGGGGTTCGTCGTTCTAAAGTCCAGTGGTGTAAAAAGTTCAAGTAAAAAGTCACTTGTCAGGATGGAACACAAACTTTATTTCTTCTAGAACTTCGTAGAACAATCAGCTGCACACAATTCACAAGCACAATCTAGCAGTAACGTGCTTTTAACAATCCGCTTGGATCAGAAGCTCTCACAAATGCTGTATTTCTCACACAAAATAAGTCATTTTAACAGGCAAAAATTCCGTGGAAATATTCAAGGGATATAGTACACTATCCCTTAAGACACAGCAATGAAGAATTTACACACAGCACTTTAAAAACAGCTTCACAAAGCAAGCTAAAACACAGCTTCTATAGCACTATCAGTTCACACAAAACAAGCGTACTCAGAGCTCCTCACACATTGAATGTTCAACTCGCAACTGACCCTCGGGGCGACGCGCTCTTCTATAAATAGCCGGCGCAGGAGGTACAAGAGGTTTCCAGAAAAGTCAATTTCTCGAGGGTTCTACATAAAGCGTGAATATTGATTACGTCATAGAAGAGAAATGTTAGGTTATTATGCGTTTTTAATGCAGGAAAAACAACTTCCAGGCCCCATTGGGAAAATCGCGCCAAATGACCAAAAAGTCGCCATGCTTGGCGACTTTTGGCGAAATATCGCCAAATTTGGCGCCAAAAATAAGTCCTCAAAAGTGAAGAGATCTAAGCTCTAGGACTAATATTTCTCGAGATTTCTAGAAGCCCATAGAAAAACATATGGGAAAGCGAAACCTCCGTATCTCCGGTTCTAATTGGCCGATTTTGATGCAACAAAAAGCAAAATTTATCTATTTGAAGCGTAGAATACGAATTTTAAACCATTTTAAGCCCCAGAGCAGCGGGTTGCCCCGAAAATTCGTAACAATATTGTGATTTGGTATGTATTCTTCTTAATGAGATTATGACCAGTCTTTTACACTTTATCCATGCTTAGGACTGAAATCTGCATATGCTGGAGTGTTTAAAAATTGCTCTTTTTTTTTGGGGGGGGGATTAGTTTGTGTGTGGAAAATCTAGATTTATTTATTTACAAGAAACTTATTTTTTATTTTATTTTTTCCTGATTCAATCAAAAGCGTATTTCCTACAACAGATGGCGGAAGTTTGAGAAGATCCGCCCGGTCGGATTTTATATTTAAGACGTCACATTTGATTCTGCCCGTTTGTCTAAGGACATGGACTTAGATTGGAAAGGACCTGCATCGGCAATGGGATTCCTTCCCTTAAAACTTAAAACGGACCTTGAAGTATGAGGGCATGGGATGGATTGATTAAGAGATTATCTGTTGCTGCCATCTAGCGGCAATAGATGTCATAAAAACTTTTTCCATAAATTAGGAGGCGATGTATTAATTTTATTAATTGTTTATTTATATTTCGAAATTGATAAAATATAATAACGCTTTTAAAAATAAATAATCAAGTTATGTAAGCATATTTTATTAGTTTTTGTGGTAATCCTCAAGGTTTTTGTAGCTATTTAACCTGCATTTTTAAGATTAATAAATATTTTTTTTCTTTTAGTGCTTCTTACACCTCATCACCAACTTTCTTGTGACACTAAGTATTATAGGAAAAATATTCTCAAAGTACTCAAGCCGCAAACAAATTAACAGCATAATATTTTTGTTACTTGTACTATTATCATGAAATATAAGAAAACAAAACTTCTCACTTTCTTGTAACCTCTTCTTTAAATAATATAACAGGAATAGTGAAATCATAAAAATATTTAAATAAAACTATCAACTTCTCCTAGTGTCACAAAAAAGTTGGTGGTGAGGTGTAATGAAGCACTAAAAGAAAAAAAAATATTTATTAATCTTAAAAATGGAGTTTAAATAGCTACAAAAACCCCTTGAGGATTACCACAAAAAATATTTAAATATGCATACATAACTTTGATTATTTATTTTTAAAAGCCTTATTATATTTTTTCAATTTTGAAATATAAATAATTAATAAAATCGATTCATTGATTCCTAATTTATGGAAAAATATATTGACATATTATTTGCAACTATTACCGCTACATGGCAGCATCAAATAATCTCCTAATCAATCCATCCGGGGCCTTCGCAATTAGTAACGGGCCTGCGCGTGTATTTTGATGAGCCATCCAAAGAGGCCTACGGATGATCGAGTCTTCATGTATATATCAGGCATTTCTGAAGCTTCCCAGTGCTTTCAAACGTTATTTAATGTAGTTTTAAGTAGTAATTGTGTTACTAATTCAAGTACGAACTCATGATTAATTTGTTTGCTACGATACATATTTACATAAAGAAAATAGATGCATATAATTTGAAGGAAAAACAAAGTAGCGCTTACCCTAGTAGCAATGACTGCTTGTTTTCTGCTCGGTCGTTCATCGATTCATCGTTAACTTATCGACTCGTCGACTTCAGTCATCGGCAAGTGCACTTTTGTTTATCTGCAATAGATGAATTTTTATTCATGGATAGAAGAGATCTAGACGAGCAGTTTTGCCGATGGGAAACCGAAAAACAATATCTTATCCGAAACTGCAGCTCTATAGTCAACGGGCCTTGCAGGTGTCCCCAGTGGTTTACACTTTACCCAAATTCCTATAAATATTTGCGTAATTTAGATGTGCCTTTGCATAATCTAAGGGAAATTTTGAACAATTCTTGAATTAATCGCATAATTTACTTCAAATTTCTTGTATTGGGGTTGGGAGGGGGCAGGGGGGTGGTATCCCCCCCTTGCCCCCTCCCACAAAATTTAAATTTGAAAAAAAAATATTTACAAAAAAATGTAAGTATTTATTATATAAAAATCGTTTGTAATATTTAAATAATTTTAAAAAAATGTGTTTAAAAAAAAGAAAAGAAAATCTATTTGAGCGTCAGCTCCATTATAAGAAAAACGGAAACTTCATTACAATGAGCAACTCTTTTGAAACCTCTTTAATGTAAACAGCAAGAAGAGAAATCAGTTAATTTTTAAAAGTTATCCAAGAAATATGAAAGTTAAAATCACACTAAAATTCCTATGCAATTGGCAATATTGTTTTTTAATTATTAATTATGAATGTTGTTGCTACTTACATACATTGGTAAAAAGTGAAATTAATTTCTTACCAATCGAATAATTTGACTATTATTAATAATAGCTGAACAACACTTTGTCAAAATTTCACCCAAAGTCCCAATCTGAGACTAAAATAACTGGTACTTCACACTTTGCCTTACACATGATAAGATTCGATGGTCTAGGGGTAGCGCGCTCATCTCCTAATCAGTACGCTCAAGGTTCGGGCCCGGGAGAGGAAGGTGGAAGATTTTTTTTTTTTCAGAAAAACGGAAATTTAGCATACAAAAAACGAAAACATAATAAACAGAACGGACATTTTTTGAAAATTTTGCTGCCAGTCGTTTATTTTTTATTAACAAATATATTTTAAACAGTTCATCGGTTTCTTTTCATTATTTCATCGGAGTCGTCGGGAAACGATGATCGGCTTTATGGTCCCCCGAGCGGACATTTTGTACCAGTTGCCGATGAAATTTCCCCTTTTTTGGATGAAAAGCCGTGATCGGCCATTGCTCCTTCTCCTCGGATTTAACTCACCCGCCTCTCATCGACCGATGGGTTATTGCTACTAGGGTACTCTCATGATTCACGATTGCTTATTTTAGTTTCACAAGTGGATATTTAATATACTTTAAAATAACTAAATACACAAATGAGAAAGACATTTTTATAATAAATATTTCATGAACGTAGTCGCATTTCCTGCGTTATTTTAAACAATTCAAGATTAATCTTTAACAAATGATGTATTAAATCGCATTTCAGTGTTTTCGGGATATCCTTGTATATTGGAGAAAATTGATAAAATACGCTCTATAGCGCGATCCCTGAATTAATTATTCTTTAATAAAGACATCTCATGTAGTACATGTTATTCTTTTGTCGCTTTATCAATCGAACTTTTGAATTGAGCAAGCATAATGAACGCTTGTACAAAATATTAACTACATTTGAAGTTTCTGTATAAACGGGCAAAAATCAATAATTTATAATTTACTGTATTTCTGCACTGTACCAGATGTAAGCCTTAATCACATAATCAAGGCATATATAACTGATAAATAACATTTTCAACTGGCAAAATTAAATTGTCTAAATAGTATCACAACGTCATGCTTATTTACAAGAATAAAAACTACTCAAGTAATACGATTTCTGATTAAAATAATTTATTTATAAATAACACATTAGTAATTATTCACTAAACATGATTTACATACATATTTTTAGAATTTCTAAATACATTATAAAAGCGTTCACTTACCTTTACATTCAGAGCAAAATGTTCGAATTTTAGGATAAATTTTCATGAAAGAAAATGGCGCAAGATTCACCAAACGATTACCTACATCTACCCTGACAGCACACTTGCCCAATTTATGTCCATATCTGGACAAACTTGTCCAAAACATGTCTATGTCTATGATAAGATATCTCCTGGACATCATTTTAGCGACATCTTTGGGAAAGTCCATAATATGTCTAGAATAAGACATGATTGGGGCATGTAACACCCCAATTAAGTCTTATTACGACAAAAACGGGAAAATCCAAAACGGGAAATCAATTTGTTTGATCATGCGCAGTAACATTTTTGTATGCACGTTGTTTTTAATAATGTATGGTGGTTGTGGTAGATAGTACCCATATATTTGAAGTTTCCTTGTCAGCTAATTATAACATTTTTATGCGCACTTCTTGCGTATTGCTTGCCTATATCACTGTTCTTTACAATACGGGGTAATGTACAATTTTTTGACTTAATGTGTATTTTAATAAAAAAAAATTAAATCGACTCGTCAGGAATGGCGAAATGTTGAATAAGAAGTTAATGATGAATTATTCCTTATTGAAGCTGAATGTAATGTGAATGATATTGAATCAAAGCCTATTAATGCGCACGATTATAATTATTTTCGTAATGAATTTGAAAATAGGATCGATGAAAATATTTTTGAAGATTCAAATATGTGTGATCCTACAAGCAGTTCTTGTAATAGCTTCATTTCATTTCAGAAATTACTGATGAAACAGATACTTCTATTCCTTTATGGTAGTAACTTATCCATAGCATAAAAATAAACTGTGGATATGAGATAAATATCCACAGAATGTCTTTTTATGGACAAATTATGGATGTCCATAACATGACAATATGAATGTCCATAACATGCCCATATAAATAAGTTCTGGATGTCCATAACACGTCCATATGGATGTCTATGTTTTGTCCAGAGGATATCATTATGGACGCCGTATTGTGCCATATGGACAAGTTTGGGGGGTATTATGGACAAGATATAGACAAATTTGGGGATGTCAGTTATGTCCCGAACTTGTCCATGATATCATATGGACATGTTCTGGACAAGTTTGTGCTGTCTGGGTAAAGTTCATTGCTAAACTAAATTGCTATACTTAGTAAGACAAAAGTATAAAAAAATTGTTTTAAAATAATAAAATAATATAACATTTATAATACTTAGAAAAATAAAATAGAATACTGTGACTGGGGAAATCAGGCCTCAATGATAAACTCATTTTTAGCGATGGCAACTCATAAGCAGGCCCGTTGCTTAACAATGGCCCCGATCCATCCCCATCCTCAACGGGGTCCTTTCACGTGACGTCACAGCCTGCCGAATACGTATATCACGTGATCTACCTCCATCGTCTGCTAGCAGCTAGCGAGTTTGTTTTGATTTTAACGGCGATCTCATGATGGCTGAAAGTGGTTATTTAAGCCTTGCTAAGCAATATAATAGATAGAATAGAAATAAAAGGACTCGCAAAAGTGTTTTAAAACATTTTAATAACGATATAAGTTCAGTAGTCAGTCAGTTTTGTAAAGATAATTTTTTGTACAAAGGCATACAGATTAAACTCGCAAAATAAATTTGCGATTTGTATTTGTTTTCGTTAGAGTTGGAATGTTAAAGTTTTATTGTGAGTATCTATTAAGTTTTATTGCTTCTTTACGCCTTTATGTTAATTATTTTCTTTTGCAATACATAAACTGCAATTCATATTCTTTCTAACACTGCTGATTAATGCACATTACACAGTTATACAGAGTGCATTGCAATAGCATTTTCTTTTCTTTTTTTTTAAAATCACACGATTTCTTGTAATGTGCTTTTAATTAAGATACCCTACATTTATTACGTTAGTGTTTAAAATATACTACTGTAATATGTTGTACTTAATTAGTACATATGAAAGTGCTCAATTTTCATCAGTTGATAAGGTGTTTATATTTTGTGTATATCTTAATATTCACCTAACTTTACGATTTATTTTAAGTTATGCATGTTTTACTTTGTGTGCTACATTTATTAAATTTATTTAAAATATTATAAAATATCTTGTTTAATTAACATACTACACAAAATGTTGGATAATTTATTAAACTACCCGATTATTTATTTCTGTATATATACTAATATTCAAGCATTTTTTGAAAAACTTTATTATTTAAGTTTTTCGTGTCTTTTAAATGTGCTAATTTGTTAATTTTATTATTTAAGATATAACTTTTTTTGTTTAATTAGCATAACTTGCAAGAATATCTTTCTCAACATCCTTGCAACAATATTAGGCGAACTCCAAGAAGCTGGTTTTGTAAAAAATATAACAGTTCAATAGGTCTTAACTTCTATAGAAATTTGTATTCTATTGCACACACCAACAGCCACATAATTTGGAAACTTAGTCCCCTAACTTAAGGTAATTTACATATTTTTTTTTTTTATTATTCATTGATAGTAGTAACATAGGAACAGCATTTGTGCTATGACACTACTCTTTCCCAGGTGGTATATAGGGTGATTCAAAATTAGAGGGACAAACATTTAGGAAGGGTAGAATACACCAAGATGGCTCAGAATCACATATCAATGTGGCACCGGAAATGTCTTCTTCATGTATGTGTTAATAATCACATTAGAAGAAGTGCTGAACTGTGCATCTAATTTCTTAGCCAAGTTTCATAAAGAATGGGCTCTCTGCTGACAATTTCATCAATGTAATCATTAAAAAAATCTGAATTAACAATTTTTATGAAGTGCCATTTGTGAAAGATGCATTAGTTTTTGAAAAAACCGGACCAGAAATTTCACGGTTACTTCAACATGTCTTCTAAGTGATTATTAAAAGGTTCAAGACTATGTTTCCGACCTCTCATCGCTTTGTGATTCTGGACTGTCTTGTTATAACCTACATTTCTTAAAAGTTTGTCCCTCTAATTTTGAGTCACCTTGTACACAAGAATGCTGAATAGTTTTGAATTCCATGTTTTAACATATATCTATTGCACGTAACACATGTATGTGCAATCCCTGATTTTAAGAAATTACTGGATATGCTTTAACAGTGGGTTTCAAGATTTTATTTTTCTTGTAAACACCTTCTATAATTTAAAAAATATTGATAAGTGCTGTATGTAGTTGAGTACTAGTATATTCTTTTTTTTAAACAAATTCCCAAGATTGTTTTTACAAACTCCTTCTCAGATTAAAAAATCAAAATAAATCCCTAGTGTACTAATACATTTTTTTTTCCATGTGTGTATGTGTGTGAACTCTTTTTTTTTTTTCCCACATCTCATGAATGGTTAGATACAAATAATATATTATAGTATATAGTTTATCTATTTTTTTGCTCCTGTTCACGTTGCTTTATCAAAAATAAATTTTTAAATATTTCAAATGAAAATAATTACTAAATTACAGGATTGAATCGGTGCTTTTATGGATTTCAGTCGTATAGTTTAAGAACAATATGCTAACTGATTTTTTGGGAATGACAGAAATATTCATATCTCTGCCTTCTCAAATAAATCTGTTGGATACTCTAAAAATAAATCTGTAATTGCCAGTGAAGTGTGCTACCTCACCAAGAAGAGATAACTTGCCAAAGCGTACAATGTTCGAGTTAATCGCAAAAGGTAAGCTGTATCTTTTAGTTTTATACAAGTGAACTTGTCCTGCATAAGACCACCAGCATTCCAAAAAAGAATTTTGAGCTGAGAAATAGACATGACCAGGCCCTAAAAGGACCGTTGCTGGAGAGTAAAAGTCAAGAAAGAAGCTGCAAGATGTACTTGTCGCTGAAGATTGATCAAAGGCTGCACAGGGTGACAAGTGTCAGTCGTTTAGCGAGAACAGGGGGCACCACATGTAGGCGACCAACATCCCCCCCCCAATAGAACACACTTCAATATAAGTACAAATTTACTGTCTGTTTTACTATGTAAGTTTCTTTAATACATATATATATTACTGTATTAAAATGAACACTGATAATATTTAAGTAAAATTATTACATCTTCTTGTTATGTCTGATTATTGTCACTTGGTAACAATAAGAAAAACCTGTGTCCATTGTGATATCAAGTAAAGGTGTGCTGGATCGTTAAGTTAGATATGCGGATATGGATCTGTAAACAGATAACTTGTTTTTATATCTGCAGATACGGATATGAAAACGGATCATGTGTTTCTTATATCCGCAGAAAAAAATTATAAAAGAATATTACAAATATGCATTATATTACAAAAGATAATTACTATCGTAAGACATGTTCAATTTACTGATGTGTGTTATACACTGGGATATACAGCATATATATATATATATATAATAATAATAATATGTTATAACCAGGGTGCGAATTGACGGGGGTTGTATCTGCCGATTGGATGCCGGGGATCCATTAGACAAAGGAGCAAGTTTCAAACATCCTGCTGAGAAACATGTTTTGGTGTTAGGTGATGAACATCATGTTTTTTTGCTTTGATTAACTTTAAATCAGGTTTTATAATTTTGTTGACAGTTCCTACATAGATATTTAAAGATTTTGCGATAGTTCTTTGGGTAGTTGGATTTTCCTTTAAAACATGAGATGTGACTTCAGATTTAATAAGAGGTGTACATTAGAGATGAGACGGGCTCAGCCCGAGCCCGGGCTCTGTAATTCCCAATTGCGTTAGGGCTCAGGCGGGCTCGAGCTCGTGAGAAATTTCTCATTTATTTAACATACTCCTTGCAGATTTTAAAAAGTGATTCATGAGTAAAATAAAAGTACTTATAAAAAAAAATAGTGGCACGGTATGGTCAAGCTCTTTGGGTATTTCAGAAAAGCGGCTTTTATTACTTAGTTAGCCATCAGATCGGACGTTATTTGATAAACATGGATATAAAGAATTAGAAAGGGCATTGAGAGTTTGCAACTATATTTGCTGTTAATTTACAAGAACATCAAAATTTATTGTATTCTATCAATGAAGTAACTGAATTTTTTTAATCTTTAGCTGAAATTTCAGGCTCGGACTCAGACGTAAATAATATTGCTCGGGCTCGGGCGGGCTTGGATTAAAAGTTCTCGGGCTCAGGCTTCAAAAAATGAGCCCGAACTCATCTCTAGTGTACATACCTTTGTTGGGTATGCATTTTTTGCCTTTTCCCCAATGAAATATAAACTTTGACGTTTCTTTCCTTTCATATTAATTATGTCACTTATTTTACGTGTAGAAATATTAAAACCATGATTTTGACATCTTTTCTTAATAACTGAATAAGAGTATTTCTCTTCAGATAGCGAAAAAATATAGCCTTCGATCCATTGTTTATTTTTCAGCAACATTTTAAAGCAAAGAATATTTTTAATGCTACAGACGATAAATAAGCCTTATTACAATTTGATGCCAATCACATTTTTATTTTCAAATTAATATTTAACTTCACGGAGAAAATCAAAATCGTTACAAAAATATATGAACACCCTCTGTAATATCGTAGTAACTATGGATAAAAGTGTGATATGTTTTTGTGTCTAGAAAAAAGGATAGCCACTATTCTGGAACTGGAGAGCTTCGTCAAGAGTTTGAAAGGTAAACCTTTTACAAAACACAATACTTTGCACTGGCTTGGCAAAAAACAAATGGCGGGCGAGCGATACTAAAGCTGTTCCATTACTTCCACAATGAAAATACAAGTGTGTTTCAATCAGGCTATGAAAAGAATTGTACATCTGTTTTAATGAATAGTAGGTTGGTTCTATAGAAAGGAGGGATGAGATAGCTTGCTCCACGGACCTTACATCAGTGGTTTGCTCTGTTTGACAAAATGAATAGGTCTTCACGCGGGGGCGTAGCCAAGGTGAGGGGGGTTAGGGGGATCATAACCCCTCCCCCCAAGAGGAATTTTTTCCCTTACAAAATGTATATTCTTCATTCCCTTATCACAAACATGTATGCATATATGTGAGTTGCAGTAGTCGTAAACCCCCCCTCCGATGAAAAATTTCTGCCTACGCTTCTGTTTTCACGCCATGTTTACATTTTATTGTCGACTACACATGTGTGTCATTACAATTGGGCAATAGTGATCATTGTTTTTAGCATTTCTTTAAGAGACAATTAACAAATTAAAACTTTTTGGAATGTTTCCATTTTTTTAATAACAAATACATAGAATACATTTATAAATTTGTTTTAATTAATCATGATACTCACACAAAGAGATCACATTGCCATCTCTCTTCAGCACTTACCTGTGCTGATCTTCTTTTACTCTTGCAGCTTCTTTCTTTTATTCTTGCAGCTTATAAAACTGGGCAGATAACTTCATCCTATTTTACAAGCCAAAAAAGTACAAGTACAATGCTGCTGCTTCAAATGTACAGCAAAATTATACAAGCACTCATTAGGCATAAAACTGTATCTAGGCATGAACTGTATCGATCACATTCCTAAAAATAAAAATTTTTAAAGACTACAATTTTAAGGAAAACTCAAATTGTCACATGATAAAATTTTTTTATTGAGTTGAAAATTCATTTTATATCACCTCTATTTGAAAAGAAAATCCTATTCTGTATACTAATGCATAACGCCACGTGCGGTCTCCCCTTCCTTAATCTGTCCTTGCTTTTCAAGCTTAAATCAAAACCAAATATAAAAAAATTGAACTTATAACAATGTACTTTACCATCATTTACACACCAATCTAATAATGTTTGCTGTAAACTTGAATGAGAAGATGAAACCAGACTCATGAACTACAAGAATGAGCAAATATCTAAAAACGATAACCAAATATTAAAAACTAAACACAACAATGGGCAAACTGCTTCGAATGTACAGCGAAATTGTAACTTACTGTTTATAAATTCACAGTACAAAATAATCACAGCACACAGAACTCAAAAGTTTAACACTATGTCACAATACTTTACCAACTGCCAAAGAATTATACAGTTTTATAAATACAACAGTTTAATGAAAATAAAAACTAATTTATAAATCTTCAAAATTAATAACATTGAATCAGAGCTCAATTAAGGGAAGTGTAGATGGGAGTAACAGGACAGCTGCCCTGGGACCCAAATTATTAAACAGAAATATTGTCTATGGTAGAAATGCATGTGGAGTGCATGATACATATGTGAACATATATGATCAATCTACACAAAAACCATATTATGTACGTGTGAATACATATGGGCGAGCATAGAAGTATTTTTAGGAGAGGGCAAACGTCACAAATTTTTTCTAGATAAGGGCAAATTTCACATTTATAACAATTTGGTTTCTGATGGTACTTACGTATTATCCAGGCGATCATTCTCGCCAAAATCACTTGTCTTGCCAGACCGCTGGGATAATATGCAAGTACCGTTTCGATTTTGCTTAATGATACACTTTTGTTTACATCATAAGACAATATACTAAATCTTTAGGCTGAGGAGAGAAAGGGGAGGGGGGGGCAAGTGCCCTTTCATGCTCTCCCTTATGGATGCCAATGTGAATACATAAACTTATAAGGGACCCTCATGAGCATTGCCTACCCCATGTCTCAGTCAGGCTTTGCATGAAATTTTAAATTTCTGTCCATAAAAAAAAAAAAAAAAAAAAAAAAAAAAAAATATATATATCTAATTCCATAAACTGATAATTTAACATGCAAACAAAAAAATTCAAACATTTGTTATAAAAAAGCAATACATAGATAAATTACCTAAATAATTGGCTTTATTAATACATAACACTGACATAAATATGTTTATTTTGAACATTTATAATTGCATTACACAGTAAATAATAGTTAACATTTCCATGATTATTCTTTATAAATTCTATTTATAAAAAATTATTGATTCATTTTACATCACCTCTATTTAACAAAAGAAATTTCTATTCAGTATACTAATGCATTTTCTTTCAAGCACTGACGGGTTTATGCAATTGTGAGTGGGGGCGGTTAGTTGGAAGATTTTAATACACATCCATTTTATGGGAATAAAGTAGCATCTTTTCATTATATAGGATCTTATCATTAATTCCTTTTTTCTCGGGAGGGGAGCAGTCGCCCCCTTCAATCATCGGTACTTGCTTTCAAGCTTAAATGAAAACTAAATATAAAAAAATTGAACTTATAACAATGTATTGTATCTTCATTTACACACCGATCACCTAATGTTTGCCATAAACCTAAATGAGAACATGAAACCAAACAAACAATAACCATGGCTCACTGTGATATATTCATTTATCCAAGTGAGCCATGCAATAACAAACAAATATCTAAACCAAAAATTAAAAACGGAACGCATCACGAGGCAAACTAATTTAACGTCCGTGTTTTATTTCCAAATTACGAACAAACCCTGTTTTGACCCTTCAGTTGAATTCTACTATAAGCACTATTTATGAAGAAAATAATTAAATATTACTTTGCAGCATTTATTCGATGTTTGTTTACGTTCTAAGCCTAATGGCGAATAGCTCGGAAAAGATCGAAAAATTGTACTTGTAACCATCTAATTTGTACAGAAAGAAAATAAACATATTTATTTAATATCATAAACATACATATTCACTTACATGAACAGACACAAATACATACGAAACCTTTCAAAACGAGCATCTGCAACAAACTTATCCTTTCGAACAACCGATGACCACAGCACACATTTTTCTGGTTCATTTACAATATAAAAGTTTTACTAGCTGCTATTGTGACTTTTCCCATTTATTTCCCACCAAAATCTACAAGATATAATGGTTTCTGTGATAAAAAAGTCATTTTTAAAATAATTTTTTTGCCAAAACGCAATGCGGAACAATACAATTGAATGGGCGGGATAACATTGTTTTGCCGACACCAGCTGATTCAGAGGTTTTCTTCTTCTCGACGTGAAAGGACCCCACTGAAGCTGGGCTACTGTGATAGCATGGCGTTTGTTCTCCTTATCTGTAACTCCATGTCTAAGGAGTAAGTTGAAATCTCTAACATGCTGTAAAGCCCATTTTCGCTTTTAAGCCGCACGCCAAACACCCGTGTTACGTTTGTGGACTGTGGTACTGTATATTTGTGGATTTGATTCCTATTCCTCGTTGTAAAAATTTTCTTTCTCTGTGCACTAAAAACTTTCTTTTGCTGTCCACTTTACTCGACGAGGATTTATAAGCGGTTTCTTTGGATCTAAGCCATGGTTGTAGCACTCACCTCACAACACTTGTAAATGCAAATGTAAAATGTAAATGCAGGTTCCAGTGTGGGTGGAGTATCTTCGAATAAGTATTACGTAGACAATGGTGCATGACACTGACGCAAGATATGCGTTTATGTCACTCAAGCCTAATTGCTTTACCGATTACTTAATTTGACCCATTTCACCATTGAGTCCATGTTTCATGCTCTTGACTATGAAAACTGTCACGAGATGGCGTTAGCTGAAAAATTAAACAGAGAATAGAGAACGCTTTTCAAAATTCATTGATAGGAACGAATCGTCCATCATGGCGGATGAAGGTATGTTCTATTTGACTGATATATTTTAATTATTTATTTATTTATTAAATAATTAATCATCAAATCATTAGAAACTTTGCTTATTAAGTTTCTTAACAATTTGTTTTTGAATGATTTGTAGTATGCTCAATGTTATTATCTGAAGAAGTTGTGTAGCATCATTATTCTTTTATGTGCAGTTTAAGTGTTTATTTACATTTTTTATCGAATTTAAACTCCTTTTTTTCTTAATTTTTTCTTTTGATTATATGCCCGATCAATATTTTATAAATACATGTACACCACTCTTACGTAATTACTGCGTAGTTCAAATTTAATTCAAATTTGTTTAATGTTTTGAAATACCGGGAGGAATGTGTGGGTAATAATTACATGTTTTGCGAAAATATTTGCTTTCGTAAAGTGGGTAAGCTATCGAGTTCTGTATAAGTTTCTAATGTATAATTAATAAACATATTTTTTTAAACGTTTAAGCATACTTTAATAATCTTATTATATTACTATTGTGTATTTGGATTTTGTGAAATCTGCTTATTCATTGTGATGACAGAACATTTTATTACAGTTAGTAAAAATTTTTACTTCCGAAGTATTTAATATTCGGTACTTATGTATTGTCCCGGCAGTTCGCCAAGACGAGCAATATTTCGCCAAGATTAATGCCGGATACATGAAATTATTGATGGTTCATAATACGATTGGCAGCAGTTTGTCATCAGCACATTTGACGAAAAAATAGTTTGGTGGTAATGACCACCGTACGTAAGTACTCTATATTTTAAAGAAATTAAGTATTTCATTTTATAACCCTAAAGCTCGCAAATTTAAGTATAATGTAGGCATTGCCTAAACAATTAAGTTCAGTCAAGTGATTGACAGATAGTTACATTCGAAATTATTAACAACTTTGAAAGAAATAAGACTATATATTTTTTACATTTTACCTTCTAGAAATATGAATTAAAGTTTTGATGAAAATAGAAACAAATTTGTACTGCAGGGATGCCACTTTTCCGCCGATCAGCGGATTTCCGCTTTTTATATTTAATTTATTTATTTATTAATCATTTTGCATCAGCAGCAGAATTTTTCTAAAAATTCCATGGTGTTTATGTTTTTTCCCTTTCTTCCCAGCAGTAATTAAGTATTCATTTCCAGCATCACTCAATTTCAATCTTTTTCCACCTGTCTTGAAAATTAGTATTTTTCCTTTAGCATTCCTTTATTTAAATCTCCAATGCTGTAAGAATAAAAATTAACTCCTATTTCAAATTTAAATTATTTATTTCAAAGAAACCAGTAAAGAAAAAACTTCACAAAATAGAGCAGGTTCAAACAGTTATTGAGAAATAAAATATTTATGAAAGCAAACAAAAAATGAACTAAATGTTTTTTCTCCATACATTACATTTTTCTAAAATATTTACATGGGATTTCTTCTTTTTCCACTATTTTTGTTTATTCACGCACAGTTTCCTCGTTTTTGCTATTTTATGAGTGGCATCTCTGGTTGTGACACTTTTGAAGAAGCTTTTATCAATAGTCAATGAAAATCTAATACAAACATTGATTGAGAAGTTTTAAAAAAATAATTTATATTCTATAAAAAAAAAAATGTAAATAAACACTTAAACTGCACATTAAAGAATAAGGATGCTACACAACTTCTTTAGATTATAACATTGAGCATATTATAAATCATTCAAACACAAAAGCAGAAAACAAAACATTTTGTTTGCTTAGGATTTTACTTATTTTATAAATCTTTAACCAAGGTTTGCATTTACATTTTTATTGATAATTGGTTGTCTCTATGAAGTTTTAGTATTCATCAGTTCTTAGTAACCTCTAAATTTTCAGTCAAAATAACTGAGAAAATTCATGCAATGTGGATTGAAGCAAGGGCGGATTAAAGGGGGGGGCAGAGGGGGCGACCCCCCCCCCCCCCCCGAGAAGAAAGAAATTAATGTAAAAGATCCTATTTTACTTCTGTAAAATGGATGTATATGTCAATCTTCTAACTAACCACCCCCACAGACAAACTATCCCCCCCCCCCCCCCCCCCCCCCGACAAACTTGCAATAATCCGCCACTGGATTGAAGGAATATAAGTGGAACCTGTATAACATGACCACCCTCAGGAAGAACAAAATCGGTCACCTTATTAAGCTGGTCACCATACAATGGTAGTGTGGTTGTTGTAAAGTGAAATTGTACAAAAGTGGTCACTATAGACAGGTGGTCTCTTTTCTTTAGCTGGTTCCACTTGTGACACCTTTCCAAACTAGTAGGTAGTTTAAGGTTACCAAGATTGACTCTAATTTCGGTAAACAATCATAAATCCATTTTATAAAACTCAAACTGTTAATCATCATCAACAACAGCAGATAGAAATTGCAGAGCCAGAAAAATCTTTTCCGGACATGTCTGGGGCATGTAAAATTTGAGCTTGGCAACCGCCAAGCTCCAGCGACTGTCGCCAACCATTTTGCCTGATCAGCAAAGTATTTTAACACATTAAAATTGCACATATATTCCACTTACAGAAACATTAAAACAAAATACAACGTCCATATTTAACCAAAAGAACGTCTGCAAATTCAGTAACAGGCAATTTAAAATGTGCAAACAGTGGACCGTTTTTAACTAAAAAAAATACAGTGGATTCAGCAACCTAGTTGTACAACTATGTAAACTACTGTGCAACCAGTGGACCGTTTTTAACTAAAAAAACAACAGTGAATTAAGCAACCTAGTTATACAGCTAATGTAAACTGGGCAAACACTGGCCCGTTTTCAACTCGAAAAAACATGGGTGGATTAAACAACCTAGTTGTACACCTCTTATAAAGTCAGTATGATTAGAATAGCACGTAAATAGCTCTTACGAAAACATAAACACATCCAATATCAATTTAAAATTCACATTAAAACCTTAAACATTGCAAAGATTCGTTAAAAAAGAGCACTTACCTATATATTTTTTTAAATAACCGCTCAGAAATGTCCCCAACACCCACCGGCTTATAACGTAACATCAGCATGCTTTCTTTTATTTAGGTTTATATTCACACCATATCTCTAACAAACACACACAAATTCTTTTATTTAGCTTTATATTCACACTATATTTCTAACAAAGACGCACAAATTCTTTTCATATATTAACATAACACATTTCATTCCCTTCCATCAATAACAGAAACAATTTCAAATTCCCAAACCTGCCGAAACACGTATTCTTTATGATTGCCAGTCACAACTATCACCGGCAGGTAACTGCACTTTGGCGGTGCATCGCTCATTCTAGCGTCAGATTGTTCGCCAATGATTTGTAAACAAAAACATTGATATGTAAACAAAGCACCGTATACAGAATATAGTCCACAAATTTTACAGAGCAATAAAATGTAGTTTATTGGGGCTAGTAAATTTTGGGTTCGGGCATGTATTATTTTAGGTTATATGCCCAACTGAGTATGTACATTTTTAGAGATTTTTCTGCCCCTGATTGCATGTAAAAAATACATACTAAATAATTAAGAAATCCTCAATTAGCAGTCCACCAGTACCTAAAAAACAGTCTGGAATTTATATATCAAACTACTTAGCTGCTCAGAGATCTTCAACAAATGTTCTATCGCTATCTAAAAAAAAAATATCAATGAATTTACACATTTAGTTGTTAAGTTGCTTTGAAATTTTCAGCCCAGGTTCTATTAAACAATGTGTAAAACAATGCTTCTGCTATGTTTTTAACCTAAAACAAAAAACTTCTCAATTCTACAGTTGAATAAATACTAATGTAAGTTTGTGAAACACTGTTAAATGCACTTTGAAAACTAAACATTCATTTTAACATATATTTAAAGCACCAAAAATTGTATTCTGATCAATTGTATTACAAATTGGTGCATATGGATTATAGCAGCCACTAAAATTCAATCATCAAGCAACCGAGATGCAGTGGCAGTTCCAGAAATTCTCTTTTAGGAGGGGCTAAATTTTGAAAAAACCTTATTTCACCCATACAACAAAGCAAAATTTTAGTCTAAAGCAATGTAAAACCATTTGGGAGGGGCTATGTGATTAAAAAAGACCACTTTACATATTCAAAGTGCATAATGAAGCAGAATGTTACCCTTTAGCCATTTCTTTTGGGGGGGGGGGGCTGAAGCCCCCTAGCCCCTCCCCTGAATCCTCTACTGCCGAGATGTATCATGAAGACAACTGTGGTAAAATCTTGTGAAAAGGTTTGTAGTTCTAAAGCATTAGCTGTGATCTTGGTATAATTGTTATGAAGCCAACCAAGCTCAGTGGTCTTTGTAATCCACAATATTAACAAATTTACCTTGAACAAGGTTGCCATATCATTCGTGACCTAGCTGTGCCACAATAATACTGTCTCTTGCCTATTGCCAAAATAGTGCTAAGCTTTTGAAACATTAAAAGGTACTTAGGTATTATCACGGCAGTCATTCCCACCAAATTATTTTTCATCAAATATGCTTGCAAACTGTTGCCAATTATATCCAGAACTAGTTTGCTCCATTATTTTTAACAAATCTTATTCGGAACCGGTTCATTCAATTATTTTTAACAAATAGTTCAATTGAACTAGTTCCTTCACATGCTACTCATCATATTTTGTATAACAGCACATTCTTTACATCATTGTTCTTTTCAGTGTTTGATTTGCTGTTATTATGAGAAAAGGTTTTTTTAGTTTTAGTTTTGTTATGTTACAAATTACCTTCAAATGAGGAGGATGCTGTCAAATATTTTCAACAGTATGGTATAATTCCCCCAGGAAAGAATTGTTCTAATAACCATCATATGAAGTTATCACTTAAAAAGTATTTTCAATGGCATTATAATGTTAAGGGATGTAACAAAAAAGCCTCCATCAGAAAAGATACACGGCTGGCAGGAAGCAAAATTTCTATTTTGATAGCCTTATGATTCATTTATTGCTGGACTCAAGAACTTACATGAATTAACTGGGATAAAAACCAACTAAATATCTGCTACAAAATTTGTCATTGACTGGAACAATTTGCGAGAAGTTTGTACGCAGCATCTTTTGGCAAGGAAAATCTGTGGATGCGATGCACCTGGGCCCCCGTCTTCATAGGGGCCCCAAATCAAAAGTAGCTCGATACTTTATCGTGTCTAAAAAATTAAGCAAAAAATTTTATAAATTATATAACTTAGTGCTAGTATTGCTATTTGCAGCTTTAAGAACTAAAACACCATTTAAAAAGTGTCTTTTTTTGCTGCTTGACAGTAGAAAATTTCCATTCCCATTGCTTTCAAAAGCCATTTATTTCTCTCATCTTTCACTCTTTCATCGTAGGAGGGGAGAAAAAAACTTTCGGTAACAGAATGAATAAAGATGTAGCCCAAACAAGCCTTGCCTCTTTTGTTTGCTGCTAGCTTCGGTTCTGGACAAATGCCATTATTGAATTCTTGCAAAACGCGTGTGTGTGAAGTGAAACAGGATCTGGCAAAAATCTCCAGTCTTGGTATATCCAAAACCCCATGCCAAGAAGACCTGATTAATACCTTTGGGGTCCACTTGGCACTTTTTCAAATACCGGAAAATGCATAGTAACACGAAAATTTACTAGGAACAAATATTTGTTCGAGTTTAAATTAGTTAATGTGATAGTTGAGGCTTATAAAATAATGTCTCTGTCTGATATAGTTATAAAGCACATTCATATAGCTCACGAAAGATATAGATAGGGGGTGCCTCTAGCTATGTCGGTGGAGATCTGGGCTCCTCCCTATAGAGATTTAGATTTTTGTTTTTGGATGTCAGTAATCAAGCTTTTTTGGGGAGAAATGCTATGTTTACCACCTTTTGGGTCCTTCCCAAATTGCTTTGCATATGTAAATGAAATTGTTTTGGAAAGTCTTTTATGTAATCGATGTGTTCGAAATGATCATAGGCTCACACACAGAAGGGGCTTTGAGGGCTGAAGCCCCATCTAAATCTGGAGAGTTAGATGTGAAAAGCTTTAAAAATTATCACTAATGAATTAAAATATTTTATTCTTAAAAATCGTCTTCGAATTACTTCTAAAATATCTTTTACATAGAAAGAAAGAAAAAAGAAAGTTGGTTTTTAAATAAGTACTTATAGTTAGTGCATGAAATACAGTTAAACTGAGCTACAATGTCACTGAATAGATCAGATACAGTCAACTGTTATAGTGAACTTTTAGGGACCATCAAATTTCGTCCACTGTATCCGATTTTAATGTTACATGTTACAAGAGCAAAACCACGGTAAAGGTTGTTTGTCCTAGCCTCTGTACGAGGCTTTTAACATCTTATATATTTTAAAGGATTTTTCAGTGGTAAGTTAAATGTTATGACTTTACTTTTTTTTCATTCCTAAATATAAACTTTGTAATTTAACATGTCATCTACTTTTGAAAAATCTAATTTTGCTTTAACTCATGGGTGGATGTGGAAAGAAGCACATATTTCAATTAAAAAGTTTTAATTAGGGATGCACCGAATATTCAGTTGGTATTCGGTATACTGCCTATTCGGCTGACAAACCGAATATTCGGTTTGGCCGAATACTTAAATATTCGGCAACCAAATAGTAAACAAATTGATGTATTTACTAATCGGTAAACAAATACATATTTTTTATATCATGAATGAAAGATACAGTAAGTACCATAGTACTAAATTGATTCAAGTTGTTATTTACTAATATCACATGTGAATAAGCATTAGAAAGTCTCCCTATCAAGGTCATCCTTGGCAAATAGCCCTAACATAGTGTTCCACAATCACACAAAAAACTAATATCACAATGAAATTAGTTTTAATGTAAGAGAAAACACTCAGATGTTAAATTTGAATTTTGTGGCCTTAATTTTTCTTATGGAATATTTGAATTTTTCTTAAATATTTTGTTTGAATTTTTCTTAAATCTTATGATACATTACATTAACCTTGCTATTACTAACTGATTTAAATTTGAAACAGTAACCAGAAAAAAATTCATAACATTAAGGTTCATAAATATGTAAAGTCAATTAACTGCTAATTTTTTTAGTAAAATATGCAGGTAAAAAAATTACTAGCATTTCACTAATATTTTAAAAAATTATTAATAATATATAGAGGAAACACACTTGGATATTAAATTTTGCAGCATTTTAATTTTTGAAGTTTTACACCATATGAAATATTAAAATAAATAAAAACTTTGTAAAAAAAACACACACACACACACACACACACACATAAAAGGTTACTTATAAGGCGTAACAATAGTTTCGACCAAAAAATTCTTTCGGTCTTCATTAGACAAGCCCTTCCGTCTTACTGAGCAGCGGGAACTGTTTTTTTTCACAAAGTTTTTATTTATTTTATCGTTTAACACCAGTATTTTGAGTGTTTTTTCATATGAAATATTGTTTAAGAAAAAACTAATTTAATTAATCATTGCAATCAAAGTTTAATAATGGTTTAATAAGTTTAATAAATTTTAACCAAGTATTCGGTATTCGGCCGAATATTCGGTTAGAATTTTTACCGAATATTCGGTATTCGGCAAAATATGGTATTCGGTGCATCCCTAGTTTTAATTAATTGTTCTGTACGATTAAAAAAAATTTTTTTTTTAATTAATAATTTAAGCTATTAAAAATCACACCAGTTTTCAAAATTATTTATCTGTAAACCGCTATCTTAATACAAGCAATCAAACTAGAAAGATATAAGGCCCCACAGATTTAGTGTGCACATTCAGTGCAGTTTTGATGCAAACCTGCAGTTACCATGACCATTAAAATTCTATTAGTGGGACTTAAGTTCACTTTTAATGGCCTCTTTACAAAGGTGCATTTATTTATTCATGAATTGTGATTTTGAGGGCCTCCAAAAAATGTTTTCATTCAGGCCTCTTTAAATAAAAACTGCCACTGACAACAGCATGTTGATTCGTATCTTTTGGAATTTAGGTGGAGACATTTGTAACATAATGAAGATAAATTTATTGGAATTCTTAAATGCATTTATGAGTTTTGGAAAACAATTTAATTTACGCATACATACTACATATGCAGGGTATCCCCCAAAAAGTTATAATGGGCTTTAATTCTTTATCTATTAGAGATAAGTGGGCAGTGTAAATTGTTCGAATTGCTGAAGAAAGAATAGGATCAAAAATAAGACTCCTTAAAAAAAATTTCCTCTCGTTAATTTTCAAAAAGTTACGCATTTTAAATTTGTATATGAACTGCGAACAAAAAAAAAAAAAAAAAAAAAATCCCAATTACTAAAATATGCCCTGCACACTAAAGGTGTGGTATACCAAATTTTCTTCTTTTCATCATAAAAGTCACAAAGATATTTTTAAACGAAGATGATCAAGGGCTATAAATGAATTTGTATGTAAATATTTATTACTATGGAGAATAAAAAAATATTTACTTTCCTAATTTCTGTGCGACCCCTGAAACATAATTATCCAATGTTCCCTTCATTCTATTTTTTCCCCTACGAGAGCCATTGAAAAGTTGTTTAAGTCAGCATTATATTTATTTTCATATCTCTGAAGGTTTAGTTCTCAAATTTTGTATGTCACCTCATTAGTGTATGAGTATGGGGCAAATTTTACTAATTGGGAATAGTTTTGGACAGGGATAGTATACAAATTAAAAAAGTGTAACTTTTTGAAAATTAACAGCAGGAATTTTTCCTTAACGTAGTCTTATTTACAACCTTATTTTGAACATTTTTTCAATTTACACTATCCACCTATCTCTAATACATAAAGAATTAAAGTCAGTTACCACCTTTTTGGGACTTCCTGCATATACAGGGTTAACACTACGGAAAAAAATTGGTTGCGATTCTCCCCCTTTAGCTTCAAAATTAAGTGGGTTTTTTAAAATCTGAGTGGGAATTTGAGAATTTTGTTTATTTTCAAAAATTTATTTATTTTTCACAATTTACAAGTAAAATTAATATGATTTCAAAAATACAGTGCAACTAAGATTATAAATATCAAAATTACCACAAACGAATTTGATAACAATACAATTTAATGATATCCTTTATTCTTCACCCCATCAAAATCGAACAACTCAGCATGCGGGGAAAATCCCACGAGTGTCATATTTTTAGTGGGATTTAGTGTAGTATTGCAGGAATCGTGCAAGTCCGCTAAAATTCCAAATTTCTGAAATTGTGCAATTGAGAACAAAAATAATTCGCTTTTGCAAACTGCAACTACTGCACAGTCCCTAGCAGTTTCATTCTAAATCTGTATTACGAACCAATACCTCTTGCTGCTAGGATGCTTTGCTGATATGGGTTCACCCAATCATTGCAGGTTGCAAGGTCACGTGACAAGACCTTTACAGATCGATAAAAAGCTGGACTCATCTGGGGGGACAGGAAGATTTTGTGGCCTCTCTTGCCTGAATAGCCTGTAACAAACATCTACAGTAAAATAATGTAACCGAGCATCGTTTTACTTATTGTCTTGAAAACCATAGCATGCCCGAGGAATCAGGGCTGCCCCTGTACCCTGCAGACTCCAGCAATGGTCCTCAGACCGCGAGACCCCGAGGCTAAAATACTAGACCGCTCCTGCCCAGCAGCCACGATCTGCAAACCCTTGTTCCAACCACAGGCAAGCTACTACTAAGCCACGACAAGACCCTTCCCATAGCATTGATCCTATTTCAAAAGTCGGCAGAGATAAAGTTCTGGTGTGTCCTCTCTCCAATGCAGCTGAATTAATTGGAGTGAGCAGTGGTGTAGTCGAGGGGGACGCCGTCACCCCACTTCATTTTTCAGGGGGGATGCTGATTTTGCGTGTTTTTAAAAAAACTCTTTTACTTAATGTAAATTTTCCTTTTTCATTCTGCATCAGAATGAAAACCAAAAAGGACGATTTAGACCACCTAAGTAGACCTTAAGATTACTCACTTACAAATCTTTTGTAAATATACTACACAACACAATGTAAATATATCCATCATCATACAACGCACTTTCGGTCAAAGAGAGTAAAAGGGGGAAGATACTGCCTCTCAACTGTCTGAGGGAAAACAATCACCATGACTTTTTTGAATGATCACTTCATTTTTTGTTTCCTCTGGGTATTGTAATATTTTCCACTCTTTTCGTCCAGCAGTGAAAAAGAAGGAAAGAAAAAAAAAAAAAGTTTAAGTGTGTCACTTGTGTGTATGTTCCCGAGAAAAACTACAAAGTTCTGTACGGACCGCGCTATATTTCTTAGGATTTTCTGTGTTATGTTTCGCTTAATGTGTGGGAAAGAAGCGTCTTTTTCCAAGTGCAAACTGCTGAGACTGCTGGACTTTCCCCTCTCCGGAACTTATTCTACAATCAACATTGTCCTGTGCGTTAAGCGTGCGGAGAAGGAAATTAATAGGTTTCAAGATGTCAATATAAATAAAAAAATTTGTTTTGAAATTAATAAAAATAAAAAATAGTGCATATTTAGTCATAAATAAAGGTAAATGAAGAAAAGAAATATTTTCAGAACTGTTACTTAAATAAAAGAGTGATTTGAGAAAATTATTTCATATGTTTTAGTTTTGTGTATGGGTAATTCCGTGTGTGACTTACACGACATTTGAGATTTTCCATATGTTTCACTTTTGTTCAAAAGTGTAAATTAAGAATAAATTTAAACTTTCAGTAATGAATCATAGAAGAGTAAAATAAATACACTTATGCATTATGTTTTCAATACAAATTTGTGCAATTTTTAATGTTTAAAAAAATAAGATAACTGTTTGTGACTGATACGACGCAAAAAGAAACTGGTTTAGACTTGCTTTCACTTATATTAAAAATTCTGCTCTAGATTTAGTTCTTACAATTTGAAACTCACATGAAATATCAAGAACAAGCAAGCTTATGACGGACAGAGTGGTGTGATTTTTTAAACTTGAATATTTTGAAGTTTTTTTTTTTTTTTTTTTTTTGAGTATTTTTAAGTGAAGTAAATTGTTTTGATTTCAATTTCTATTTTTGTTTAATCTTTGGTAGTCTGAATATGTGTTTGCTAGAATAGAAAATGTAGAAAATATTAGTGCTTTATGCTGTTAAGGTCAGGTAAAAAATTAAAAGGGAAAATGACTTCTACAAGTGAGACTCAAACAGAAAATTTAAATACCTATGAAAATACCTACGATGATGATCCTCGGACTGCAAAACCCCCGAGGCTGAAATACTGCTCTGCTCCTGCCCAGTAGCCATGATCCGCAAAGCCTCGTTCCAACCCCGGGCAAGCTACTACTAAGCCACGACAAAACCCTTCCCATAGCAGTGATGATATTTCATATGTATATATATATAATCATACTATAGTGCACATTTCACCCATTTTTTCTAAAAGGGACCCAGAAAGTTCAACAAAGTAATATTTTCTTGTATGTCTTTTAAGTATTAACTCATTGATAGTGTTACTGGTTCTGGAAGCTGGCTGTGTATAGAAGAAATAAATTTCTGTCTAATATGTATAAATAGAGTTTACAAATATAGAAACTCCTAATCGTATAATATGTGGTAAAAATGGTTGCAATTCAATTAATTAAAAGTACTAGCTAAATCTTACTTTCTTTTCTATTAATACTTCGGAATTGTACTGCATTGATAAATATTAAATGTACACTGTATTTTACATATTAATTAGTGCATATCTAATATCATCTAACCCTGTATCAACAAAAGTTCAAAGAATTCAAAGTGGTTTGGGTTTTGCTAAAAAATCAGAGCTTTTGCCTACCCTGTTTCTTTTGGAAATGACTCTGAGCATTGTAATATTGTCACGCTTAATTTTTCTTTTCTGCTTCATTTATAGGTGCCTCTTCAAGCAGCAATTCAGTTGATGAGGTAAGTTTAGTTAGGCAGGGATTCTATTGAATGTCTCTTGAGCAGTCTAATCACCTTTAAAATAAGATAATAATTAATTAATCTTTTTGTTTGAAAATTGAAATAAATTTTGTAGTTTTAATGTCAGTAAAAAAAAAAAAAAAACTTTTAGAGCAATAAAACATGTAATAGAAACTACTTATTTGAAATGCTCATTATATAGATAGTGACGGCTAAAAAAGTTTACCTTTGTTTCTTAATAAAAAATATTGATACAGTGAAGCCTGTGCATAATGATACGTACTGTTTATAACAATGAACAACCTACCTGTTAGAATAGTTACTTTGATCCTAATCAAATTTATATTTTCTTTATTTTAATCTGTCTATAGTGATAATTAGTTTTACACACACCTGCCTATAATAATAATTTTAACTCTTAAAGAAAATTTGTATTGTATTTAATCAGATTTTTTATTTTGAAGAATACTTTTCTTGGCCTAAAATGTGAGATAATAAATATTGAAACATTCGGGTAAAAAAGTAAATCCCCTTTTCTCTGGAGATTATATATGTAATTTCATAGACTTCTTGAAGGCCTTCCCTATTCAGACACATACGTGTTTATCTAGTCATATACTTCTAGAAGGAGAAAAATCACTGTGGACACTCTGACTTACTCTTGAAATGGCTACTTTTATGCTGCGCAATATTTTTCTGAGAGGGAAACAATTTCAAACAACTCTGTGGATGAGACCCTGAGGTTCTAAAAAAATTTCAGAAATTTCAGAAAATCAAAAGAAGCAGGAAAAACAACCCACCCTGTTATCTCAGAGAAATTGTATTACTGATTAGAATGTGCATATGAGGGGAGAGAGGGAGCTTGCTTCTGTCTCTTGGCGGACTGTCAGATCATCTTATTTACTGATAGCACTTCCAACTGAAGACTTGTTCCTTGAATTTTCTTTCTGATGTGCTAAAGCACAAGCTCTGGCCTGCAAAGGCATTTGATCCGGCCTGCGGAACATATCAAAAACACATATAAACTATTCAAAATCCCATATAAATCCCAATTGTATGGCCTGCAACTGCATTAACATTCTAAAGTTTGGCCCACGACTCCGCTAACATCCTTAAATTTGGCCTGCAACATTCCAAAAGTTTTCCATACCTGTGCTAAAGCATTCAATCTGTGATGGCACAGTAAAAAACGTTGGCATTTGAAGATAAGCAAAAATTAATTTCAGTAATTGACTTAGGAGCAAGTTGATGCCTCTGAAAAGGACGGGATAGCTCAGTTGGTCATAGAAGCTTTTTTAAAATAAAAAAAAAAGCGAGAGACATTAAAGATGCTGTGAAAAAAGTAAAGTCAACAGCAAATGCATCTTTAAAATTGTCTTAAATGATGATGTTGGCAAAACTTATCTCAGATGTTTTTGCAAGATGAGAGATTGATTGCAGGAAAAGCAAAGAAATTCGTTCATTTCACTGGAAATAATGATTTCAAAGCTAAGAAGGGATGGCATTCTTCTTTCCATAAATGTCACCCGGTTGTTTTTGAATCTATTGTTTGTGGAGAAAATCTCTAAACAGCAAGAAAAACAAAAGATACAGGAAACATACTCTCCTGATGATGTGTTTTATTCAGGTGAAACAGGCTTGTTTGATCAAGTCATGTAAGGCAAAACAACGGCCTTTAAAAGGAGAAAACTGTAAAGGCAAAAGAGATCGAAACAGAGGCTGACAGTTCTTGTATGCTCAAATACTAATGTTACTGATCAACTGAAGCCACTGGTCACTGGGAAGTATGCAAAGCCAAGATGCCTCAAAAATGCAAAAAAGTTTTCCAGTCGGATTAAAAGCAAATAAGAAAGCTTGGATGAATGAAGACATCTTCAATAATTGGCTGCTTGATGTCGATAAAGAAGTGAAAAAGAAGAAAATTGTCCTTGTAGACAGCTGTACTCCACATAACAACTTCCCAGTTTCCAAAAACATAAAATGTTTTATTTTTCTCTAAACTGATATGCAGTTTGGAGGAAAATTTATTATATTTGGGCATCTTAAAGTGCATCAAAAGATATTATTGAAAAGGGAAAAAAAATGGCACAAAATGTAGTTTTTAATTTTGATAGCAAGATCCCAAATCAATTTGCAGTTGATATAAAAAATGCATGTGATTTAATCGCTTTAAGTTGGAATACTGTAAAACGACCCAAATTGTTAGAAGGAAGCTCTATTCTTTAAAGGAAAAGACGATGAAAATGTGTATATGGACATTGCTAAAATCATCGAAGAAGAAGAATGTTTAACCATGGCCATAACTACTTATGAAGAGTCATCCAATACATCTTTGCCCTTCAGTGCTGACGAATTCCTTAACTAAGATGTACTAGTGTTCAGGGGCATGAGCATTGAAGAGATTATCACATAACTCATTCTTGTTGAGGAGAGTGATGAGGAACAGGAAGATGACTGTTCAAAAGAAAAACTGCAAATTTCTGTTGAGAATGGGATAACTCTAATTAATGTTCAGCAGGATTTTGCTTCCACTGTACCGAAGTGCTTCCAATGAGCACCTGAACTCATAAAAAAGTCTTAAAAATATGTGTATGCAAATGTCATGTGTTTCAGCAAGTAGGCAAACAAAATGAACAATTTTTTTTTCTAAGAAGTAACTTTTTTTTTCATTGTTATAATAGATTTTCTACATCGCTCTTTTATGGATACTTTTATTTATGTTTCCAATAAAACGTTAATAAAATTTTCATTTGAGGGAATTGTGAAAATAATAATAATAATGCAATATAATGTTCACAAATCATAAGATAATTGATACATTGTGTGTATAAGAAGTGCTTATGGATCACTAAAGTGTATTCTGTGTTGCAAGTAGATTTTATCATCATTTTGATAATTAGAACACACCTTTAATATTGAAATAATGAGCAAATCTCAACCTGTCTACAATGATAAACTGTCTATTATGATACTTTCAGGTCCCAGCAGTATAGTTATACACAGGTTTTACTGTAGAAATATTTTCCATTAAAAAATGTAAACAATTATAGAAATCTGGAAATATGAATTCATTTTTTTTAAACATTATTTTCTAATTATTAGGTTGATGATGGCCAAAAAACTGCAGCACAATCTTCTTCTACTAGTAAGTCAAGTTCTGAATTTTTTTTTAAATGAAAATAATACATTATAAGAATGTTTCATTTAGAATTTATTTTTAATATCTGATTTTTAAAACACTTTTTGTATTTTAAATGTGTTTATTTTGAGTTTATTAAAATTATGATTATGCAACAAAAATTTCAAATATTTTTAGATTTTACCTCTCACACCACTAGTGATACCTCGTGTACAGCTGTCAGTAGCTCTGGTCATATAGCTTCTTCAAGCCAAGGTATGTATATCATTTTATAATTTAACTGAAATTTAGTTCTATTTTGTTGTTTAATTGTGCTTGAATGGTATCAAGATTCTGATATATTTGCTAACAGATGGATTGTGTTCTATGCAAAGTAGAACTTTATTCAGTACTCATATCATTAATTAAGTAATATTTCTAGAAACCATTTTCAGGAAGTGTTTGGGAATCAGTTTATTGCAAGAAATGTTTTCCCTATAGCCTGTTTATTTGATCTAACAGTCATGAGTTCTGGGCGGTTTTCTAAGTTAAAAAGTCATATTCCCCCCCCCCCCCCCATCACATAGGATACCCCTTGTGTAGGTTTAACTTAACTCAGTACAATTAAATTCATCCTGCTTAATTTATCTAATTGTATACATCCAACAATAATGAACTTTTTAAATTTTCAAATTTACTGAAAATCATATCTGAAGATAGCCTTAGTTTTTCTATAGGTACCAAAATATTGTGTTTTTGAAATCGCAGTTTCTCATTTTCAGTTTATGATCAAAGTTCATCTTCATTTCTTAAAAAAGAAAAAAAAAAAAAAAAAGAGAAAACCCTATCATGCAAGATGCTGAGCTGTTTTATTTCTGATCAATTAATAAAATAGCTTTGTAAAATCCATCAAAGCTTAGAACAGTTAATTCTTAAAATTAAATTTACTATTCATTTTCTTTTCCATGACCTGACACATTTATGCATGCATCAGGTTTCCTTTAATTTTATCAGAATGGGGCTGAGAGGAGATTCAACTGGACTCTCTTTTTCACTTCTTGGGAAAGAATATTGGATTTTGCCAAAATGCATTGCAGTTATATTTTATTAAAATAGAAAGGGAGTTGGGGGGGGGGAGCAAAAAACAACTCTCTGTAATTTTGGCTGGCAAAAATACTCCCTGTTGTTTCCATGATGATTATAGCTTTTTCGTAATGCAAACTTTCTTGATGTAACTTATGGAACATCTTAGTACTCTTACTGAGCTCCTAATGCAATTTCAAATTCGTTACATAAAAAAAGTCGATTTCACTTGTCATTTTTATGTAATAAATAACTAATTTCATATTCTGTTTTTATCATAAATGCAATAACAGCAAAATCTATTGCTGCTATTTAAGTTGTCAGATTCAACATGCAAAAGAAAACTAAAGACATTTCTTGAATTCTGGGTATTGTAAAATGAAAATACATGAACATGAAAACAGAAATCACTCTTGGGATGCATTTTAAGCACATTGAAATCTGTTATCTGGTAAGATTCAGCAAATACCATGAAAAGTGCTGTTAATTTCGTCTTATTTTGCATTCTTTGCAAATGCTTTTGCTTTACAGTCGCAAACTACAATTTGTTAACATTATAATAATTGTATAAATGACAATTATAGCAATTTGTTTTGTGCTATAATCACAGTATCAGTACATGATACATATCCTAAGCTCTGGTGATTTATTTTTGATTTTAATTTAATATTCTTAACTTTTAATTTTCTAGTGATTATTTGGTGATTAGTGGATGCGCACAATAGATAATTTTTTCCCATCAGTGATGGATTTAAAACAATTCTCATTCTTATGCCTAATCCTTGCAGATTGTTGTATTTAGCACTATTAAACATTTCATTTCGCTGAGGTAGCAAATATTGAAGCTGTACCAAAATTAAAGTTTACAATATTTTGAAACATGTATAACATGCAGAACAGATTGTTATTTGCCATCTACGATGATTTTTCATAATTTGACGACTTTTGTTTACGTATAATTGATCATTATTACCTATTAAGTTTGCTGATAAAACAATGCTGATTTTGCTTACTTTGGTAAAACTTTTATAATGGTGTAATTAGCACCATCAAATACTTAATCTTGTCAACAGGTGGCAAATACTCAAACTGAGCAATAAATTAAAAAAAAAGGACTATATTCCGTATACGGTGCTTTGTTTACATGTCAATGGTTTGTTTACAAATCATTGGCGAACAATCTGACGCGAGAGTGAGCGATGCACCGCCAACTGCCGGTGGTAGTTGTGACGGGCAACCATAAAGAATACGTGTTTCGTCAGGTTTGGGAATTTGAAATTGTTTGCGTTATTGATGGAAGGGAATGAAATGTGTTATGTTAATATAAGAAAAGAATTTGTGGGTGTTTGTTAGAAATATAGTACGTTATAAGCCGGTGGTGTTGGGGACATTTCTGAGCGGTTATTTACCAAAAAAATAGAGGTAAGTGTTCTTTTTAACGAATCTTTCGATGTTTAAGGTTTTTAATGTGAATTTTAAATTGATATTTGAAGTGTTTATGTTTTCGTAAGTGCTATTTACGTGCTATTCTAATCATACTGACTTTATAAGAGGTGTACAACTAGGTTGTTTAATCCACCGATGTTTTTTTGAGTTGAAAACGGGCCAGTGTTTGCCCAGTTTACATTAGCTGTACAACTAGGTTGCTTAGTTCACTGTTGTTGTTTTTTTTTAGTTAAAAACGGTCCACTGGTTGCGTAGTTTACATAGCTGTACAACTAGGTTGCTGAATCCACTGAGGTTTTTTTAGTAAAAAACGGTCCACTGGTTGCATAGTTTACATAGCTGTACAACTAGGTTGCTGAATCCACTGAGGTTTTTTTAAGTAAAAAAAGGTCCACTGGTTGCATAGTTTACATAGCTGTACAACTAGGTTGCTGAATCCACTGAGGTTTTTTTAGTTAAAAACGGTCCACTGGTTGCATAGTTTACATAGCTGCGCAGCTAGGTTGCTGAATCCACTGAGGTTTTTTTAGTTAAAAACGGGCCACTGGTTGCCTAGTTTAGATAGCTGTACAGCTAGGTTGCTGAATCCACTGAGGTTTTTTTTAGTTAAAAACGGACCACTGATTGCCTAGTTTAGATAGCTGTACAACTAGGTTGCTGAATCCACTGAGGTTTTTTTAGTTAAAAACGGTCCACTGGTTGCTCATTTTTAGTGGAATATATGTGCAATTTTAATGTGCTGATAGTGGAAAATGGTTGGCGACAGTCGCTGGAGCTTGGCGGCCGCCAAGCTCCAGCGACTGTCGCCATGTTTACATGGGGTGGACACCGGCTTGTATGGTTTTACCAAAAAAAAAAAATGTATAACTGTACATTACATAATTTGAATTATTTTACAGTTTTAAAATACTGTACTATCATTTTGAAAAACATGTGTTATAGATCCACATTGTTTGCAGATATATACGGGTGCCAAAATGCTGCTTTTCAAATTACATCTCTTTTTTAATTCAAAAATAGTAATTATTAGTATAGGTTACAAAAGCAAGGCTATTGCCGAAGTAATTGTACTTAACTGATTCAGCATCCAACATGATCAAAGTTATGATTCTTCCAGAAGAAAACCGCAAAATGAATACAGCTATTTATATCATTTTGGAAAAAAGCATCATCTGAAATTTTTAACTCCTGTTATCCAAGTGATCTTATTTACCATTTTGGAAATTTATGAAAATTAAGAAACACATTTAGACTTAATTCTTTCTTGTGCTTTTTAATTTGGCATAAAACTGACGGAATCTATCCCATTTCATGTTTTTCAAACGCATGCGACTCTGAATGCTTAAAATACCTTCTCTGCTTTGTTTCAAGAGCATAAATTATTTTATGTGGGCGAAACTTGCTGAGCAGGGCAATCTAAATGCTCATTTTTCAGTTTTTTCCTGAGTTAGCAAATTGGCTTACTTGGAATTTTCCGAATTTGTGGATACCTTTGCCAAAACCCGACCCCTACCGTTTCAGAGGAGATGCCTCAGACAGATGAACTTAGATTTTAATAGTTAAGAAGATAATACATTTAATCTTATTTATATCTTTTTATCATTGCAAGCTGTCATTACAGGGTAAGAGAATTTCTGTTAGAACGGTTTTTAATTAATAATTAAAAAAGTAAACAAAAATTTTAAATTCTGATAATTAGGTAAGGTGCACATATTCAAACTCATGGGCTTGTATGTTCAAATTTTCAGAGCTCTTTGTGCTGTAAATTTGTCTGGAGATAACACACATAGATACAGACAGGCAAATTTACAAACATTCACTTTTATTATTATAGATTAATAAGGAATCCAAGTTAATATTTTTTACTGCTTATTTCACTTTAAACATGAGTTTTTAAAACACCCCATTTCATAAATTTGCAATTACCCAAATTATTGTTTTGCTTTTCTGTTTTGTTAACTGTTTATCTGTATATTTTATATAAATTTCGCAATAGATTTACTGTATATTTTTTCTCTAATGCTAAGTTACAATTAAAAAAAAGTATTCCAATGCAACAATGTCTGCTTAAGTATAAGTAAATTGCCCTCTTAGCAAATGTGTGTATGTACCAAGAAATTTTAATTCTTTTATTTGAAGACAAATTATGCGATAGATTCCTTTAGCTGTAATAGTTAAATCTTCTCTTAGTTTCTACTTTTTAAGTTAAGATAGGTTTTCTAAACCTTCTGATCAGAATGATAATTTCTCCCTTTTTTGATTAGAAAAATTGCACAGTAGTAGTGATCTGATGCTAAGTAAACAGATGAAAGATTTGCATAGACAATGATAATATAACAAGCCAATAGGGGCATGATTAATTGTTAAATTGCATTGTTTTTGATAAAATTTAATGTTTTGACTAGAATTCTCTCTATTTATTATAAAAAAGTAAATTTTAATTGGTTTTGTAATTGTTTATATAAAAAAAAAAGGAAAGAAAGAAATTGATTGTAAGTGTTATTGTTACTTATAGAATAACATTAAAAATGTGTAGTAATAATTTTCTTGGGTTTAAATGGTAAAGTTTTACTCATATGCTTAGTTATAGTAATATTTCTTAACAATTCAATCTAATAATCAACAGTTCTGTTTTTGTCTATCTCAAAGTTTTTTAATGCATTTGAACATTTTTCTAAATTGTCTAGAATAAACCAAATTTTTGAGTACTTTATTATACCTCAAAACATTGATTTCTTAAGCAATTATTATATGTGACAGAAAAATTTTCTTGCTACTATTTTTGGGCAAAGGGTTTTGCCTACTGCCTAATTAGGCAGTGGCAGTCCTGAACTTTGTTTATAATCATACTTGTATTATATGTATCAAGATAAATGAATTGAATTCTTTTAGATAAAGTAGTCTATGTAGAATTATTTAATTTTTAAATGTTTTGATTATATAATAGTCGTAAAATAATCCATTGTATGTGTTTGTAAATTTCTCTTTGGTATGAACAAAATACTGCAAGTTATTATTACTTTGGTAATTAGTTTGTTAATAATAGACTGGGAAACTTTTTGGTTTGTCTATTCTAAAAAAAAGTAATGCCCACTGATGCCGCCGCTGTCAAGAGCTTGTTCGGCTATCTCCTTCTAAACCGTGGGGATTTGAGTTTCAGCTAAGGTGTTCACGGATTCGGAAGATTCCGGGGAACATGATAAACTGACGTAAATTTCGAAAATCAAATTATTTTAGTAGATATTAATAAAAAAGTGAAAAAATAAACATAATAGCTGCCAAGTTTGGCAAATTTTCGCTAGACAACAGGAGTTTATAATTAGTGATTATTCATTTTTCTAAAACAGAATTAACTAATTTTAACTGATTTTAAAAGTGCCATCTTGGCATTAGGTACGATCTGGCAAAATGGTATTTCTCCAAGCAGGGTGAATCTAAACTGCATTTTCCAAAATGTTAGAACTCTATCTTGAAAATGAAAAATAATATTATTTTAAAGCTGGTTCGGTCCAGCTAGAGTATTTGCTACCAGTAGAAATATTTGGCGGCGTTAACTATGCCATTATTTCTACTGGCATACTTAGAATCATACTATGCCAGTAGAAATAATGGACCATACAATCACCTTATTTTGTTTATCATCTCACTGCACTGGCAAACATCCATAGTACACTTTGGATGTTTGCCAGTGCAGTGAGATGATGTAATTCGTCGTGCTAAATACACCAATCTGCAAAGGATTATGTATATGAAAATATGGATAACGGGTTTCAGGTAACCTTACATGAGCAATAATTATAGGTTGTGAACATGTGCAAATCGCCAAATAATGAAAAGTCGCCATTGGTAGCAAGCTATCCTAGCTGTTCTGTAGTTTTTATAAAAGAAAACATATTCAGTACTATTTTCTGAGAGCTAATTATTAACTATACATATACGCAAGTTGCCAAATTATGAAAAATCACCATAATTGCCCAATACGCAAGGTGTTCCATGGGTTTCACATAATTCAAAATAGTGTGAAATTTTTATGTTCCAAGGAACGTGCAAGAAACAAGCAATGTGCAGCTCAGTAACATTCTATCTGATCTAACCTTTGGGTTGTGTCTGTTGAAATTATGCCTTTTTTATGAATAAGCCTTATTAGGGGTCAAATGCCTCATACCTAAGTGAGCTTAGCAAGTCTAGAGGCCTTGGCCCCTATTAGGTTTAAAAAATTGGAGATAGAAATCAAGTATCATCCCTGTATTAGTTTATTACAGTAGTCCCTTGTTATATTGTGCTTATTGGAAGACAAGAAAAACACGCAATATATCCAGTGGCGCGATATATCCAGGGATGGGAGTTATTTTTATTAACATTATACACATAAAACAATAGAATTAGCTATGTTAAATTCTGGAAATGTAAGCAAAAAGTAACAAATTTATACAGACAGAGAAATTTCATGTCTTCTTAGTTTTATTTACTAATACACATGTGTATTCACACATTTCATTTTCTGCTTTAAAAACATGCGACGATCTCGATATATCCCAATGCGCGCTATATCGAGGAGCGATATAACCAGGGGTACTGTATTATTGTTTTCTTGAAAACAGGAGAGGAGTTAAAATTTTAGCTGCATTAAATGTACACAACTACCAAAAAATATTATGATCTATAAACTTTCCAACTAAATATTTACCTTAGTTTTAATATTTCACAGGAATTATAGGGATGTCTCGTTTATCCTGTAATCCATTTGCCATCAAATCGTCGGCACCCACTAGAAGTGTTGCTGATAGCACTGATAATAAAGGTATAAACTTGAATGAAATTTCAATTTTGTTCATATTGCTAGCTCAGTTGGAGTAGCCTTTTATGTGTGCATGTATTTGTTTATTTCAGATTCTAGAAATTTAGCTGATCTTTCAGTGAAGTTTGACAGTTTAGGTGTTCTAAATAATGGATTTTTTATTATTTATCAGGCATGAAAGTTTCCAGTCTTTAGACTGAATTCAGTCTTTTTCAACATCATTCAGCTGTTTTTGAGATCTATGTGAATCAATTTAGTCATACTGAATACAGTGATACAATGAATTTTAGTTAGTTTAATAATGAGTACATATGAAAGAATAACAGGTAATGTGTTAAATGCATAATAATTTATTTGCATGTATGATCCACAGAAGTTCAATTTTTTAGCTGTTTTGTGCTTTCATGCCTGATTTATAGACATTGACATGATTCATAAAGAGTGGAATAGAAATTCTACTCCTCTGTTGTAAAATTATTTTGTTGGATGAATGCATACTATTCTTAACCATTTTCCAACCACGCAATGGCTGTGAAATTTTAATGTGTCATCCATAGGCTGTGTAATTTTCAATATTATTGTAAAAATATTATTATTGTATTTTCTCTGTCCCCTTTATTTGTATTCATTATCAGTGTTTTTTCTCCACTAATATCTTATATATTTTCTGCTTGCAACAGCTTATTTATTAGACTGTAGACTGACCTTTGTATGTGTGTATGTGATTTAGAATTTGATAGTGTACATTATTTTGAAGATCCATTTGGTATTATTTGAATATCCATATGTTTCCTTTTCTTTTAAATTAAAGTTGAGAATCAATATAGAAATTCTTCTAAGTTTTTTGACTGGGCATGCTGAGACTATCCAAAGGGTTTTACTGACTGAATACAGTAGACTCCCTATAACATGGTTGATATGTTCTGTGTTATAGGGATCCATGTTGTGCGGGTCCTGAGCTATGCTTCACATGGAGTGTAAACCACGCTGTTCAATTGCTGCACACCTTATCTGAGCAATTTATTTCACATTTCACTTAAATACTGCTTACTTGATACTATGTATGCACCAGAGATACTTCCTCTAAATTAAGTCGGGTTTAAATTTGCAGATTTATTTTAATAAAACGTTCTATTTCTCAAGTTGATATTGAATAAAATAAATCATACAAAAGTTCTTTCAGATACTTTTAATGTACACCATAATTAGGAAAAGCAGATGACATACGAGTCTCTTTTAACGTGTTATAGGGAACCCGATCATAATTTTTTTGCCATGTTGTATGGACCAATGTAAAATTAATTTTTTGGACCAACTTACAAAATTTAAAAATTCAACTATTTTTCATTTTAAACTCTATCTACTGATTCATTAGTGCTTAGATTTTCTCTCTGAACTTGTTTTGCCAGATTTTTACAAACACTTGCTGAATAAATGAGAGAAAATTAAAGTTGCAGATTCTTGCTAGCAAAATTCATATATTTAAGCATGTAATGATTGTTGTAATTCACAGATTTTGTCTTCATTAGTATAGGATCAATGTATAGTCGCCTGTCATCATATTTGTAAAAGAAATTCCTCTTTACCAAGCCATCAACACTGTTTTATATTTAACTTATATATGTTTTAGCATTTGTAATGCAAAGTATACTAGGATGACAAATTTGTCTGCAATATTTGAGAATGAAGGTGTACTGAATTCTCAGTTCACAGCCAATACTGAGTAGTTATTAGAATTTCAGTATTTTTTGACATTATTGAACTGATTTGTGAAAAATTATGCAAATAAATGTAAATCAATTTTAAAGCTATCTCGGAAAAGATTATGCTTTTAAACTAACGAATTAATTTTTAAAAAATACACTAAAATGCTTTTTAAAAGAATTTAATAAATTCAATGTATTTTCTAATTGTGGTGCAAAATCGCCAATTGTTCTGCATTTGTTTATTCTGTGCTTCTAAGAAATAATACTGTAAGTAGTGCTTGAAAGTTCACACAAAAGTTTTTATTGCAAGTTCACTCACCAGGTTTTTAGTTTTCTTATTATAGACATATTTTTGTTAAAGTTTTGAAATGCTTCACACGAAAGCCAGACAATTACATATTTTCATTTCAAAAAATGCAAAATTTTGTATCCATTGTATCCAAAACAACAGAAAATAATAATTTAAAAAATATGTGCTATAAAATTATATGTATGCCTGTGTATGCCTACTAGATATTTTTTGTATACTTCCTTCTTTTTAGTGCTGCTTGTAAATGATATTTCATCAAAGGATTTTCAGAAGTTTATTAACAATTGTTATTGACATGTAAAGGATAAAATTTTTCTAAGTTGAACACTCTTTATAGATGTGACAATAGATACCAATGATAAGAAATTAACATATCTATTTCTATTTCAGCTCCTAAAATTGTTTTAAGGCCATCTGCTCTTGCTGTACAAGCTGAGAAGCTAAAATCTGTCAACAAGCATGAAATATGTAAGTCTTTTATTATTATTATTTTAATACATTTCTATCACTGCAGTTCTTAATGAATGTTTAATTTCTTTTATGATGGAAAAAAAGTGTGTTCTGAATAGAAACTAAATTATTCCAAGTCATTTTTCCGTTCAAGTAGTTTTTCCATGCACTGAGACAATTGCTATTGTGTCTTGCTCCTAGTACTTACATTCTCAACAGTTTGGTGAAAAGCCAGAAGTGATTAATTAGTCAATGTGGTGTACAAAAGAAAACACATGTTTAGGGACCAGTTTAGAGACCTTTAAAAGGTTCTTATTTTGTAAAAAACCCTTAAAAATGACCCATTTATAATAGCCCTTAAAAAATTCCTCACACAACTTTGTTATCCTGCAATCCTGAGTCATCTCATGACTTAAAATTCAAATAGTTTTTGCCAATCATCTTAAAAACAGAAATTAGAACTGAGTGAAATTGTTAAAAAAAATTAATAAAATTCTCAAAAGGTTTAAAAGTAATGATTATCATTTTAAAGCTTCTTTATGATTTACATTGTTAAACATCTGTAGTAGAAAAAATAATTAAAAAATTTCCATGTTTTTCTTGGGAATGCTAATATTTTTAAACATATCTTCTTTCTAAACTTTGCTGTTTTCCTTTTAAAGACTTGCAAGAAAACTTTATGATATAAGGAACAGAGTCATTGGAATGCGATCGTACAGGAAAAATTCTACCCTTGCAGGTTCTAATTAAAAAGAAATTCTCTCGAGTGGTCCGACTCCAATAAATTTCAAAAAGGGCACATACCTGTTTTATGGATGACAACGAACGGAGAGCAGTGATGCCGAAATCTTGTACACTAAAAACGCTCTAATTTAACACACACATATATAACTCCTGTGATGCGTTGTTTATTATGAAGACACCAAATTATATAAGAAAAAAGAACTTTTTTTTATTTACGCATGATAAATATGGGTGAAATGGTGCTGGTCAACTAACACAAATTATAAAGTTACACAAACAAGAATTTTAAAAAGAAAATGGCACATGGGGCCACCAAGGGCTATGCCTCATAAAAAAAAAACTATACACACACAGCAGGCCGACGAGCAGAGAACTGACTCTCACGTCTTTGCGATCCGTGGGCTCGGAGCTCGCCATTTTCGCCAAGCGTGGCGAGATAGACTGCTGTAGCCAATCAGGAGCCTGCACAATGTCTGCGTACCTGGCGATATGTTCGCCATCGTAGCGGTCGTCTTTTTGTAACCCTACGCTAGCAGGACGGAATTTCACGTGGCGGAAGGTTCGACGATGTTCTAGAACATTCGCCATTTTTCAGGAAGGTTGTAGCACTTGTACTTACGGGGACGAGACATCGGTACATCATTGCATGACGGCTAGCTAGGCCTGGGAGCAACTTCCACGTGGGAAATTAAAGTTATCGTCCTTTAGCTCTCAAGATTAAAAAAATTATAGTAGAAGGAAAATTTCCTTTTACAAGAACAAATATGGCTGAAACATTGGGGGATATGATAAATCAGAGAAAAAAAAAGAAAATTTGCAATTCTTTGTAGTATGTTAAATTTTAGAAAAAGTGTGAACCAAAATTTTATAAAGGGGTGTCACTATGTGACAAACTTAGCCACACGCAGGATTTTAAAAGTGCATGCTAACCTTAATATTTAAAATACAGAATAATTTATCTGTTTGATTTATAATGTTAAGTTCAAAAAAGGAATATTTATGAAATAATCATAAATTACTTAATTGAATTTATTTTATTTACTAAAAGTAGTTATTAGTTTGATATTTCAACAATTATTCCACAGCTTATTTCTCAGTAGTAAAGTCATGGAATAATTTACTAGCCCAAGCAGAAAGTAAAAATTTTCTTTAACCGTTTGACTGCTATGCTGCGCTTTTGGCATGTACACCCTCCAAAAGAAGCATTCGAGCAGGAGAGAAATTTCCTACGTTGGTTTCATATATTAAAAATTATTTATCATAGAATATGAGTTAGGCTATGCATAAATATGACATTCCATATTTCTATTAAGTTGTGCGTTTTTCAAAAACTGAATTATTTTTCGCAAATCTGAAATAGGAAATTTCTCTCTTGCTCGAATACTTTTATTGGAGGGTGTATGAGGATTTTGATAGATAGCAGTCAAACGGTTAAAGATTCTTAAATTTTGCCCTCTGACTAGAGTAGGAACAATAAATTGTTTTCACATTGAAAAAGAAACCAAAAAATTCAGCACCATACCCAAATGATGAAATCAGTACTTACACATTATCCCGACGGTCTGCCAAGAAAAGGGATTTTTCACCAAGATAAATGCCGGACACATGAAATTATTGATTGTTCGGAATAATGTTGGCAACAGTTTGCTGGCACATTCGACGAAAAAATAGTTTGGCGGGAATGTCTGACGAGATAATATGCAAGTGTTGTAAAATCTTATTAGCACCTAATACTCACAAATTTAAGAAGCCAACACAACATCTGTATATAGGGTGTCCCAAAAACACTGACCTAGGCTTTTATTCCTTAAATATTGATCATAGACATGTACAGTAAATTAGGAAGTTTCATAAAAAAAAGTACAGAATTTTATCATTTCAATTAAAGTTTTCAGGAGATTAAATCTAAATTAGTAGTCACCCTGTGTTTAAAATTTGACTGTAATTCAGTAAATTAAGTTTTAATGTTGAGGTTTTTTTTTGGTTTTTTTTTTTTTTTTTCAAAGAGTGCACCTCTTTATTTTGTAACCATTGCATATAATTAAAAAAAAAAAAAAGTTTGCTCTATTACATCACCTGTGCACACGAGCATTAACATTCAAGTTACTATTTGAAAAGTACAAATGATATGAAAAATGAGGTATAGCTTGGCTAAGCCCTATTTAAAAAGCAATGTTATTTTCAACATTTCCTTTTTAAAATTAATTAATTTTTTATTGCTATAATTGACCAGGTTTCACCAAGGCTATGCAGTTAATTTTCCATATCTTTTCAAATTATGTAAAATTTAAATAAAAATGAATACAAAAAATGATAAATAAAATAAAATATGTGCTTTGTATTTTATATATATGTATGTTAACACCATGTGAAGTTAACAAATCAAAACTTCTGTATAGGTTTTTTATAAAAAAATTCAACATTGTTTTCTAAATGGTATTGACCGTGACCATTATATTCAGAAATATAAAATCTCAACCATTGAATGATTAAACACTACTTGCTGTGACATACAATTGACCATGTGTAAAAACTTGCTTCCTCAATAAAATTCCAATTTTTTATGTTTGCCATTAAAACTTATTTATTTGCCATTGCAAATGCAGTTATAATTGGAAATTGAGTTCTTTGAAAGTTGAATGGTAAAAAAGTATCAAAATATGTTAAAATTTATAAGTGAAATCAAAATTATCTTATTGCTTACACTGTCATTTAAAGCTTTGCAATCAATAGCATTATGATGCATAAACTTGAAGTGCATACTTGTTCCTTTGACTAATGCTTCCTTGGTATTTCTTATCCCTGGTATAAGTTTCTGATCAGTAAAAGGATGTAATTAACTTTCAACTTATCTAGTGGCAAATCAATAATAGTCAATAAATTCAAAAACTCTACTGGGTAGTTATTGTTTTGGAAATCTATTTTGAAGTCATGGCAATTGTCATCATCACAAGTCATTTTATTGTAGCTATTATAAGGGTTCTCCGTTCAACAGGTATTTGATAAAGTCAGGGATCACTCTAGAGCGTTTCAGAGGGGCGGCCCGTCCTGGTGCCCTTTTTCCGGTAAAATGCCGCCCTCCTTGCCCTTTTTCTTGATAAAATTCTTCCCTCCTTACCCTCTTTCTTGATAAAATTCTGCGCTCTTTTTTTTTTCCAATCAAAATGCCGCTCTCCTTTTCTCCACCCCACCTTGTTTCCCCTTTTCTTTGATTTTCGTTACCATTTCTGGCGCTCGGCTAGACCGGGGCCCACGTGGTCCCGTTTAGACCCCAAAAAAGTCTCTCTCCAATAACAACAACAAGGAAGTTGATTTGTTTATTCTCTTATCAATGATGTGTGAGGAGGAGGGGAGGGGGGCATCTGCTCAGTCGCCACTCTTCTCCCTCCCGACCTGAGGAGAGGGTTAAAACCGTTCGCTGTAGCTTCAGGTCATAAAATATCTCATTAGAGGAACAATCTGTCATCCAGAAGAGTAGTCATAACAATAAATTATTTCCTACTGTAAATGGCGCTATTAATAAACGCCACTTTGTTATTGTTTATTTTTTCAGATTTTCAAAACACATTCATCCAAACTTAAGGCTGGCTTCACGGAAAGATTAAGACCTCGACAGTTCTGGAAGTGTGGGGTAACCCCCCCCCCCTTTCCTGCCTGTTGATGTACTAAAAAGAATAGGAAAAAATCGATTCATTGACAGGGTGTGGAGCAGTCAGGAAATACTACTTGAAAATATCGAATTTCCGGTCAGCATCGGAACCAAATGGATGACAGCTATGCTATAGGGCTATTTTAGGCGGAGATAGGGGTGCAAACTGTCAATACAAAATTTGTGTCTATTTTGCAGCCCCTCCAAAAAAATGAAATCGGCGACGATTGCGAGAATGCAACTCTCATCGACTGCACAGGCACGCGCCCCTGGGATGTTCGTTTTTACTGTACTATGCGCTCAGCAAAAGCCTAATGGACAGTGCGAAAATGCGCAGTGAGGAGAGCCGTTGAGACTTTTGAATTCATCGATTGGGAAATAAAAAATTTGTGCAAGAGGGTCAAACTCTTTCCGATCCCTGAAGGGGCGGGAGTTATTTTATAATTATGTAATTATGAATATTACACAACAATAATTATTAAGACTTCTTGCATACTTAGTTAAAAATTGAACACGGAAATACCTTAGTAATTAGTTAAAAACATTAAAAGCCTAAAATTTTCGTAAAAAGATTAAAACACGCACCATGAGCGCTTTCGACAGCTTAGCCCGCTGTCATCATGAGAACTGTGTTGCTTGGCTCGTCCACCGCTTCTTTTTCACCATGGCCTGCCACGATTGCTCGATCTGCGCATGTGCCATGTCGTTGACAGCTCCCTCTTGTGTCATTATTTCCAACGCTTCCCGTCTTAAGCCATAATTCTTGCCTAATTAGAAAATCCTTTGCTGCCGCCCACGATATGAAATACTATCATTTCACCCCCCCCCCCCTTTTTTATGGTGCCGTGCTCGTAGCGTACACCCCATCAAGGGTGCTTGTAGCATACATGTGGTGCTTGTAGCGTACATCTCCCCCTCCACCTGTTTCCGTTCTCACCGCAGCAAATCCGACTAAATGTAGACATACTTTAGTAGCGGCCATTTTAGTCCACAAAATCATAGTTTAGAAAACAATAAAATATGGGGAAAAAAACCACCTTCTTTAGCAAGAAAATTGAGTTGCTGGTCATCCTATTGCTGTTCTCTTGTTTTAAAGGTGTGCAAGCAATCTGTGTACATAATGTATTATACTAGAAACCTCTTAAAATGATAAAAAACCATCATTTAAAAATATATTGCTATTTAAACTATTAATTTTTCTATCTGTATAAATGCCTTCTTGCTGCATTCCCGGCTGAAAATCAAGCTATCAGAAAGAAGAAAATGTAAAAGTGTACAGGCATTAGGTGGTTTTACAGGGGGGGGGGGTAATTACTGTTAGGAAAAGTAACTGTAAACCTTACCTTAAAGGTTCCATGACATGTGGTTGTGTTTTTCTTTATTATAACTGAATGCTGTATAACTTAACTTTAATTATTTGCCTTAAAATCTAAAGGCACAGATAGCTCTTATTTTTCTTACTTAAAGTTCGTACTTAGCACTATTCTAATATCAACGCTTCAAACAAGCACCTAATTGCTGCAAAACGTTTTGCATAATGTGTTTCTGTTTTTGGCCGCTAGAGGCGCTGTACTCCCGGCGACTTGCCGCGGAGCTATTTTCTCCTTTTTCCTTTTCACGTCACAGGTCCGCAGTCTTTGGTGACGTCGTTGCCTGGCCAACAGTATAAAAGTTTGCCGTTCGCCGCAATCGAAAGGAGAGAGGAGAGGCGAAAAGGGTGATGCGACAAGATGTGTGTAGAAGGACGCTCGTAGCCAGCCATGTGAGATGCTCTGAGCTGAGTCAAGCGATTAACCTGGAGCCTTCCCGCCGCCGCTTCCAATAAAGCCTTTTAATTACGCCACTGCAAGTTTATCTCAAGATGATGCTGTTCGACCCGGTACCATAGGCAGGTTTGTTGTCCAGAACGTCTGACGACACATAGATGCTGTACCACATCAAATACCTGTTTTTTTTTCCTTTGTTCATTCCCATCTGTAGTCCCAAGCCTTCACACCTCATTACTAAAATAAAAGAACTATCAAGGTAAACACTTTTGTCATCTTTTACCTGGCAAGCCCTCAATTAATTTTCTTACTAGCTTTCACTGCTTAAAATTTTGAAGTATAAAAACTCTGCTAAACACAGACATTTTGGTTATGGGCCTCTGCCATTTAAAATTATGTGAAGATTATGTTATTGAGTATGTGCATGTATCCCTTGATTTTAACTGTTTACAAAAAGATTTTAACGAGCATTAAGAGGGCGGGCCCTGATTAAAAGCTTTTAATTATATAAATCTACCTGAAAAAAAAAAAAAAAAAAAAAAATGGAAACTATATCAATGCAAGTTGATAAATTGGGCTCTGATAACTATGAGACATGGAAAGAAGATATAAAAGTCTTGTTAATAGATAGAAATTGCTGGGATATTGTAACCGGCGAAGAAATTAGACCAAAAGAAACGGAAGTTAAAGAGTTGAGGGACTATAAAATTAGATACGGTAAAGCGTATAGTACCATATATTTAAATATATCCAGTGAATATAAGCCCCTCCTCGCCGGGACATATGATCCCAAGGAAGTTTGGGAAAAGCTGAAGAAACACTTTAAGCCGGAATCAAGAGCTCGTTCTATCGCTTTGAATGATGAGTTCTTTTCATGCAGAATTAACGACAATGAGGAAGTAGGATTATTTGGTGCTCGTTTAAAATTGATTGCAACGCAGTTGCGTGAAGCCGGTACACCATTAGCGGATTGGTACCAATCCTTTCAATTAATTAGTTATTTACCCCCTGAGTACGCAGGGATTGTAACGGCCATCTATAGATGGGATGACGATGATTTTAAGTTCGATAAAGTTCTAGCTGAATTATTAGCTGAGGAAGCCAGGTTGAAACAAAGCTTAGGCGACCGTGTCGCTATTGCTATGTCCAGTCAAGCCAAGCATGAAAAACGTACCCCTCGTAAAGGAAACTTTAAACGTGAGACGAGGCGCTGCTATGGATGTGGGAAAACCGGACATTTAAAAATCAACTGCAGACACCTTCCTCCCCAAAAGCAAAAAGGATCTTATCGCCCTAAAAATTTTATTATTGAAGCTTATTCTAACCAAGTAATTGAAAATGATCGTTCATGGGTTTTTGACACTGCCGCAAGTAATCACTTTTGTAATGAAAAAGATCTATTTAAATATTTTACACCCATTAAGGGTAAGTCAATGTCTGTCGCCATAAATGGTATTGAATGTCCTGTCGAGGGGAAGGGAACCGTAGTTCTGAATTTCCAGAATGGAAAGATGAAACGTGTTCTGAGAAATGTTTTATACTCCCCTGAACTAAGACGCAATTTACTATCCGGTTCTATCCTCGATTCAGAAGGTCTTACCTTTAGAGGTGGTCAGGGTAAAGTTCACGCATTTTTGAAAAATAATCGAAAATTATTCACCGCCTATAAGAAGCAAGGACTGTATTTTTTGTATCCCAAGTATAAGTTGAAGCGAAATTTTAAATATACTCACGAGAAGAAACCAGAAGCAAATGTCTCCTCTCCCCCTAAATCGGAAGATTTAGAACTCTGGCACCAAAGGTTCTGTCATATTAATTATAAGTCCATAATTGAAACCAGTAAATCAAAATGTGTCTAGTTTTTAGATGAAGAAGGGATTCACGCTGAAAGAACAAATGACTATACCCCCGAGCAGAACGGAGTCAACGAGAGATACAACTACACTGCACTAGATGCTGTAAAAGCTATGCTAAGCTCAAGCGGATTAAGTAACAGCTTTTGGTCAGAAGCACTACTTTGTTTTACCTACGTTTGGAACCAAACTTGCCACGCTAATCAAGTAAGAACGCCTTTTGAACTTTTTAGTGGCCTTAAACCTTCCATTAAACACTTAAGAATTTTTGGTTCGAAAGTTTACGTGGGAATACCTCGTCAATTAAGAAATAAACTTGACATGAGGGCAAAACAGGGCACTATGGTGGGTTACGCGATGCAAAGTCGTGAATATAGGATTTGGATCCCTGGCGATAGGAAAGTAATCGAGACTTCTAACGTTAGATTTGAAGAGAAAATACAAAAACATGAAAGCAATGGAGTCGTACTGGACCCTGTAAGTTCACCCAACGAGGATTCGGGAGATAGTGAATGTGAAGACGAAACACAGGAAAAGGATTTTATTTTTGCCAAAAAGGAAGAAATGTGTTTCGATAAGACGAGTACATCTGAGGAAGGGGAAAGTGATGAATCCGAAGGGGAGAGGGAATCCTATAGAAATGTAAAAACGCAGCTTAAAACAGTAAACTGGGTTAGAAGACCAGTTCCAAGAAAAGACAAGTCCCGAACCGATATCTATTACGGAATTGAGGGCAGTAATGTCAGGTTAAGATCTCATAATGATGTAAAAAGCTACTGCAACAAACACGGGATGAAATATGATCCAGAAATGTTTTGTTTTAAAGGTAAAAATACATACTCGGGCATTGTACAAGATGAAGCTAATTTTTCAGGTTCCTGACTAGAAGAAATTCAAATACCAAATAATTTTTTTCAGGCAATTAAATCTCCCGAGGCAGAGAAGTGGATGCAAGCTATGAATGACGAGCTAGATATAATGAATGAAAGAAAAGTATGGGATTTAGTTCCAAAACCTGAAAATGCGAAAATCATCGGAAATCGATGGGTGTATACAGTAAAAAGAGACACTAGTGGAAAAATCGTATGGTTTAAATCAAGACTCGTCGCCCAGGGTTTTGGGCGAAGAAGAGGGGAAACTTACGATCAAGTCTTTAGTCCTGTTGTTAATTTTACTGTAATTCGTTTCTTTTTCTCATTTATAGTGACATAAGCTCCGCGTACCTGTACGCTCCGATTGAAGAGGAAATTTATCTGTTCCAACCTCAAGGTTTCAAGGAAGAAGGTAAAAAAGATTTTGTATGTAAACTAAATAAAGCTTTATATGGTTTGAAGCAGAGTGGCAGAGAATGGTTTAATGAGTTTCACAGAATTTTAACTGAATTACATTTTTTCAAGCTTGAGTGGACTAACTGTGTTTATGTTTACAACAATCTAGTAGTGTTACTTCTATACGTAGACGACATTGTACTCCTAGCTAAAACAGAAAAGGAAATAAACCACATATTCGATTTATTAGAAGGAAAAATCAATCTTAAGAAGTTGGGGAAAACAAGAAAACTATTAGGCGTTCAGTTTGAGGAAAATGAAAATGGCTTATTTATACATCAAGAGGAATACATAAACAAGATTTACAACCGCCGAAAAATTTTCTTGATCATTCTGAAAAAAAAAAAAAAAAAAAAAAAAAAAAGCCTTGGTCAAGAGGATTTGTTCCTTTAACGGTGACTCGTCACCATCCTTTTTTTTTCCATTGTTTGTTTCTTTACTTTTACAGATGTAAGGAGTAAAGCTCCCCACGGAGTATACTGTTCTGGGGGTCAGAACCCTTTTTCGCCCATTCGAGCAGCCTCAGTTACGTCTCGTGAGGTGACATTGTAATTTGCCAGAGAATGTGGTGGAGAAGGTGGATTGTTCTTAGACGGTATATTTTTGTCATTCGTCACAGGAGATGTTATTTTTTTAATTTTGTGAGTCCCAGTATGTTGAATGGAAGCTCCTATATGCCCACCTTGCTCTGTGAATGTAAATGACTCAAACTTTTCTATTTTTATCTCTTTTCTTAAGTTTTTTTTTGAGGTGCACCTCACCCCTAAAGAAAAAAAAAAAACAAGCTTGTTGTTTTTCCTTGTAAAGTGAATGCAAATGTGTTTAATTGCATTATGTGAATCTTTTGAAAAGTGTTTTTTTTTTTTTTTTACTAATGTTTTTTTTGACTGGCCAGTCGTACTTTATAGTGTAACTATGCGTATTTTGTACCAACCCTCTGTGCTTTCTCATCTGTGTTCATCGCTATTTGAATAATGTGTCTTTTGTTCTTTTCAGAGGGAAAAGTACTTACTCTCTTTTGAAAGAAGTTTTTTTTACTTGTTTGAAGCAGTTTCTTTTGCCATGTCATGGAAGGCAGGCCATTGTTAGGAAAAGTAACTGTAAACCTTACCTTAAAGGTTCCATGACATGTGGTTGTGTTTTTCTTTAACTGAATGCTGTATAACTTAACTTTAATTATTTGCCTTAAAATCTAAAGGCACAGATAGCTCTTATTTTTCTTAGTTAAAGTTCATACTTGGCACTATTCTAATATAAACGCTTCAAACAAGCACCTAATTGCTGCAAAACGTTTTGCATAATGTGTTTCTGTTTTTGGCCGCTAGAGGCGCTGTACTCCCGGCGACTTGCCGCGGAGCTATTTTCTCCCTTTTCTTTTCACGTCACAGGTCCGCAGTCTTTGGTGACATCGTTGCCTGGCCAACAGTATAAAAGTTCGCCGTTCGCTGCAATCGAAAGGAGAGAGGAGAGGCGAAAAGGGTGATGCGACAAGATGTGTGTAGAAAGACACTTGTAGCCAGCCATGTGAGATGCTCTGAGCTGAGTCAAGCGATTAACCTGGAGCCTTCCCGCCGCCGCTTCCAATAAAGCCTTTTGATTACGCCACTGCAAGTTTATCTCAAGATGATGCTGTTCGACCCGGTACCATAGGCAGGTTTGTTGTCCAGAACGTCCAACGACACATAGATGCTGTACCACATCAAATACCTGTTTTTTTTTCCTTTGTTCATCCCCATCTGTATACAAGCTTTCACACCTCATTACTAAAATAAAAGAACTATCAAGGTAAACGCTTTTGTCATCTTTTACCTGGCAAGCCCTCAATTCATTTTCTTACTAGCTTTCACTTCTTAAAATTTTGAAGTATAAAAACTCTGCAAAACACAGACAATTACCTCTCCCAGGATTTTGAAAACGAAAGTGAAAAAAATAATTCTGCATAGGAAATTCACAATCGCGAATTACAGAGCCCGAGCCCATCTCATTTTAGTAGGGGGGGGGGGGGAACAATTTTGATCGATGGGGTCGAAGATGCATGGTTATTATTTTTGGGATTTACATACTTCATCAATTATATGATTAATTAAACACTTATTTCACATTTGATGATTGATTAAACATTTTATTCACATATATGAAGTGTATTGTGCAGTCAAAGGTGACCCCGGTAGTCACTCCTTCTCTGAGGCACTGAGTTTATATAAATTATAAAATAAATGGGGGGGGGGGTTATATAAAATTATAAACCCCCTCCCAGACTGCAACTGTAGAACCGCCCTTGTATACAGGTTCCCGCAAGATGAACAAAGAAGGGCGGAATCAATGCGTAGGATTCCTAGAAATAATTGGACGCCAAACAAAAATACATATGATTGTATATTGTATAAGATCTTTAAGATATAAATTTATCTTATAAAGCTTAAAAAAATTATTTTTAACTTTTTACATTATAATATGAATACTTTTTACTAATTTAATGACAATTTGGTGAAGGGCTGAAGTATGTAGATCTAGGGTTCTGGCCTACAGCGCGACTGTTTTCAGTAGTTGTAACCTGAATAAGCGCTAGAACCCCTCAAAAAGTTCTCCGCTCAAGGCATGCCTTAATTAAGCAGGCAGCCCTCATGTAGATCTGCCTTAAAACAAAATCAAAATAACTCACATGATAACTTACACTGAAAGTAAAAAGTTTTATAGTTTTAATATTAAATAAAAATCATTATTTCTTCCAGCCCTATACCCTATTAGAGAGGGTGTCTTACAAGCACTGACCTAGGGTTTTCTTCTTTAAATATTGATCTTTGACATATATAATTAATTACAAAGTTACTTTATGGTGTCAAATAAAATTTTCAGGAAATTAAATGTAAGTAAATACAAACTTTTTATACAGCCCTCATACACAAATTCCCAATAAATAAAATATACTCCCTTGCATTAATGAGGTGATGTAGAAAGTTTAAGCTTTCTCATCAGAAGGCTTACAGATGTTCAATCAAAGTCTGTGAGGGGCAATAAGCTTTTCAATATCAAAAATAGTAAACATATAATTATTAAAACTATTCAAACAAAGCTAATTAACTATTAATTTTAATCACAGTTATATATAATAAGAAAAATTACCATGAATCAGAATAAACTCTTGCACTTATAAAAAGAAAACCAGTAATAATAATCCATAGCTCAACGCTAGGTCTCCCTCAATCCAATCGAGCACAGTAACGTAGCAATTCAGTAGGTTTGGGGGGGGAGAGGGGGGGGGATTATGGACACTGAAAGACATCTATATATGATTATTTTTAGAGGTGTTCCGGATATCCGTATCCACGGATGAAAAAAAAAATATCCGGATCCGCATTTTTTTTAGCGGATCTTTTAACGATATTTCAGAATAAATGAAAGAAAGAAAACAAAATTATTTCGTTATTATTTATATATTTTTTATAATTAAACATAACGTGTTTACTTGCGTAATAGTCGCCCTCGCATAATAGTTTCACCCCCGTTTTGAAGCAGACAAAATTTCTAAAAATATTTTTCCTCTAGAAAAGCTGCAGTCACGTATTCGACATTTATGTCTATAAAAAAAATATTACTATAATAAAAATATTACTAAACAGAAAAATGCCTCTTTTTGCGTCTGATTCGAACATGCTAAAAGACATTCTGAAATATACACCGCTTGATACAATTTTTTATTTTAAACACTTCATTATAATTGGGAATCGGCCGTAAAACAGTTCCTTAAAAAAAAAAAAAAAAAAAAAAAAAAAAATACAATGACTTTTTCTTGACTTGATTTAAACTTCACCTTATTTATTCAAAATAAATAGTAGTAATGAAATCTACAATTTTGTGGACTAAAATGGCCACTACTAAAGTAGATCTATATTTAGCTGGATTTGCCTTTTTATTTCTTCTTTTCAATTATTACTGTGGTGAAAACAGGTGGCGGGGAAGATGTATGCTACAAGCACCACATGTACGCTACAAGCACGCTTGATGGGGTGTACGCTACGAGCACGGAACCTTTTTTATTATGTCGCGCACTTGCAATTTATTTTTTCCTCGGACACGTCTTAGCTAAACTGGCGTTCTTATTACAGAATATTTCCAAATGTTATGCATATAGTGCTGCAACTAGAGGTCAAGTTGCCCGGGACAAACCTTTGTTTTGGCGCTCCCTTCTTTCCATTTCCATTTTGACGTAAAAGCACTATGCCTGGGGCAAGTGTCCCGTTTCCCCTCCACTAGTTGCAGACAAGCATATATACAGAGAGAAAAGTTGCAGTGACGCTGAATACGATGAAATTTAAATCTAAAACGGAATGTTTTCGGTCATTTTCGGGTCCGAAAATTGGCGTGATTATGAAAAATTTGTCGGCAAAACAGGATTCCCGTTATTTTACGATTGCAAAATTTAATTTTTTTTTATGCTTCTTTTGTTCTGTTGTTGTTGTTGAAATAAAGCATAATGGCCGCCTTACACAATTTTTATATAAGTCAATAAGCGAAAAAAGTGCTGCAAGATAGTGCAAAGGTCATTAAGTGAAAAAATTTGGTTTCAAAATTTGTTTAATCATTTGCTTAAAAAAATTGCTATTAAGAAAACACATTTTTCGACATAAAAGTATGTTTATAAAAGCTACCCTTATGTGTTTGTAGACAAAAATTACAAAAGTTGCCCTTTTTGTGTGATATGATATGCCCTTTTCCCAAACACTGCCCTTTTTCTGTAATGTGCGCCCTGCCCTTTTTCATTTCTAGAGTGATCCCTGATAAAGTATATCTATATTAATAAAAGTACAATTATCATTTTTAGGTGCTATACTAACTCATATCAATATGTCATCTAAAAGCAAGTTTCTGAATATTTTTCCACACATCTCATTATTATTTTCATGTCCTATTAATTGCTGAGGTATTTCAATAATATTTTCAACAAACTGAGGAAATTCTAAAGCTTTATCATTACCATTTTTTCTCCAATAATTCAACAAATTCTATTTCAATTAATAAAGCTCTCATATTTTGAGTAAACATAACTATGAAAATAAACAAATTTATGCCAGCTCGAGACACTTTTCAAGATGAGGTATAATGCACAGGCCCGGATACACCCACCAGGAAGCTGGGAAGTTTTACAGTAGGCTATTCACTTTCACATGCATGTCATAAAATATCGTGTATGTTTGTTCAGAATAAAATGAAGGTGGTCTGACTTTTATATACATTTCCTCTGCCAGTGTGATCAGTTGTATCTGGTCCTGATAATGCAAGTAGATGCAGATACCAGAATGAGAGGAGGGGGAGATGTAATGAAATTACTGAAACCACACAAGATTACAGGGTTTTTTAATTTAAATAATAAAATGTGTTTACCTTTTCGAAACCACCAGTAATAAATAAGTAACAGTAAGTCAGTTCACAATACTATCATTTTAACCGTGTAATAAATGAATTGTCGGTATAGTCAAAATAAAACATAATTAATATGAAAACTCGTTTTAATACTTAATTTATTTTGCTTCAACAGTCATGATGACTGATCAATTTTGTTAAAGAATTTAAAGACGTTATTTTATTAAAGAACGTCAATAAACAGTGGGGTGCTTCTTTCATTTATAATCAAAGTAAATCAATAATAAAACTGAGTACATCAAAAATTTTATAAAAATGTAAAAATGTTATTTCAGATTTATGCTTGGACCACTCAGCTACATGCTACCTAGAGTGAGGATCGCATATCTTAATACCAAAGTATTATTAATAAAATTTAGAACATCATAACATACATAAAAACTTAAAACAGTTATATAACATTTATGCAAAGGCCACTGACTTATATTCCACTTGGATTGAGGATTTCCATGTGATTTTAATGGTAGTATGTGAGCCTATGTTGTGTGAATGAGGCAAAAATTGTTTTGTGGGTGCTGGTGTCTTCAGCATATATATGTGGTTACATTGGAATGTACAACACTAAGATAATTTCATTTTTTTAAAATTTTGTTGGACTACTATAATTCTAGTATTAGTGTAATTAGTGTTGTTTTTTTCAAACTCGACACAATGCTAGAACCATTGCCTGACTTGGTGCAAAATATTTCAAGCCAATTTACTCTGCTAATTTTTTACAATATATAAACGTATTATACATAAATTTCATCTTTCTGCACTTGTTCTCCATGGGATCTCAACTATGCGAAGTCTCACACTCCTTTGCGCATGCAATGTATAATTCGCGATTAGTAAATGGCCATACCTTAATAAGGTGATGTACTAATACAAATTTTGAGCATTTTATCCTAAGGAGTATTGGAGATGAGAAAATAAATATATCCTGACTTGAACCACTTTTTAGTGACTCTCAAAGGGTAAAAATCATGAAAATAATTGCAATATTGATTATATGTAATCAATATTTAATGAATAATAGCCTAGTTCAGTGCTTTTGGGTCACCTGTATAATGGATTGCCGTATGTGATAGTTACTGTAGACGTAGTACTTTAAAATATTTTCGTTGTAATTTTATTCCTCTTAATTAATTTAGCTGGCTCCAAGCAAGAAGGAAAAGAAAATTCATTGGATGAAAGTAATGTTGCCAAAGAAGAACAACAGTTTATATTTTCTAAAAGTAATGGGAAGGCAGACTCCTTCAGCACCTCTAATATATCCACTTCCAGTGATGTAACTGTCTCTTCGTCTTCCAAGACATGTGCAACAGAAAACAGTTCTTTCAGTTTAGCTGGAAATAAAGCTGAAGAATCGTAAGATTTTTAAATATATTTTGTTAAATTGTACTTTAGATACATTTATTGAGAAATTCCAGTACAAAACCCTTATTTTTTGTAGAGTTGCATGTCTTAATAAATTAATGTACTCTAATTTTATAGTTACTATTTTATGTTTATTATTTATACAAGGTACTGAAAAAAGATTGAAACTTATGTATAAGCTAATAGTGCATGTGGTTTTGTACTCAAAGCAATTCACTTTTAAAAAGAAGGGCATTGGAAGATAAAGTTTAAAGCTGAGTTTTGCACCTGTATCACTATACTCAATATTTCCAGGAAATCCCAACTATACACAATACCTTTTTTTGGTGTATCTATAGAAATAAGATACAATTTCCAAAAAAATTAAGTTATTTTCCGTGTTTCCAATTTTTATAATAATTATATGCTACATACTGTGTATAAACCATGTGTATAACGATAAATTCATGTTTATAAAACATTGTTTTTAAAATGTTAGTACAGGTCTTAGATATTACGGTGTAGGCTTACTCTGTTTGCATGAACAAGTAAGCCTACACAGTTTTTTTTTTTTTTTTTACACAAGTTATTTTTCAAGTTATTATTATATGAAACATTTTACATGAATACTTTAATGTTCAGTAGACTGTCGATTAGCCGGGATCGGATTATCTGGATTGCAACTTATCAGAGACAGTCCAAATTTAATATGTTGATGATCTATGGAAATTAGTAATTTCCATGCATCATCAACATAATAAGCTGGGACTGGGATCAGGGTGTCTACCGGTAATGAAAATCATGAATGTCATGAAAATGTCAAGAATTTGAACAATGTGTCATGAATGTCATGAAATTTTTTTTCCCCTACAACCCAGTCTCCTGTTGTAGGGACGGGAAAAGGACTGTCTTGTGATCTCACTGCCGTGTGGCAGTTTATCTTGCTGATTAAGATAGTTAAATTTCATTTACTTTTGACCATTTAATTAATTAGTGACTATTAAGAGTAATTAATATTATATTTATATATATATGTATATATATATGCAGGGTGATTTACTACCAGGCTGAAAACTTGCAGGGGGTGTAGGGGTACAGAGATAGTTCAGAATCACAGAGCAATGTAGGGTCAAAAACGTTGCGTTCATGTACCTGTTAATAATCACTTTGGAAGAAGTGTTGAAGTGTGCGTCTAATTTCTTAATCAAATTTCATAAACAATGGGCTTTCCTTCGACAATTTCATAAATGTAATGAAAGAAGCAATTCTGAAATAACCATTTTTAGCAAGTGCAATCTGTGAAAGAGGGATTAGTTTTTGAAAAACCATGGCCAGAAAGTTTACTATCACTTGAAAACTTTTTCGAAAGTGTACATTTATATGAAGACGACGTTTCCAACCCCGTATTGCTATGTGATTCTGAACCGTCTTTGTACCCCCTGCAAGTTTGTCAGTCTGGTGACGAATCAACCTGTATATGTATATTTATATCTATACAAGGTGACCCAAAAATAGCTCCCAAACTCTGCATAGTCAGATTCCTCATTGGAAGTACATAAAAATTTCCCAAAGCACTGTACCTGTACGATCCATAGTTTACAAGAAAAATGCAAGACAAAAGCAGAAACATCATATCCAGTGTACCGAAAGAGCCTTTAATGGAAGCATGAACATAGGTTTTCTTGCATATGCTTTCATGGAATGATAAAAATTCCACCTTGACTATCGAGGCTTGGGTGCGGCGTGTAATGGCTAACTGCTCGCTCTGCATCAATCTGGTGCCCATATAAATGCACACAGAATGAAGGGGAGGGACTGAATCACTTTTTACTATAATTAGATCAATCCTTTCAAACGTTTTCATTGGAAGGAATTCAAAGATGGCAGATCTGATGAGCATAGCAGTCCCCCTTATCCAGTCCAGTGTTCAATTTAATGTTTCTAATTGATTTTCCTTGCACTGGATGTGACGTCATAATTTGATTTTCCTATTTTTCTCAAAAACTATAGGTCGTACGGGTACAGTTCTTTGGGCAATTTTTATGTGCTTCCAACGAGGAATCAGGCTGTGCAGAATTTAGTCGATATTTTTGGGACACCCTGTATATATATATATATATATATATATATATATATAATTGTAATATGACTAAAATTAGTTACATTTCAAAAGCAACAAAATGGCGGTATGTCATGAAAATTCCCTTGTGGTCATGAATTATTTTTTCTGCACTCCAGTAGACAGCCTGGGGACCGTCTCGCATAAGCTGTAATCCGGATAATCCGATCCTGCTTAGAGTCTACTATATATTGCTAGAAAAATTTTTAACTAAAATTTCCCTTATTGAATCATAATTGTGAATAAGGTTCTAATGATTTGATAAACTTATTTTAGAGTGGACTTGGTTTTTCTGTGTAATGCCTCTCTCATGACATATATATGTGTGTGTATCATAATACAAATGATTTGATTTATTTCAATAATAGTCTAAATGCATCTTGTATAAAATTTAAAGCTTAAACTATATGTAGGTATAAATATCTTTAGGTCTTCAAATGGAAGTTTCGTGTTTGGTCAGAATCTCCATGAACGTGTCCTTGTAAGTTTTGTTGTTAATATCTTCTTTTCTACTGTATTTATTTGTCTTTTTTTTAAAATGAAAGTTTAATTTCAAGAACAATGGGCTAGCCTTGTGTTATTTTAATTGACAAAATGCCTTATTGTTTGTGTGCATGTTAGAATTTCTATAGGCCTTAAGTGCTTGAGTGTAATGAACTTCTTTTCTGGTTCATTAGTTTGTTCTTTATTAATCTTGAGTAGGAGGAAATATATATATATATATATATATATATATAAGTAAGTAAATAAGTAAACATATTGTATGTGTTTAAATAACCAAAATTTATATTGTTTTGAGAGCTAGATGTTTTTCAAAATACTATAATACTTTAAGAAAAAAAAAAGCTCAAGTTTTCTAGTGTTAAATTAAGTAAGGAATAGATAATTTTGTATTCTAAACACAGATTGCTGTAAAAGCAAATATTTATCTAGAATTTTTTTTCGAATTAATTAAATCCCATCTTTACAAATATATAATCTCAATATTAATCAAACCATTATAATGCGCAGCAAATACATGTAATGTAGGATGAATTTTTTTATTGCTGAATTTTTTTTTTTTTTTTTTATCAAGCAATGCCTTCTCTCATCAACTGTGAGACATTTTAAGTGTTAAATAAAATACATATCAATAAGAATTCATCCTATATTCATTCAAAAATATTGAAATATACTTAATACAAACAAAAATAGTAAAGTCAAATTGATTATACATTAAATTAAATATGACAAAATGCACTTTATATAAACAAAATTAGTAAACAAAGGCAAATTGATCATACCATGTTGGGGCAGCTGAAAAACCTCTTTAAGTGGATTAGTCAGTAGTTGTAATAGTCCGAGGCCTGCATCCAACATCATTTGGAGGCACTGCACGAAATACTGATGACACATCACAGTTCAGTTTTTTTTTTTCTCAAAAATAAGGACTCAGTTGTAATAGTGCAAGGCTTGCATCTAACATCAGTTGGAGGCACACGGAAAACTGATGACACATCATAGTTAGTTCATTTTCTTAAAAATTAGGACTTTCCACATAGCACAATGAACTAGTGTTGAGCAGGACGATCACACGTTTTTCTCACAGTTTACCTCTTCTTAAAATTCAAAAAGTGGGATTACATCACAATTCTAGAGATGAGTGCCTAAATTTTAGCAGGACGATTATGCATGTTTCTCACAGGGACGATCACTCGTTTTTCTCACAGTTCATCTCTTTTCTAAAATGACGTCAAAAAGGCAATCCACCACGTACTCTTGAACTAACAAAAAATTTGACGAGAAGGGTGAACCTTCGAGCAGTAGCAGGTTAAATTTCAGTAAATTTTTCTCTGAAATATTAACTCTCAATATTAGCCAGAGGTGGAAAAAGTAGTAATCACCAGGGAATTTCTAAAAATCAATCTTCATTTTCTTCAAACAGATACGTTAAAATTAAAGTATATAAAAAACTTTGTAAAAAACACACATGAGATGTTATAGGTAAATCCTCTTACCTATAACATCTTATGTGTGTTTTTAAAAAAAAATTTTATTTACTTTATTGTTTAACACCAGTATTTTGCGTGTTTTTTCCGACGTTAAAATTATCCAGCCGAAGGCATCGGTCGATTTCAGGAGAATGAGACTGGGTCTCAAACCCTTCTATCTTCTGAGAGGCCTGGCTTGCGTTTTCGAAATTTTAAATCCAACTGACAAAACCGTTACTGAAGTTTTGTAGCTTGATTTATGCCAATTTGGTTAATTCTTATGTTTTTAGCTCAATGTCACAGTATCCACTGCATATTTTTAATTGCCAATGGAGATAAAAATCTCATTTTAATTTAGCCAATGGAGATAAAAATCACATGGGGCTTCCCTTTTCCTTGCAAACCTGAAAATTTATGAGTTCTTTGACTGTGTCTGGCGAACCGATTCTCTGCGAAACCGTTGCTGTTTATTGAAATATGATATCTCCCAGTGTGGTCTTGAGATTCCTTCTCTAAAAATTCGAACTCTGTATGGTCCCCGTGTGAATGAACTCTGGGAACTTGGGAAAAATTGTATTTTATACTTGAAGTAATCTTGAAAACTTCGCATATACTTGTGAGGTATTAAACTTCACCTTTTCCAGAGCATGATTGAAAAATGCTCAGCGTTGTTATGCCTTCGCATAACAGGGGTGCAGAACACATGTTTTTCCCTGGGTGACAAATCCCGTAGCTAAGCCGTTGCCCATATTACATAAATTATTTTAAAAAGAAATTTAAAAAAAAAAAAAAAAAAAAGCATTCAAAATTTGACTTTTCTGCATCGGACTGAAATATTTCTAAAATAGTTTCACGAGTCTGTCCACTTCGGTAACTACATCGATGTGCCATGATCTCGCTAAAATTCCCTTAAAGTTAAATAAAAAGAAATCCATAAGATAAAACATTGATTTCCCTAACAACTTAAATTAATTGGCAAAAAGGGCCATGAATTTTATAGAGTATAAGATCATTTCCAAAATAAGTATTATTTCCCGGGTTCTGTCGGCATAAAGGCCTAAGAAAAACGAAATGGCGCAATGACTCCAAGCTGAAAAAAAGGAATATTGAATGATATACTACCAATATAAAATTTAAATAACAGAGTTTATTGATTTAATTTTAACATCATCTTCTTATAAACTAAAAACTGATTCCTTTAAATACATAATTACTCAAAGTTATAAAATCAACCATTACTTAAATTTCCTAGGTTAAATGCATTCAGATTCAAATTTAAACACTACTATCCAGCCAAAAAAATATTTCTGACTTTAATAAAAAAAAAAAAAAAAAAAAAAAAAATGATAGGAAAGTAAAAGAAAAAGAGAATGACTTATCATTTTGAAGAAATGGGGGGGTTCGCTTTATCATTGCTCATCTGTTTCTTTTCATCTCACTGGCTGCTGGCTCTGGCTTCATCTCCTCTCGAATCTCATCCATCACCTCACAAGTCTAAGTCGAAAAGAAGAGAGGGTCTGGAGTTTTCCCAGCACTTCTATTTATAGCTGATCCACTGTAGAACTTCCAAAACATGCGCTTGAAGTAGTTCCATGTTGTCATACTTTTATTTTCATGTGCATGCAGATTGTAGTAAATGTTGGGTTTGTAGGCTAGTGTAATATTATTAATTTAGCTGGGTGTTATTTATTTAGCTTAGTAGAAATAAATCCAGAAAAAATTATTAAATTATTGCATGTAGTTGCTTGCTGTACTTGTGATCATTTGCCGATTTCGATGTCATTCTATATCGAATTAGTTGTAATCAATATCAAACTTGGTGGAGAGAGAAAGAGTATTAAAAAAAAAGGGAAGAGAAGAAAATAAAAAGAATTGTATAAAAATTAATTCTAGCATGAAAAAAATTTTTTAAATCACAACTCAAAGTGTTACACATAATTCCAAATCACAATATGATGTCTACTCATAAAAATTGTTAAAAAAATAAGAATAAATTGTCGTCATTGAGAAAAAGAAAAGTTGGCTCTATTACTATAAAAACCCATGAAAAATTATTGACTTTAATTAATTCACAAACATAATATGATATTACTAAATCATTTTTATTACCAAAGTTTTGTTTTTCTCATCTGGCAACATGCTTTGGCAACCACGCTTATAGCCACTCACATGGAAACAAACAAGAGAAAAATTGTGTGCGCTGTGCAGAGAAATAATCCCTTCAAAAATTTACTCAATTACCAAAAATTAATTGCATAAAATATTAATATATAAAACTTGACTTTACTTAAACATAGATCGATTGAACAATTTGATTGTTTATCAGAATTCAGTTAGGCCTATAAGGTTAATCTTTACACATAGCAAATCATAACAGATGTTTTAATGACATAATGGGAAAAAAAATTCAAATGCTGCCTGCATGCACATGTGACATCACTTAAAAGTGCATTTAAGTGCTTTATTTTGTACGGAATTAAATTTGCTAGCATGAACTTCACTGGAGCATGCCTGCTAACAGTTGATCAAAAATCAAAATCAATATACTAAAATTTTTTGCATAAAAAATTTATTTCAGCTAAAAATTTATTCCCAGATGCAGAGCTAGATTGTCTGCTTCTGAGGGGGGGGGGGAGTTCCCTTTTTGACATGGATAGTCCGCTGACTATACACACTAAATTATGGTAACTCCCCAATCTCCGTGTTCCATATCTGCCAACCACTTCAATCTTTTGGTAAATGAATATTTTACATCTTGTTTTTAAGATTGTAGCTTTTAATATTCTATTGTTTAATAAAAATGTAAGGCAGTTTGGTAATTCAACTCAACAGAAAAGAATTATTTTTCCCGTAATATGTTTATTGATTTCTATATCATTTCCTGCAATTTTAAAATCAGGAGAATCGTTTTTCAGGAGAATGATTTTGGTGTGTATAGAACTTATAGTTTTTTACAGGGCTATAAAAAATAATTCTTTAACATTATGGCTTATGGATGGAAATTCTTGAAAATGTGCTAGTGTTTAAATGGTGCATCAGGGTGTCGACAGATCAGGGAAATCATGGAAAAATCAGGGTACTTTATCGATCTGGAAAAATCATGGAAATATCAGGGAATTTTGTCAAAATATTTAAAAATCAGGGAACTTTCGTTTTTGCCTAGTGAACTAGATCATTTTTAAAGTAAATAAAAAACTTTGTAAAAAACATACATAAGATGTTATAGGTAAGAGGATACGTACGTTTCAACCAAAAAATTATTTGCTAGTCATCTGAATATAAAGACTAATACTTCTACTAATACTTTTAATTTTCACAACGATTTAATTGTACTACCTTTCTTTTCACCTTTATGCTACAAATTTTCTAAACTTCTCAAAAATTTCGGTTTCAAAGTCATTTTCAAACCTGTTAATAAACTTAAATTTTCTTCCCTTAAAGATCCTATTCCTACTGAGAACCGTTGGGGTGTTTATTATATTTTTTGTGGATCTTGTGATTTGGGCTATATTGGTCAGACCAGAAGAGCTCTCAAATTTAGGCTCAAAGAGCATGAGAGATATGTTTCTAAGCACGCACTTTCCAAATCTTCTATTGCCTCGCATTGTTGGAATTCCAATCATCGTTTTCAGTTTTCTAAGGCTAAGATTTTGTGCACTCCTCAGTCTTTCTCCCAACTGGATTTTTTGGAAGGTTTTTCCATTACCCAGCACTTAGAATGTCTTGTGAACGATGGTTCTTCCGTTCCTTTCGTTCATTCTGCTTGGAAGCTGCTGTTGTAAGTTTCTTTTCACTTTCTTCGTCTACTCCCCCCCTTTTTTATTTATTTATTTTATTTATTTATTTATTGTGTGTGTACGTGTGTTACTGTCTTCCTTTACGTTTATTTTTATATATATATATATATATATTTAAAAAAAAAAACTGTTTTATATATATTTTGTGCTGTCCTGTTCGTGGTTTTTAATTTAAAAAAAATAAAAAATTGTGTTCTGTTTGTTTTGTTCTGTTTTCTCTTTTTGTGTGTGTGTGTTTGTATTCGTGTGTTCCTTTTTTATTATTTATTTATTTATTTATTCCTTTCTTATTTCTGTATTTTTGTGCTTCTTTCCTTTCCCTTTTTTTAAATTTATATTTTTTTCTCCCCTCTCCGTGGTTTTGTTCGACTTTCCTTTGCCCCTTGTGGCAACATCTTGCTTGTTTTTCTCTTTTCAGTTCCCTGTGTTGCTTGCAACGAAGGGCTTGGACTGAAGAAGGCCAAAACAATTTTTGGTTGAAACGTACGTATTTTTGAGGACTGAAGAAGGCCAAAACATTTTTTGGTTGAAACGTACGTATCCTCTTACCTATAACATCTTATGTGTGTTTTTTACAAAGTTTTTTATTTACTTTATTGTTTAACACCAGTATTTTGAGTGTTTTTTCCGTAGATCATTTTTAGTTGTCAGTCAGCGTCTGACTCGCGTCTCCGTTCCGGATCATACAATACTCAACTGATGCAAACATTTTAGGAATCTGAAAACCAGAATATAGATTATATGAGAACATAGAAGTATGAATGAAGGTTTTGAAAAAACAATGTGCACATGATAAAGTTTTCGGATTTCGCACTAGTCTTATATTCAGATGACTAGATGTCGTCTTTTTTTTATAGATAGGGCTCATTTTGAAGCCTTTTTACATATTTTTTTTTAATTTGAAATGGGGCAACGATTAAATAAAATAAGTTATTAGGTGGCCAGTTTATTTTGATCAGTCATCCTTACGCTTAAAATTGAACACTATCTTTAAAAAACGAGGAAACTTTCTGCTATATTGTCTTTTAGTGTTCAGCTAAACTTTATGTTTGGATTTATGAATTTGAATTAAATTTTATTAAATATTTTTGTGGTTTTTTCATATTTATTTCCCTATATGAAGCATTCACCTGTTGGTGCATGATACACAATGGTGATTTACATGAAAGATTATGGTATGTATATAATTAGTTCTGGAAATTTGATAAAGATAGTGAGGAAAATCAGGGAACTTTTTTTCTCAATTTCTGTAGCCACCCTGTGCATTCGATTGAGTGCGAATTGAGTATGTATATTATAGGTCACTGTCACATGATCTACATAGAGTTTAGTGTTTGTAGACCCGATAGTTTATTCACAGGGTTGTATAAACAATTCTTCTACATTATTGTCTACAGATGCTAATTATTTAAAGTCTGCTACTGTCTAAATGGTGCGTTCAAATTGGATATTTATATTGTAGATCACCATCACACAACCTGTATAGATTTTAGTATGTGTAGGGCTTGTAGTTTTTGTACAGGGCTACAAAAAAGTTCTAATACATTACAGCGCAAATTCTTGCAAGTGCGCTAGTGTCTATATCGCGCATTCGATTGAGCTCAAATTAGGTATGTATATTATAGGTCACTCTTTTACATATGTAGAGATTTTTGTGTGTGTAGGCCTTATAGTTTTTTTACAGGGCTACAAAAACTATTCGTATATGTTGCGGCCTATAGACTAAAATTATTTGAAGTGCACTATCGTCTAAAAATTATATTTGATTGACCTAGTCAAATTTATTTAAACACTGATAAAGATCAAGTGTATGGAAAGTCATGTGGAGTCATGCCAGATTTTTTTCTGTCTTTAAAAGGAAAACATATATTTGAATGGTATGATTTCATGATAAATAAATTTGATTTATTCTACAGAATTGAACTAAAGTTTTTTTATCTTCTATTTATTTCCCTTTTTTAATGTGCATTTTAGAACTATGATTCTGGTAATGAACATCCTGCATCGCCACCAGACAGCCACAATCTTACGTTTGAAGAAGCTGCCTTGAAAAAAGAGGATTTAGAGAAAATGGAACGGCAAAATCAGGAAGGTAATTTTATTATAATTATTGCACTTTAAATTAAACGTTTTTTTAAAATCATGTATATAATTTGAATTTGTCGCTTAATTTTTTTATTCACTTTATTGCCTTGATGCTTATGTGGGGAAGTAGGATTTCAAAATATCTGATTTTGTGTTTTGTTTATCCTGAGCACTCAGTTGTCCTATTTTTCCTATATATCGCATATGTTTTTTAATAATGCAAAAAGTATCATTCTACACAAATCCTAAACTATGTTATATTTCGTACTAACTGTGTACAAAGCTGGGCAGATTATCATTAATCATTAATTAATAAAGGTAACTTATTACTTAACAATTTTAACTTTTAAGCTAAACTATAAAATAATAAACAGATTTCTAAATTTCCTTTAATTTTAGTTCGTTACATTGATTGTTGGTGATTGTTTGAGTTGTGCACTATTACACCAAGGCGTATGTTTAGTCCATATATTGTACAATTGCACATATTTTTGGGTCTTCTTCCTAAAAGTGTCAAATTCTTTCTTAATCTAACTAAATTACTTGTTTTATTTAACTATGTACCAAAGTGGAGCCTCTTCTAATATCAAAGGACACAAATATCTGAACAAAACTCAGAAAAATCGAGACTTTGTTACAAATGCTGCATTTTCAGTTGAACCATTTTTAATAAAACTGTTTATTAAATATAACACTGTTATTCTGTCTAGTGGTGTCCTACTACAGGAAAAAATATTTTACTGGTAAAATAATCATTGCTGTCGTATGAAAATTTTAATATGCTAATGTTTGTGAAAGGAAGCATGCACCTAATTCAAAATGATGATCAATAACTGATTATTACTTTTGCACTGAGTCCATATCTTTTTCTGTGTTCTTCTAAAATCATCAAATGTACTTAATTTAATTAAATTCTTCTTATTTCATTCAGCTATGTACCAAAGCAAAACACTATAGATATAGGTAATGCCTAGACATCACTTCAACTTTTAGGTGGTTAACTTTTATCTGATAACTTCTCAATTATCCAATCTCCAAACAATTATCCAAGTTAACTTTTTGAGTAGCGAATTAGCGATTTACAAAGCTAACTTTGGTATTAACTTTGCCCACCTGTAGCTGTGCACTTGTTCTTTTCATTTAAAGAGGTAAATATTTTGCTAACATATCATCATAACTACCTGTAGGAAAACAGAATCTAAAAAAATAACTCTGTATTTGCAACATGCCATGCATACTTGCAACTATTTGCACTTACATTTGTGTTAAGGGGACATAGTATCTTTAAACTTCTAAAAAATCAATTTTTCAAAAATAATTTAAAGAATAATTAAAATAGTTAGAAATATATTAAAATAAACTGCATCGAAATTGAACAAAAATTATGCCTGCAGCAATTAAAAGCAATAAAGCTAACATGGACTTTTCCTATGAACGCAGTGTAAAGAAACTTGATTTTCTCTTTTTGAATTTTTGCACTTTCCCACAAAAATTTTTAAAAAGTTATAAATGGAAAGTTATGAAATTTTACTTATAGGTTGAATGTATATATATTTATTCTCTGAACCTCAGATTTGATAATAATCAAATCTGAGGTTCAGAGAATAAAAATCTATATGCACAAACTATACGAAAAATTTCATAACTTTCCATTCATAATTTTTTAAAAAATTTTGAAACTCCATATTAGCTTTTATGCTTTTAATTGCTGCGGGTATAATTTTTGTTTGATTTTGATGCTGTTTGTTTCAAAATATTCCTAACAATCTAAATTATTTTTTAATAATTGATTTTTTGCACGTTTAAAGGTACTTAGTCTCCTTAAACAAATGGCTTTCATTTTTAATGGTTCAGTCTGTAAACGAACCGAGGCTATGGCTAATCCTCTTTCACCTCTTATGTGATATTTATATGCATTATTTTGAAGAGAAGCTCTTCAAGGTTGTTAATTTTTTGTGCTGGATCAGATATGTTAAAGTTGATATTTTTGTTCTTATGGATTCCCCATGTGATATTTCTAATTTACTTTCCATTGTTAATTCTGTTGATCTGTGTATCCAGTTTACTTTAGAAGAGGAATTCTGCTCTTGTTTCTAAGAATTTTAATGTGGTTTTCTATTTCTGTTTTCTACAAACTCTTTGCCATCTCTTTACCTCCTCATGCTCTCTGTAATCATCCTTACCAGCAAAAACTTTCTGCTTTTAACACTTATGTGTTCCGTGCTATCAAAATTTGTACTAGCTCATCATCTCTTGATATTGAAATTATTAAGAGATGCTGTCTCTTGTGATTTTAAACCCTTTATTATTGATAAGGCTCTTTCTAAATTTAATAAAACTAATTCTTCCTCTAGTATTATAATTAGTTTAATCAATTAATTGTTCTTTCTTTTTACCTTTATGATACGGATTTCAGAACTTCTTAAAAATTGTGGTTTCTGAGTCACCTTTAAACCTGTGAATAATTTAATTCAGGGTTTCTACAGACCTGGAAAATCAGGAATTCATGAAAAAGTTAGGGAAACTCGAAGAAATTGAAGAAAGTTCAGGGAAATCCAAGAAAAATTGAATTTTGCTTCAAAATCAAGAAAATACTTACTGCTTGAACCTAATTGTAGAAATTGTTTTATTTTCATTTTCTTATTTAATCTTATAAATAATTTTAAATTTTTTCCTTTATGAACATATATTGTCTATTTCATATGCTTAATTTTATCCTAAATTATTATCAAATGGCTTTTGTTAGAATTCAGTAATGTCAAATAAAATTTTTGTACATATTTATTTTTTTATTATTTATAGAAAAAAGGGCAAAATATGTAAAAAGTTATCAAAGAAAGGAAATATTAAATATAGGAATCCAAAATTCGTGAAAGCTTGCTAGATAAAAAGTCAGAGAAGAGCATGGTAGATGTCAGGGAGAGTCACAAAAAAATTAGGAAAGCAAAAGCTGTGTAAACCCTGTAGAAACCCTGTAATTCCTCTTTTCTCGCTGATCTTATTTCTACTAAAAACCACTGGGGTGTTAACAATATTCTTGTAGATCATGTGATTTGGGTTACATTGGTGAATCCAAAAGAGCTCTCAAATTTAGACTCAAAGAGCATGAGATATTTCTAAGCAGTAGCGTTCCAAATCTTCTGTTGCCTGTCATTGTTAATTTTAATCATAGTTTTAATTTTTGTGATGCTAAGATACTGTGCACTCCTCAGTCTTAATCCCATCTTGATTTCTTGGAAGATTTTTCCATCACCCAACATTTGAAGCATCTTATGAACAATGGTTCTTCCATTCTTTTTATTCATTCTGCTTAAAAACAGCTGTAAGTTTGTTTACTTTCTTCCTCATTTTTTATTTCCTTATCATTTTATATTGTTTTTATGAGATCTACATCTATCTAAGTAATTAACTACTGATAGGACGTTTAAAAAAAATATATATATATTGTGCTTCCCAGTCAGTATGTGTGGTTAGTAGAGGCACGCAGTAATGAGACTTAAGTGACGAAACAAACATTTAATTAACACAAATTACATTTACATCCAACTTAACGCTCGCCATTTTCCATTCTTATATATACAGCTATAAAAGCAGTTCTATTACACATTTAGCTTTGATAATCACGAGGAGAAAACATCACATGATGTCCATGGATAATAATAAGCAGTGTTTATTCCCACAATTCCCCCTCACAATGCTTATTTCCAAAACAAAAACTTACGTATTATATTTTTTTACCTAACCCTATCAGTTTACAACAGTTGTCATGTTTATGAGCGGTAAGTGCTTTTGTTAAAATGTCAGCAGGCATGATTTGGGTCCTCTGATTTGATATATTTGACATCTATTTCACTATCATTAAACGCATCACGAACAAAGTGATGTCGAATGTCGATGTGTTTAGTACGGGAGTGATATACGGGATTCCGTACCAGTTTTTGAGCAGACTGATTGTCACATAATATCAGAGTGGGTGAAGTCGTAGTTACAGAGGAAAATTCATTCAAGAATCGTCTTAAATGTACAGCCTCCTTGGCAGCCTCTGTTAAAGCCATGTACTCTGCTTCAGTAGTAGATAATGCCACAGTTCTTTGTTTTCTGGATTCTCACGATATTGCAGCGCCTGCATACTTGAAAATATAACCAGTGTAGGATTTTCTGTCGTTGAGATCTGAAGCCCAATCAGCATCCACAAATGCGATCAGAGGTTCTTCATCTCGTCGAAACATTAGACCTTGATCTTGAGAACCTTTCAGGTATCTTAAAATTCTTTTTGCAGCTACCTAATGAGCTTTTCCAGGATTGTTATTAAATTGACTAAGAAAGTTTACGGCATGTGTTATGTCGGGTCTTGTAGCAATGGAGAGGTACATAAGCGATCCAATTAATTGACGATATGGAATGTTTTCCATTTCAGATCTTTCTTCGTCTGTTTTAGGACTCATATCTTTAGTAAGTTTCATGCTACTATCAAGAGGTGTAGATACAGATTTTGAATCTTGCATTTTAAATTTGTGCAAAATATCTTCAATGTATTTCTTTTGGGTAATTGTGATACTATTTTCGTTTTGTGTAAATTTCATGCCTAAACAATAATGTAACTGACCCATGTCTTTCATTTTAAATGATCTTGACAATTCATCTCTAATGTGTTCGTAACCTTCTTTGCGTTTACTTAATATTATGAGGTCATCAACGTAAACAATGATAATAGCTTCAATATCAGATTTCGAAATATAAACACATTTATCAGAGTGTAAAGAATCAAACTTCATTAAATTTAATTTTTCATCCAATTTCTTGAACCACTGCCGACCGAATTGTTTTAATCCATACAGTGATCTCTTTAGTAAACACACCTTATTAGAATTAAATTTATTTTCGAAACCCTCAGGTAATTCCATGTAAATTTTCTCAGCTAAATCACCATTTATATATGCCATCACAAAATCTAATTGGTATGCTGTGAAACCATTTTGTATGCCGTATGCGATCGCAGTTCTGATAGAACTTAATCTGGCTACTGGCGAAAAGTTTTCTTCAAAATCAATTCCAGGTTTTTGATTACAACCTTTGACAACCAATCGCGCTTTAAATTTTTCTATACTGCCAATCTTGATTGTGTTTCGTTTTTAAAACCCACTTACAACCAATGATTTTCTTATGTTTAGGTCTTTCTACAAACTCCCAGGCATTCTCTTTTATTAGACAATCGTATTCTAATTGCATTGCCTTTTTCCATTCATCCCTAAAAGGTCCACTTAATGCATCAGACACTGTGGGACTAGGATCTGTTAAAGAATTATTCTCTACATTTTGAGATATTTCTCGCTGTTGTTTTGTTTTGTACTCTTTTCGCGGTCTTCCTCTTTTACCTGTTTTTATCTTCCTTGGTCTACCTAGTGCTCTAGCTGGAGGGTTGTAACACTCTGGCTCTGGCTTTCACCCCCCCAGGGTTGCAACTCTCTGGCTGTTCATCGTCATTGTTTTCCCCCTCATTTTCAGAGTTTCCTTTTTTGTCAGGCATTGTTTTCGAAATATCAGTTTCAGTGTTGGGAGAAACGTTTTCGAATGGAAAAATTAATTCTACTTCATTATCGAGTGGGAGATTACTTTCAAATTCATCAATAAATCGGACATCACAGCTTATAACAATTTTTCTTGATTGTTTATTCCACAACCTGTATGCTTTTGACTCATTTGAATAACGAACAAAAATATGCTCTTGCAATCTGGGATCAAATTTACCTTTCAATCGCTTATCAAGAACGAAACATTTTTGTCCAAATACTTTAAAATATGATATAGTTGGCTTGACGCCAAAAAATAACTCATATGGTGTTTTATTTTCGTTTAAGCTTCGTGAAGGGCAACGATTCCGAATATAAGCAGCACAGTTTATGGCTTCTGCCCAGAAAGATTGGGGTAGTTTAGCTTGTAATAATAAGCATCTCTCCATTTCTGTTAGGGTACGATTCATACGTTCTGCCCGAGAATTCTGCTGTGGTGTCATAGGAGCAGAAAATTCTCGTTTAATTCCACATTGAACTAGATATTTGTTAAATTCTTCACCGCAATATTCCAAAGCGTTATCCGTATGCAAGATTTTAATTTTTTTCCCCTAAGCGATTTTCGACAGCAGCTTTGAATTTTAAAAACGCACTCTTAACTTCATCCTTGTTTTTTAGGAAACTAACTTCCACATAACGCAATTTATCATTGAGAAATGTGACAAAATATTTTGAGCCAGCATGAGAAGGGACTCTCATTGGACCACAAATATCAGAATGTATCAGATATAATAAATCTTTACTTTGAAATTTAGATTCTTTTGGGAAAGGTCTTACCGATTGCTTACATTGTATACAGATTTTACAATCTTTTAAAGAATGGTTATCAATAAACGATAAATTACGAACCATGTTTTCAGACTTGTCTTTTAATATCATGTTCATTCAAATGACCTAATTTAAGATGCCATTTTTGAAACTTGCTTATATTTGCTACTGCAGCTATTTCTATGTTTGCCTGGATGTAATAAAGATCGCCTTGGCGCACTGCTTTCATGAGTATTGATCCATCAGGATCAATAATTCTAGCTTCACGTTCTTTAAAAATTACAGAACGATTATTTGCTGTAGCTTTAGGTATTGAGAGCAAGTTATTTGTTAATTCAGGTACACATAAAACATTTTTGAGAGTAAGTTTGGTCATACCTGATCCACTTGGCACAGTTATCAAAACTGTTCCTATCCCTGTAATTTCAGCAGTTTTATCCACTGCCAACTTTATATACGACTTTTCTTGGGAGTGAAATTCCGAAAATAAATTTTTATCATTACACATATGTGATGTGCAGCCGCTATCCAAACACCAGTAAGAAGGTTTCCGTGAGGCTTCAGCAAATGCCATAGTTGTTGGCTGTTCTAAGCTTTTAGCCATCATTGAACTTCCTTGTTTTTTGGAGAATGCAGCTTTTTTATCTGCCATTTTCTTGCGACATTCGCTCGCTTTATGGCCAAATCTGGAACAGTAGTTGCAATTATAATTTCGGAAATTTCTTTCAGCAGGGATATTTTTATTTTTCCATTTGTCATTTTTCTTGTCATCTTGAGTTATTCTTTTACTAGTTGTAAGAAAAGCATTAGATGAATCATGATAAAATTTCGTTTTTCTTGCTTCCCATTCTTCCAGCATTTTTATTTTCAAAACATCAGGCTTTGGCAATTCGTCTCAAGACTCTATTGCAACCCTAAAATTTTCAAAATTTTCTGGAACGCTATATAATAGGAGAATAGATAATAAATCATCAGCTACTTCAACATCCATTTCGCGGAGTTTATCTACTATTTCAAAAAAGACATTCAAGTTTTCTGACATGTTTTCATTTTCTCTCATTTTTCTGAATAGAAGTTGTTTCAGCAGCGTAGCCTTTTTTGCAAAACCTTTAGATTCATAAACTTCTTTCATGACGTCTAATGCCATTCATTCCAAATGGCATTAGACGTCTCGCAGTGTTTCACATGACAAAGCTCAGATGGACTAATAGCTAATACATACCTGCCAACCTCTTTTGGCCAAAAACAGGTAGACTCGGGTTGTAAAAACAGAAGATTTGACAAAAAATCGGAAGATAAAAAATTTTTTAAAATATTTTAAGAACAGAAGACTGTTTCCCCCAGTGTATATCACCATTTCTTCTTTTTTTTTTTATATTATTCTTGTAGAGAAATAAAAACAAAATTAAATAGCAATAGAAAAGAGCTTACCTGATTTTTTTTTTATATAAAATGAAAAAACATGGAGTATTTTCACAAAAATAAAAAACAAGTAAATAAATGTAAATTTGCTTTTATTTTTAAGCAAAGTATGTTGAAAAATAAACAGATTAAGATTTTTTTTATCTCATTCAAAGTAGCTTTTTTAGCTTTTACTAATAGTTCATCAGAAAAATGATTTTCAAGCTTTAGTTTTCAATACTAACAAATTTTCTAATGATGAATCACTGAGGGAAGAACGAAATGATGTTGTGTTAACTATCCATGAAAGATTTGCTTACAAATGCTTTGACCTCACTCATACTACAGCATTGTGCTGTTAGCTGTTGAAATGATTACCTTAATAAATTATTTTGAAATAGAATTATTAATTTACAATTTTTTCGCACAGTTTGTAATACAATTTAATATATCAACTAAAAATTTAAAAAAGACAGAAGATTTCATCTTCTGGCAGAAGACCAGAAGATAGCTTAAAAAAACAGAAGTCTTCTGTCAAAACCAGAAGAGTTGGCAGATATGCTAATATTAAATCGGCCCGGGCTTTTTGATCCGCTTGGAGCCATTTCTTTTCGTCTTCGCTTCCTACATCAGCAGGTTTCAGCTTGATACCGTTCACGTAATCCCAGTGATCATTTTTAATCAACACTGCCTCTATTTGTAGTTTCCACGAATCATAATTATTTTTTTCAAGTTTCTCAATCGTAGTTAGTTGTGACATTTTCATCAATTCACAGCCAAAATCGCAGCCAAATTCCGGAGCGGTAAAAGAAGGTTTAGTTTAGAAAATTAATAGAAATTGAAAAATAACGCCTCAATTGCGGGCTCTGGGCCCATAACCAAATGTGGTTAGTAGAGACACACAGTAATGAGACTTAGGTGACGAAACAAACATTTAATTAACACAACTTACATTTACATAAAATGTCATCAGTATACATCCAACTTAACGCTCGCCATTTTCCATTCTTATATATACAGCTACCAAAGCAGTTCTATTACACATTTAGCTTTGATAATCACGAGAAGAAAACATCACATGACGTCCATGGATAATAATAAGCAGTGTTTATTCCCACAGTATGTATACTGTTTTAGAGAGAGACAATATAGTTGAAAACTAACATAAATTTTAATCCTACTCATCTATTGTTACTGAATAAGGTTTTATTTGCTGAGTTTACAAAAATTTCTTTTGAGGTTAGTATGATGAAGACCATGAGTGTAGTGTTGTGAATCAATTTTAGCAATGAAATCTTGCATGTTTAAAACTCAGGAGCTTTGAGATTTTATTCATAAAGTTTAATTTAATTGATTCAGGGAAATATTTGAAGGAAAAAACATTGAGGAACATCATAGAAAATTCATTTGACTAAATATCTTTTACTACATCATGCATCTTTTAGGCCATTTTGCAGAGGGGATTAGATTGATACATCATGTTTATACTGTGGTCAGAAAGCAAGCAAACTGCTCACAGAAGAGAAATTTTGTTTAATACATATTGTAATGTTTATTAAGGCAGTTACAGTGAATATTTGCCAATTGTACACATGTAATTTTACTGAAGTCTGTAAAGAGAGAAAGTCAAAGTGTAAAGTCATTTGAGTCAAGAGATAAAAATAGGGTTCAAGTCCCCCAAAAATGTGTAATCAGCATTACAAAGTTGACATCTTTCTGTGTATTGCAATAATTTTCACCATAAATAAATATATTCAGTTTGTGACCTATTTATAAAATGGATTTCCATAAACTAAATTATTTTTATAATTATTTTCCTATCTAAAAGCATTTTTAACAATGTAAATTTGAAATAATGGTAATATTTTTTAAAATGAAAATCGCGAATTTGTTTAAACTGAATAATTATTTGTATGATATATTTAATATTTCTTCCAGAAAAAATGAAAAAGAGCTTGACTGAATCTGCCAAAGAATATGAATCTAAACAAGTGAAAAGGAAATTTGATGAAGTAACTGTTATCACGGGAGAAGAGGAAGAATCAAATGTATTGCAGGTACATTTCTTAGTATTTATTATGAACTTTCAGAATTTCTGCAAAAGCATAATACTGCAAGAATCTCTTATCTTTCTGTGAAATTTTATGCAAAATATTTCCCTTTTTAGTCTGCCAAAAGGTTAGTCAAAAATACTACAGATACTCATTCTAGAGTGGTCTCTGTGGAAAACAAAGGAGAAAGTTGGATTGACAAAATAAAAGCTACAACAAATTCCCTTTTTGCATGGTCAATATGTTTTGCATAATACTGTGTAAAAGAAAATCGCCAGAAAAAAAGTATTTTTAGATAAAGAATAATGCTGGATTGATTTTGCTTCATAACCCTCCCATTTACTACTCTGCTCAGCAATGAGTAAATATATTCAATAGGTGTGAAAATTCTCAAAGAATAATATAATTATTATGCATTAGTAAAATACAGATTTTAAAAAAATTGCCAGTGTTTCAACTCCATGTTATTTTGAAAACACAATTTTAAAAATCTGATGTGGACAGCATGTGACTTCCTTGTACAACTATTAAATCAAAAATATTTTCGGCCCACTTCATCTAAACTTATTTTGTTTGAAAGAGATAAAATACGGCAGTAATATTAAGGTTTAGCAATTTCTAGCCAAATATTTACGATATTGCCAAGCTGAGTTCAATTTGAAAGATTTCCTTCTGACACTTAATTTGGTGATATTTCACCAAAAGCCGACAAACTTGAGATAGTCTGCGAGATTTTGGTGATAGCCAAACTAGTCATTGACTACAGACTTTCAATGAATGTATCCGCACACCTTATTGTATTTTAAGTCATTTGACTGACCTTGTAAATAAATTACCCAGTCGATTGCAATAAAAAAAGAGATGCATAGTTTGATGTTGCAATAATTCTAATTACAAAATTTCAAAATTCTATGTGTAAAAGTTTGAAGTTATGCAAAATACGAAATAATTTTTGGTTTCAAATTTGGTGATATTTTGGCAAAACTCCCCAAGGTTGACATTTTAGGCATGGACCAAATGACTGACTATTGCCAAATTTGGCAATATTTCACCAAAACTCGCCAAGGACGATGACAAATGGCAATATTTTGGACATGACTCAAATGAGTATTGCCAAATTTTGTGATATTTCGACAAAACTCGCCAAGGTCGACCACAAATGGAGAGATTTTGGGCATGGACTAAACACTGACTGTCTATAGATGTAATATATTGAAGATGTCCGTAGACATGAATATATTAAAATTCTTTTGGCTGGTCTTGTAAATAAACTCGCCTGTAGATTGGAACCAAAAATTGAGATGCACAATTAGATGTTACAAAAATATTTTATATGAAATTTCAACAGTCTACAACTAATAGTTTTTGAGATTTGAAAGTTAAATACATACACGCATACACCAAAAGTCACCAAGCTTGGCAACTTTTGGCGTAATTCTTGAGGGAGGCACGTGACCGTGGTCGGACCGTTACCAAACTATGGTAGGACAGTATTGCGCTTGAAATGAATAAATGTCTTTAAAATGGCCCTTTGACCGCAGTGTACTGGAAATCTTTTGAGTGTTCCAGTATTAGAACTACAAATGATAAAGACACTTTTTTTGATGAAGAAATTCATTTTGTAACCCTTAACAGCATATATTACTTCTGAGTCGTTTGAAATAGCCTAATACCTCTAAAATACACTTCAATGAATTTTGGCGAATAGAACCTAATGTATTTAGAATCTTTTGGGCAGCCCTGTAGATAAACTATCCAGTTGAATGGAACTGAAAGGGGAGGTGCACAACTAAATGTTACAACAATCCTAAATATAAAGTTTCAACATTCTATGTTTAATAGCTTTTGAGAAATGCGAGTATAATGAATTTCGGCCCATAGAGGATAATGTATTTCGCATCTTTTGGGAAGTCCTGTATATAAACTATCCAGTCAATTGGGACCACATGGGGAGGTGCACAACTAGATGTTATCATAATCCTAAATATTAAGGTTCAACATTCTACGATCAATAGTTTTTGAGATATGCGAGTTACATACATACATACACTTACGTATATACCTACGTACAGATGGCTTAGAAAAACTGGTCAAAATAGACTCGCCATTGGTCAAAATGAGTTGCAGCCACATTTATATGAACGTGCATGTTAGCGTACGAGCAGATGCATCGAAAAAATTCTTAAAAGTAAATTTAGAGGTAGTCAAAATTGTTTTTTTTTGTCTAAATTTGGCCTCCGAAATTTTTCAGGATCACATTACTTCCTTATACTTTGTGCAAGGAAGTAAAAAAAAAAGTGTAAAAGGTAATCTAGTGTATCCTGTTATGACCAAGAGTGAGATCCGTGGCCACATTTCGCCTTGCCACCAGGCCTGACTGCCTTCTTAAGCATCTACACCACATTGACCCAAGCTTCCTTTGCTTCTAATACCTTAATGAAGAATTGGACGCCAACCCTTCAGGTCGCTGCCATGCACTAAGCTCGAGAACTATGTGGTAGAGATACTGCGAGGCCTGGCACAAAATTGATATATAATCTTTACTACAGACTTTTGAACTTTTCTACATTACACTGTATTTGCTTTTGACACTTTTTTTTTAAAAAACAGTCTTAAAATAACAGTATTTAAAAAAAAAAAAATTACCTTTATTTTACCAAATTGCAAAGGTAATACTTTCTTTAAAAAGAATTTTTAGACCTGCTGTATATATTTACTACTCAGCATGTGCAGAGTGGTATATGAGAGTGTTTATACCATTGTCCCATGACTCCTGGCCTGGGAATGTGGATCAAATGGCACTGGACTGCCCCAAGGAACATTAAATTATTTTTATTTATTTACTGTGGTATGTTTTTCTTTGGTTTGTGCTTTGTGTTTATTTATACCTTTGTAACAAAAAAAATCTTGTAATTATATTAAATTAGTTTATTGTTTATCGAATATCTCAAAATTATGAATTAAAACTGTAGTCATAAAATTTAAAATAAATACACTTTCCTGAAAGAAAGAAAAAAAAAGGAACAAATAAATTAAACAAGTTTTTTGTTAAACAATAAAGAAACATAAAATCATTTACACATGAAAATTATAACATCAACATTATCGAATTCTACAAATTTCAAATAACTGGAAAGCATCAATAATGAAATGGGCCCTATCATGGACAAGTGAATAAGCCACTGAACATGGAATATGGCTAAAGTGTCAACGTCCCTCGTTCAGGCCCAGCCATACCACTGTCTATCTAATGGTCTGGAGTTTTGGTCAATTTCTTCCAAATGTAATGCGAATACACGTTAAAGCCCCTTAAAAAGTCCTTCGACCAAGGCACCTCTAAGGCAGATGCAACTTGTGTAGTAGGGTGGCAAAATAAACTTTATTTCAAAATTCACACTGATTGAGTCACTAAATGATGCGAGAACAAATTGTTTCCAAATTTCAGCTCAAAATATTGTCGTCTTCAGGTACCACAACACTAGTGAATATATTTCTAGTTTATTTTTATTAAAATAATAATGTTTAATTAATTAATTGAATATTTTGTTATGTTTTCATATTTAAATTGCTTTATTAATACCTGATTAACACATGCCAGTGTTGGAAATCGTAGATTTAGAAGCAAGTGTCGATTTAGGATCTGATTCAGAAATGGAATATACCTCAGAAATGATGACGATTTCGTTAGTCAGGAAGCCAAATGTCGGAAAACGACTGATGATGAGATTCCCTAAATCTCCAAGACAGATCAAATGCCCGAATTAGCCGTTGTTCTTGATAGAGCAGGTGCATCGGAGTATTAATTATTCAATTAATTAATTAAACATTATTTCAATAGAAATTCATAAAAGACTAAAAAAGACACTGGGAATATGAGCTGAAATTTGGAGACAATTTTTTCTTATCAGTTTCACACCATTTAATGACTCAGGCAATGTAAATTTTGAGAAAAAGTGTTTTTCGCTCTACCCTATTGTGTAAGCTTGCCATAATTAACAGACAATAATAAAACAAAAACTTTACTGTAAACATAGACATGAGAAATTGTATGCAGTGATGTGACCATGCGCTTGGCAGGCTCACGCATATGTTTTGGGTGCTTGTGATGTATTTCCAATTAGCGTGCCCCCCTTCCCATCCCCTCAGTGGGTCACTGTAAAATTATTAAACATTGACCAGTCCTAGGCAATAAAAAGGTTGGGGAGCATTGGTTTATACCGTTGTGATTTAAAATGGGTAAAACTAACTTCTTCAGCCTAGTTTTGTTGCAAATTGGTAAAAAATGATTTATGTTTATTTCTCTCTTTTTTTTTAAATATCCGTTTTACACCATCGGTATTCGATTTGGGAAATCATCGATATCAGCAGAGGAACACAACACAGCAAGATACCACATGTGGTTTTAAATCTAAGTCCTTTTACATGGTTTCTACTGAAATAAACAATTAACATTTCACTAAATAATCAACTTACAATAAATCTACTAGCCGGGAGTTACTACTAAACATACTGCACAATATTTAAAGAATAAACTTCACTGTCGAACTACTTCTGATCCGAAGGATCTTTTCACTGTTTGGTGTGTTAAATAAAAGGAGCAAGAATGTGAAATTCGGGCTTTTCGACTCTCTTCTCTTCGATTTTCGGACGTGGACTCCTGGTTTGATCGATGGTGGTTTCCTTGGACAGAGTGATGCAAATGGCAAAGATTAACCCCATCACAATTGTTAGGAGAAGTTAGGAGATGAACGGTAAATACCAAACATGGCGGGGGCCCACTTCCCTCTACAAATGATAAGTCTTATCTTCTTTTTGCTTTCCTCTCTTTTTTCTTTATTTTTTTTTCAGTCAGCATCTTTTTAATCTAATTTTTTTACATATGTGTGGACACGAATAAGTTAATCAAGTAGATCTTGAGAATGTGTTTAATTATGTTGTAAGGTTTATTTTGCTATGAATAATGTATTATTTGTAATAGATAAAGTAAATTAAGAAAAAATTTATATATCCTATCATTATTATTATATTTGTGTACTTCATTTTTTTTTTATCCTTCCAAGATGGCATCTTTGCACCATTTTGTTTTTCATTCTTTATCTGACAGAACCTGGGAAATGATAAATATGAGAAGTAGTTAAACAAGACATAAGATTTAGGACCTTTGCCATTATTTAACTTACGTTCTTTAGGATAATTTTTTTTTTATAGTACTTTAATAGATTTATTTGTTAACTTTGAAATTGGTAGTCAGTACGAAGTCATGGAGGTACCACTAAATCCATCCACCAGTATTCTTTATTTATAATTATATATTTTTTAAGGGTATTCTGGAGAACATAAAAAGAGAATCAGGTGTACTTATTTTGTTTTTAGTGTGCTTTTTTTTCTGCAATTATCTCTTTATAATCTGCCATTAGAAATAATTTTTAAAAAATCTTTCTTTCAAGACATTTTAGTCTGTTAATACAACTAATCAGTTCGATTTTTTTGCCATAGTTTTTTAAAGATATTTTGTTCATTAAATTTTTTCTCCCCCTTCCAGATCAATTGCAAGTTGTTTGCTTTTGACAAGGTTAACATGAATTGGCAAGAAAGGGGAAGAGGCACTCTTCGTTTGAATGATAGGGAACATAATGGTTCGCTTCATTCAAGAGTTGGTAAGATATTTTTATTTTTAAAAGAATAACTGAATTTTTTAAATTATACTTCAAAATCTCCTCATATATACTTCATACTCCTCAATTTTCTTTCCAATAAATTTAAGTTTTTTTTTTACTATGGGATAGTTAGCATAGTTAATTGCATTGTTTTTGTAGTAATGCGAGTCCAAGGCAGTCTTCGTGTAGTCCTGAATACAAAAGTTTGGGCAGGAATGACAGTTGAACATCCCAGTCAGAAGTCTGTCCGCCTCACAGCTTTTGATCCTCAGGGTGTTAAAGTTTTTCTGGTTATGGTGAGTATTATTTCGTAATGTCTGTCATTTTCACTGTTAGTCATTATTTCTTTTAAGCTATAGAAAGCTTCTTTTACAAAATTAAATTTATGCAGTTCTATGTCTCATTCTATTTACTAAGTAATTATTTACTTTACTCATTCAGAAAATATTTACTGCAATTGCATCCAAATTCCTATTAATGAACATGTGTACTTAACTTGTGTAAATAGTCAATAAAAAATAATATAGTATATGTGTAAAAAGATTTATTGTATAATTACAATTAAGTAGTTTATAATGTATAATATAAACTACTTAAATAAAACTAAAGACTTACGCTAAAAAGATAAGTGCTCCTTAGAATTTTTATCTTAGAATTTCAATCTTAGAATATTGCCATTTTGCAATATTTTGTGAAATTAATTTAGTTATAAAATATATATTTTTTTTTGCTAGGAAGAGTTAAGATCAATAAATTAAAGGAAAAATAAATAATCTCAATTTCACACATAGTTATTTTGCAGATATATTTTATTGTGAGTTCATGAACCGCCTGCGCAATTTTTAATTTAATTAATTAATTAATTTATTTTTTAACATTTGTCTTCTTGTATGTCTAAATATGATAACTTGTCAAAATAAACTAAACTGTCAATATGTTTTGTAGTTAATATCTTATTTGGCTACCGACCAAAATGGATTCAGTAACTATCTGCAGGTGAAAAGTACCTAAATAATTTTTAGTTAACTTAGTAACATGTTTAAAATTTTCTTGCTAAGGGTGGGTGCACCAGTAATTGACACTTTACCTGATAATTTAATATAATATGCTTTTATTTCAGAACTGTTTTCTAATGATGCTATTTAGTACCCATTTACACATTTGTCTTCAATTTTATGCAGTTATTTTTTACCTCCAGAGGTTTCTAGATATCAGAAATTGAGATTTTAAATGGAGTGCTTAAGAAAAAAGTCTTCATTTGCAGTACCTGGCTTAATCCTGAAATTAAGATTAATTCATTATCAACCTGCTCCTATTTGAAGCACATTTCTTAGAAACTATAAACTGAATTGTATTAGATAACAGTACATAAAGTAAATAAGTAGAGATTTTTTTATAATTAAATTTATTTATTTAAGATAGGGTGTCAATGGTATTTAAGAAAAATGGATTTCACCAGTAATTGGCACTAATGTTAGTCACTGGTGTTTTATCCATGTTCATTATAATTGCATACAATTTCTAGTAAATGTCCTAAATAGCTATACAGAAGGTTATCTTTAGATAATTTTTAATGTACAGGATATCCTAAAAAGGTGGTAACATGCTTTAATTCTTTATCTAGCAGAACTTTAATCAAATGGTGCTATCTAGTAGCAATTTAGGCATTTATCTTCATTTTTTCAATCTCCAGGGGAGTTTTAGGTATCAAAATTTGAGATTTTAAAACTCAGTGCTAAAACTATTGTGATTCTCAGTAGCTTTCTTTATGCTGAAATTAAGATACATTCATTATCAACCTGCTTCTATTTAAAGCATATTTCCTTTTAAAAATTACTTTAAAGTGACTATCAAATAATAAGCTGAAGTACCCGTTGTTAACAGGTTAGCAAGTAATGCAGATTTCCAAAAAGTCTGACTTTTCGTCAGCATTACAGGAGTACAAAGCACAGAAGTAGTGTATTAGCAAAAGTTCAGAAAGCAAAGTTATAACTTCTGTCTATTGTTAAATTATTCCAGGTTGAGTGAAATTCTCAATACAGAAAATATTTTGTATTTAGATTTAACATTTTATTTCAGTTTGAAAAGATTTTAATGTCAAGAGGTCATTCCTCTTGTGTAACTAAATTTTGTTTGATTCACTACAGATATTTTAATATTATGCCTCCAGAAAACTGCATAAATTTCAAAAAATCAGAAATGGCATATAAACACACACACAAGAAAGAAAGAAAGAAACTTCTAAAAATTAAGTAGCTAACTAGTATATTAACTCCAGATGCCTTATAGTGATTCCATTTAAAAAAAAAAAAAAAAAAAATGCAATTTTGCAAGGTTTTAAAATGCATTAAAACTCAAAAAATAAAAATAAATAAAATCAGACATTTATTGTTTTAGTCGTTACTGATCATCATGTTACGAAATTTCATTCTATTCTCTAAAGCTATTTTTGAGGGATACAAGAACAAACATTTACACGATCTTTACAAAATCTTAGAAACAATTTTGGCATCTACAGTTCACACATTAACTTACCACATCACATAATTTCAAATTACATTCTATTCCATTACAATGTTTCAGGAATGGAACAAACATTTCACTATTTTTGCCAAATTTCAAAATCTATTTTTAAAAAAATTGAAATACTTTGACACCTGTAGTTTGAGTGACCACCTATGATTCTGCTAATTTTTATTTCATTCCCTTCAAAGGTTTATATGTGATAGACAAACAAATATTTACACATTTTAAATAAATTTTCTCGAAATCTAAAAAACTTTCAAATTTTCAAAAAAATTGCGCGGCTATAGTTCGTTGCAATGCATGTTCATTTATTATGTCATCAAATTTAATTTCATTCACTTTAGTCATTCTTAAATGATGTGTGGGAAAAAAAATTGTGCATTTTAAAATTTTAGAAAAATCTGAAAATTAATGAATTTTAAAAAAAAGTTTTTTGCCTATAGTTTAAGTTCAGTGACCACCTATCATGCCACTAATTTTCATTTCAGTCACTTTTGCAGATATTATGTGATGTGCAAACAAATATTTATGCAGTTTGGAACAATTTTTGCAAAATCTCAAAATCTGATTTTTTTTTTTTTTTTTCCCTAAGTTATAGTTTAAGTAGAGGGATCAACTATTATGTCACCAAATTTCACTTAATTAGCCTTAGTCATTATTGTGTGATGCACAAACAAAAGTTTGAAACAATTTTATCAAAATCTCAAAATCTGATCAATTTTTTTTTTTTTTAATTTAACTCTTATGGTTTAAGTTGAGTGACCTATCATGTCACCAAATTTCATACCATTTTCTTGAGTCATTTTTACTTCATTGCATTAAAAGTTAAAACAGCATGTTTTTCTGCTCATTTCTTAGGTGTCAATTACTGGAGGAAGAATTGTCAATCACTGGAGCCAAAATTTTATTCTTCGTGTCATTTACTGGTGTTGCCATCATGACAATCTATAAAATATAGAAAGAATAGAAATTTCCTATATTCTGTAGTAAATTATACCTGACATGAATTTTCAAAGTTTGTTAAGTTTTGAAAACAAAAATTTTGTTTCTTAGATAGCTTTTGATATAAGCAATTACTACTTAATGCTTATTGTTGCTCTTAAAGTATCAATTACCCTTACCCTACCTGTGCTGTTAAATTGTCATCTTCATGAAGCTTCTTCAGTTAATGTGCTTTAGAAGACAAAGGAAACAGATTGAATTTTTAGAAGTATTTATAAATTTGGCATGTATTGCAATGGAGAATGTGGTGAAATGGTGATTATATTACCAACTTGTATAGTAATATTGACATCTGAAATTTATGATAATTTTTATGTGGAAATTAAGAAATCAGGTTGGAAACATGCTAAATTTATTGGTCTATTCAAAGAAACATTAAGATAAAATTATGAATCTTGTCCATTGTAAAAATTTAAAAACAGTTCCTTTATTTGCTAAATTTTTTGCTGAAATGTCACAACCATTATTAGTTTTATCTTCCATTCTTGATTTTTTAGTTTTAATAACTATATCCACCTCTTGCCCTTGATTTGGACAAAGGATGGACAGTCATCCTCTGTTATCCTCCATTGCATTGCTTTAATATTATCCACTCGTCATCCATGTACATGGGCAAAGGGTGGATGAAGTTATTGAAGCAACAAAATGAAGAACAGAGGATATTTGACGCTGGTTGTGGTCTTACAGCTGAAAGTTCATCAGATAAATTACAGCTTTTTTTTTTTATAATTTTAAATGTTTACTATTTATTGAGCTATCTTGTGACTTTCAATTGTTACTTTTACTGTTTTGTATGTATTTTGACACTTTGTTTTCTTCTTCTATTGTTAAGGCTCAGCCGAAGGACGCTGATCAGTTATACAATGCTTTGAACTACCGTGTCTCCACTCTTCGTTCTGACAATGTGCGAAATGATGACAGCTTGCCTACTGTGGAAGAAGCAACAAGCTCTTCTAATCTTCCTGATGACTCCAACTCACAGAATAAACACATTCGGCTGTCTGACAGTGGAAGTGCTGACAGCAGCACTGAAACCACTTTTCTCCCACAAGACACTTCTTCTGAGAGTGGATTTGCAGACTCTACCGATGTACAGTCTTGAATAGGATGTATTAGACTCATAGACTCTACTGAATTTTTCTGACATTTCAGAAGACATATAGACAATCAACAATCCCAATGTTGGTCACTTAAGCATGCTCTGTGTACTAGACATCTATTTCTTTTATTTTACTTTTCATTAAACCTTTAACACAAGAGTTGTACTGGTGTATAAAAAAGGGGGAGGGATTTATTTTCTTAATTTTTCTACCTCTGGGTTATTTAAGATATGCTTTTATTATGATAACTAACCAAAACATATGGTGTCCCTCCTATCTCCAATTGAAAATTTCAGCTTTCATAAAATGGCCACATTTTTATTTTCTTTTAATTTATATTTAAAACAAGGCCTGTGATTAATAATTTTAAAGGGAAGTGTAGTGTGTCTATAGACTGTTTTATTAGAAATAAAAGTTTTGAATCAACATTAATTATACAGTTATAATTGTATTATTTAAAATGTGAAGAATGAAAAGTTCATCTGGACACTGCAGGGTTCCTGCTGTTTTCAATAACGCTTTATTTTCATTTTTATTCTAAAGGTCCTCAAAACATTTATTTTTTTGTTTTTGTTAAAGACACAAATTTTGCTCAAAATTGCAACAAGATTTTTTTTACTAACTAGTGTGGGATGATGGTGTGCTGTAATACATGCTTATGCTTAAATATTTCTAGATGTTGAAAATAAACCATGGTATTGTTTTTAGGATACAATAAATAGTATACTTTAATTACAAATTTCTCTCTTTCTCTTTAAAAAAAATAGATTTTGTGTTAAAATACAACAGGGCTGTAAAGATTTCATGTATTTTACAACGTATATCAAGATGGTCACAAGAATTTTTTTAAGGTTGAATATCTTAAACTATTTATGTTGGGTGAAAGTAGGCACTTTGCTTTTCTCATGAGCTTGACAATTTTGGCTTACTACATGAAACAATACTTAAAAGTTTACATTTTTCAATATGACTGCTTCTGTTTGTTTTTAAAAAAATTAAATAAAAATACCTTTAAAAATTTATTATTAATCCTAAAAGTTGATTTTTCTGTGCATTTTTTATAAGGTCTAGATAATTTCACTTCCAGGATGTCTACTAGGGAAGATTAATGTAGGTAGGTCATAGAATTTACCAAGAATTGATTTTGTTCATCAGCATTGATTTTACTTTCTGACATCTACTTTATATGTAACATAGTTAAATTATCCATTACATGCAGATCAAGGAATATTTCCAAAAGTCAGATGAATGTCAAAATAAGAATTCTTAAATCTGGTAGACATCCTGATTACTTTTGGTGTCTTCAAAAATAATTATTTTTGACTTTTATAATATGCAGTTGCTTAAAATATGTAAGATAGCTTTGATTTAAATAAAATATTTTGCAACTACTTTAACTTCCAAGATGATCAAAAAAGATAGTGTATGTCATTATCATTGCATGTAAGTAGGGATGGATGCGAGATGAGACAAATATTTTTAACATTATGATATAGGAATTTTGCAAAATGAGACAAAGATTTTAGTATGTTTTGAGAGACACGTATTTTCTGTCTCAAGTCCATCCCTAATTGCAAGCTACAATAATGCTTGATTTTTTAATTAATTTATTTATTTTTGCCGAAGTTGTAAAATTCTTCTCTTTTAGAAGTCATTCTTTTATTGTTTATTATGCTTATTTATGAATTATTACCAACATTTTACTGTAAAAATATTAACTCTTAGATTGTAAAAAAAAAAATAGCTTGTAATTTTCACATTTTATACTGACAATTTTTGCCAATTCCTGGCACTTCAGGTTTTTTTCCTTCATGCACCGGTTAATAGTCTTTTTTTTTTTTTTTTTTTTTCCGGGGGTGGGGGGAGAGGCTGAAATGTTGCTTGAATTTTCTTAGCCCATTTTTTTGAACAATGCACATGGTCATTAAAATACTTAAATTCTTATTGTAACAAATTAATTACTTATTCCAAATATGTTTGGCAAGTTCACTACATCAACATTTGTTTCAAACGCAATTATTGTTGATGTTTGCAACCTGGCTAGTTTTGTGGTTTTGAACCATCTTGGTATACCCTTGTACAAGAAATTTGTAAATGATTAAACAGACCTACAATCACCAAACTTAAAAGGTTGTCTTTTTAACCTCCCAACTTACTGAGAATTTTCTAAAATTTTAAAAGCCTGTTTATCTAATTACATAGTTAAAATGCACATTAATTAACACTTGTTCAGTTTCTGAAAATTTTGTTTTTAACACAGTTCATATTTTCAGTTTTGATTGTAGGCAGTGTGGCTCAGTTTAACTAGTGTTTGTCCTGAGTTCTTTCATAACTCTTTGTTCCAGAAATTCCATTCAAATTTTGCTTCATCTTGAAATAGTAAAATAATTTTACTGGTATCAAATAGCACTTTTTTTTCAGGCTTAGATATAAAGTATAAATTTCATATATGTATATTTTTAACAATTTCATCCAAAAAAAAAAAAAAAAAGCATCAAAAGCTGCTAGTACATTCATCTGTTATTCTGATACAAATATTTATTAGTATTCATTAGTGCTTTGTGGTCAACCTTGTGTAATTGATTGTCTGTAGATTTAAGACGTGTGTCTTTGTTTTTGCCATGTTTTTATGGTTACTTTTGTACTACAAGAAAAACAAAATGAACTTGACAAATAGTCATGTGAATAGATTTCTTAATAAATACAGATATGTTGTCGCCAGCAGTTGTATGTATGTATTACATATTTCTAAATTAAAACTAGTCTTTTGAAGCCATTACAGTGAAATTTATCCTGTACATTTTCATTTTGTTATAATAAGTTGATTATTTTAATGTGTATAATCTATAAACATTTCTGTCAAAACTGCTGATGGGCTGTAAATGATATTGTTGCATATTTACAGTTCATTATCTTACTTTTGTTTTGAACCAACTAATATTCTACAACAATCTGTCAAAATTTGATAGTTTTTGTATCTAAATTTTACTTTCAGAATGTTTTTAACCTTTGTTTTATATATTTCTTTGCTATGAGATGGCAAAATAAAATTTGAATGTAAGCATTATTATTATTTTTTTTTTTGAATTTTCATTTTAATTTTGACTCATTTGTAAATAAAGAAGATTAATTTATCTTTTATAAGTAAGATAAAGAATTAACTTGATAAGATAGACCAAGAGATTATATAAAAATTTTATACCAGGTGATTCAAAATAGATATTAAAGCAATGATCTTTTTAACCGTAAGTGATCGAAACACACTTTCAATTAGAAAAGTCCATCAAGTGAAAAGTAGCTTTCAGATGCGGCAATTTTTTTACTAGGGACTATGTATCATATGAAAATATGAAATTTAATTTTCATTAATTCAAATTGTCAAAAATTGTAATTGTAAAAAAATTGTCTTATCTGAAAGCTACTTCTAATTTGACAAACTTTTTAAATTAAAAGTATGTTTCAATCACTTGCAGCTTAAAAGATAAATGCTTCAACATCTATTTTGAATCACTTGGTATAATCTCTTTGTCTTTTGCCTTGTCCATTCTCTACTAACACCCTAATGCACAATCAAGTCAAAAAATTAAGCCTACCACTTATCCAATAATAATTTATGTGTTGAAACTTAACTTTTCTTTTCATTCACACTGGTTTCTTTAGCTGTATGGCTGTAAATTTTTTTATTCAAGTTTTAAATCCTATATGAAATTTTTGAACTTTTAAAAGCATATCTTTTGGAGTATGGGAGATTGATATAAAACCCTGTATATAATTTTTTATTGACATACAGTAGAAATAAAAACTGGGTAAAACAAAAGGTGAGGATTTTTATTTAGACATCATTATCTACCTTGTGGGAAGCTTATGAATTTAACAAGTCCCTTGAAATTTTTCATAAGTTATTATCCAACCCTTTGTGAGCTGCAAATGTTTAGTCATCTGAACATTGCCATGCTCAGTATTTGATTTTTATTATATTTGAGATTTCTTTCAGTATCGACAAGATATTCTGAAATATTTTTGGTTAAGTAGACTTAACAACAGGTTTTTTTTTTTTTTTTTTTTTCATTTTAAGATATTGTAAAATAATCCAAGGGTGCTCTTCTGCTCCAATTGCTCCATTGCATAGCACCTGCTTCTATTTCTGCCGAAACATGCATTTTTCTTCATTTTGCTCCGAAACTGACTTTTCAAAAAATACTTTGCTCATTGACAACTGGAAAATTATCCAGTCATCAATGAGCAAAGTACAATTCTCAGCAGTCGGCTAGTGCATTTCACAAAGTGATTCTCCTCCTTTTACCTCTCTTCAAAAGCAACGTCACAGAATTGGTGTGGAGTCCTAATGAGAGAAACAGTGACACAAGTCACAGTTACGAAACAAGCCTTTACTAATGGAATGATCAGCAATCAATCGCAAAATCTCACACTGAAGACTGCCATAGAGTTCTGAAGATTATTCCATGCAAACAGACAATAAAGCTGGAAGTCTTTTATTAATTTGCACATGTTAATAAAGTTTATTCAGGAAAACACAGAGAGGGCCTCAAACATTATCTTGGATACTTCACTTAGCATTGTTTGATCAGGTTAGATTTTGAAGCTGGACCCATCAATACAGTCTGATTCCTGTGAGAAAATTTGAGAGAGAGAAAAATGAGAGACCATTACCTGCATGCAACATTCACCTGATCATAGTCTCTAAGGTCCCACTATGACCAAGTATATAAAGTCACTGAACATGATAGATGGCTGATGTCTAAAGGTTCCAGTTTTGGGGCCTATTGTGCGGTCATCGATCTATCTGGAGTTTTGGGTGTTTTTCCCCATATGTAATGTAAATACGCATTAGAATTCCTTAAAAAGTCCTCGGCCAAAGGCACCCCCTCCTAAGGCAGAGAGCCCTTGAGTAATCTTGAGCAAAGTAATCTTGCCTTAATATACAAACATAGTCTCTAAGCCCTGGTTTGACCATCATTTAAAATTTTTGTTGTTGTTATGGCAAAGTTACACTTGGGATATCTGCCTTGGATGGGAGCTGCCTTGGTTGGAGGACTTTCTAAGGGTTCTAATGCAAATTCTCATTACATGTGGAGAAAACTGCGGATCGACAGCCATGCGATGGGCCCAAACCCAAAACCTCCACACTTCAGCTGTCTACTTTTGTTCAGTGTTTTTTTTTTTTTTTTTTTTTTTTTTTTTTTTTTTAATCAAATCAAGGTCTTATTTGAAAAGCAATCCTGCAAGATTTACACAGTAAATATTATTTGCTCTGAAAAAAAAATATATATATATATGCAAAACAAATACATGGAGGCAAAAGTCACTTACTTGAAAGGATAGTAATAAGTCTTTGCTAATGTTTCCATAACATACTTTAAATTTCATAGGTATGGTTCCTTTACTTTTGTTTTTACCCATTATAATTATCTCTTTTTTCTTTTCTTTTTTTTTCTTTCTTTTTTAAACCTTGGTTGAGAATCAGTTCAACTCCTTTCAAAGTGTGTTTAACATTAGCTTTTTTCTCACTTTAAAATATTTCCTGTCAACAAACCTGTTATTGGGAGAGTGGTTGTGGAACAAACATTTTATTTGGAGTATAGTTATCTTGTTGTTATCTGTCTGTCTTTCTTTTTTTTTCCAAAATAAAAAATTGAGCTTTATTAAGTAAGAATTAATGTAAGAAGAGGAAAACTTACTTCTGTCACTAAGCTAAATTTTTCTGCCTTCAAAACCCAAAAATATGTTTTAGGAAATGTAAAATATTCAACAGAAAAATTAATTATACACTGATCAGTTACAAAAAAGGACTTATTCAATTTTTTCAAGATCCCTTTAACTCTTTCTGGCATAAGGATTTTGGAATAATAGTGAAGTTTCTTTTATCAATTTAATGAAACATTGATAACTTTTCTATAAAGTATCTGCCACATTGGGGATAAATGTGGATGACAATTTTTCCCTCTTTACCATTTTGTGCAAATTTCATTATCTGGTGAACAGACATTGGAAATATCAACTATGATTAAAATTTTTGTCTTGCTTAATATAAATGTTGCAAATGTGTGGCTAGAATATCTTTCCATTGCATGCAAAAGGGTCTCTTGAGAACCACATATATAAAGCTCCATGTTTAGGTAGGACAAAAATATTTAATTATGAAAAGTAAGTCGTTAAACTGTGTTATACTTCTACATACACCGATACTATACGTTGATTGTTAATTGTATTATGCTCTATTAGACACATAGCTATGATTATGGTGCAGCTAAATATCCTTTTGCATTTTGATTTTATATAATTTTTTCTTTCTCTAGATTTCTATCCATGTATTTTTAAAAACATGTTACACATAAAAAAAATTGGGTTTTTTTTTTGTTAAGTTATTGAAAAAAAAAGTTATGTTTTTATCAGGCTCTAACAAGCCTCTCTTTTGTTTTTAGAAGTGTCAAAATACTTGTTTTATTTTTTCTTTTGACTTGAAATTTTAAAATAAGTATTTTGTATATTTCTTGCCACTGATCTTCAGATATGAAATTGAATTAAATATTGTTAGAAGTCCAAAAGCGTATTCTGCGTTTTGTATCAAAATACAAAAAGGGCCATTGTTGCTGGAAACCTGTCGTGCTTATTTTCAGAAAATTTCACGAAAGTTCATTGTCACCTCCATGTTAGTCTTTAAGGATATGAAATATTGTTTATGTCAACTCAAATAAATAAATAATAAATAAATAAAACAAACTGTAAAATGTTAGTTAGTTTATCTATGTCTTGCGTAGTTCCTAGACGGGTGATCCTAGACCTACCAAATTTTGTATGGAAATTCTCCAGGATGGTCCCGACATACCTCAAAGTGATTTTTTTGAAATTCAAATTATTTTAGGAGATATTGATTTAAAAAAACGTGTCGCAAGACTCTAATTTTTGATCTCCACCATTTCGCAATTGTAACCCCGCAGTGGAAAAAGTGATCATTAAGCATATCTAAGTTCCCATATTTGGCAAGTTTATTAAATGATTCAGACTCTTGAAGTAAAAATAAAAGAATAAAGATTTTTTTTTTAAGATTATTTGTAAGGTTATTTTTTAATTAAAATACCGTGTGCATGTGAAATCAGAGCAGGAATGAAATGTTTTATACTCAAAAGAAAAATAGGATTTGGAAATTTTCTGAGACTAAAATGTGTAACTTTTTAATCTGGCAAAAAATAAAATGGTTGATATGCGATTTTGAGAAGATGTGATTCTAGTGCTTGGCGCAATTTATCCTAATTTTATCATCTGCCACTTGGATTATGAATACACCTGAATAAGTTTTTGAAATTTTCATTCAGTGCGAATAAAAATTTTCTTTGAAATTTTCATTCAGTGCATTTGCCTGCTTAGCTTTTCCCCATCTATTTCCAATGTTTTACATTCAGAAAAAGGATGTTAGAAATATCAATTTTAATTTTGTTTAATCACACTCGTGAATAATGACTTTCCAACTTAATGGAATAAGGAAAGAAAATAGGGAAGACCCATGGATTATTTATAATACACTTTTAATATAGGCACATATATATAGCACTTCAGTGTGCATTTAAAATCTGAAAGTGTTTCAGATTTTCTTACTTTTTTTTTTTTTTCCTTTCTGTTTTTTGATAAAGGCCAATATATCCAGAAGTTCTTCAGAATTAATGTAGGATGAAAATAGTTTGTTCGTTTTTGTAGGATTTTAGCATTTAACCTTCTTATTTTGTAACCAGGGGCGGCCCGACACTGTAAGCATCGCATCTGTGCACCGGCTTCGAAGAGGCATCATTTCGAACTCAAAAACTAAGTATAGAGCATAAAAGGGGGCGTCTTTTTTATATTAGCAGGAGGGGACACTTACCATAGGGCCGCTCCTGTTTGTAACCATCTTAATTTTAAATTCCATTAAGAGAGAATCTGAGATAATTCTTTGCCAAGGAAGCCAGTGAGAAACAGGATTCTCTCCGTACAAGATTTATTAAGATGGCGAACCATACTGGTAGCCGGAGGTGGATAGTTTGTAATAAATGAAATGGTATTTAACCTTTCTTGGAGGATAGGAGTTTAAACCATTGTGAGAAAAGTCGATGCTGCTCTACTGATAGTAAAATGAAAACTGGAAGATTTTGCTCACAGGAACCTTTACCCTCTTTTCCTTTTAGGGTTAAACATTTTGGACACCTCCTTAAAGTTAGTGTTGTGCTTATGTAGAACTTTAATCTCCATAATAAAATTTTTTGTTAGATATATTTCAGTTATTCTTGTGTTGGATTTTACCTCTCTTTTTGAATAAAATATTCGTTTATTTAACTATCATTTAGTTTTATTTTTTCAAAATAATATTTTAGGATTTTTTAAAAATAGAAATATCTAACTTGGTGATACAGAATGATTCGTAATTAATATTTATTTTAGTCATATTTTAGAAGTTGGTTTGAATAACCAGAATGCACATTACTAAAGATGCATTTGAAAAAATGTTTTACACGAAACTGCGGAAACTAAAATAATTTTCTGTGTTAAAATATTCATATTAAATCAATATATTGTCTGGACTGCTATATCATTTTCTGGTAACTGTTTTTTAATGTTAAGTGATTTTAGGCACAATTGTCTCTGCACACCTCCCCCTCCCCCCCCAAAAAAAACATTTTTACAATTATTGGGAATACACTAGAGCAACGATTATCCAGATGGCAGTTAACCAGATCGATTAAGGAGCAGTTTTTTTTCCTTCCCGGCTTTCTTCCCACGAAAACTAAATAAATAAATTACTCATTAAATATTTAATACTATAATGCAATATCTATGTGAGCTTTTATGTAAATATTTATGCGGTTTTTATAGAAATTAAAATTTTTAACTTCTAAACATGCCATTTTTAATATGCTAAATAGGCACATCTAGAATTGCTAGTCCTAAGCCTGAAAAAAGTGTGTTACCTAAAAAACTTTGACTTGACTGTTTTATAAATTGTCAAATTATCCAGATTTTTGTTAACCGGATCAGACTCGGTCCTGACCGATCTGGATAATCGGCACTCTACTGTGATTGAAATGTGGTTCAGAAAACAAACAACTTCACACAAATATATTTTAAATTTTATTTTATTCAGAAAGACTAGAGTGTACAACTTTGTGAGAACAAATTAGCAAATATAGTTAGCACTCAACGCTGGATATATAGAGCACTTCTCATTTTACAACTTTCATAAAAATGAAGAGAAAATATGACTTCTAAAACTAGTTCTGCATATCTACAAATCTTGGAAAAACAGAAGAAGGCTTCATAGTCATAATTTGTTATCATACAAGAATTTCAAAAGGTTATTGACATGTCTTCGTTTCTGTTTGGACGTGAATGGTGAACTAACATTTTCTAGGCATATGACATCCTTGTGCATGTAGCTAGTAGAAAAAGCATATTTTATTTTGCAAGCACATTCTAACCCATGTTGTCTAAAAAGTTATTTTTTATTGAACTCACGAATTATGAATTTCAATTAGAATCAATATTTTATAAATGATTTTAAAATAAATTCCTCAAATTACAGTCATTGGTAATTGCTAGTTGAGCAGTTGAAATGCAGCATTTAAGATTATTCAGTTTATATTCTATTGAAATGTCCTGCTTTTATTCTAAAAATCATTACAAAGAGAACAACTTTTTAAAAAACATTAATTTGGGTGATGCATTTTACAATGTGTAAATTTAGTGATGATGCATAAAAAAAAATGCCAGTTGTTGCACTTGAGCACTGAAATCAGAATTTTTCATATTGTAGATGTTATTTGCATGTAAAGTGGGAAAAACTATGCTAAGACAAGGGAAAAAAAAACCTTTTTGTTTGTTTGTTCAGTGCTTCTTGGAAATTATACTTTGTATAAAAAAAAAAACTTAAGTTTAGCAAAATAAACATAATATGTGCTGTAATTTTAAAAAACATTTTTACAGCTTTTTTTTTATTTATATAAATAGCATAATAAGGTACATTTATAATAAGCTCTATTTTTTAAAATACATATTTACCAATTAAGAGTTCAAACCACTCTGAAATTAAGCTCTTTGCAAGTCCTTATAGGTAAATGTGTAATATGTCATTGCATAAAATAATGCTTTTATGAGCTGAATGTTTATGAATGAGTAAGCATCATAATTTCATGCACATAAGTCTTATATATTGTCTTAGTATAGGTATGAAATTGTGGAATCTAGCTTTGAATGAAATCATGTATACTACAATTAAAACTGTTGAAATGATGTAGTTCTTCAATAACATAATTCACACTTACTATTATTAAATTTTTAAGTTTTGTACATTGAAAATATTATTTATTCAAACATTTTTAGTAAAATAGTTATCTCACACATATTTTTGTATGACATGTACATAATTAGAGTAGCAGAATAATGAATTTTAAATTTCAGAATTTAATGTGTCTTTATTCAAATTGTAGCTGATGAGCGATTTGTTTCTTTTCTTCACCATTACTGCAGAGTTTGTATGCCACATTTACATATATCAACATTATCTGAGCTTTAATTTTATGTTCTGGAATTTGGTGGTTTAATGATGCACATAAAAATGATTGAAGGAATTATTCAGTGTGTATTTGTATATTATGAAATGATAATACTGGCATTAAAATTTTGACACTTTTTAATGTATGTTGTAAAGAAACTCTAAATTTTTTCTGAAATGACTCTCATGATTTCTGAAAAGTTGAAGCAATCGCTTATGTGTATGCTAAATATGCTTTAAAATCTCTGTGTAGTAGCTTATCTGCATGAAATTAGTGAGTAAATAATTCAAAAGTCATCCAAAAAAGTTCATAGTTAGAAATGACAATATTTGGCTTTAGTTATTTAAAATGATCTTATTCTTTGGCTTGCTTAGTAGCTCTAATTTTTAAAATACACAATTTCCTATTCTATTTAATTAAATGAATTTTATTCAGAAACCAAAGAATTATTATCTCTAAAAGTACATCTCAGGAAACCGGATAATCAGAAGCAATAACCACCGAATAAATGAAACTGTATTTATAGTTATATCGCTACATATTTTCTCTCTAAGCAGCAAATAGTACTGAGCCATGTTATATAATGCTACAATGCATTGTATCTAAATTACAATATAAAATAGCAACATTCAATTAGGAATAAGTTAAGTAGCTATGAACAAATAATACTGATTTAAATAGTACACATTTTCTTCAGAATAACAACAAACTTACTAAATTGATTGCAAATCATTGTTACTTTATAATAAAATCACATAATTTCTGATATGTTCATGTTGATTTCATTAACAATATTGAGTCTATTATTATGTTTTGAATTTTGATAATCAGGGGAAATATACTGTTTTTATTTATTTATTTTCTTTTTTCCCAGCATTGAATTTTCATCAACATGTCTCAATATGCAGAAGTATTTTTTTAGGTTATAATTTCTCTATCCTATTTATTTATTGGCATGTAAGAGATATTTTCACATTAATTGTGAGAAAACATTCAACCAGTCTTAATATTTATCCATACTTGCCTTACTTCTTAAGGCTACATTCTGCACTGCAAAAAGTACTGATGTTTTAATATTAATCACATAATTTCTGATATGTGTTTCAGAAATTATGTCAGTTCGATTCTCATAAATACAGCATGTAACATGCATTTATGAGAATCTGAACATAAAATCTTGGTATATAATCAAATTTCCCATGAAATTAAATGGTAATTAAAAAAAAATGATGTATTATTTTCAGTGACAAAAAGTTATTTGATTTCTGTCAACTTTTTCTGACATGGTTTTATAATTTAGGTTTAAAATAATGGCTGCCTTTTTAAAAATTATTGTTCAGCAGCACCAGATATACAGTGACAAAAGTATGTTTATATATTAAGGCACTGATTAATAAATTTCTGTACATAACACTTTCTTTTTGAATATTGATATTGCTGTTTACAGCTCCAAGTACAAATACATACCATAGGATTTTTATAGTAAAATTATGCCCACCTTTTGATTGAACATACCTGTTCATATTTGTTCAAAACATTTTTTTAGCTTAACCCTCCTAAATTCTTGAGGTCATAATTTCTTACTCAATGGATATAAATTAGTAGCATGGAAAGATCCTCTCCCTCCCTTAAAATTTTAACTTACTCTTCATAAACACTTATTTCTAGGAATAGATACACAATACAGTACTTATAACTATGGGCATTGTAGTTAATTGTGAAAAAATCTGTGAAGAGACACTGGAGGGTTAAATACGATGCCTGGAGCTAACATAGAAAACAAATTTTTGATAGAAAATTCATTCCTAACACCTTTTGAACTAATGAACAAAACAGAAGTTTTCATAACATTTGTTTTGGTTGTTTTTTAAATTATTCAAAATAGTTCAAAGTACTATTTTATGAGTATGACTGATCAAATAAGTTAAGTACTGGATTATTATTCCGAGCCATTTGTAAGTGTCCCAAATGAGAAAAATTCAGTTTTCACTTAGCTTGTTGAAGAAACTATGCATTCAATAAAACAAGTTGTTTTGTAAAGTCATACATACACAACAACTATGGTACAAAACTGACTCTTTGTATTTTCTGTTAGGCACTCAATCATCTGATATACAGCTGTATGACTATTTTCAATCCTAGCTTGGCTTGAATTAAATTAATCAACACTTATTGCATTTTCCAAGAGTCAGAATATCAAAATTCTGTATTTTAAAAATCCCATGAAATTATGCTTCTAAAAAAACATCAAAAGTAAAAACCCCGCAAAACAACATATGCATGCGCAAGATATTCATAAATGGGGTTAAAGACCAACAAAAGAGCACCGTTACAACAAAAGGCAATCGACAAATCTCAGTTATTATTATTTTTAAATATCTCCTGTACTATAGAAGAAAATAACATTCGTTGACTAATACTTCTTGGGGGTTTCCAGTCTTGTAGCAGGTGGCAATGTCACTGGCATACTGTCTGTTTTGTTTGCATGTACTACTCAAACTTATCTTTAAAAGCTTAAAGGATGAGTTTTGCTCTGCCTCCAACATATTAAAAAATTGATTATAAATTGGTATTAAATGACTGCTTGATTTGTAAATGAGAAAATAAACCCTTAGAAACGTAAAATTCAGAGTAACTATTTCAGTACAAGCATCCTTGTGCTTTTCATTTATATGTTTATTGTTTTCATTTATTGTTGACGAAGTAGCTAACGATATTTTAATCATTGAGTCACAGAAACAATATTTTAAAGAACTATTAGTAATATATGTTTTGAAATGAGTCTTTCTCTAGATAGGAATAATTTTTCCTATTTTTAAAAGTGAAGTTTGCTCTTAAAAAAAAAAAAAAAAAAAAAAAAAAAAACAGGTTTGATTTTGTATTTAATCATATGAATAATTTTTAGTCATTTTAGTTTTATCCTATTTCACATAATTAATGGACAGAATTTCGTTTTGTGTTACTTGAATGTCTAAAAATTTGTGAACTTAAACAATACTCAAATAAGGATTCTCCTATCATTTTTTTTATTTTTGTGAGCGTATGTGTCCATTTCTTTACTCAAAATTTTATAGACATACATAAGTCATAATACATTATATATTTTATTAGTGTCTTAAATTTTAATTTTAAAAAAAAACTTATTTTCTTGCGTGTCCAAACTTTTGTTGATGCAAAAAAATACATCTTGTAAGCAAAGTGCCATTTAAATATTTTTCATACTGCGAGTTATTTTTGGTATTTATTTCTCATAAACAATTGTTTTTGACTTATTTTTTGAAACCACAGGAAACTGCTAACTCCCAAGAAGATCGAATTTTATCACTATAGGTATTAGTAAAACTATTCAACTAGCGCTATGACAGCAGAGTAACAGTGAAAATAAGTAGCTTTAAAATTCTACCTGTCAAAGGAGAAAACAACAGTAACAGTTGCCCTTTCTTTTTGGCCTATCAATCTATATATCTTACGATGAGGGCTGATTCTGTATATATATATATATATATATGTATGTATGTATATATTTATGTACTATATTTCATTTCAAACAAAACAGTATTTGGGCCTAGGCACTAAACAGAGGCAGAAAAACTGCACGAAATGTGAAGTTGTCTATTGAAAGAAAGTGTTAATGATATGCAACACCATGATTCTTGATCTCAGAGTCCATAAATATCTCTAGAAACTTAATTGTAAGGTGAAGTAAACATAAAATAATTTTGACAATTTCCTGCTCTTTCAAAAATGGACAAACTGTCAATCGTATTTAAAACTTTTTTTATTTTATTTTAACTGTTAGAATTGTAATATTTTGACTTATCGAAATTTCATCAGATTTTTTTATTCAAAATTTATATTAAATTTAAAGTTTCAAATTAAATATAGGTAACAAAAGATTATAATTTTTGTTTAATAGAGAAGTTATACGTGCAAGGAAATACCTATATACTTTGCTGATATGTACAGTGAACAGTTTAGCCATAAACAATAGGTTGATACATTTTTGGCATTCACTTTTCAATGCGTAAAGCACATTTCACGACGGACATTAAAAATATTTAATGAAAAATTATCCAAACACAATATTTTTAAAATCACTTATGTGCTACGTAAGATCTTTTTAGAAGCGAGTCTATACCTTAAAGAGTACTGAAGAGTTGCATTAAAAATTTCGGTAAATTAAAAATTACGGTATTTTATCAAATTTTTGTGCCGTGCAATTATTAAAAAGTAAATGTAGGATAAAATATAGTTATTATTTAAACAAAGAATTTTTATTATTCATGTTGAAAAATTATTATCGAAGGTGTCAAATAATAGAAACGTTTAGTGAAGAAAGTTCCTCAAAAGTTGGTTCTTATCTTGTTCAGCTTCCTATTTTTGGGCGAAAACCAACTTAATTTGAAGAATAAATTTTCACAAAAATTGGAGTTTATCGAAAATTACAGATGACAGAATACTAAAAACGTATTAAAATGACTTCCCTTCCCCCTGCATCTGTTCTTGGGATATCTTTATCAAATCGACTGTTCTCTTTGTCAGTAATTAAGTTACGAAGATGCAAAATATACGTATCAATTTAGTTACTACAAAAAAAAAAAAAAAAAGAAACATACGATGTTTAGAGCATAGAATTATGTTTCTTTTTGAGTAAATTTGTTATTCAGAAAAAAAAACATTATTAGAACTTTGGAAATCAATCACGTCGGAGAAAATTAAAGGAACTTTCAGTTTTTGAACATGGAGAAGTGATGTCGTCAAGACTGATGTGTATTTCATTCTGTGTGATTATATCGATCGACGCGATAAATCAGCAGAACGGAATCTTAATAGTGTGATATCGGGATAATTGAAAAATATCAGTACTTTATTATAAAGTCTCCTTTTCTTTCTGAATTGCGGAGGAGGAGGGAAGCATTGTTATGGACTGTGAGATTAATTAAATCTTCAGCATGTATTTATATATTCATAAATTATCTATGTATAATTCTATCAAGTGAAGTTAAGTACTCAATGATGGTTTTAGCATCAGTCCATGGGAAGTGCTTGGTGTTTTTCCTTTTTCATTATGTTGCTAGGACTGGTTTTCCACACGCTTTGGAAATCTTTCTCGCTTTGTATAAAACTGTACACCGAGCCTTAATCTTACGCAGTAGATTTCAAACGCGCTGGTTCTCCCATGCAACCGATTCTGTCCAAGACAGATGCACTCACTTTTGATTACGCTAAACACAAATAGAGCATAACTTGGCAGAGAATAAAGTGTGGATATTATTAAAAAGCTGTACAAAAAATACATATATTTACAATGTATGTACAGTACCATTAGAATCTCGAGAAAACTATGAAAACAGGTGCTTTTTTCCCCCCGAATGTCAGTAAACGTTTATTCAATGCATTTTTGTTATGTATATAAGAAAATATTTAATTTTATCTCAATATTTGAGAGTGTAATATATATTGTCCTTCCTCCCCCCCCTCCCTCCCTTTGTTTAAGATTACAGTTTTGTAACGATACACGGGCCGAGTTTATACTGCGAAGCCCACTAAACCCACCGTCTTTAAATCGCACGTTTGATTGACTCTATCTTTTTCACATTGTTATTTCTAGACTGCATCAGAGGTTAACCCCAGAGCCATTGCTAAGGCGTTTTTTTAGGGGAGGGGGGAGATGTCAAATATCGATTTTAACCAACTTATTTATTTTTTTATCATCTATATTATCCAACTTTTTGCTTTTGCCAACTGTATTTGCGTAATTTGTCAAGTGAAAAAGTAAAGAAAGTAAGTGAAAAGTCAAGAAAGTAAATTATAGTTTTCGTTTAAATTTTTTTTACCAAGTTTGCCAAGTATAATAGAATTTTGCGAGTGTTAGGAGGAGAGAGAGCCCTCCCCCCTCCCTTTAGCAAGAGTCCTGATTAACCCAATCAATAAGGCTTGACGCAAACATTTCTTCGTGAGCGAAAAACTTTCACAACACTGGTATGACACTGCCCTCTCCGAACCCGAACAAGAGAATTGTTTGACAAAGAACCGAAAATTAAAGAAATAGTTATATCTTACTTTTAATTAAGAGCGGGTGGGGGAGAACGGGAAGTGTTGTTATTTAAGCAAAACTGGGATGAATGCTGTTCTCGGAACTGCTATGATGTTAATATCCCCCACCCCCACCCCCACCCGACTTAGCTCTCCAGAGTGTTTATTATACACTAATTAAGTTTAGTAGTTTGTAATCTGATTTGTGAAAAAGCGAGAAAGCTCCTTTATAATTATTATTATAATTTAGGGGATTTTTATCAGAAGTAATTTACGATTCTTTTAGAATTTAGTAAAGAAAATTATGCATACAGATAATTTAGAAATGTTCAGTTTCTTGCAAACTCCATCCCCTCGCGTACAATGTTTTTCAATATTTGTTTCTTATAATACTATTTAAATCCCATATCTCTTAAGTATGAAAAAAAAAAATAATAACTTTGTTTCTAAAATATGCATTATTATTTACACATGAAGATCATTTAGTTTGTTTTCTCCTCCCAAAATCATACCTAGTCTAAATTTGATGTTTTAAAATGTATATAGATTGAAAATATTTTTTCAAAGATTAAACATTTCAAAGGTAACATGGTATGAAGAATAGTCTGCATAAAAGCAAAAAGATAGCTCACGCGCACATACACACGCACATAAAACATTAATGTGTGCACACAGTCATCCCTTCGTATATCTTGGTAAATTACTCTTGAAAATTTGACCTCTGCAGCATTCTGAGTTTTTTTAAATTGTTCAAATGGCGATCCTCTTTACGAATAGCGTTCTAATTTCTGCTATCTATGCATATACTTGGTAAATCATCAGTAAAACTGACTGAGTAACAAACATATTCACTGTGCAGGAGACCCCAGTTTAAAACATGAATACAGATACATTAATAAGGAAATAAATCCTTTTAGACCCTGTATCCATAACTGAGGACACAAAAATTACGTATGTGTCGTTCAAGATGGATGCCCTAATTTAGTACATAAAGAAAAACCAATTTAATTCAAAATTTAATAATCAGGATTTTTATTTTTTTTATTACAAATTTACTGTCAAATGAAAAATTATTTAATATCGTCTGAAAACGTTAAGTGAGTTTTATGTCTAATAATACACTGATGTATAATTTATCCTGAGACATAATTTTGCTTATCATAAAAAGTAAAGTTACTTATCTACTTATTCAAATGTTTCTCGATCTCCCTAAAAGAAAAATTCTAAACTGTGTATTTATTTAAACTAAAGAATGATCTTGACTATTGTGTTTTTATATTATACATCAGTAGCATGATGAGATCTCATGTTCACCAAACTATGTCTTTTCAAAATTTATGATGCTAGAGAGCCTCCAGTAAAAGTTTCGGTTTTCTAATTAGCATCTTTTTTTTTCTTTCTTTCTTTTTTTTTTTTGTAGTGAAATTGATGATTTTTATTGCCTTCCACTATAACCTATCACTTTATTTTTGGCTTGTTTGCTTACTAGCTATGCCAAATTTAAACGCTTCCACACATTTATTTTCCGTAAACATAATTTTTCCCCTCTGCTACAAACTATTAGGCATTTTTCCTTAGTTAGAATTTGAATACTATTAGCATTTCAAAAAAAAAAAAAAAAAAAAAAAAAAATGAGGACATTTTTAGGTCTTATTAAGTCTTACGATTCTCAACGGGCTTCCGCTAGGTGAGCAGAAAGTGTTTTAAGTTACTATTCATCAGCTTTACTTGGTAAATCTATATATATATTTGGGTCTTGGTTTGGATTTTAAGGTGACTTTCAAAACGATGCAATACATTTAACTTTATACGCTTAACAGTTATACGTGGCCTTCAAGACTTCGCCACTGATGAAGATGATCACTTAGGATATTTTGCTGAAAGCATCTTGCCAAAAGGTAAAAGGAAAGTGACAGCAAGAGAGGATTGTTTTGTTCAAAATTATTGCAGAACTCGGCACTGAGTAAAGGAATATTTTTCATTTGTCTTTTCTTTCTCTTTTTGAAGGTGTAATACAAAGGGCTGGCTGTGTGTACTGATGTATAGACAGATGATTTTTAAAGCTTGAATCACTTTCATGTATACCTTATAGAAAAATAATAAAATTTGACAGCCTCGAAACCATATTAAATCTGATGTGCACGACAGTCGATTTGCCCGATAAAGGCCGGCCCTAAATTTCCTCACTTTCCAGAAACATATTTTACAAGGATCTAGTGTTAATACAAAAATTTGTTTAGGGAACAATCTCGTATTACATCCGATAATTTTCGTTTATAATTCAGATCTACTTCGAAAAGACATTGAATATTTATTCTAGTCACCTAAGCGCTTCATGTACTTCATTTTCACTTCGATCAAATCTTGAGCAGAATGAATAAATTTGATTTTATGTCAGAACCACCAATTCTCAGAACTTGGCAAAAAAAAAAAAAAAAAAAAAAACTGCAGGAGGATAAAATCAAATATTTTACGTGCGTCAAAAAAGAAAAATAACAATCTTGTTTTGTAACCATATCTCGTAAGTTCTCAATGCCAGTCTGTAAATTGGCAGTCCTCGATTCATATCACAATAAGTACATTTTTTTAAGAACTCGCCTTTTTTTTTTTTTTTTTTTTTTTTTTTTTTTGTTCTGGATCAGAAAAACTAAAAGTTCTGTTATTTTCTCCGACTTAGGTAAAGCTTTCACCAGTCAGTCGTACTGGTGACCACTCACTTTGCACTTGAGGCAATATTTTCCCCTTCGGGATTTCTTTTTTCTCGCATTTAGGAAGCATGTCAGGTATTTTGTTCTTCTTGCTTGCCATCAAAATATACTTGCGGGCAGTTAAATCTTAACTCCAAACAAAGAAAGAAAAATTAAAATCGCATTGCGCCAAAATTGTTCTAGGGCGCCGATATAAAATTTTAGGCCTTCAAACTGGCGACGTGGGATCAGATCAGGCCGGCCTTACGATAATCGAAAGGAAACAAGGAGGGAAATACTCATTTGCACGAATCAGTTCCTTTTTTTTTTATATTTTTGAGCTCACATGAGATTGCATTTGCCCTTGAGCTTCTCCTTGCGCAGCTGCGATCTCTTCTTGCTTGCACTGTCCGTGCTGAGGCTGACGTTCCGCCTTTTTTCCAAGTTCAGCAGCTCCTGGAACATTTCTTTGACGTTTTCGTTTGTTTTGGCCGATGTCTCCATGAAGCCGCAGCCCCATTTCTTTGCCCGCTCCTGGCCCAGGGCAGCAGTGACTTGCCGGTCACTCTCCGGTTCGTCGCACTTGTTGCCCACGAGCATGAGGGGAGCTGCCTCCAGATCGCCCCCTTTCACCTCCTTGATGACGTCGAAAATGGGTGCCAGTTCTTCGAGTGACTGCGCTGACGTCACCGAGTACACTAGGATGAAGGCGTGGCCCTTGCTGATGTTGAGCCTCTGCATGGCTGGAAACTGATGACTACCGGTCGTGTCCGTTATCTGCAACGTGCAGATGTTCTTGTTGCAGCTGATCACCTGTGATCCAAAGAGAGAGAGATATAAAATTAGTAGATATGTCATGAATAATGCCTTCGCTGTACCAGTAAAACATCACAAAAAACAGTCACCCTAGTTTCTACTATAGGCTACATAGAGCGTTCCAAAAGTACAGCAATTGACTATTGAGTTGCAGATCAATGGGTTTAGGTGAAGGGAACTCAGTTTTACAAAGATTCCAAAATCATTATTCTCTGAGAATGTAAAGATGGCTGCATCCGTAAACTTCCTATTAGTAGTACTTGTATCCTGATCATGGGCTCCCATAGGAATTTTTCTACAGGGGGGGGCAAATTTCAAATTTTTAACAAATTTAGTTCTGGTTTTGCCATTTGTTTAGATCATGAGACATTAACCTAAAACTCTAGGGGGGGGGGAGTGCCCTACCTTACCCACCCCCCTTAGGGGCGCCCATGATCCTGACGCGCAGCGGAGTAAACTATTGAGGGTGAAAAAAAGGCCTCCCAAATGGACGTCATCGATACGAGACTACTTCAGTCACGTGTCGGGGAGAAACGAGCCAATCAGATTGAAGGGAGAAAGCCAACATAAGATACTTCTGCGATTTATCGGTTAAATCAAAGTGAGGGTCAGGTGTTCGCTGACTCTCACTCTGATATAGTCCATTGACTCAGGAAGCTCGTGACAACTTTTCTCTTTCCTAGGCTACTATGCAGATAGATTTAGTAGCTACTAAACCTATTGTTCAGTTACTAACTTAGTAAGTGGGCGGAGATACTAAATGTTCGTAAATCGGGATTCAGATACATTTAGTACTAAATCACGTGACCAACACCAAGGGAAGTCAGGGAAAATGTAGGGATAAGTTTACAGGGAAGCTAGTAGACCAATCAGAGCGCTTGTTCCAGGCGTGCGTTTATTTAGTCGGTGATTTAGCAGCTTGTTTGGTCACGTGATTTTAGCAGCTTGTTTTGGTCACGTGTTTAGTATCTCCGCCTCCAAATTCTATCTGAATCCACTTTACTAAATTTAGTAACTAAACAATAGGGTTAGTAGCTACTAAATCTATCTGAATAAGGGCCCTAGTCTCAAGTTTTCAGGTGGTTAAAGCTGTTAATAGCAAAGAAGAGGTGGAGGGTGGCCTCCCCCCCCGTCCAAACTGGCTTCAATGCTCTTAGCTGCAATGTTATGCGCGTCTTGGAGCAACAGTGCCTCAGTCACCTACAGTCCTGACTTGGCTCAGACAGACTTCTTTTTACTTCCAAAAGTTAAGAAAGCCCCGTACAGAAGTCCGTTTTGGAATCATTGAAAATATCCCAACTACCATGACAAAGGATCTTAACATGGTCTCTTATAAAGCCATCCAGAATGCATACCGAGAATGGAGATGTCATAGGCAAAAGTGTGGGGATGTCCAAGAGCCCAAGGGGCGTAAATTAGAGAATTTTAATTTTAATTGTTCGCATCAATATCTTGATTTTTTTATTACCATTTAATTGTATTACTTTTGGAATGCACCATCTGTATTTAAAGAGAAAAAAAAAAACAATTTCATCGAAATCGATACATATTTACATGAGTACAGACGGACGGATAGACGGAAACCGAAATCATAAACACTTTTCAACTTTGTTGGAAAGTATTAAAAAAGGATGGTCAAGGAAATACTTTGTGTTGTTTCTTTATTTAAATTGCTTAATGCAGGAATATTTGACTCTTGTAATAATTTTTATGGTACGCCTAATTCAAAATGTTCGCAATCACTGCACATAGAAATACATCATGTCCTTTTTTTTTTCTCCAAAAAAGTGCATCCGTCCACCGAGAAGGCAGCTGTAATATTGTGAGCCAAAAGAGAAGAAAAACCAGGCAAAATCTTGATTGACCTTCACCTGTGAATTTCTTTAGCGAAGACTGTAATTGGAGATTCAAAATTTACAAAATGAGAGATTTTCTATGGTAAAACCAGTTACGTTTTTCCCCCCGTATTCGTCCGTAACCACTAGAGGTACGGAATTTTCGCAGAAAAAAAATTAAATTTTGAAATTTCGCTTAAAATTCGCATAAATCACTTATAAAAAAATTTCATACACTTAAAATGTATATTCAATGTTAATTAAAAGCCAAATTGTAATAATTGACTCTTTTAAAGGCGTTCATCTGTCCGTAGCGACGACATTGTAATTACTATTGCTCTGCGTCTACGCTAACAGTTGAACTCCAAACGCTCTGTAAAGCTGCTTCAGCAAAGGTTGAAAAAGAGCATTTATTAGCTCACAATGTGCCCTTAACATTGGGATCTTTATTCCTATTTATTAAATGTAGGAACATTAGGCAAATGAAAGTGAGTGTACTCATCAATGAGCTTATTTTGAGGAAATCCTCTGAATAAAGGAATTTTTGAAAAGCTTTCAAGCAATATAATTATACTTTTAACCACAGATGGGCAAAACAACTGATCAATTTGAAAATGAGCTTTAGTTGTTTTATTAATCTCGTGTACAAAGAAAGTTTATTGAACCTTTTTTTTCTGGTGCGGTTTTTAGCATTTGTTCTAGAATTGCTTTCAAGCCTTCTAATTTGTTCCACAAATGATGAGCAAATGGGTGACTTGAATCCTCTAATTCGTTAATTAATTTCAATGAATTCGGACACAGTTCAGATGAAGCTTATTTGAATCTTATGTTTACGTTTAAAAGATTCACTAACATAATTTTCTTTCTTTCTTAAATAAATAAAGTTCTAAAAAATGGCTATATTTTGCACTTATTCACAAATGTAAGAAATTTTCACATAAATTCACATCTATTCACAAATTGCTTATATTTCGCATTTATAAGAAAATTTCTCATAAATTCGCATCTATTTCGTAAAATGAAAATTCCGTACTTCTAGTAACCATTTATCAAACCTTGTCGTTTCTGGAGCTCCGATGGATAGATCGGGGCCATCGCTAAGCAACGGGCCTGCTTATGAGTTGCCATCCCTAAAAATGAGTTTAACATTGAGGCCTGTTTTCCCCAGTCACAGTATTCTATTTTATTATTCTAAGTATTATAAATGTTATATTATTTTAAAACAATTTTTTTATACTTTTGTCATACTAAAGAACTTTAGATAATCGTTTTGTTAATCTTGCGCCATTTTCTTTCATGAAAATTTATCCTAAAATTCGAACATTTTGCTCTGAATGTAAAGGTAAGTGAACGCTTATAATGTATTTAGAAATTCTAAATATATGTATGTAAATCATGTTTGGTGAATAATTACTCATGTGTTATTTATAAATAAATTATTTTAATCAGAAATCGTATTACTTGAGTAGTTTTTATTCTTGTAAATAAGCATGACGTTGTGATACCATTTAGACAATTTAATTTTGCCAGTTGAAAATGTTATTTATCAGTTATATATACCTTGATTATGTGATTAAGACTTACATCTGGTACAGTGCAGAAATACAGTAAATTATAAATTATTGATTTTTGCCCGTTTATACAGAAACTTCAAATGTAGTTAATATTTTGTACAAGCGTTCATTATGCTTGCTCAATTCCTAAGTTCGATTGAGAAAGCGACAAAAGAAAAATATATACTACATGAAATGTCTTTATTAAAGAATAATTAATTCCGGGATCGCGCTATAGAGCGTATTTTATCAATTTTCTCCAATATACAGGATATCCCGAAAACACTGAAATGCGCTTTAATACATCATTTGTTATAGATTAATCTTGAATTGTTTGAAATAACGTAGGAAATACGACTACGTTCATGAAATATTCATTATAAAAATGTCTTTCTCATTTGTGTATTTAGTTATTTTAAAGTATATTAAATATCCACTTGTGAAACTAAAATAAGCAATCGTGAATCATGAGAGTAAGCGCTACTTTGTTTTTCCTTCAAATTATATGCATCTATTTTCTTTATGTAAATATGTATCATAGCAAACAAATTAATCATGAGTTCGTACTTGAATTAGTAAGACAATTACTACTTAAAACTACATTAAATAACGTTTGAAAGCACTGGGAAGCTTAAGAAATGCCTGATGTATACGTGAAGACTCGAGCATCCGTAGGCCTCTTTGGATGGCTCATCAAAATACACGCGCAGGCCCGTGACTAATTGCGAAGGCCCCGGATAGATGGACTGGACTGGACAGACTGGCTCGCACAACATTAAAATTGTTCGTATTTTGCTATGTTCGTAAAGTTTTCTAGTTAGCATTTTGGGTTCGTTCAGACTGCCACTTCTGGGTAAATCCCGAATAAAACATGAGCTACTCGGGGAGATTGACATCGTGGACCGTTTAGGTAGTTAATAAGAAAAAATCATGGCGGGCCACAATAAATTTTTCTAAAATTTTAAAAACAATATACAAGTATTAAAATTTAAATATGTTAATGAGATGAAGGAAATTGCGATTTCATTTTTAAAAGTTCCTTATATTGAGGTTCGAAGTGAGATGTACTGATTCTAAGGAGCGAGGCTAAATCCTTATCTGCCAGTCTACTTCTGGAAGAATTCTTTCTAAGGTTAGTTGAAAACACTTATTCACATATATAAGATGAAGCAAGCATAGCACTGATTTTATGGGCGGGAAACTTACTTTCGATAATGATTTGTAAAACTAGCTTTGGCATATTTAGAAACAACTGATTGAGATGACTGTTAGATTGCAACTCAATTAATTCAAGCTGCAAATCTGACTTCACTGCTTCAGAATTTATGTTGAAAGGCATGGTAAAAATATCCAATTCTGTTTGACTGGCACTGAAAACTTGAAATCTGCGTTCGAACTCAAAATGCAGTTTTTTCAAGCCATCTTCATAATTCATAATATGGATATATAATATATAAATATATATTTTCTTTTAACTTCCGTCGGACCGGCAAATTAAGATTCTATCCGCGGGCCGGATAGAACCTTCTGGCGGGCCGTAGTTTGTCCATCCCTGGTCTAGGTCACGCGATCTATCTCCCCAACTTCCCAGGGAAAATCATTGGGGAGTTGGGAAAAACTGGAGCTGCTCAGCTTGGCAGCGTGAACGTTTTGTTTATCTCCTCGAGTAGCTCAAAATTGGACATCGTGAACTGCTTGGGTTTTTCCCGAGTATCTCGAATTACTCAAAAGTGGCAGTCTGAACGCGCCCTTTATTGTGAAGATCTGGCTTTTTTGACATAATCGTCTGCGACAGCTCTGGCTGCATTCGTAAACGACAAACTCGTTGCACGAGTTTTCGTAAGAAAATTGGAATGCGTGTGTTTAGTCTTGCCTTTACGAACAACTTCAGTTTATTGAGTTTCGTCGCCTAGGAGACGTGTTTGTTTACAATTCGCGAATACGTTAATTCTGCTGAGGACAGTTTTTAAGCACATACTCAATATAAAATCAACAGGATTTTTAAAAGAAAGAGTGGCCATAATTGAAGTGCACAGATCAAAATTTAGAAATTTCAACTTAAACTTCATTCTTTCTAAAGTATTTAGCAAGAGAACTTCAAATTTCGCAAATAACGGTTTAAATCAACTTCAATCTCGACACTAAAACATGCATTTTTGAATTGACTAAAATAAAAAATACAAGAAAATGATTACCTTTGAAAAAGTATGTACCTTCGTAGCGGTTTCTAACGTATGCCTCAATTTCCTCCTCGAAAAACTAATATTTGCAGCTTCAGCAAACGTAAAATACTTTTCATAACATTACTATTCCATAACAACGGACGCCATTTCTAAACAAAAACAACGTGCAGAAAGTAAAAACTCACACGAACCAACCTAATTCGTTCTCAGTTTACTTCGTTTGAAACTAATTGCACTCAGTTTTGTATACGAACGCTCTAGTTTTTAAACTGAAAGCACTCAGTTTCCTTTACGAACACATTAGATAGAAACTCGTTGCACGAGTGCAACTCGTTTGGCGTTTACGAATGCGGCCTGTGTTTTGATAGGAATGCAGAGTAAAATTTTATTTCAGAAACGGCTCCCAAAATCAATTGATGGCTCGAATTCTCTCTCGAAGGTTACGTAAATGCACCCCATGTCCGTATATTCGAATCCATGAATTGTAAAGTGGTGTAAAAGTCGAAGTTATTGCACTTAATAAAAGTAAAATATTTTTAGTATTTTGAATTTGAATGAAATAAAAAGTTTTGCTGAAAACAAAAGAAAAACAAAATTCTTGAAGCTCCCCATTCTAGGACTGTTCGAACGCTACTAAATATCAAGAAAACAGTCTGATCTTGGAAAAAAAATCCACCTATTATAGGATGTATTTCTATTGCATCAGAATAGAGAATGTCTTCTGGCACTGTAAGTAAAATCATTCGCATTTTTATAGAAATTAAGGGGGCAAAAAATTCAACCAAAAGTTTGTTTTCCTAAAGCGTATCAGGGTGTCCACTGGCGATTAAAAGGCAACTATTTGCTACCATAATCACAAATAAGCAACTATGGTGACTACTTTCATGTGAAATCAGCTAAAAAGCAACTATTTTGAGTGAAATAGCGACTATTTTTCTGAGTGTCAATGATTTTTTTTCTTCTAAGAACATTTTATTTCTTGGCAAAGTTTGTGTACACTTGCCACTCCCTACTCCCCAACTGATGTCATTAACCCATTTGTGCCTGGATATTTTTGCGACTTTCCTCGATTTTTACTGATAACAGAAATAATAGTTAAATTTCTGATGTCAACTTCTTGAACAAGGGATGATTTCTTTTAAAATCATTATGCATAAAAATCGAAATATCAACATCCTACTTGGTCATGTTAAAATATTTTGTAGAGTCGAGGCTCAATACTCATGAATAAAGGCTAGAAAAAATAAATAACGTTTTCGACTAACAGCGAAAATGCCGTCCCAAAAAAGGGACGCTAGGCATAAATGGGTTAAGTTTAGCATTGTGGTGATGAAGATATTGAAGAATATTTGGCAAGAACGAATAAGCTGATTTCATACTGGCCGCACCAAGTTGTAGTAGCTCACCGCAGTTAAACATTGTCCTTTCATAAAATCAAAATTCTCAAAACATAATGCAGCTATCTTTCTGAATGACACTATGGCACAATATTCATATCAATGCTTATTAGAGTAATGTATGTTTCATAAAAATTCATACACCTGCTTGCTTGTAAACTGATTCATTTTTTTCCCGCTAAATTCAGGGCTGCAGCAAAAGCTTTTGGTGGCTGGCGTCAGGGGCGTAGCCCCCATTATTCGGGGGGGGGGGATATCGGGATATATCCCCCACGAAATGTTTGGATTAGTGATGAAATTCCGTCTATTTATACACATACATGTTCATATACCCCCCCCCTCCGAAAAAATTTTCCAGGCGCATATCCCCCCCCCCCCCGAAAAATTTTCCTGGCTACGCGCCTGGCTGGTGTAGTCCTTCAGTTTGCAACTCCATTCTTTCTGGTTTTTGGCATTCTGCCCCGTCCCTTCCAATCTCTGTCCATCAGTTACCGTATTCTTTCCAAGTTTCGGCATTCTGCTGCACCCCTAACTTTGTTTTACTTCACGGAGCTAATCGGCAAGTTCCCGCCCGTAAGAAAAAAAAATGTAAGCATGATAGTTAACTTCATTAATTGTTAAGATTTCAGGCTTTATATTGCTAAAGAGGCTACTATTTTGTCGTAAATACTACTATTTTGTAATCTGGAGGTTACTATTAAGCTACTATTTTGTGTTCTGTAGTTGTGACATGGTCGGCACCCTGTACAGTGGGGGAGAAACAATGAGTAGAAGGACATTTTAATTTGGGAGTTATTCGGATATTGCGAACTGTATCTGGCAGAGAGTCAGGCAAAATCATCCTAAAAATTATTAAATATCTTCAAATATTAGATGTATTAGACATGTGTAATAGGTCTTCACTTCTCCCTTTCCTTTTTTTTTTGTTTTGTTAAAAAACAAAGTTTTTGAGTTCTCATACTCTGCTGCTTGGTTATTTAAAAAAAATTCTAAATCTATTTCATTTAAACATTAAAAAAAGTTTATATAAAAGGCCCATAGAAGTCACAATGAGACACATAAGTCGCACTATGACTTAAGAGCGACGATGTCATGTTGCTGTGACGTTGCCGCGTAAGACCATTCGACAGTCGAACAATTTGTTCGTGACTCTCCAGATTATCAATTGCGACGTCACAGTGATACCCTCTGCAGACGGATATGGGTAAAATACCAATTGTGTCGTGATTAATAAAGCATGTTTTCATGACAGAATTCGATGCATAGTACGTAATTTCTGGTGTCTCAGAATTCCTTTTAGTTCTTTCTTTTGTTGTTAATTTTATGTTAGTTTTGATCACGATGTGTAAACATTCGTGTTCTTATTGTTTTTTTGTTTTTTTTTCTGTACAATAAATGTACTTATTCATATTAAAAAATATCAACACGTCACACACGAAGTTTTTCACATTTAATGTCTATCAAAATTTAAGATATCCTAGCAACTACCGAAGAGAGTAATCAACCGTTCTATTATCATTTTTGATGTCTACTACCCACAGATCAAGCTCTATAGGAACCCAGCTGTGTGTGTGTGTGTGTGTGACTTATTCCACCCGCTCTCGTAGTAAGTTAGACCAGGTCCAAGAGCCCAAAGGTCGCAATGAAATCATAAACTTGTAAACGGTCTCCATAGATATATCGTCTTTGGTTAGTCCCTGAATAGCTTAAAAGATGGTCAGGAGAGGCCTTAGCAGTATTACATTTGGAGCACATGGAAAAAAGATTTTGGCCTTTGAATAAAAGAAAGACGCCTTAGGTGTCTATTAATCTGGTCTGCATCATTCTGTCGTCCTTTATAGTGAGGGGTCCTCCAGGAATTCAGATTTAGTGTTTTATAATAATAGTGTGTTATTGAATAAAATTCAAGCTTATGTCAACGTACCGCTTAAAACAAAAGCCTTTTAGCGTGCGGTGTCCTCGCCAAGAGGAACAAAACTGACGTTTTGACTGTTGTCAGTCACGAAGAATAAATGCGATTTCTATAAAAATACTTGAGGTTGACATAGTTACATGAGAATCCTTTACCTTTTAGCACATCATTTCCCTTAAAAATTGTCGATTATTTGTAAAATTGTCAGGATTATTTTGAACAGCACTGGCATCTGCTGAAAACTGGTAGAAAACGATGGAAATACATTGATATAGAAGAACAACTGGATAGACTGCTCAATGCTGAAAAAAGGGGTAGCCATTGCCATCGCTCGATTTTACAAGTCAAAAAATGGTCTCTAGATCTGTGGCACGCGATGAAAGATTCGATCAACCGTCATCTTGCTGGTAGTTAAATTGAGAGATGGCAACGGCTGCCCTTTTTTCAGCATTGGGAAATGGCTACGCTTCAAAGGTATAGGAGGAGAGGTTCCCTCCTCGGGCGATACATCAGCTGTTTCATTTCCAGAAAATCTTGCTTGAGATGGCACCGATTGAATGCAAACCTCATGATGTTGCAAAATGACCCCCGTGTTATTAATGGCTGATGTCCCTTCTACAAAAATTGTCTAGGTTTAAGGCCCAACGCGTAAATTTCTTCCCAAAACCTACTATGTTCACAATAGGCCTCTTGACCAACTTCACACGAGTCTCTACATAATTGTTACGCATGTTATTGTATGAAATAGGTTTCTCATTTTGGTAAAATGCATTTAATTGAACACCCTATATTTAAGTATTTATTATGTCTGCTGCCCCTTCATGTATGGAAAAGTGGGGTAAGATTACGAACTCGGTATTTCTCCGACGCGATCGTAGATAGCATATCAAACTACATTTTCTGAAAAAAATTGAAAAATCCACGTTTTTTAAGGATTCTCGCCATTTGAAAGGTATTGAGTCCCCGTAAGTTCTTCATCTTACCCCACTTTACAGTACATAGTTAAAAAGTTACTCCTTTTTTTTTAAAACTTAAAATGACTTTTTATAAGTTTCAGATGAGTTGCAATATTTTTCTTTTTCTTTCTTTCTTTCTTTTTTTTAAAATTAGACATTTCAGAATCTCTGAAATGGTTGGGGTCTACCCCACAGGCCAGTATAGCCTATTGGGCAGAACGCAATTAAGCAACTGACTGTTGGGCTAAAGAAACCAATTGGACCTCACACCATAACCCCAATAACCCTTCTTGTATATATATATATATATATATTTATATATTTTTTCTCTTTATCAATGGATTATCTTGAGATTTCACTTTACGTAAGTAAGCTATTATATATATATATATATATATATATATATATGTAATGTATAAAAAGGTAATTTGGGTTTTACTAGTTTGGGTATTGTTCAAGCGGGTACTTTCACTGTAAGTTTTACTTTCCTGTCATACTTGCCACGCGCGCTCTGGAGCTATGTTTTATTTATTTTGTTATTTGTCAGACATCAGGCCGTCGATTCTGAGTTCTTTAGATGTACACGTGTCCTCACGCCCTCTTAGCCCCGGATGGCGGTCATGTTGGTAAATGTGTGTGGTTCGATCAGAGATAAGAGAGAGGAGGAGTTGTGTCTTCGCAGACCACGTGGGGTGGTAAGCGTAAATACTCCCGCACATCGAAAATCGGGGGACTTCTGCCACTGGAACTGCTTCATGAGTCCACGCTGATTCTTGTACCCGTCTCCCCTCCCCTCTTCTCATTCTAAATTGTAACTTAATTGTAATGTTCAATAAACCATATTACCTGCCTTAACTCTGAAGCTTACTTGGAATATCTGACGTCTCAAATAGCCGGCGAAAGTACCCGCTTGAACAATACCCAAACTAGTAAAACCCAAATTACCTTTTTATACATTACATATATATATATATATATATATATGATTTGTATATATTCTGAAAAGTTTTAAAAATATCCCCTTTCAAGAAATTTTTATTCTGAGTAGTCGGAAATAAACGAAAATGTGGGTGTTTTCAGCACCCATTAAGTGCGTAAATATTTTTTAGATACACTATATGTTTTTCAAATATATTTTTAAACAATAGTTATATAAACAGGCATCTACAAGGAAGAAAGAAAAAGAGAAAAGGTTTTATTCTTTATTTGTACAAGCCTATTTGTAACTGTCTTGTCGCACTATATTTAAATTTATTGACAAAAAGGAATTTTTAAAAATATATTAATTAATATTATTAATTGTTAACATAAAGGAATTTTAAAGAAATAGTTAACAATATTAACAATTCCAAATATGAACACATACTTCGATAAATGTGAATGCTGTATTAATTACTATATAGAGATAATATAGTTCAAAATGATATTTTAAAGTATGGCAAAATATTATTTTAAGACTGCCGTTAGTGCAGGGACGGCACAGGATTGAGAGTCCGTTTGGTCGTTATCACTCACCTGCCTGTAGGTGTCCTCTATGGTGGGTATGTAGGATTCCCTGAAGGTTCCCTTGACGAAGCGGAGGACGAGCGAGGACTTGCCCACGCCACCCGCTCCGAACACCACCACACGGTAGTCGTTGCTCTGCTCCGGCATCAGCCGGCCGACGCTATAACAAAAGGGAAAAGAGAGAGGTCATCACATGCCAATGGAACACCGACAACATAAAGCACGTCAACAAGAAAGGCACGTTGCTGCTTAGTATATATGACAGACAGCGAATCTTTTCGTAACACTACATTAAATAAATTTAGAAACCAACTGTAATTTTATTAGTGCTCGCGTTAAATATTTCCATTTACCTTAAATAAAAAACATTCTATTTTAAAAAGAATAAATTCACAGAAATTGTAGTGATGGGGTTTCCAGTTGCCGCGTAATAACGTACGCAGTTCCCGCCAGAACCCTTTTTTGATGTCATATGGATTCTGCTTACTCACTGGACAGGTTAAAGTGCCAATCAAAGTTCAAGCGAATTAAAATTAATATACCGCCCTTAGCCCTCTATCGAAGAACTGTAGAAACAGGCAGTGGTGGGAAAAACTACTTTTTTTTTTGTAGCGCGCTACAACTACCGCTACTTTTCGAAAAATGTAGTTAACTACAACTACAACTACTTTTTGACAAATGTAGTTAGCTACACTACTTTTGAAATGTAGTCGCTACTTCGCTACTTTTTCGCTACTTTTAGGAGACAAATTTTGCTAACAGATTCAATTTGCATTACATTCATATTTAAGGATATTTATATCCTAATTAGAGAAAACTATCGATATCTAAAGCCTTGGTTTTCTACTCGCGTCCAGCGTGATTAATGACCTCAGCGGGTGTCTCTCGCGTCCAAAGAACGCGTTTATTAAAAGGTGGTTTCCTTGTAGCGTTGAGCGCCGCAGATTTGGTGGACGCACGAAAGACCCCGGGCACCTTTTCGCCTTTAATTAGAAAAAACTATTGCTCTAATAAACAACTACCAGGCGAGTATTTGAGCAGGGGGAGGCGGGCCCCCTCCGAAAATGTAAAGCAATTATTAAAAAGGAGCTATTTTGAAACATTTCTTTTAACTTTAGAACAATAAAGTTTAAAATACCGAATCGTCCCCCTCCCCCCGAAATGGAAGCCTATATATACGCTACTGGCAACTACTGCTAATTATTGAAGTATTGCTGAAACTAATTAAGTTTTAATACCTCTATGATAAAAATAAATTGGGAAATTGAGCTCTGAAAGCATGAGAAAAATCATGAGAACTAAAAAAGTTTTTAAAATATAATAATAAAATGGATGTCTGAACGGGAAAAAAAGGCCCGTTTTGAGACCCCTTTCATGTTGTACAAACATTCTAGTTTCTTGAGCACAAATCAAAATTAATGAGTATAAAGGCCTTTTTTCATGACTTACCAAATTAGTGATTTATGACGAATGACCCGTGTGAACCATGTAATATTGTATAATTGTTTTAATTGAAAACATCACATATGATATGCATATTATAAAATAATGAAAACAATTACTAATTAAATTCATGATATATCTATTTAAAACATTGCATTAAAAAAATCCTCTATATATGTTAAAGAAATTTTAAAAGTTATTATCATCAACACAACTTTTTCTTTGTGTTAGGTATAAAAGAATTTTATAGAATTATATTGTTATTTTAAGGCTAAGAGAGAGATAAGTCTCTAAGGATTTTACAAACTATTAATTATTAATAGAAATTCTCATATTTTCGTATTAAATTCTGAAAATTATTACACAAAAAACCTAATAATTTAAATATAATAGACACTTTAAAATTTTAACGAAAGAAAGCAGAATTTCAACATATTCATGGAAGACTGCCATGCCTCTAGTATAAAATAAAAACACCATAAATTTATTCAAAAACATGTTTATTAAATTTTAACAAGAGCTGGATCTCAAAATTGTTATCCGCCAAACATGATCGTCGAGGAGAAAATGCGTCCAATGCAATCGAAAACAATCTTTGTACAGATGCACTGGACGGCACGCCAAGTGTTAGTTTTTTTGAAGGCTTCTTTCATATACGTGTACGCCGAAAGCGAAGATAGGGGTTTAATTGGCTCTGACAAGAACCTTGTAAGTTCTTCCTCGTAACTATTTCGAGTGCATGCGAAAGAGAAATTAAAAAAACCAGAAAAGTCATCATCCATGGGCTGATCCTCGATACTGATATCTGAAGTTGTCGGAAACATATTCTGGAGGTATTCCTCCATCCATTTTTTTGGCTTCGGTCTTCCTCTCCTCCTCAATCCAGAATAGTTTGAATCTGGGATGGAAACAAGCTGAGAGAACAGTTTCTCTGTCCCACAGCAAATGACTAAATCTCGTTTCCACCTGACAACTGAAGATTTTGCTCCCCCTCCTATTTTTTAAAAATGCAACTAGGTAGCTTTCATATACCATTTAGCGCCCCTTGGCCGATGCTGCGCCCAGGTACAGTTGACCTTCCTTGCTGCCCCGTAGCCAGGGACGGCCCGACACGGTAAGCAAGGCATCGGAGCGCCATATTCGAACTTAAAAACTAAGGAAAACTTAATCTGGAGTATAACACGGGGCTTCTTTACGTTTGCAAGGAGGCTCCACGTACCCTAGATCAGCTCTTGCACCTAGCTACGCCACACATTTAGCTATAAAAGCTTTCAGGGGTTAAAATGAGGCTTCAATAATATACGGACTGTCAAATATGCATAGTGCTCTGAAACTCATTGACAAAAAGTTAGAGTGGAAAAGGTAAATAAGACGGTTATGAATCACGTAACAATGTAGGGTTTGATAAGTCGTCCTCGAGTACCTGTTAATAATTTATTTTTTCACAGAAAGTTCACTAAAATTCACTTAACATGATTGATTACTACTGTACATTGACTAAAAGATTTATTATTAAACAATTATTAACAGGTAAATGAAACCATTTCCGACATCCACAGTGCTATATTATTCTGAACAGCCTTGGTAGAGATGGCGCCCGGTGCGGTCGCACCGTTCGCTCTACCTTAGGACCGAATCTGAAAACTGTCACTACAAACGAAGAACACTGTAACCGAGGTCAGCAATATTTTTAGCCCCTGAAATAATATCTTGGATGCATATGCTTATACCTTTTGTCCCTTTTCAACAAACTCAAAAAAGATAAGGTTATCAACTCGTAAAAAAAAAAAAAAAAAAAAAAAAAAAAAAAAAAAAAAAATGTGTACAATTTCTACATATTTACTTTCTTTTTTTCAGTTTCAGGTTCCACGAAAAATGTACTAATCAGTTTTTACACTTCTTTGAGACAAAAAACATTCCGAGTTGTAGAACATAATCACGTGATTAATTAATGTTTGAAAAGCTACAATACTGCAGAACTGTCATTACTCTTGTGGAAGTTGAACACACCACCAGGACACAAGGTTAATAAAGAGTGCCCAAACTCAAAAAAGTGCACTGTAACGTCGAAAAATGAGCAAACCTTAATATAAATAAACTTAGTAAAATTAAGCATAAATAAAATTGTTGTTCAATGCATCGATCATAAAGAGGAGGCAAAGAGAAAATTAAAAATGTCGGTGACTCTTCCAGAAGCGGTCTCGATGCTTTCAAGAAAATTCCTGTGAGATAACCGTAAGTTTTTCTCACGCTTCGTAGTTTTCCGTAGATGGTGAGTGAGAGGATGGGGGGGGGGGATCGCTAATTGCGAGGACTGACTATATATCATGTCAGATTTGAAAGGATATCGCCTAAAAGGAAGTTCACGGAATACTGGACACTGAATGATTGGCAATCATCCTGGCAAGTGGACACTACACTGTATTTATGGGTGCAATAAAAAAAAAGATCAAAGAAAATTAATGATGTTACAAAAGCATACAATTTACAGATATGTAAAATTCCTTTTCGAAAGCAAAAAATACTCATTTTTATGTTGATTTATGTTGCAAACACGCAATAGCAGTCAAAAATATGCAGACCCTGATCAGACATAGAAGGGGCCCCGGGGCAAAAAAAAAGGTTGTTTTGGGCCCCTATACTATTACAGACTTTTTAACTTATTTGTGATTGTTTTCTATTTTCCCAGCATAAAAATAAAACATTTCAAAATAATTCTAAAATTAAATTAAAAATTACCCATGTATTTATACTCATTTAGAACAAGAATGTGCATTTAAAATTGATTTTAATATTTTTTTAATCCATTTGTATTATTAGCGTATGTGTGCGCTGAGTTCCACCTGCCAGAAAATTTTCTTTTCTTCATCATAATATTTAAAAAAATGCTAACTAATGGATATTTTGTGATAAGTACATATGGCCATAAATTTTCAATAACGCCTTTAATTTCTATTTTATTGATCTAGTCTTAGAAACCATTATCATTGTGTTAGAAAGAAGAACAGAAAATAAGTCTCGAAGCCTTTTTATTGTTACACAATTATGATATAGTTAAAGGAAATTTAGCTTAATAAAAATTATTATTGCAGCATATATAAATTTAATATGCAATAAATGGAGAGATTTGCAAGGCCTTTATTTTTCAGGGGCTCACGGGCCCACACGCCCGTGTGATAATGAGACTCTCGAGGCAACATCAAAATAACCTCTGTTCAACTTTGGACCTCTCTTACCTTCCTTTTTTTTTCCTCTTTATGGCAGATTGGTGATTCTACAAATAATACTGAGAACGATAAAAAGAAAAAAGATGCACAATGTCAGGCTTCCGCTTCAGGCAAAGCAAACCCCCTCACCCCCCCTCGTGTGCGTGTGTCCCCTGGGAGGGGGGGGGCGGGGGAGTGATTGGGTGTCTTTCAAGCATCAGTTTCAGTTATGCATGCTTGGAGTCAGAAGAGAGAGAAATTGCACCACGGGATCAATCGCCGGAAATGATGACACGGCAAAAGTAGCTTCCAAAATTCGCTACAAACTACTGTTTTTTTGTAGCGCGCTACACGCTACACTACTTTTTAAAAAAAGTAGCGCGCTACACTACAAACTACAAAAAAAGTAGCGGCTACTGTAGTTTCGCTACAAGTAGCGCGCTACTCCCCAGCCCTGGAAACAGGTCTATTTAACCGAAAACTCGCAGGGAAAGTGAGCCTTTTTCTGTAAGAACGATGCAGTATTGAGCGTGATAACTTCGAAACTTTAGCTGAGCGCCGACTGTGACTCTACAGAGAAAAGATAATAAAGTACTGTTGATTTTTAAGACGATCTCATCCCTTCCTAAACTCTACACGACTACGCCCCGGGAATCATTATAAAAGTTTTTGTGTGTTCCCATGTACATAGTACATTATATACAGTGCGCCCGCTAATGTCCGTTGTCACCCAATAATTTCTGAACGGCAAGAACTATAGCTATAAAAGTAGGGTCTAGGTATAGTACAGTTATCATGCGCTACTCAAGGAAGCAGCTTACAGGGCCACCCGGCGGCTAAATTTGGTGTTAGCGTTCTTATCCCAAAAAATATCCACGGTACGAGAAAAAAGTCAATTAGGAAGTTTTTCAGCATTATCGAATTAGTCCGAAAAGACACCTTAATTTGCTCATGATGCTCATTAATTCGCACTAAAATGCTACGGATGGAAGGCTTAAAATGCGCCTTTGTTGGGTGCCTTTGTTTTCAAAACAGCACTTGAGTTAAGAAGCTCACTTACCCTTCATACTAAAAGTGTTTTCCGTCAGCAACATAGCTGCCAACCTTCCCGATTTCTTCGGGAGATTTCGCACCACTAATTTTTACCTAGCAATTCGTCCTTAAAATAACGCCAAAAATTTAATGTAAAGTAAAACTGTTTAAAAATTGTGGTGGGAAATCTCCCGAAGAAATCAGGAAGGTTGGCAGCTATGCAGCAGCAATACACATTTGGACTCGTCTGCAAGTCCCGCTGGAAGTTGTACAATATGGATGGCGACAAGCTGGCAAAAGCATCAGTAATACGTTTTTACGCCTAGCACTGTATGCGTGCTCAAGATGTCTTTTCTTAATAATTCGGTGATGCTGAACAACTTTGTAACTGACTTTTTTCTCGTATCACGGACCGCTTTTGAGATAAGAACTCCAAATTTAGCCTCCAGGTGGCGCTGTAAGAGGTTTCCTTGGGTAGCGTGGGGCAGCTTTACTATACCTTGACCCCACTTTCATGCCTATAGCTCTTGCCCTCCAGAAATTTGGGAGATGACAACGGACTTCAGTGGGGACACTGAGTGTATATATATCTTGGCGCAACCCCATGGATAAAATCTTGTTGGTGCCCTAGAGTAAAACGCTCTGTACAAAAAAAGAACAAACATTAATAATAATTCGTCACGGAGACTTCAGGGTATGGCCAGAGCGATAAAACTGCGATGAGAAGATAACGGCTGTATAAAGAGTGGCGTGTCTAGTAGCAGTTAGGGCAGTTAGATTCTTAGTGCTGCCATCTTTTGATCATAAAGGAAATCGTTCTAAATAGATTCGCTTGGAAAGGGAAATACCGCGGGCAGTTCATCAGCTATTGAAATATCGCGAAGATTTTGAGGGGCGTATACTGTGAAAAGGAAGCCAAGCAATCTCTGGAATGGTAGCATTCAACCAGCGCTTAAAGACCATTAGATGACGACTGCGCTGATTATAAAAGAAATATGAAAAATATATTTATGTATGTAAATGATGTGAATGTTGATCTAAGCACAAGACAAAATGGCAATGTTTATCTGTGGAGCTTGTTTCATTTGATCTTAAATTAAAATAAATAAAATCATTTTTTGATGATTTTAGAAATTAAACAATTTTTTTGCCTTTTCTTACTCAAAATTCTTGCAGCATTTATTTATATAAGGAAAGGCACTGGTGTTTCGAGTAATTTATTTTAAATATTATCTTGCTAAAGTGGTAAAATTGTTAGTTATGTCGAATGTATATATTTTTTGTTGTTAAATACTTTATAGTTTAATGTAGAAAAAAACATTCAGTTGAATAAATTTCCGAATGATAATTCAAAATATCCTATACGTTTGTAATTTGAATGGCTCAAAAAATTGACTACTTGTCTAAGACCCCTGTTTTAAAAAGAATCCACACATATAACAGATCTACCTAATGCGAAAACTGGATGAGCAATCTTTCATTATTATCGATTGAGAAAGAAGTGCTGGCATCCTTAAGACAAAAAGAAGAAAGATATTTGAAACATAATAATTGAAAAATATTCATCCAACGAGAATGGAATTCATTTGAAATAATGGATGAATATTATTCTTTACCGTTTTAACAAATACAATAGGTGTAATTTTACATCTGTAAATAAGTAATACTAATAACTATTTAGAATTTTTTTTAACTCTAATTATTAAATCTTTAAATAAATAATATAATAACTGTTCAGGACGCTTCCTTTCTTTTAAACATTACTTAATCTAGTATGCTTTGGAAAACATCCCAAAATATTTTTCGTCGTTACACCATCTTATTAAAGTATTCGACTGTAAGACAAACTTCCTGTGTTCGGTTTTATGTATAAAGTATTGTTTCACATAAAAAGAGAATCACGTACTACAATAACAACTCCTGGTATTTCTTTTGAGTTTGTGTTTATTGAAAAAAAAAAAAAATCGTCAATAAACAACATGAAATAAGAAATTTATCTTAGACTTTTTTTGGGGGGAGGGGTGTATTTTTATACCAAATATTTAGCTTAACGGTTGATAAAATATATGTAAAAATATGTTTTTGACTATTTACAATATGTCTTGTTATATAAGAATGATCAACATTTGGCTCCAAAATTTTCTTTTCGTCGTCCGTTTTATTGTATTGTACATGAAGGCAAACCTGCCCGAGGGGCATCTGCTTAAGAAGAGGGATATCTTGGGCGGACGACTTTTAAAGAAAGACCACTACGTATTAGCCTTACATCTGGGAAAAACCGCTCAAACTCCAGACCATTAGATCGAGAGAAGCGAGACGAGTCCGGTAAATTCACTCTTCTGCCATCTAATCGGCCAAAACGTTTTATTAGAACTTATAGCAGTGTGTGTATGTGAGCGTGCGATTGGGGGAATCTGTAACAAGCGATGTTGTTGTCGTGTCCATGGATAGACCATGGAAAGAGGGGTGCCAGTGCCCTCGAGGGGGTTGGACTTCTACTTGTTGGTCCCTAAGGTTGAACCATTTCCAGATGAGGGAGGAACCACCCCCTGAAATCGGCACCCCCAGAGGTAACAAGCGATGACTACGGCATAGGATCACGCCTCGCCTCTGCCAACAATGTTGAGAAGAGTGTCAGAAATTTTGTTTCGACGTGTTCATTTTTTGCTTTCAAAATGAAGAGTGCCAGCTGTGTCAAAAATGGTCTCTTATGGATCTGTGCCACGCACTGGGCGATTCGATCGACTGCCATCTTGCTGGTAGTTAAACCGTTCGATGACAACGACTGTCCTTTTTCGACGTTGGAAAAGGGTTGCGCTTCAAAGGGTTAATCGACGAACAGCGTTCTCTGTTTACTTTACACAGCGAGATGGGAGGTCAGAAGAGCGGAACAGCACTCGCTTCCTGGATCTGGAGATCGCGTGGGAAGGAAATAAAAATAAAGAAGCAATCGCTAAAGCGGGAGTCCTATCAGAGAGAGATCGCATCATCAATGGCCGACACCACGATGAATGCGTTTGACGTCACTTTACACCGCCGACGGCCATTCTCACCCTCGAATGGGCAGAAACGCGCATGCGCGATCCCATCGATCCGGAAAAGAAAGGGAAACGGCTTCATCTGGCGATCAGGGTGGGAGGGGAAGGGAAGGGGAGGGGTATGAAATATGGAGATTACGGAGTAGGCAAACAAAACAACGTCGAGAGGGCTTCATCTATTCTGCCCTCGACGGACTCCATTAACAGCCCCCGAACGTTAATTGGGATGGCCATCTTTCCCGCGTACAGGAGGGGAGATCGGAAGTGATGAAATTGGAGAGAGTTCTTATCTGCCACTGCCACTTCCATCGAGTGCGAACTGCCTGGATATCTTTCTTTAATTATGATAATTGATCTAATAAAAGCTATTTTTATTGTGCTCAAAGAATAAAACTAAAACATTTTATGTGAAATAAAAAACCCTCTACAAATATGTACGATAAAGTAATATATACAAAAACGCACATCATGCCAAAGCAATCTTATTATACAATTCCCTAACGTTCATAATTGCGACACCAAAATTGACGATATTTCTACACTGTGAGAATGGCAGCAACTGGATATTTGCGGGTGCGTTTCCATTTTTTTCGTTATGAAAAACATCACTCATCGCCCATTCCGCCAAGTTAAATTATTTGTACCTGTTGCCATTAAATAAACGAAGTAATAAAGTAAACATAATCTATCTATTTATATATTACACTAACGTATGCGGTACCAAAAGAGACGATATTTTGACACAGCCAGCTGTGTCAAAAAATGATCTCTAGATCTGTGGCACGCGATGAACGATTTGATCGACCGCCATGTTGTTGGTAGTTAAATCGATAGATGGCAACGGCTGCCCTTTTATCAGCATTGTGTAGTCTGACCGGTCGTTCTTCTATATCAATGTATTTCCATCGTATTTTCCAGTTTTCAACAGATGCCAGTGCAGTTAAAAATAATCCTGACGATTTTACAATTAATCGACTGTTTTTACTGGAAATGACGTGCTAAAAAGTAAAGTATTCTCGTGTAACTAATGTCCTCCCGAAGTATTTTTTTATTGAAATCAAATTTATTCATCGTGAATCAACTGTCAGAGTTGTGTCCTCAAGGCAAGGACACAACGCGTTAAAGGGTTAAAATAGTAGAGCTCAAGGAAATCTATGTAAATAAAATTAGACTTTTGTCTGCACATTTTTTGGAATTCAAAAATTTTGCGATTTCTATCCGTTTCAAGCACCCGGGAATCGGATGCGACCCTCAAAAAAAAGTTTGTCTGTCTGTCGTTCTGTCATTCTGTCCGTGACGCTTTTTTTGTTTAAGCATCACGTAAAAACGACTGAAGCGAATGATATAAAATTGGGTGCCATGATAGGTGGTCACTCAACTTAAAACATAGCCGTCGAATTTAAAAAAAATCTTGATTAGATTTTCAGATTTTGCGAAAATCGTTTGAAACTGCGTAAATTTGTGTTCGAGCATCACGTACAAACGACTGAAGCGATTGAAATGAATTTGGCTATCATGATAGGTGGTCACTCAACTTAAAACATAGTCGTCGAATTAAAAAAAATCTTGATTAGATTTTCAGATTTTGCGAAAATCGTTCCAAACTCCTTAAAATTGTGTTCGAGCATCACGTAAAAACGATTGAAGTGAATGAAATGAAATTTGGTATCATGATAGGTGGTCACTCAACTTAAAACATTGTCGTCGAATTTTTTAAAAATCTTGATTAGATTTTGAAATTTTGCGAAAATTGTTTCAAACTGCGTAAATTTGTGTTCGCACATCACGTAATAACTGCGAAGTTGAAAAAATGGTATTTGGTGAAATGATAGATGGTCACCTCAAAAAAAGCGATCAGATTTTGGGATTTCGCGAAAATCGTTTCAAACTGAGTGAACTTTTGTTCACGCATTACGTAATAACGATTAAAGCGAATGATATGAAATTTGGTCACATGATAGGTTGTTGCTCAACATAAAGTATAGGTGTCCAATTTTTTAAACATTTTTATTAGATTTTGAGATTTTGTGAAAATTCTCCCAAAACGCGGTTATATTTTTTCAAGCATCGCGTAATAACGACTAATACGAAATTTGGTGATATGATAGGTAGTTGCTAATCTTAATTTATAGGAGTTGAATTTTAAAATATTTTGATTACATTTTGAGATTTTGTGAAAATCGTTTTAAAATGCTGAAATTTTTGTTCCAGCATCACGAAATAAAGACTGCAGGGAATGAAACGAAATTGGGTGACACGATAGGTTGTCACTCAACTTAAATTCTAGGCTTCCAATTTTTCAAAAATGTTGATTAGATTTTGAGATTTTGCGAAAATTATTTCAATATGCGTAAATATTCGTTCGCGTATCACATAATTACGAATAAAGCGAAAGAAAGGATATTACTTAGTTACTGTCTAACCTGTAATATTTTAACAATACATAAAAATTATAACTCCGCTTTCTTTACTTTGGCAACATACTACATCCATTATGTGTACTCCTACAATGCTGACGAAAGTTCTTGCTTTTTAGAAATTTGCATTCAGTACTAACTCGTCAACGACGGGTACTTCAGCTAGTATTCCTTATAGCTATGTGACGAAGTGAAATGCTGGTGTTCATCTGCTGAAAGTAAGAAGAAAAAAATCTAGGACTACTGAAGCATCGTAAAAAAAAGCGCGTCTGAAGTGTGGGAACCAGCGTTATACCTGAAACTTATAGTTGAACGACAACAACAACAACAAAAAAAAATCTTCAGTTGATAACAATATTAACTTGAACAGTCTGGACGAAAATGAGTAACAATGGCATGGCTAATGCAAGAATCTCATGAATTCTTCACAAGGCAGATAAAAGGTGGCTCCGTTGCGGTGAGAGGCGATTTATTTATATTTAGCAGGAAAATGCACTCGGTGTAAAAGGACTGATGGTGAAAGAAACTCATAAAAAAGGCGTAATACGCAAGTCTGACACATTTCGGGGAGCACTAAAAGGAAGGTTACAATGAAAGTTCCTACAAGAAAAAAAATCACAATTTCCACTCTCAAGATGTGTTAAAATATTTTGTTTTTCCTAGAACTCTTAATTATTCCCTGCCAGAAAAATTTTTCATTTATCAAAATTTTACAAAATTCTGACACTTTTCACATTTTCGAAGCCATTAATTAGATTTTTGGCTCAAATAAAAAGGTGTCAAATGTCCACTATGTTACCAGATATTGAATTAAAAAAATAATTAAGTTCATAAAATGCAAAGTTTTAAAAAACAGATAAATCGCTCAAAACGCATTGATTGTAAATCATTTTACAGCATAACTCTGTTTTTTGCGATCTTTCTGCAAATCTGGCAATCTGTCGCCAAACTTTACTTGGCGATATTTTGAACATAATTAAAAAAATAAATGTATATAACAGTTAATGCAATTTTTAAAGGCACTGCAAAAGAACTTTGAATGATATTTTCATTCTATAAATGATGAATAAGCTGCTATAAAAGTCTTTCGCTTTAAAGGATGAATGCCTCTAAATTACCATAGATCATAATGCATTGGAATTGTTTGAGGGCTCCTGTAGAAAAACTATGGATAGAGCGTACACTATTATTCTGTAATTCTTAATGATTTTTTTTTGTTTGAAATAGATTGATGTCTCTAAAATACGATTTAAATGCTGACTGCCCACATAATATAGTGGGATTATTTTGGTTGCTCCTGTAAAAAAACTAAAAATATTACATGCAGCCTTTTCAATAGGTTACATGGTACATGGAAATAACAGATATAAATTTCCTTGTAATCGAAAATTTTTACGGCAGTCCTAGAGCACAGACAAACCAAAATCATGAACACTTTTCAACTTTGTTGGCAAGTTGAATATTGAAATAAGCATTTCTTTCTCTTGTCAACTCTGAATACAAGAGACAAAATTTGTAACATATTTTACAGGAGGATCTTTGTGCACCCAGTCGTGTATCTGAAAAGTATAGAGTGGTTTTAAAAAGATCAGGTTCATACTATAGCTTGAATCTAAATCTCATCGGAAACTTGGGTGTTTTTTCTGACTAAGTTTAAGAAAAGAACAAACAGCGTCATCCGGTATATGGAATAGAAGTCGCTATCATGCCATAGCGGGATAATATTTCTGAGCCTGACCTTAAAATTCTGAGAAAATCGATGTCAAATCACGAGTGCTTTAAGTTATACAGTGGCGGTTAATATTAGTGGAGTTACAATTCACTAAATTTGCTAAAACTTTCTTTTTTCATTTGTGACCTTGTAATTTTGAAACAGATATTTGTTCCATTTTTGGTTATATTCCTCTATTATATACATACATATATATATATATGTAATGAATTTATATATATTTTTAAAAAACTGCAAGTACTAACGTGAAATACTTTTAACTCAATCTTTAATTAAAATGTTTATCCAATCTTCTAAATGGCAAAAAAGTCAGGTGGTCCTGTATTTTAGTAAGAAGGTGTACTTACAAATTTTATAACGGAGACAAAAAAAAAAAAAGACTTACAGACAGACGGACAAATAAACTGCGCGGAGTCATAAATACTGTCCAGCTACTTCGAAAAGAAGAAAAAATCGTGTGCGGTCGGGGGAGCCCGTCAGTAACGAAGTTTCACGCCTTTTCTTCAGCTGCGAATGTAATTGGATATGGATATTTGATTGTTGATATTTATAAATTTTCGTGACTCAAGGGAAAAGCGTTATGGCCCCCTCCATGCGACTTTCTCTCTCTCTCTTCCTGTCCTTGTAATCCGTATATTTCATATTTTATTTTCTATCATTTTTTCAATGTAAATCATGCAAAGTGAGGAATAAATTTTAAAATGTTAGTTAATATTTTGGGGAAAATATTTATTTATTCAAAATTAGATATAAAATGGTGAATTATAAGTTTGATTAAAAAATAATAAATATATATATTTTTTTAATTTTATCATCATGTTGTATTATGGTAGATATTGGTTTATGGTAACTATAATGAACCATACATATATACATACATACCAAGTTAAATATATTTCAGATTCAGTTTTTTCCAAGTATCTTGGGAAAAAAAAAAAAAAAAAACCCAGCATCAAACGTAGTACAGTATTTTGTTGTGAACTGCGCTGGATCTTTCTTAATACTCAAATGAAATGTATCTAGTAAAAAAAGGTGCTACTTCATATTTTTTCTTTACTACTGAAGTTAACGTTGAAGTCTCCAGCCAGTGTGAGTGGAAGTTTATGAAAATTGTGCTTAAGTAATTTAGAATCTCTCTCAGTATATTCAGACAGCGATCGATGAATGAACAATGTAATATCCTCAATCTTTTGATCTAGGGAATAGCTACAATAACTACTTCAACATCGTTTTCCATTTTACAAACTACTGAAAAAATGTGACCAACTGATGAATGTACTCGAAATGTATGATGTGTACTCGAATCACTAATGTTTGACAAAAGCATTAACATATTTTCTGTATAAATGCGAACGGTATCTTCAGTGTTTTATGGCATAACGCTCTTTCCTTACGTGACGATTTCTACCAGGCAACTCCCACCGCATGCCGCGTTAAGAAACTTCGTAAAAAAAAAAAAAAAAAAAAAAAAAAAAGGCTTTTAGAATACTCACATTTTTTCATTTATTGAATTTTACAGGGAACTTCAGCATAGTCTCGTCATGAATTAAGTATCCAGTCAATGGAACATAAGGATATTTGGAACCCAATGAAAAACCAAAACTTTACGGGGGGGGGGAGAGAAGGGGAAGGAAGGCAGTGAATATAATACAGAAATGGAAAATAAGATTTTATCAAAATGCTAAAACTGAAGTGCAGTTTTTAGCAAATTGTTAGTCAAATTGTTTTGCATTTATTACCTATTTTTAATGTTAATTGATATTTTTTCGGCTTGCCAAGAATATTTTGGGGCGTTCAGCACGCGTGCCACGTATTTGCTACCCTTGATATAAAATGAATAAAGAATTACATATTTTACTATTGCCTCACAAGGCACATGACCCTAAAAACTTCATTGTGATTGCCTACGCACTTAAAAATAAAAGAATTACGCTAAACAATCGTTAAGGCAATGCACAGCAACTGCAGAAATAAAGTACGAACTGAAAGATCCGTACACGCATCTGTGTGCGCGAATCTAAAAAGAGATACGACTTGGTCATATTCGCATCAGCGGATCTAGTGATCCTTTATCCTGGGGATAAAAGATATTTTATTCTCTCTCCCTTTCCAGCGGCAAGAAAAATGCTAACGTTGTTTTTCTACTGTGCCTGTAAATCCACTTTCTCCTTTTGGAGTGTGCTGTTGCCAGAAAACTGTTCACGAATTTTTCTTTTCTTTTTTTTTAAATGTGAGTAGTCGCTCAACTAGTAAAATTCGGTGCTGTTAAAATCTTTTTATGTTTATTGGGCGTTTTATAAAAGAGTTTTGTAGCATTTATTTATAAACAATTCAAGAATAACATTTTTAAAACCCTGGTTTTATGTTTTCGACATGTGATTCTCCAGATTATGCTTTAAGTATTACATAAAAAATTTAGGTGTCGAGAGTCTTTATAGGATCATCTGTAATTAGTTATTTAGGTAATAATAATAAAATAATAAGTAATAATGGTAGAGGATTTTTAAACTTCTTTTACAGCCGTGATAGGTAGAATGTCGAACTCTATATCGAAGGACTCCATTTACTGATGACATAAAAATTACAAAGATGTTTCTATTTAAAATTTATTTATTTTAAATTTTTATAGATGCATTGAATATTGTATTATAATGTATTTTGTAGCATTACACACAAACCTCAATGATTCAAAACCTGTCTTTATTTTTAGTATGTTTGTTCTGTTAATAATTATGTAATTAAAATACAATTTAAAACCCACGAAGATTTTTCGACGTGTCAAACTTCTAATTCATAGATTTAAAAATAAATTAAATATTTTTAAATAATATTTATGATAAATTCTTACAAATTAGTTAATTTAATAATCGAATCTTCTTTTACAAAAATAAAATAAATTAATAGACGAAGTATGCCAGAAAATAGGTGGTTAATATTATCATATTATTTATTATCTAAGTTTTTTGACTTGTTCAAATAAATGTAATAACTAGTTTTAATTTTGAATTTTTTTCAAAGGTTTAAATGTAGTTTCTTTTCAGTTTTTTTTACAGGAAAATTGCTACTTTTTAAAATTTGATATAGAATTATTTTATGATTAAGGTATTCATTATTTCAATAAATGGTGAATTCTTTCTTTAACTTATATTTTAAAAGCTATTGTGTGTTTGAATATCATCTGTAAAGAGAAAATTGTACATAAATTATTAAATGGAACTTTTTTTAAGGTATAAAAAAAAGTTAGTTTTATTATGTAATGAAAATGCAGTTTTCCGATAGCTAAATGTTTAATTCCAAGGCAAAACAGCACATAAATGATATCACAAATTAGTGTCAACGATATAAATAACGAAGTATTTAAATGAATCAAATTTACATCTTTAAAGTTCAAGCACTAGTATAATATGTATTCCCTTTATTTAAAGGAACAACGCTATAGTGCATCGTCACACATAAATGATATTAAAAGAGAAAACTTTGTCTATTTCATTCTTTTCGCACGGATCGATATTTGAGGGAAATCCGTGCGGCATAAACAAACTACGTTAGATATGAAATATTTAAGCAGCTTGGAAACACGAACGTGAGAGTTTATTTTATCGCAGACTATCTTAGTACTCGATTTATACTATGGAAAATTTGAAAATGCAAACTATACTCTAACTATAGAGAATCCTTCTTCACTTTTTCTTTTTTCTTTCTTTCTTTTTTTTTTTTTTTTTTTTTTTTTTTTTTGAGAAAAAGGGGGGGGGGGTCAAAAACTGTAAGTGAAATGCAAGAAACATGCATATAAATATCAATTCAACATTTTAAATGAAGTTGTGTTCTAGAATGCCTTATCTGGTTAAATATTTGTTTATGACAATTGGCTAAATTTATGACAATTGGCTAAATTTATGACAATTGGTTGTACATTTCTCAAAAAAACACACACTTTTTTTTTAGTTGAAATTAAGTTATCTGTATTTTTTTTTCAAAAATGTACAACCACACACAATTAGGTAAGACATTCAAAAATACCAATCCATTTAAAATTCTGTAGTGATATTTTATATACAGGATGACCCAAAAAGGTGGTAAAACGATTTTATTATTTATCTATTACAGATACGGGGAAAATGTAAATAAAAGATATGTTCGAAGTATGGTAGAAAAAAAAAGACTACATTAAGAGAAAATTCCTCTCGTTAATTTTAAAAAAAGTGGCACTTTTTCAATTTTACGGCAGCTGTACAAAATAATAATAATAATACAGTGGTCGCCGCTCATTCCATTTAGATCGGGACGGATTGATATTGATCGGAATAACCAAAATCCGAAATAAACGATGGAACCAAGGTAAAAGTGAGAAAATTTAAGAAAAAATTATAATTAAATCAAAATATATGAACTATATTAGTCAGTAGTTTAACGTATGCGTAAACTACTGACTAATGTAAGTTTTTAACGTATTTTAACGTATGCGTCTTTTATGTTATGTAAGAACAAAGAAGCGAACAAATGAAAAAACACCTATGCACATTTATAAAAAAAAAAAAAAAAAAAATCTAATTACACCATCTTGGGCAAATAATCCGAAATTAAAGGCTGTTTTATGGCCATAATGTCATATAGCGCAAATTGAATTTCATTTAATGTTGAAAAGAGGTGATCCCTTACGTTGTTCTCCTCAAATGCTCTACGTAACGTGCCTATAGTGCTCATCCAATCTACTCTTGCGAAGCATACCCGGTACGGTCTTTATCACCAGGTGGTGTCATTAGCTCGGGGTGTCGGATTGATCTCTGTTTTTATAAAAATTCTGTTAAGTTTAACAACAATTGTTTTGATTGTATTAACGTAACCCCTTCACACAAATATGAGTCATCTTTCAGTGGCTTTCACTTCGCCCTACGTCCAAATTTTACGTAATCTCCAGGGATCACCTGGCCGGATAAAACGGCACTCACTACCGACGTAACTGGTGGAAAACCAGTGCAATTTCGTTCTGTTCATGCTCATTTTCACCGGAATAAGCAGATCACCGGATAAACCACCGACCGAAATAAACGGCGACAACTTTAACCCTTTGAAGCGCAACCCTTTCCCAATGCTGAAAAAAGGGCAGCCGTTGCCATCGCTCGACTTAACTACCAGCAAGATGGCGGACGATCGAAACGTTCATCGCGTGCCACAGATCTAGAGACCCCTTTTTTGACGCAGCTGGCTGTGCGCTGTCCTTTTTTCAGCATTGGGCAATCTATCCAGCTGTTCTCGCATTCTTCCATCTTTCAGCAGATGTCAGTGCTGTCAAAAATAATCGTGACCATTTTTTTACGGGAAAGGACGTGCTAAAAAGTAAAGGATTCTCGTGGAGCTATGTCACCCGCAACTATTTTTATAGAAATCCAATCTTTTCTTCGTAACTGGCAAAAGTCAAAACGTCAGAGTTTGGTGTTCTCAGAGCGGAAACACTGCGCGTTAAAGGGTTAATATGAATTAGTAAAATATATTTCATACACCAGTGTACAAAAACTGATGCACAAAATTCACATAAAGACATTCATAGACGTTCCTATAAAACATAACTAATACAGTCGGACCACGTTATCCTCACAGTCAGTTTTCACGTCATTCCGCTTATCGCGACTGTTTTTCGAAGTTCTGATTCCGTGTATAGCACCGATTCCGTCATGTCGTGTCAGCGATAACCCTAGTTACTCATGAACGAAGTTGGGACTTTGCAAAAACTGTCGTGATAACCGGAGGGAACGTGAAAAATGGGGACGGGATAACGAGGTCCGTCTGTAGTGAAGGATTATGAAAGAATGGGCTCTCATCGCAGGAAGAGTACGTAAAGCACTTAGGTCGCGCGATTATTTTTAACAGCACTGACATCTGCTGGAAAATGGAAGAATGCGAGAACAGCTGGATAGATTGCCCAATGCTGAAAAAAGGGCAGCCGTTGCCATCGCTCGTCTTAACTACCAGATAGATGGCGGACGATCGAAACGTTCATCGCGAGCCACAGACCTAGAGACCCTTTTTTTGAGGATAGCTGGCTGTCCCTTTTTTCAACATTGGGAAAGGGTTGCGCCTCAAAGGGTTAAGAAACCCAGCATTGTGGAAACATTTTATGATGGCTGGACAAACTAAGCTCTCCGATCATTATTTATCCGACGGACTGCATCATACACCGTCAGCGATTTTGAAAAATCTCATACATTGTTCCATTCTTTAATTTTAGTTAATAAAGAATTCAACATTGATTTTCGGTAATATTGTTTAACAGCACAAGTAATTCCTAGGTCAAGGGGTTTCAGTAAAAAATTCACATTTGGAAGAAGAAATTGTATTTTGACATTACTTAAAGAGTTTACTGAACAATGACTGAACATATTATCAATCTGTGCAATGAAGTTTCATCTGTGAAGTGACAGATTTTAATCAATTTTCAAAAATTTCCGAATACATCCAGGCTTTTTAATTACTTCTCCATAAAATAGGCAAGTTTTCTGATTTTATTTTACTTCGTTTGAAAGCACCTAGACTTGCTGTATTCCCAATTACAAAAGGTGTTAATATTTCCCCCAGAAGCAATACGACGAAACAATACTGTCAGTCTTTGTTTTGGTAACTTTCCACCAAAGCATTTTTATTTTTTCTCACCTAAAGACTTTATGGGTGACTGGCTATTAAAAAAAAAATCCCGTCCTCATTGCATTAAACTGCTTTTCAACTGGATATCCTTCAGAATATCATTTAATTTCTATTTGGGGTTATTTGCCGCAATTGAATTTGAGCTGCACGGAAACGCAGCTGGCTGTGCGGCACAGCCAACTGCGTCAAAAAAGGGTATCTAGATCTGTGGCACGCGATGAACGTTTCGATCGTCCGCCATCTTGCTGGTAGTTAAGTCGAGCAATGGCAACGGCTGCCCTTTTTTTCAGCATTGGGGAAGGGTTGCGCCTCAAAGGGATAAGAAAATGTTTTAGAATCCACATTATGTTATGATATTTTATAACGCGATTATAAGAGATTTATAAACTTTACAACTTGCATGTATATTTTTTGCGGCTATAAGTGTTTTATAATCACGTTTTATACATGTTTTATAATACCGTTTCACATGATTTATCTTTCTTGGATTTTATTTATTTACTTTTTTTTTTTTCTTTCCTTGAAAGTCAACATTTTGATCAGTGCTTGCAATAAAAAGTGCTCCCGAATTTTGCATCGCAGGAGTTCTTTTTGATGAGAGTGTCTATCTTGCAACCCTGACCTACATTGCAAGAGTGAAAGAGAAGAGAGCTGCTCTCGTTTGGCTTGTTTACGCGCATGGTAAGTAGTCACATCACAACAATGTCTGGAAGGAACACTTAAAGGGGAAATATTGAAAAGGAAAGATAAATCATACCACAAACAAAACAAGATGTAAAATGCACGTGTCTGTGGCTCCATCCCGTGATGGGTGGCTCTAGCCCTAGCGAATTTTTGTATATAGGTTCACTGGGACAGGTCTTGACGGCTGTCAGCAGAAATGATTCATTATCATTATTATTATTATTATTCAAATCAAATTAGATTTTTTTTAAACAGTAATTACCCTAGCTGATCCACGCTAACTTTGTCCAGCATGATTCTTTTTTGAAAAAAATATTTTATTTGTTAATCTGAAATATTCGTAATTATGAAATTTGTTGTAAGGAGATATTACTTGTACTAAACTCATTAGTCTTCCACAGGCCAATGTTCCCAATTGGAAACATCCATTTAAAGGTTTATAGAAAAATTAGCTGATATAGTTAAAAGATGACTTGAATTTCTTGAAACAAAATTTGCATTTACAGCTTTTTTTAAGCAACAAGGAATTGAGTTTTCCAAAAACGGTAAAACCTAAACATTTTTAATACCTAATCTCATTTCTAAAAAAAAAAAAAAATTAAAAATTTGCGGGTTTAAAGATTATCGATAAAGGCGAATCAGCTTAGATGCAGAAATTTTTACTTTACTTTATTTATTTATTTTTGCCCAATTTTAGATTTCATTTATTCATCTCAAATCTTTTTGCGCTTGCAATTATCTTGTATCGAAATCAATTCGCTCACTATATGTAGAAATTATGACATATTACTAAATAATTAAACATTCAAGTTATTACATTTGAGGTTTATTTGGGAAGTATTGTAAAATATTTATGAAATTACTGAAAAAGAAAATTAAGAACTTTTTAGTTTAAAAAAAAAAAAACATACGTGTAAGATGTTTTTAAATAAACTAATCATAAAAGTATTGAAAAATGTTTCCGTAAAGTAATTAATTGTGAAAATATTGAAGAAAAATAATGAGGAAGTTTAGTAAAGCAAGTAATGATTAAAACAAAGGAAGTATTGATAAAAATTAAGAAAAATAGGGAAGAAAGAAAAAATTGATTTTTTTTAAAAAAAGTGAAAAGTTTTAGAAAAATAAGACATAAAAGCATTAGAAGAGAGGAGGGTATTATGGAACACAATTTACTTTCTAAGTTTAACTTTACAAGTTTTTTAATAAAAACGCAAAATCATCCTGAATGCATACTACCAATTGTAATGAATTGTCACTTAAAAAAAAACAAAACACTTTTATTTTGTTACAAAAAATAATTTTTTTTTTTTAAAGTTACGAATGTTGGAATGAAATAGTCGGGTAATATGCAATAGGTGGTTTAAATCGTTGAAAAACTAATTATATTCCATAATATACAGTCATTTTTAACTACAAAACCATATTTTCAAGATTATGTTTACGTCATTTCTGCTTCGAGTCTATAGTTATAGATATAATCTTCTTTCTCTGCTCCGGTACAGACAAGGTGAGACCACAAAGAACTCAGCTGTAGCATAGAATGCAAATTTCATCTCGTTGATCACTGATTTCTCCTCGACGAAGAATTTTCCGTTACAAAAGATAAATGTAGTGTCTTATTTGTTTTCCGATTCTTTAGTTGATGGCATGAAATCCATTTCAATATATTACCACGTGTTCCATAATATCCGATACGCCATCTAGGAAAATGAGCCTTTAACCCATTGAGGCGCAACCCTTTCCCAATGCTGAAAAAGGCTGTGCGCGCACAGCCAGCGGTCGTCAAAAAAAGGGGTCTCTAGGGGCGAGATTCAAGTGAAACGCGCGCGATCGAGTCTGAATCGAACGTTTTTCAGTCCCCAGTTCCCAGTTCAGTCCCCAGAATACTTCCAATGAACAAACCTATCGTGCTGTCACGTGATCAAAACACGATTGTTTTGTTTCAGTTGAATAAGAAACATTGATATATTTCGAAGCTTCCCCTGTTCGAAGCGGAAAACGTTCGAATTGTGTTTCACTTGAATCTCGCCCTAGATCTGTGTCACGCGAATACGCGATGAACGTTTCCGCCATCTTGCTGGTAGTTAAGTCGAGCGATGGCAACGGCTGCCCTTTTTTCATCATTGAGTAATCTATCCAGCTGTACTCGCATTCTTCCATTTTTAGCAGATGTCAGTGCTGTTAAAAATAATCGTGACCCGACTTAAACGGGAAAGGGTCTCTAGATCTGTGGCACGCGATGAACAAATAAGCAATTCAACCAATGTCTGCAAATTCGAAAAAAAAAAAAAAAAAAAGAAAACAGAAAAAACACCGGGCACCAACTGCCCATTAACCTGCAATTCAAATGAAAGGAGAATCAAATCCATCCCAACCGCCAGCGTGCCCGGCCGTTAGCATCACTAGTCCTACTGAACCCCCCCAGCCACCATCTGCTGGACTAGGTCATTTGCTGACTGGACAGCCGCGGAGGATTGGTACTTACCCTCGGGTTCAGTACAGAACCCGGTACCTCCCCGGCATGGGACGCTGCGGTGTGCCGTTGGGAAGGACAACCGCAGGCCCAGTATTCTATATCTAACGGATCTACATAAAGTTTGTTATTGTTGGAGGACGGAGATTCTCAACAATGTAATTGTGGGCATGCACTAACGTGGATAGGACAGGCGAGACAACTAACAATCCATGACAACAATGGTTCCAGTCTCAGCCTGTTTTGTTTCTTTTTTTTTACTTAACTTTTTTACTTTTTTATGTCTTAACCCTTTGAAGCGCAACCCTTTCCCAATGCTGAAAAAAGGGCAGCCGTTGCCATTGCTCGAGTGAACTACCAGCAAGATGGCGGACGATCGAAACGTTCATCGCGTGCCACAGATCTAGAGACTCTTTTTTGACGCAGCTGGCTGTGCGCGGGCTCAGCCAGCTGCGTCAAAAAAGGGTCTCTAGATCTGTGGCACTCGATGAACGTTTCGATCGTCCGCCATCTTGCTGGTAGTTAAGTCGAGCGGACGGCTGCCCTTTTTTCAGCATTGGGCAATCTATCCAGCTGTTCTCGCATACTTCCATTTTTCAGCAGATGTCAGTGCTGTTAAAAATAATCGTGACCATTTTTTTACGGGAAATGACGTGCTAAAAAGTAAAGGATTCTCGTGGAGATATGTCACCCGCAACTATTTTTATAGAAATCAAATCTATTCTTCCTGACTGGCAACACTCAAAACGTCAGAGCTTGGTGTTCCCAGAGCAGGAACACTGCGCGTTAAAGGGTTAAGGGATAAAGGGTAAAGAGGCTGTTGCTTTCAGAATCCTACATTGAATTTTCGAATAAAATTCCATGAGAGCTCTAGATTTTGAAATGTTAGATTAAAGACTATCTTTTCATCAATAATCAAGCAATTATCTTTGAAACATAAAAAGAAAATAGGCTAGAGTTTGGGAAATATTGATAAGTGGCAAAACGTTCAGCAAAAACAAAATATCTGCAAGTTTTTAAATAAGACAGCTGTTATTTTACAGAGCAAGATGGAGAAAGTTCATAAAGAAAAGCTATTTCGCAATTAAAACTAAACACTTGAACTTTATAATACTTTAATAACCGTCTTGTTTCACTATTTTAAAATTCTTATTACAAGGAAAAGCAAAGAAAATATTTAACTGCTTGTTTAGAAATGAAGGAAAGGAAATACATTAAACAAAAAATATATAAAGTAAGCAAAATACATATTTATTTGCAAAACTTGGGATAAAAAATAAAGAATTATTTTGTAAAGCAATTCAAAGTTTTCGATATTCTCTGAAACAGAATTTGTGAATATGCATTGACACTTGCATATATTGTATGTTTCTAAGAGAAAAAAAAATTACTTGAAATATGATTTTTTAAAATGCAGTATATAGGTTAAGAAAAACCTGAAAACATTTCAGATCTATTTATGAACAGAGTTTATAACTTTTAAAATATAATTAAAATTATCGGTTATTTATTTATTATAATTAAATAATAGTTAAATGTAGATTGTGTAGGGTGCATTCTGTTTACGAAAAGAAATAATAAATGTTCACGGAAATTTTATGATGATAACGTTCTTCTTGTCATTTAATATGAAGAAATTACTCTTAAGAAAAGTTATAGGGTATTATAAATAAACAATTATATCTTAGTTTAGATAATAAAATAATTTTCTACACATACACATCTATGCTTAAAAAAAATTATTCAAGTAATATTTTATACTAGTTGAACCACATACGTAAATAAGATTTGAAACTAGATTTTTAAAAATATACATGTCGAAAAGTTGTAATCAAAATGCAGCCTAAACATCCTTCATTTCAATATCTATATAAATAAAATTAGACTTTTGTCTGTACATTTCTTGGAATTCAAAAATTTTGCGATTTCTATCCGTTTCAAGCACCCGGGAATCCGATGCGACCCTCAAAAAAAAGTTTGTCTGTCTGTCATTCTGTCATTCTGTCCGTGACGCTTTTTTTGTTTAAGCATCACGTAAAAACGACTGAAGCGAATGATATGAAATTGGGTGTCATGATAGGTGGTCACTCAACTTAAAACATAGGCGTCGAATTTTTAAAAAATCTTGATTAGATTTTCAGATTTTGCGAAAATCGTTTCAAACTGCGTAAATTTGTGTTCAAGCATCACGCAAAAACGACTGAAGCGAATGATATGAAATTGGGTGTCATGATAGGTGGTCACTCAACTTAAAACATAGGCGTTCAATTTTTAAAAAATCTTGATTGGATTTTGAGATTTTGCGAAAATCCTTTCAAACTGCGTAAATTTGTGTTCAAGCATCACGTAAAAACGACTGAAGCGAATGATATGAAATTGGGTGTCATGATAGGTGGTCACTCAACTTAAAACATAGGCGTCCAATTTTTAAAAAATCTTGATTGGATTTTGAGATTTTGCGAAAATCCTTTCAAACTGCGTAAATTTGTGTTCAAGCATCACGTAAAAACGACTGAAGCGAATGATATGAAATTGGGTGTCATGATAGGTGGTCACTCAACTTAAAACATAGGCGTCGAATTTAAAAAAATCTTGATTAGATTTTGAGATTTTGCGAAAATCATTTCAAACTGCGTAAATTTGTGTTCGCACATCACGTAATAACTGCAAAGGTGAAAAAATGATATTTGGTGAAATGATAGGTGGTCACTCACCTTAAACTATAAGCATCTAATTAAAAAAAATCGATCAGATTTCGAGATTTTGCGAAAATCGTTTAAAACTGAGTGAATCTTTGTTCCGCATTAAGTAATAGCGACTAAAGCGAATGATATGAAATTTGGTCACACGATAGATGGTTGCTCAACATAAACTATAGGAGTCCAATTTTTTAAACATTTTTATTAGATTTTGAGATTTTGTGAAAATTCTCTCAAAATACGTTCAATGATGATTTCTTCAAACTTCACGTAATAACGACTAATACGAATGATACGAAATTTAGTGATAGGATAGGTAGTTGCTAACCTTAATTTATAAGCGTTGAATTTTAAAAATATTTTGATTACATTTTGAAATTTTGCGAAAATCGTTTTAAAATGCTGAAAATTGTTCCAGCATCACGAAATAAAGACTGCAGGGAATGAAACGAATTTGGGTGACATGATAGGTTGTCACTCAACTTAAATTGTAGGCTTCCAATTTTTCAAAATGTTGATTAAATTTTGAGATTTTGCGAAAATTATTTCAGTATGTGTAAATATTCATTCGCGCATCCCATAATTACGACTAAAGCGAATCAAATGGTATTACTTAGTTACTCTCTAACCTGTAATATTTTAACAATACATAAAAATTATAACTTCGCTTTCTTTGGCAACATACTACTTTCATTCTGTGTACTCCTACAATGCTGACGAAAGTTCTTGCTTTTTGGAAATTTGCATTCACTAACCCGTCGAGGACGGGTACTTCAGCTAGTTATTTATTATAATAGAAATAGGCAATATTTTTAATTATTTCCAAAATTTCTGAATTCTGTTCATTTAAAAGCTAATAGAAATGATGCTGATTCAATTGCTGCAAATTACTGGAAATTGAAATTAAATAATATTCTGAAGGACTATCCAGTTGAAACGCAGTTTAATGCAATTGAGACGGGATTTTTTTTTTCTTTTTTTTTTATATAGCCAGTCACCCATAACATCTTTAGTTGAGAAAAAATAAAAATGCTTTGGTGGAAACTTACCAAAACAAAGACTGACAGTATTGTTTCGTCGTATTGCTTCTGGGGGGAAAATTAGCACCTTTTGTAATTGGGAATACAGCAAGTCTAGGTGCTTTCAAACGAAGCAAAATAAAATCAGAAAACTTTCCTATTTTATGGAGAAGTAATTAAAAAGCCTGGATGTATTCGGAAATTTTTGAAAATTGATTAAAATCTGTCACTTCACAGATGGAAACTTCATTGCACTGATTGATAATATGTTCAGTCATTGTTCAGAAAACTCTTTAAGTAATGTCAAAATACAATTTCTTCTTCCAAATGTGAATTTTTTACTGCAACCTCTTGACCTAGGAATTACTTGTGCTGTTCAACATTGATTTTCGGTAATATTGTTTAATTCTTTATTAACTAAAATTAAAGAATGGAACAATGTATCAGATTTTTCAAAATCGGTGACGGTGTATGATGCAATCCGCTGGATAAATAATGATCGGAGAGCTTGGATTCTTCAGCCATCATAAAATGTTTTCACAATGCTGGGTTTCTTAACCCTTTGAGGCGCAACCCTTCCCAAATGCTGAAAAAAGGGCAGCCGTTGCCATCGCTGGCTGTGAGTACAGCCAGCTGTCGTCAAGAAAGGGCTCTAGATCTGTGGCACGCGATGAACGTTTCGATCGTCCGCAATCTTGCTGGTAATTAAGTCGAGCGATGGCAACGGCTGCCCTTTTTTCAGCATTGGGCAATCTATCCAGCTGTTCTCGCATTCTTCCTTTTTTCAGCAGATGTCAGTGCTGTTAAAAATAATCGTGACCATTTTTGTTACGGGAAAGGACGTGCTAAAAAGTAAAGGATTCTCGTGGAGCTCTGTCACCCGCAACTATTTTTATAGAAATCAAATCTATTCTTCGTGACTGGCAACAGTCAAAACGTCAGAGTTGGGTGTTCCCAGAGCGGGAACACTACGCGTTAAAGGGTTAAAGTGTAACTAGAACAAACAAATTACAAACTAGAACAAACACAATAAAGGGTTTTCCATTAAGAGTGATACAATTTTTAAAAAACACATAAATTGTTCACTGAGATACAAATTTTTCATTTTTTTAAATCTTACATTATGCCATTAAGTATGAATATAATATCGTTCGTGTGAGCACCAGAACTTCTCTATACATAGCGCATTCTGTCAACCCAATTTTCCAACACTCTTTCACATAAATTTGGTGTTATTTCACAAATAACAAGTTCAATGTTGGTTTTTAATTGCTCAATTGTTATTGGATTATCAGCATAAACATGCGGCTTAACATATCCCCAAACAAAGAAATCATAACGTGTTAAATCACAAGAACTGAATTATGTCGCCCATGAATTCTTCTCAAATTTCTTTCAATAGTCACATGTGGACACTGATTTTGAGGAAACATATTAATCATTTCGGAACATTGTTCAAGCATGTATCTTTCCATGATTCAATGGCAAGGCATACTAAATACAAATGACACAAGAAATGTCAAAAAAGAATAGCCAGAATTGCCATTCTAACCATTTAAAATTGTATTATCCCTATTGGGAAAACCCTTTACAAAGTGTAACTAGAACAAGAGCAAATTATGACGATGCGGAAACTAACATGAAAGAAATCTAGAAAGTTTTGCTGGCTTTACCACAGAAGGCATGCAAAATGATTTAGCAGATTAAAAACTCTTTTATATCATTTGATTCTGAATCAGTGGCTCATGTTGCAGAAACGGCTGATGAAAGTCTATAATGTAGTGCACAAAGAGCCTATTGAACAAGTGCAAGAAAGTGAAGCTAGAGATGATTAAAAAGCACAATTAACTTTCAAGAATTGGATTCTGTCAAGGATTTATTGCATTATGCATATATCAAGCAGCCAGATAGTGTGGACAAAGTTTTGGATTTGCAGGTTAATACTGAAAAACACTGTGCTAAGACAAAATGAATATCGAGACATCAGACAACCATAAAGGATTACTTTAAAAAATAATTCTTTGTAAGCAAGAAAGAAAAGTTTTAAAAGCAAGTTTTTTTTAAACTTTATTAGTGTATTTAATTAAAATAAATATTTCAAAAATTTAATCTTCATAATTGGATATCTACCATGCCTAATGTTATTTGCTGTATGCACCTATCATTTGAAATGAAACTTGCCTATGTTTACCTGGAAAACTGTTGCAACGTAAATGGATAGCTCATACAGGTTTTACTGTAATTTGTAATCAAACTGCTATAAATATTTATTAACTTTTTTCCCAGCGTGGGCACTTTCTCATCAAGCATTCGCCACTACTAAGGCCTGAATTACTGGCCATTTTATTATGGGACCACCCAGTGCGCGGCCAGCGTTACCCCTATGAAGGGACGGGCAAGTAAACACCCAAGCCAAGCCGGGAATCGAACCTGGACACAAGGTGTGATAGAATGGTTCTTGTTATGCGCTATCACTTGCTCGATAACAGGATATCCCTGCTACGTAAGTTTTGCTGTTATATATATATGTAAGTTTAGCCACACTGTTAGCTATATACATGTGGTGCATATTCTACAGCTTACGAAGTACTGTAACTATAGATTAAAGCTGTTGTGAACTAATAGTATTTAAATATATGTAAAAAATACATGTGATGCATATTCTACAGCTTACGAAGCATTGTAACAATAGATTAAAGGTGTTGTGAACTAATAGTATTTAAATAAACGGATGAAATTTTTAAACAATCATTTTATCATATAAATGCAACCTTACGGAGCTTATAGAAATAGGTGTTTTACGTAACACATACTAACATTTTCATAACGCATTTTCGTGTCTCAATTTTAAGTCACATTTTCAAAAGTGGGTGAAAGATAAAATGACTTAGTCATTAATATACAGTGCGAACCGGTTATAACGGACCTGGGATATAACGTACTATCGGTTATAACGTACCTAGAAGCTAGGTCCCGATTGAAGTCCTATATTTAGAATGTTGTTTCACTTCGGTTAAAACGTACTTAACAAAAGTACGTACTTCAGCTATAACGTACATTTTCTACCATAGTCAAAAATAAAAATTTTCTTTTAAGCATTTTATTTCCTTTTTCTCGGAAATTTCACTACGTTAAAAAACACTGGTTGTCAGTTTTCAGAATCTCTGGCGAGATGAATTGTGTATGAATGAAGGGAGCGATCTTTTATCTTTTCCCCCTGCTAGACAAGGCTAAGAACAAGACAATGTTTTCTCTTTGCCAATCATCGATCTAAATGCCTTCTGAAAAGCCCTACTATAATGATTATCAGAATCATTATAATAGGGCTTTTCAGAAGATAGTGAAGAAGAAACAGAGGGGCCTATACCAAGCCTACCCGATGCATTACATGCTGCAAAAACATTATTACGATTCTTTTGAATGCCGAAATGATGATGCAAAGATTCTACAAAAGTCTATTATGGATATCCAAAATGGTATCTTTAAAGTAGTATTTGCTCTTTTAAAACAAAATAAAATTACAGATTACTTATCTCAATCAAAATTTTTCTGTTTTTTATTTAATTTAAATTTGAAAAAATCAGACCTGTTTAAAACACACATTACAGTGAAATTATGAGCCCATTGTCTTTATTTGTGTAGTATTGAATCTTACTGCCGGTATTGCTTATAGCCGGTATATTACTACTTTTTTAGGTCCCGTGAGAGTACGTTATAACCGGTGTCTACTGTATATGTATATGTATGTACGCACATGTAATAGATTTAAAGAGTGTCTATGAGTAATTATTAAGGGGATTCCTCCCTCTCTTTTCCAATAGCATCGAAAAATGTTGCGTTTATTCTAAGGCTGTTCTTTTAAAAGATCAAGAAACTCCAGTTTCTTTATGAATAAACAAATCAATTATTCAGGAACATAAAAAAAAAAAAAAATTCAGAATGTCTCTTCTTCACAGGCACACTTGTACACAGTTAACCCATGAAAATTTTGGAACATTCAGGGGGGTAAAAAAAAAATTCAAAAGTACAGTAATTTCCTGCATGGGTTACATTTTAGGTAATTTTGTGTCTAAGAAATTCTTCTGAAACTTTATTTATTATAGGTATTTCGATAGTAAGGGTGCATGATGGAGTTTACGAAGAAGTATTTTGAATACTTTTTTTTTTTTTTTGAGTCTGATTTAATTATGCTTATTTTTAAAATTGTTCGCGCGCTCAATGGCAGTGTAAGAACAACCTGGTACACAATAGGGAGCAAAATGATCATCCGGTTACTAACTTGTCCCACCGCGCCTATCTTTCAATACGCTACTGGTAAGGCGGAAGACAAAGTGGCGAAGTGAATGACGGGTTTACAGGTTACATACGCAAGCCCATATGCTAGCCCGTCGTGAAACGCACGCACGTCAGCTGAGACGTGTAAGAACGTATAATGGTAGTAAACGCCCCGTGCAACAACACACACACACACACACACACACCGTCCGAAAAATTCCAGCCCTCCATTTTCTCAAATCGATTTCCAGATGATTTTCCGAATGAAGCCTTTGTGTAAAGGAGGTGTGTGATGGGTGGTGGGGGTGAGCTCGACTCTAAACAGCTGCTGTCGCCTTAAACGAATATTGAGCGTACCGCCCCCCCCCCTCGCCCTCCCATCGATCTTATTGAACTTTTCCCGATCGCCTGGAGAAGTGAATGGAAAATGAGCGATAAAATGGCGCATTGCGTCACCGTCACACACGCACTCCGAGTGCCCAAACTCACACGACTCCTTCTCGAAATCGAACCAACTGCGCGGTCGCGGTGGTCGCCAGCTTACCTTTTAGTCGCTTCGGTCGTCCTTGGGCCGCTCTGTCGTGCCGCCTCAGTTTGTGGAAGTAGGGTGGGATGCCGCGCCCCTCTGGTCACAAGGCCGGGGCTTGAGAACAAGAGAAGAGAGAGCGCTGCGGTGGCTGCTTCGGGGCCGCCGTCATTTCTGTCTGTCTCCCGAAAACACTTCTGTCCGGGGTACCCACCTCCGCTGCCCGCCCCTACCGCTGTCCGGAGAAAGATCCCAGAGCCCCCTGCCGGGTCTCTCTCTCTCTTTCTCTCGCTATCTCCTCACGTGATGCGATCTATCGTTCGAGCTTCGCTGATTTTAAAGTTTTGAGAGTATGACAACGAGGTCCAGTGGCGGATTCCGAAAAGTTTTATAAAGGTGGGAAGGGGGGGGAGGGGGGATTTTATCATTGAAGGGGACCCAAACTTAATCTGTTCGCCCGTATCATTGAAAAGGCGCATCGCCAGAGGAGACACTGCTTTTGGTAACCAGTGTTGTTTTAACCCTTTTCAAGCGCAACCATTTCCCAGTGCTGAAAAAAGGGCAACAGTTGCCATCGCTCGATTTAACTACCAGCAAGATGACGGCCGATCAAATCGTTCATCGCGTGCGACAGATCTAGAGGACACAGCCAGTCTGCTTCAAAAAATGGCCTCTAGATCTATGGCCCGCGATGAACGATTCGATCGACCGCCATCTTTCTGGTAGTTAAAGCGAGCGAAGGCAACGGTTGCTCTTTTTCCAGCATTGGGAAAGGGTTGCGCCTCAAAGGGTTAAAGGGGTAATAGTGTAGTTCCTTGCTGGTGCCTAGCATTGCGCAGTCGGTCGATTTCGGTGGAGCATTCAAATAACCATGCAGACTGCCCACAAAAAGGCTACTAAAACGTTGTAAAACGCCACCTAGTAGTGATTTTTTAACTTTTTTTCCCCAAGCAAATAATTCTTCCATGCTCTCATTAAGGTTTTTTGCAAAAATTGGTACCATTCTGACCAGTAGTTTCCGCTGTACGCCGCTCTGAATAGGTAGGCTTCAATGATGAGTACCCTGTAAATTAAGTGGTACAAAAGGCGTAAAATTTTCATATTTATTAAATTAAGAAAAGTTTCCAATAAACTTAACTTACAAATTTCGGAACCCAAATAGTTTTGCGAGCAGGGAAAAGCAATGGATCAGTAAATACCTAACATGAATGTAGTCAAAAATCCTAATTTAATTATTTGCAGTAAAATTACTTTTATTTATTGGGACTCTAAGCAGGCATAAAATATAGATTGGACCAAAAAAATTGAAAGGACAGTACAGACAAATTTATGTTTCAGATAGCGACAAACTGTAAGTTAATAAAACAACAGTCACATTTATATTAAAAGGATTGAAAATTAAATTCTATTAAACATAGGATTTATATTTGTTACATTCTGAAACGCAAGAATTTTATAGATTCCCCGCCCCTCCCCCCCAAGAACGATGGCCACTCTTTGATATTTTTTGTCACGTCTACCCTCTTTGAATTACGACCTTCAAAATATTCCGAAATTCATTGTTAGCTATTCGTGAGTTATGTATTTTACAGTAAGAATTTTATGAATGTCTCTTTCTTCTTCTTCGACAGCACGCGGGATATGTTAACAGAAAATTTTAGCCCCCCTACCTCCACAGGTTACGAATCTGTGAAAATATTGTCTAATGTAGCATCTATGTTGAAAAACTCATGCTAAATCTCTATTATTAGCTTCATTAATTTTGGCTAGCGAAATACTGACATGGGGAAAAACGATATTACTTTCCGCTCTCTCTAACATTTCACTGCATTATAACACACAATGCAGAAAAATTAGTTTTACAGGCAAGGGGAAATTGGCTCATGAAACATTTTCAAAGGACATGAGCAGAGCATTATCAGAAATTCAAGTTGAATTACTGACAGTAATATAATCATTATTCATTTTTATTTTAAGAAGATCTAAATAATTATAAGTAAAAATAATAATACAACAAACTCTTTATTTAAAGATGAACTAAAATAAAAAGTATAAAACAATTTTTGAGGGAACTTTCAAGCACTTATTACAACCAGACTTCGAAACAATTCAGTTTACTTTTCTTTTTCAGATGGAGACTGCTATTAGATTACGGTAATCCCAAATATTCATTTTGTCGATTACTATTAAATTACAATAATCAAACCACTAAAAATTTTCGATTACGATTACCGTGGCATTATGATTAATGTTTTGTTTTTTTAAAACATTCATAATTGTACAACTTTTACGCAAAAGACAAAACTAATTAATAAAAACATTCAGAAGAAACTGGTTTAAATCTGTTTAAGCAATGCCCTGCAATAAATCAGCAGCTGATATTTTTCTCCTTTCTGTCTCCAGCGTTGTTTCCCCAACCACAAATCTCGGAATGCCTTGCTGGAAACCATAGAGAACCGAAGAGAGGAAGCAAAGCTGGTCACAGAAAGAATAACTTTTGGCTTTATGTCTCTGTAACAATTTGAATGAACATGCTAAACCGGAGTTAAATATTTTTTCAGCATTTTGAATAGACTTGAAAAAAGCAGGACCCCAGAGAAATTTTACGAAGACAGTTTAATGAGTTTTTTCACATACAGTTTAATGAGTCACTTACTGTTTAATGAGTTTTTTCTGTTATTTTCATTTGACGTAAAAACTAAAATTAAGTGAATGATGTAATAATGCAATCTTCTCAAGCTTAGACAGGATGCTTAAATTACGACTATAATACAATAACTAAATCATAATCTAGAACTTTAATTTTCTAGAATGCAATTACACGGGGACTTAAGCTTTCAGATAACGATTACATCAAATTATTTGTAATACTGAATTTCTAGATTATGAGAAGATTACGATTACACAAAAAGTGTAAGCGATTACGATTATACGAAGTCTGATTACACACACAACACGCAAATCTATCTTAGCTCACTGATCAGTGGTGGAAACACTAAAAAAATTCACTCATTATTACATTTTTTTAAATTTAAAGTAATACATCTTACTAATATTATAAATGCAAAAGTTTGTATGTTTGTTACTCTTTCCCTCTGACACGGCTGGACAGATCTGAAAGGAATTCAGAATGGAAATAGCTTTATACTCTGAAGTTACGCATGCGTTCAGGCTAATAAAATATGGAGGAAAAGTCTCTTGAGCAGAGTGTTCTTTTCAATTAAGGTGCACATTTTTATCTTTCCATTGCTGAATGGGGATGAGACGATGAGATCGGTAAATGTATTCTTTCGGTTCCATTTTAATGTTTACTTTTTCTTTTCCCTTTTTTTTTTTTTTTTTTTTTTTTTTTTTTTTTTTTTGGGATTCGTGGAGGTTTTCATTGGGTTATTTCCTGTAATACCTGTAATATGCACCTAAACACATGCATATAATTAATTTAGAAGCATATAACAACCTAACAAAATGGTGTAAAATAACAATTGCTGTAATCCATGAACACGACTTGCCACTTACTGTAGAGTGAAGTGTAACGGGGTTATTGTAATGTATTTTTTTTTAAATGGCTAATTTAAAAATTTTTAACTTTTTTTTGTGTTCTATAGCTCCTTTACTTTAGATCGCACAAAAACTCAAATACCAAATTTGTAGGAAATTTTTCTCTCTATAAGTAGTCAACTGGCTGTTTTGCATTAAAATATACGAGAAAGAAACTATAGGCGAAAAACTATAAAAAATCCCGAAAATTTCGAACGGTTTTGCTTACTAAAAATTCTTCTTGTCGCACGAGATCAAAACTTGGTTTTACATTAACCACAACATACCGAGCAAGACTGAAAAGAAAAATATTTTACTCTATTTTTTGCGAGATAGATGTACATACGTACTGGACTGAGATTTACTATTGAACATATGATAGTGAATAGCAGTGGCGTAGTCAGAAACTTTTCATGGGGAGGGGGAGTTACGACTACTGCAACTCACATATATGTATGCGTGTGTGTGATAAGGGAGTGTAGCATATACATTTTGTATGGCAAAAAATTCCTTATGGCGGGGGTATGACCCCCCCTAGGCTACGCCACTGGTGTATAGTATTATTGTAAATGTAGAGTACGTTAAATGCACGATTGCATGAATAAGCCTTCTTTTTTGGAATTCTATCAAAGTAGTTATAACAATTAAAAATATGGAGTTAGTTCATCAAAAATGCTGATTTGTGTTTGCTATCGTTTACTCTCGTTAAAAACTAATTGTAATTTTTTTATTAGTTACACGTGAGCTCTAGGCCGAGAGGTGGGAAGCCCTCCTTGGGAGTTTTTCTAAGGGGTCCTGTCCCGTATTTACGCTAAGTTTTGGAGGAAACTACGGAAAACTCCTAACGGTTAGGTCGGCGGAAGCGACCTGGTTTCCAATCAGGCACCTTCTGTCTCCCAGTTAAGAGCGCGGCCACAGGTGGGGCGAATTGTAATGTAATATAAAAATTAATTTGTTTGAAACAAAAATAATAAAGTAAAATGCAAAAACTTTGGCACCATTAAAATTTATAGACCCACGCACCCCAGTTTTCCTGTCCATAAACAGACCCTGCTGATAATGAAACTGATTAATCCCATAAGGGGTGGTCGGACTAGCTGGACACCCCCTCGCTTTTCTATATGCCACTGAAGTGTTTTCAAAATATTTTAAATGCACTGATCATAGTGGAAAACACTACTGAAACTTTAAATGCACTGACATAGTGATACGATACCTCATGGGTGGATGTGGAAAAAAGCACATATTTCAATTAAAAAGTTTTATTTAAACTGTTCTGTACCATAAAAAGAAAAACGTTTTAAGATTAAAAATTTAAGCTGCTAAAGATCACACCAGTTTTCAAAATTACTTATCTGTAAACCGCTATCTGTATGCAAGCAAACAGACAAGAAAGATATAAGGCCCCACAAATTTAGTGTGCACATTCATTGAAGTTTAGACTCGAACCTGCAGTTGCCATGACCATTAAAAGCTATTAGTTTGACTTTTAATAACCTCCTTACAAGGGTGCGTTTATTTATTCATGAATTTTTAGTGTTTGTGATTTTGGGGGACCCCTATAAAATGCATCTGGGCCTCTTCAAATAGCAGCCCGCCATTGACTTGTGGTATCCGGTGTACAGACCATTCATGTGTAGCCTTCGACGAACAGCAGTGTCACATATCCTCTTACCAATGGTTGCATGCACCCGCAGCTATCACGTGTAGAGGTCGATATGCAATTCTGCTTGGCTGCAACAGCAATATATTGATCTTCCGCGGGGGTCATAACCCTTGGACGACTGGGTGCAGGTCTTTAGACGTTTGAAATTGTACTGATAATTGCGAAATGACGGAATAATTAACACCGAAGAAAAGAGCAACATGTGTGATAAACTGTCCAACAGAACGACAGAGCTCAGAATCTTTCATTCATCTTCTGGAAGCCATAGAAACAACTCTAGCTTGAAAAACAAATTGTAGGAATGTTCTAAACATCTTTCTTCAGTACTTACATGCAGCCTCTGTAACCCTTCACAATGCTCGCTTCTTATACCACTGCCTGTTTTACATATTTTCATGCTGCCGAGGTTCGAATCCCGGGCTGGGCAAGGTCGACTCAACCTTTCATCCCTTGAGTGGGTCGATAAAATGAGGACCAAGCTTGCTTGGGGTCAAACACTCGGGGCTTCGTGTCAGGCTGACCACCTGGCCGAGGCATATGCGTCCGCACCCCAGAGCCTATGGTCGCGAAGGTGCGTTTGGCCAGCGCAGGCCTTGGCCCCGCAGAGGGGCTGTTGTGGCAATGTGTACAAGGATTTCCACCAAATCTTTTCCACAAAAATTTAATTAGAATGGTTTGCTTTTCCGGGAAACAAAAACAGTCTTCAAATTCAAGAATTTCAGAATCAAGAATTTCATTATCTCCCCTCCTACCCCTTAATTGAAGTTGTTCTCATAAAGACATTTCTACATTTACAGCCGCACAACTCCACTGCAGATTTTAGTAGTTCTTAGTATTTTTTCTAGTTCTTGAGAGAGCCTGTGTGTGGACTTCCAAAGCAGACTGTAGATTATTTTAGAACTAATATGGATACTTCAATTTCTTCTGAATAATCGTCAAAAGAATTTTTTGAGATTGGAGGCTTGTCAATGCTGCTTGAAAATCACTAGATGTCATAGCTCAACATTTAGGTTTCATTTTTTTTTTTTTTTTCTTTTTTAAGTAAAGAAAGAACAAGAGAATTACACCATTTTATGTTCTATATCGATATAAAAGAACATTCAATTCTGAATCATTCTGGGAAGAAACATTGGTCAACGGAGCGTCTTTCTAATAATGAGAGCAGATTAAGCACGGGTTTAAGTGCCACTTCTTTTTTCTACCAAGTAATAATATACACTGGCCACCAAAAATTAAGGAACAACATGCTTTTTGAAGCTCACCATAAAAAAAATGACACTAACAATCAAATTTATAGTTTATATAAATGATAAAAATGAACTTGATGCAAATTCATGCAAAAATGATAGCTACCACTTTTTTTATATAGAAAAGAACAGGCATATATGAGTGAGAGAAAAATATGCAAATATCAGGCTTCCGTAATTATGCGTGTAACTCTTGTTGATTTACAACTTTAGTTAGCAGATTTGTTGACAATAGGCAGTAGGGATGTCCGCAATGTCTGAAGAAGCCGTTTGCCCCATTCGTTAAGGTGGTGGGCGGTCAGATGGATGGAAATCGGGTTGTCACAGGCTGATGCTGCTAGGCGTCTTAATCTGTCTCGCAGTGTGGTCCACCATCTCTGGAATCAATATCAAGCCGAAGCTTCTGTGTCCAGAAGACATGTCCCAGTACGATCACGTGCTACAACACCTGCAGAAGACCGCTTTATAGCTCTTTCGGCCCATAGAAGAAGAAGCATTTCTGTGCCGCAACTTGTTGCAGACCACCCTGTAGCATGAGAGAAGAATATCCGCTGGTACGGTGCGAAGGCGTCTTCACAATGCAGGTCTCTGTGCAAAGTGACCAGTTGTGTGTGTCCCCCTCAACGGACGACAGAGTGGGGTCAACTTATCTTGGTCAAGAGAGCACATTTCCTTCACCAGACAGCGATGGGCTTCTGTACTCTTTACAGATGAGTCCAGATTCACACTGGAGTGCGATTCAGGACGTCTGTTAATCTGGAGGGAACAAAGCACCAGATACCATCAATCCAAATCTGTAGACACAATTACCAACGGTGACGGAATATTGGTTTGGGCAGGGCTCTCACTCGGTGGTCACACTGGCCTGCATGTGTTCCAGGGAAGAACTCTGACTGGTGCGAGATATCGGGCTGAGATCCTTGATGCCTATGTTCGGCCATATGCTGCTGCTATTGGCAATGATTTCATTTTGATAGATGATAATGCCCGGCCTCACAGAGCTGTGCTTGTTGAGGATTATCTTGAGAGTCAAGGTTTGGAGCGAATAGAATGGCCAGCTCAATCTCCAGAACTCAATCCGATAGAACATGTTTGGGACTACCTTGGCAGACAAGTAGCTGCTTCAAGTCCTCCTCCAAGATCATTGCATGAGCTGGAACAAGGACTAATCCGTGCGCGGTCTTCGCTCCCTATTGAGGTGTCCGACAACTTAATTAGCAGTATGGAGAATCAATGCCGCCAGTGCATTGCAGTTAGGGGTGGACACATTCCTTATTAGAACTCATTTTTGTAATGTTTCCACAAAAAGCTTTGATAAACTGTTTTCTCCAAAAGTGGACTTTTCTACCAAAAGTGTTCTTTAGCTTTTACACCATGTTTGTGTTGAATTTATGCAAATTTCTATGTCGTACTCAATAAAGAACTATTTAGTGCTCTGTTAGTCCAAATTTTTTGCTTTTATGTTCATTTGTTTCCATATTATTCACAAAAAATGATTGTATCCTTAACTTTTGGAGGGCAGTGTACTTTGCTTTTGAGATTAGTAAGTAGCTCTATATTTGTTCTTGGTATAATGGACAATCGCTTAAAAAAAAAAAAAAAAAGAACGAAAGAAATAATGGTACATTCCATTACAAGTGAAGGACAAATGTATGGCATAGCTGATTCTAATAAATTTTGATTTCTGTTATCAGCTGTTAAACTGAACTACACCAAAACCCCTGAAAATTTGTCTTGAACAATTTCTGCACTAAATGATAAATTCTGTGCACTGAGGACTCAAATTAATTGTGTAATGATTTATTTAATTATAAATTTTGGAACTATGTCACTTGAAGATTTTTATTATTAGTTTAATATCAGGATAACTAGATTTCACAAATTTTTTGTTCGACGAAATTTCTCTATGTTCTAACAATTCAGAATTTAATGTACACAAGAAGTCCTCTGCCCATAACTAATTTCAATGTGAGAAATTACACAAATTAGCTTACTGGCTTACAAAGAGAAAAAAAATTAACATTGAAAGTGTACAAAAATTTAAAATAAAACAATAAATCCTATATAAAATCAAATTTTTTATTTATTGTAGTACATATCACAACTATTTACAGCAAAACATATACAATGATAAATATATAGCTCTTATACAAAATACAAATATTAGTTAAAAATAGTGTTTACTTATTAGCAAGTCTTCTTCAACCAACCCGTTTCAGTTCAATGAAGGCTATGTGAAAAAAACTACAGGCACTTTTATACATTATAGAAGACAGACACTACTTAAGGAAATTACCTTTTTTTTTTTTAATGAAGCATGAATAATAAGACAATATGCAAAGGGGGGGAAATAAACAATGAAATTTGTACTCTGATAACAAAACAGGTGGTTAAAAATTTATTTTGAAACATTATTCATAATTTAATGAGGTAAACAATTTTATTAACTTAAAGAAATGTATTAAGGACATATATATGGGTGCTACCAGGATTTTTTGCAAGGGTGAGCAAAATGCCAGAGTGAGACGCTTGCCTGCATACACATGTGTTATAGTATTAGGTTGTAACGAAAGTTTTTCGCCACTGCAAGTATTGCCTGCACAAGCAGTTCGCATTGGTGTCTTTGATAATATTTTGCAAAACAATTTCTGTTATTTTAAAGAAAGACTTGTTTTAGACCACTGTGTTGTGAAATCTGTAAAATAATATCGCTATGTTTAAGTATAAGGTGTCTGAAATGGATCTATCACGCTACCAGATTGAACCATCATTCAGTTCTGTTACAAAAAGTCAGCTACAGAATGACACCGAATCATGTGTACAGCTTAAGGTACTACTGTTGTATCATATGATACTGTGAAGAACCGAAAGTTCAAAAATGAGGACTAGGACATTTAAGAAGCAGAGCGCTCTGGCCGGCCTACTGATGCTGATGAGGCCCGCCTACGAGAATTCGTGGAAGAAGATAAAATATTCATCCACTCGAGAGCTAGCTAAGAGTTAGACTTAGTGCCATGTCCATTAGTCGCGTTAAGCATCGCATAAACTTGACATATAAGGTCAAAAGCTGGGTACCACGTGAGCTGACTCAAGCAAATCTAGCGGAAAACTTTCGTTACAACCTGATATATTTGTGTGCATGTGTAAATATATTACAGCCAACCCCCGCTTAGCAGAATATCGATTAAAAGAATATCCTGCTTATTGCGATTCATTTTCAATGTGGTCACATATAATGAAATATTCCGCTCTTCAGAATAATGTTTCGTGGCAAATTGACTATTCTATTATGCGGGCTCGACTGTGAGTGAAATACCAGAGACACAGGCCGGGAAAGTCTGCATCCATCTACATTTCTTTTGAAATTTCGAAAGTTTAATAACAAAATGATAAAATAAAATAGACTCAACAAAAAAATTCGAATATGAAATTAAAAATTTGTTGAATAAAATATAAAAATGCATTTAACATCAGTACACGTGTTTTGGGTGAAAAATATTTACCCTTCTTCAGCTTTGTAAAGTGTGCACACCACAACAGAAGTAAAGCGAGCACTGAAAAAATAATGGAGGCAAAACAGGCACTTTACCGTACATTTTAATTTGTTTTGTAAGTTATTTTTAGGAAAAACATAATTTTTTTTTTTTTAAGAAGTTCCCAAAAAATAAACATTTTCACAAAAAGGGAACAATGGAAAAAATTGTTGGATTGACCTCTAAGTTTGAACTGTTTCAAAAAAATAAAATAATTTTTAGAAAATCCTGCCTTTTCTGCATTTCTATACAATTTTAATATATATTTATATCTATGTAATCTATGTATTAGATTTTTTCAAGGGAATCTTACACAAATAACAGATTTGCACAAAATGTCTGTAGCTAGATCCAACAGTAATGCAGAAAACTGTTTGATTTCCAGTTCGTCACTTGAAAGTTAAGTGTTGATGTAAAGTTCCAGTAAGCAGTCCAGTTGGCAGGATGTAACACAATTTTATTAGACAGTGGATGAATAATCTGCTATACACAAATCATAGGAATAAGTAAGCAATAAGACACTTCATAAAACCAGCTTAATAGAGAAGCCTTCTCAGATGCTGCATTTCATACACTATGAAAATTCTTCCACGGACTAGAATCCATGGAAATTTGAGAAAAATTACAAGCAGTTCCTTGAGATTGAACATTGAAAAAAGCAAAAACAGCTTTTGAAAATAAGCTTCCCAAAACAAGCGATAGATTACTTACAAAAGCACTCAATACAGAGCTTTATGCTCTCAGCAGAATCAATCTGCTCGTAACAGCTAACTAAACTGGTCTGAACTCTGGAGCAACCCTGCTCATACCTTATGCCGACATTGCACGAACATTCTACAGATTTCATCTCTAGAGAATCAATCGCGAACTTTAATTGCATAACAGAAATGCAATTGAGTAATACTTATGTAGGGAAGCAAGCATTACAGGTTCCATTAATATAAAAGTACCGAATGTCAATGACTTTTTGGCAAAAAATTGCCAGATTTGATGCCAAAATTAGGTTTTCAAAACTGAAGTCAACTAAGTGATAGTGGCAATATTTCTCGAGAAAACCCTATGTAAACAATGGGGACAGTTAAAACTCCTTATTTCATGTTAAAGTTAACCGATTTTGATGCAACAAAATGCAAATTTCAATTATTTGTCACATAGCATATGAATTTTAGATTAACTTAATCCTCAGAAGTGTGGTTCGCACCGAAAAGTCATCGTAATATCTTTACATCTGCTAAAGAAATAGCAGTAGCTCATGATAATAAACTCTGGTGTCCTCATACATTTTGCCACTAAGTTTGCAGTTCTAATCCAGAAGTTAAAACAACAGAAGCAGAAGAGTACTTTAGAATATCATTTATGGATGATTAATAGCATCTTTTGGAAAAAGGTTCTTTACAGACAAGGTTTGGCTAAGTTGGCTACGACCTATTTACACTTCTTCACCCAACAACGATGAAAATGATTGGAGCAAAAAACTATTAAGATAATGAAGCGGCTGGATAAGATCGACAATGACAGATCAGAGATTATCTGAACTTGCATAATATGTGATGTGTTCACCGAGAAAAAGTTAATGATAATTTGGAACACTTCATGCAAAAGATTTGAGTATGTGGTACACTCCAATCGTATATACAACAATGCTTATCCAGTTAGTTATATTTCCCTTTTTTAAATTTATTTTGTAAAGGTATTCTTCAAAAAAGTTATTTTAAAATTAACAATTTTGTACATTTTTCCTCTGTTACATATTTAAATAAAATTAATGGTTTGTTTAGCATCAAATAAAAAAATAACATGTTTTAGATCTTTAAAGTCTATATTTTTGTGCAATTTCCTTCCGCAAGGGTAGGATTTTCTCAGCCTTGCCCATAACTGGCAGCGCCCTTGGACATATATGCTTATTCCTATAAATATTATAGGAGTTTATTCTCTTTAGAGGCAGGATGATACGGAGAAATTATAAGTAATTAGGCTTTCGTGAATGTTGGGAGCATTACAATCATTCTGAAATGAATGCTAAAAATAAAATAAGCATTTTATGTAACACAAAAATCATGTATGAGACAGAAATATGACCTCGTATACAAATGATTATTTACAATGTTCAAGAAGACAAGACAAAAAAAAAAAAAAAAAAAAAAAAAAAAAATGCACTGTAATTAAAATAGACAACTTATGTTTGGCACAAACGCAGCATGTTCCTCATTTAAAAAAAAAAAAAAAAAACCTTTTTAACTACTCTTTAAATAACAGAAAGGCGAGAGTCCGAGAAAAGGAAAGTCAAATTTTTGCTTTGATGAAGTATTACCTAAATTAAAACAATATAACTATAAAGCAAATGAATTAAGAAAGAAAAAAAAAGTTACAAAATAGTGATCACAGCTTTTTAAACTCTGAGTATTTAATTTTATGTGGTTCTAATTTCTGATTGTTAGCTGAATGGCGCAAAAAATATTTTTCAGGCATGACACTGCAAATTGGCAAAAAGACTGAATTCTGCATGCGATACAAAACAATCAAATTAACATACAATTAATACATTACCGGTTGCTAATACTTATATATTCACTATCATTATCAGACTGGATGGAGTTGAGAAAGTCAGAATTTTGCCAAAAGATGGAAAACTTTTATGCCTGATTTGTATGAAAAATACTCTTTTAATTAACAAGATGATTCAGCTATGCAGGATAATGAAACTATTTTAAGTGAGGAATTTTTTTTTAATGGTTGTAGTAGAAAAGGGTCATTTTCAAGGGTTTTTAACAAAATTTAAGGCTATACTAGGAGACTCTAAACTAATTTTGAAATTTCAATGTTTTTAAGGCATATGGGAATCCCCAAAAAACCTTAAAATATAACAGGGAAATTAATGTCAATATACAAGCTTCGTGCAATTGCTACATTCTAGAAAAACAGTCCAAAAGTTTGAACCTGGGCTATGAGAGAAAATAAATTAAAATGTATTTTAGAAAAAACAGGTCAAAATAGTTTGCATCACTATATTTAGCAAAGTTAAAATATCTGTTAATAAAGGGAAAAAAAAATTATAAAGGGCCAATGTAAAATTCAGGAACATTTCAGGAATAATAACTTGTAAACTTTATTTTTTTTTAATTATAAAATTGCATTTGAATAAATAAAAGATAGGAATAATAAAATTTAAAAATACAATGCTCCCTTACAGTTTAAAGAGCAAAGGTCAAATTTCATGACTTTTTTTCTTCTTTTCATCACAGAACTTTCCATGAAAAAGACATGACAGGGATGTTGTAGATACTTTTATGAAGCTGCAAAACTTTAGGATTCAAAGTACCTGTCTGTGTCATAGGGCAAATTCAAAAAGGAAACATGCAGTAGTTAATTCTGTACAGAACAGATTATGAATACAGTTTTGTTCATAAATAATAAAAAAAAAACACCATCATAAATACTAACAAAATGATATTGTTATAAATGTACTTAAAATTTAACAGTAAATAAATTAACAACTTATAACTATAGTACAAAAATTATACACAACAAAATGGAAACAGCAACAAATGAGAATGTGGAAGCCTTAATTTTAAAAAGCTTCTACATCCAAAAACAACAACAGCCAAATGGAGATATTATTAAATTGTAATTCATGTGATAAATATTGTAAACAGTAAATCATACACACTTGTAAATATTGTAAACATAATTCAACTTCAATATATTACATGGTATAAATATCTTCATTTACTTTACTCTTTTTCTAAAATTAGACAAACTACAAAATTTTGCAAGTTTTTGTTTAAAGTACAATCACACGAATAAATAAAAAGAAAGCACTTACATTTACAGTACAATGCATGTCCTTAAACAGCTCCCCCCCCCCTTTATAAAAAAAAGAAGCTCTACACTTTATACCTTCATAAAGCTCTGATGATGAACCAATGTGACACACACCTACAAAATGGAAGTTTAATAGTTTTTGGGGGATACATGACCAGCATGAATCCAGAATTAACACGAAGATTACCTTATTTATTTATTTTAAATGGGGAAGGGAGAGGGGGACATGTTGTTTTTGCACTTTGCAGGTAAAGTGTCATATTTTCCTGTCAGGTTTTTTTTTTCCACTTTAAAAATGGCCAAAAAAGTTACATATGCAAAAAACTAAAATTTGTATCATTTAAAACATACATTATGTCATAATGTGATAAGTGTTTAGACTAACTTCTAGAAAATATTAACTAAATTCAGTTAAGCCAAGATGTTTTATTTCTAGAAAGGTTTAGTGAGTAACTAATCCTGTGATATTTTTTTAACAGCTTTGTTTTGAGGGTGAGTCCTCTAACATGGGTAAATTTCATACTGTATTGAATGAAACATTAATTTACTTTAAAAGAGTAAAAATAATTTATTGTCCCCTTTCCCCATTTTTAAAAATAAACAGAAAGACCGTTTTCACCATCATAAAACTTAAATAGCAGCATTATCTGAATGGGCTACTTACACATACATATATAAATGCTAGTTAGAAATCTTCTACAAGAAACTACCATAAATGCAAACAAGTATGCTTCTCTTTAAATGATATTGTAAAATAGTAAGTATAAAAATATTTTCTTTTCTTTAACTGCTCATGAAGATGATTTATTTATATATAAGCTCATTTTTTTTTCTTTTTACACCGAGTGTGTGAATGTCACATATTATTAGGCACGGGTGACGGGGGAGGTGCATTTGGGTACTGAACAGTTTTGTAGTTTTCATCCGACAAGCAAGGGCTCCGTGGCGTTGGCGGGTGTGGGATAAAAGACTCTGAGTCATAGTCCATCCCTGAGCTGCAGACATCACAGCTGTCATCACAGACATCTGTGCTGCATGGTGTGGGTGGTGGAGGTTTATTTCTTGAGCGGTAATATTTGTATGAGCCAAGGGACATGTGACTGTGGAGGTGGTGCTGAGAATGCACAGTAACAGGAGTAGGCGGGGGGTTTCTAAGATCAAATGGATATGTCCTACTTGAAGAACTGGAGGAGGCACCAGTCACATGATTTCGATCGTACATACTGCTGCTGGGCAATGTTGAATGAAGTCCAATGTTGCAACTTGAGCCTTGGAAAGATGACACAGCCACATCTCTCTGAGGGCAGCTGCCAAGAGAGCTGAAACGATCATTAGATTTTGTAGGCAGCATTATATCATGAATGTCCTCATCTTTACCTACTATTTTCTTTCGACACAGTAAGTGATGAAACTTTGATCGCCAAGTAACAAGAACAAAAATGAGTAACACAGTGATGACAACAATAGGTATGATGTAAGTATGATTGGGTGAAACACTGGCTTGTCGATGGCTAATAACTGAAGCACAGTTGCCATCACTTTCATCAGAGCCATCTGAGCAATCTTTTTTTGAGTCACAGAGCTGTGAGGTGCTGATGCACTCATAGGAAGAACATAGGAAAGACTCATGGCAGCACTGCTCATCACTGTGATCTTTGCAATGAACAGTGCCATCACATTTGTATTTGGCATCAATGCAATCTCCATTCTGGCATCGAAATTGATGTCGCTTGCACACACCACAGTTCATTTCATCGGACATATCTTCACACTCTGTTACGCCATCGCAGCGCCAAATGATTGGAAAGCAAGTAGCGCCTGACAGACAGCGAAACTTATCATCTGGACAAATTGGGATGTCGACGCAAGTTTTGCGGTCCGATGACAATACTAAGTGCAAAGGACAACCACATCTTCGCTTGTTGTTCTCTTGCAAAATACATAAGTGAGAACACCCACCATTTTTGACAGCACATGCATGATTGAGATACTGTTCAGGATCTACATCGTTTACAGCCAGGAGATTAGTAAGCAAAGGCATGCGGGCCTGAACCTGGTGTCGATCAGAACCTGTAATCTTATTTGCCATTTCAATGATTTGTTGGTCTTGGTCAATCCAAAAAATATTTTGTCCCAGTACTGTGAGTGAAATAGGATGTAGAAGTTCGCTCGTCAATATCACTTTCCTATTTAAAAAAAAAAAAAAAAAAAAAACTTTAAACATACTGAGAAATGAATAACTAGTCTTCATTTTTAGTATTAAAGTGTCAGAAAAGTTATAAATTTACATATGGGGAAATAGTACACTCGCAGTTTATTAAACAAACTTTACATTTTGAAAATTACAATAAAAAATCATTGTCATTTGGATTGTGAAATTATTATTGCCTGATGTCAACAAATAAAACTATTAGGCTAGCAATTGCTTACTAAAAGTATTCATATCAAATTGCTCACAGTAAACAGTAGTGAAATAAATTATTTGTGGTTATAAAAGTAATCTGCAATTTAGACAGATTTTACATTCTCACTTTAGCTTAAATTAAAAGCAACATATATAATTTAGCTACTAATACAGAAAGAGATATTTTAATAAAACACTTAAATTATTAAGGAAATTATTCAATTATGATACTTTAATGTAGTAAATTATGCTGAATTACATAAAATTTAGTATGCTAGTGAAATTTCTTTAACGGTATAGAAACAGCAAACGAGAAATTATTATTTACCTTTTCATATATAGATAAATAGATTTTATTACCTAAATAGATATTTCTAAAAACACTGAATTGTTGATTTTATCTTTTACAAACTATTCAATTTTTGACAATGAAGATAATCAATATATCAGAATTAAAATAATTGGCACACACGTAGTGAAAATGAGTGTACAAATCAACTAATAAAACTTAAAGACAGAAAAGTAAAAACTAATGTTGACCAACCGTTCTTTTCCATTTAGGAGAGACCTCTCAATTTTACGAAGACTCATGTCACCAAAGAAGATATAATTATCTGTCACATCAACAGTAAGTGATACAGGACGTTCTAATTCTGAATCTATTATAACTTTCCGCATGCCACCATCTGTATTGGCAGTTTCAATCAGTGGCGGGTGCAGCATGTTAATCCAAAATAATGTACTGAAAATGAAAACAAATTTTAAATTTCAGTTGAACATTTGAATAAGTAGAAGTTACACATATAAGTAGGGGCGTAGCAAAGGAGGTGAATATCGGGATGTATCCCCTCATCCTGAAAATTTTTGGATTAATTAGCATAAGCTTTGTGCCATGCAGAACTTTCATTGTATTCTTATTTCATATTGCCACCCTAAAAAATTTTCTTGGCTACGCTCCTCCTATGAGAAATGAATTTTTCCCCTTAATATGGAAAATATATGATGAAAACCTTAAATATTTATCCGTCATAGAAAGTGCATCATTACTCATGTATCAAACCTATTTGTCTTCCTTGTTTCATTACATTGGGAAATGTGTCATAATCTATAAGTCAGTCCTATTTGTCTTCCTTGTTCCATTATGTTGGAAAGTATATCATAATTCATTAGTGTGCCATATTTGTTTTCTTTGTTATACAAAACTGTTTATTTTGGAATTGAAATCTACATTAAAATCACAGACTAAAACAGTTTTACAATCTCTGTCAGGCATATTTTTTAAACTGTACTTCACATTTACTTACACCAACCAATATTAGCACTTTTATAGACACTAATTAATACTCCCAGTAACAGTAACACATTAAACAGTAGGGTTTGACATTTTTTTGCCAGATATAGAAGACTCTGCCAAGTTGTGTTCAGGTTCGTGGACTTATTTTTTGTTGCGAAACTTGGCGATAAATCGCCAAAAAATGGAAAAGTGGGTGGATTTTGGCATTTTACTGGCAACCCTCAAGTGACACAGCACTTTTTGAGTAGACAAAACTTTTGTGTCAGAAATTAATAAGCACTCAAGTACTAAAAAGACATCTTCCAGGTAAATTTTATTGTGCCCATTGAGTACTAAGATAAAATTAAAAAGATATCCACAACGTGTGATGGTTGGCATAAAATTAAATTTGTGAGTGGTTGACAATATATATTGTGATTTAACCTTAAATGGTAAAAATCTATATTGTAGTAATATTTATGGAAATTTTTTGAGTGGAAAAAAATGGAAGTAAATAGTTTGTTGAGCTATCCTACACTATATTGATGTTCATTCTCTGTAGATCACGTATGAGATTGACTCAATTTTACAACTGCATTTCTCATCAGCACAGGTATTATGCTGATGTAGGTAAGCTGTGATACAAATTTTATGTGAACCACCTTTTGATCGTCAACCCTGACTAAGGCAATATGGAGGACATTTCTCATAGAAGAACTTTCCATACTGATACAATCAAATGCATTCCCCAATACATAACATTTTTCAAATGAAAATTCTTGTTTAATTTTAGTTTTTTGTACATACTGGTTATATATATGCCACGCGCACACATTTCTACTAATGCACTTTTATTAATTTTGGGGTCTCAAGGCAACTGCCCATGCCTTAGTCAGATTTGGATATTAAAATGAAGAAAGTTTTCCAAGCTGAATAAATAAATAAATTATATACATGCAAAAAGTCTTACCCTTTTTTTGCATGCAGAGCCAAAAGCCTCGGCCTGTCATCATCATCACCAACGACTGTGCCTATGGGTTTTCCTTTATATGTTGTTACATTGATTGTGTTATGTTGGGAGCAGGACCAAAATAAAACACGGGTATAAGGATCAAACGCTATACCATATGGATGGATGTCTGTCCCTTGATTAGAAACAACTGGAATAACCTAATAAATAAAAAATTATTTATAATATGTTTAAGAACACAAACCTACATATTTACCCATGTTTTAATGTTGAAATACAGATTGAAAAATTAAGCCGTTAAACATTTTTACAAGGATACTAACAATTGATCTTTGAAATGAATTAAAAAAAAAAAATTCACATAAATGTGAAAATTTTCGCCTCTTTTAAGGTAAAGAAGGCTTAGTGTAAACATTCTACCTTTACTTCCCCCCTCCCCCTATAAAAAAGTACTTATAATCATTATAATGTGTTCTTGAGATAATCTTGTAACATGAAATCAAACTACTATATTTCCCCCACTGCTGATTAAGAGTTTAGAATATTTCACTAAAATTTTGATTCATGCATAATACACAGGAGAAAGGAATACATCACAGAAAGTTTTTACTAAAAAATAATTTCAGAAGACAATAGGGACTTTCATCTTGTTACAGTATGTTCTAATAGCCACCTTCGGTGACCAGTTTTGGCTGTCGATGGCTGCCTCGCGGCCAAAATGTGCAACTTAGAGCTTAATTTATCGCCATTTCGCGACTGGCTTGTGAAACCTGGCACACAGGCCTCATCACGACCGAAATTTGCAACATACTAAAATAATTCTATACCTAACTTTTTCGTTTAAAATTGATACATTAATAAATACAATTGTTAGTAGCAAAATCTCTCTGAGGGGGTGGCTGGGAAGATTACCAGTGAAGAGAAAAATAACCTATCAAGATATTTATCACATGCTGCAACGTAATGTTTCTTTACAAATATTTTTCTTATTTACAATAAAACTTTCGCTCAAACATGCATTTGTACTTAAATAAAATTAGAAGAATTAGTCAAATATAAATTATAATGAATACTTTTATATAGTTTTTTTACTGCAGTAAATTAATAAATTTGGTTAGTTAAAATATAGCCTTGAAATCATTTTGCGCAATTGTAAAATTATTTAATCTTTTTGAATACTAAATTTTTGCACTTTTATTGAATGATTCATATAATTTGTAAATAAATTAGAAGTAATTTACTGAATAAGTAATTAATTATACATGAATTTTGTATTAAATTATTCCTCGGGTAAAGCAGAAATCTGCTTATGGTCATTGTATTATTAATTTTAAGGAAAAGGCAGTAAAACGGACATTTTTAATGATTTAGTTAACAATATAATTCATAGATGTCACCACCAAACAATCTGTTGAGCCTTTTCTCTACCACCCAACTATGGCCTTTAGAAAATGGGTTCCTTACCAATAATGTTACATTTTTTTCTTTATTTGAAGAATGATTCCAGAAATAAACAAAATATAGAAAGAAAACTAAGTGCCGAAACAAAAGAACAGACTCAGGGTCTGATCAAGGGCGGATTAAAGGGAGGGGGTCGGCGGAGGCGACCGCCCCTCCTGAGAAAAATGAAATTAATGTAAACAATCCCAACTTACTTCCATAAAATTTATCTATATGTATGTGAATCTTCCATCCAAGCCTCCACCCACAAAATTTTATTAATCCGTCAGTGGGCCGGATTATTCATTAGGCTGTAGTCTATCTGTCCCGATCATTTCAGGGAATTTCCAGTAACAAGTCGAATGAATTTTTTAATGAAGTTGTAATCAAACTTTTCAAAATGACTCAATAGAACGGAAATATTTGTGGCTATTTCTGAAGATGTTCTCTGGAACGCGAGTTGACCTTCTGCATTTCCCAGAGAGCTGAGATCCACAGGATTAAGATTGTAGGAAAAGCGCACCCCATAATCTATAATAATCCCCCACGAAACAATAATTTTTATTTAAATATTGGACAAAGTTTTTTTGTTTTGCAGTAAATATGAAGATGGTATTTTAAACGGATGTTGGGCAGCCCCAAAGTTCTTTTGTTTTAGAGTAAAGGCGGGTGGCTTTGGCAAAATTCGAAGGTGTACTAGGGTGTAAACCATCTTTAGAAGGCTTTTGGTAGTTGGCTTGCTTTGTTTTTACTTAATTATTTATTTTACATTTTACAATATTTAAACAAAGGCGAATTATTTTTTGAAACAAACATATAATATATAGAATGTAAGTCATTTTTTTTATAGTTGGGGAATCCACTATTACGATAAATTATCTTATTAATCTTTGAAATTAACCACGTTAAATATAAAAGAATTGATTTTTGGCCGGTCGAAACCACAGGTCAAGAGCGCGAATGCCAGTACATTCGTTCAAATAAAATATTTAGAACCGAGAAGATCTTCGCACAAAGAAAAGACAGTCGAGGTATCCGAGAAGCCATAACCCCAGGCAAACTGAAAACAAAAAGAATTTTCGGATACTCTTGATCCACAAAGAAACTCACAAATTACTTGTCACATTTAAGATTATTATGTCTTGCAAAAACATTTGAACATAATTCGATAATGAATGTTTTATCCGTATTTTTTATTATTTATTATATAGATTATTCTATTTAGAAAAGATACAATCCTCTTATAAAGATATTTTGAACAAAATATTTTACATCATTTTAAACAAGGATAAGTTGAAAAGTAATGCACATATGCTTGTAGAACACTAACGAAATGGCCTTTAGAAGTGTTCCAAGCGGTATGTGGAAGTAACAGTCCCCCTGTACAAGCATGTACAGTTTAAATGCCCTCCGTGCATGCAGTATATTTTGAATGGCGGAGGCATTATTGTGCTAGATCTATCTATCCCCAGTTCGATTTCTTATGAATTAACCCATTAAATAAATTAAGAGAAGTTAAAAATATGTAACCTATTATTAGTAAAGACCGTCCAGATAATGAAATAATTTTACAAGCATGTATTTTAGAAGGTTCTAAAAATTTTACAGAAACAATTATTGTTTTATGTGTGTAAACTTGTCTAGTTATATGTTTGCATATGGGAAAGGTGGGAAGTATTAGAAATTCCAAATATATATCCATGAACATTAACATTCATTAAAAAAAACCTGAGTTGTACAAATAAATAACTTTAAACATCGCCGGTCTCACTATCTATTTAGCCCCCTCCCCCACTTTATTTTGATGGGCATTTTTTCCACACACCAAATTACTTGGAGAAATTGATTTCTCTAGTGTTAACTCAAATTTGTTCATTTTGAATCAAGAAAATTTGTAAAAGTTGTGTTTTATTTTATTATCGCACAAAACCTACAGATTAGCTCACCCAAGGTGGAGGAAGAGCTGGGATAAACCTCTCATGAATATAACACGTGGGACCTTTTAGTTTTGTTTATATCTAATTAGCATTAGTAATACCATTAATTAGCACTAAACATAAATTTAATATAATTAGCACTATTTATTTTCTCATTTGATTTAGCTCTACTACTTTAATGTGAGGGTGAACTCCTCCACATAAATATTTATATATATACATGGGTGCGTCACTGAGCAGGGGGCCCCTTGGTAACATTCGCTACGGGCCCCGCGCTGTCTTAATCCGGCACTGTCCCAGAAGCATTAGAACAAGACGCTTATTATTTAGATTATTCTAGAAAATAATAATTGAGTATTATTCGATAGAATTTACATAGACGAATGCAGGGTGTTCAGCAAAGGACATACTGATTTCAAAGTTACACATTTCAAAAACAAAGGACAATAGGGGAATGAGATAAACTGTATAATTATTATGAAAGCAGTAAAAACTTTATGCAGAAGTTTCGAAATAAGAATTCCAAAAACTACTAACAGATGATACTGTAATCAATGGCCTCTATAATTTTGCAATCTGACACCAGGGTTTAAATCAGTAGATTAAAATTACTCATTTAAATCAATGATTTTTTTTTAAAATCATGTATTTAAATATCAAGTTAAAATCTTTAATGAATTAAAGGTACTTTTCCGTTATCTCGACGCCAGCCAAATTTGGCGACTTTTTTTGCGACGAGTAACTACGATGTTTTTTTGTCGCCAAGTAGCTACGATGATTTTTAGGCGATTTTTTGTGTCCCTAAATTCCTACCAGATATTTATATCGCCTTAAACGTTTTTAATGCCTACAAAACAAACATGTTATCACAAAATACAAAGTTAAAAATGTAAACAGACAAAATAACACACTCACCATTATATACGACAAAATTCAATAAAAGTTAAATCCTTACATGAACAATACATAAAACATATTACTGTTCTAAAACTAAAACGATAGTTTTCATACCAATGAACATTTTAAATATCGCCATAACAACTTCAAAACCTCACTTTACATTTCCGATCAATACTGCAATGAAATTACCTACGTGACTCTTTTTTTTAAAACGTTAATTGACTCACCGACCATGTACAAGGATTCACCGCACGCGAGCATGTACTTTTACTGCTATACTAATGCATTCAGCATTTTCTATAACCTGAAGACATAAAATAGGCAATTCTACACAAATCGAAATATTTTAAATCACACTCATACTTTCAGTTTTTCTTCAAATTTTAGAGGCGCCAATTCGCTAAACTACACTTCAAAGAACCACTGCAAATATTTGCATTTGTTAAGATATCGCAGGGTTCTCAACAGTCCTTAAAGTCACCTTTTTTTTTTTTTTTTTTTTTTTTTTTTACAAAATATTCACTATTATTATTTTTTGTTAAATTGTCTCTAAAGTCACTAAAATAGGAGCCAATCTTTGTTTCTTGAAGTAACATTTTTTTAAAAATCATAGCAAGACCTTGACTAATGTGAACTGCAGTTATGAGATTTAAAATCTCGTCACTTCGTCTTTTGTTTGATTTGGTTTATGATTTTAAGTAATATAATTTGTTATATTTATGTATTATCAAAGATTTGATTAAACATTTTTTCTAAATTAATCCAAGTTTTCTGTAATCTCCAGTCCAAATTAGAAACAATTTATTGTGCATACTATATGTGAAATTATACCCTACTTACATGAATTTCTCTTACGCAGTTATAACTTGGCTCCATTTATTATGTAAGTTCAGGGTTTTACCCTATTTAGCAGTACCCTTTTTTTTATTCGACAGTTAAATATTTTTCTTGGAACAGCATTTAAATTTTCAGTACAACACAATTTTATTTGTTGCACATAGTTTTGCGAAGTTTAACAACAATTTACACACAATAGCACCATAAACCTAATTGCAAACTCATATTTTCAATTTAAAAGAAATTTTTATAAACAAAAACAAGGCACTCCAAACGGGTCTTTCAATTGTTCTTTATTTCTTAAAGATTTAATCAGTTCTTTTTCAAGTTATTTATAATTCAATCTGCCTTCATTTTGCAATATTTATAGAAAATCAGCAAACCAAAAAAGTTTATATTATTTTCTTTTATATTTTTAAAATATTATATAAATGTGATCACTATTTTGGTTACGTTTCTTCAGCTGGTTACTGTAAAGGTCACTATTTTGTCAAAAATAGTCACTATTTCAACTAATTTTGGATCAAATTTGCAGTGAGAACCCTGTTATAGTGTGTGAACTGTAATTACAAAATTGCGTAAATGCAATTTTAAAATTACATTTGTCACATGAGTATTTTAATGAATGTACGTCAATTAATGCACGACTGACTGACTGAAATACGGTCATAATGGTGTACCTTTGCAAAAGTTTCTTTATCTCCGGTGGTGAGTGATGAAAAATCATGTGGTTCCATATCATGAGGTTGGGGGGGGGGGGGGGGGGGGGGCGCAGGAGCCCGGATTAGTCTTGAAGTCCGGAAGCAATGGCAGGAAGCAGAAATGATGGTAGAGCTCATTACTCTTAGAACCAGAAAAGTCCAGATGGAAGGAGGACATGATGACAGCAAGCAAAAAGTTCCTTTTCAATAATGTGGGGTACGGCATGAGGCGGTTCTTGCCGGGTGGGAAATCTTCAGGATCGGAACGTCGATGCCCTGCTTCACCCAAAAGTTGCTATGGACACAAGATGATGACATCGCAGTCCAATCACAGACCGATATTCACAATTACTTAGGCTGGAAGCTCACAAATTCTCAAGAATCTTCTTTGACATCAAAGTTACCGCAGGTAGTCTGCCACACTCAAGTCGAGGAGCGTCAGACGAGCAAAAACCAACCAAGAAAAGAGGCCTCAGAACCTTCCGCCACTGGCCAAGTATGTGATTCATGAACAAAGTAAGATGTTAAAGCAAGAAAGGAAATAAATCAAGTATGGCTGAGGGTTCAATTAATGCAGTGTTACAATTGTCCCAACTTTAAGCAACTATGACAACTTCATGGGGCATTTTTAATTAGAGCAATGAGCTTGTATCACTGAAAGAGCAAGTATATTTAAAATAGCATTTCTAACAACTAGCATTCAACAGAAAAATGATATTACTGTGAACCTCACTATAACAATATTCAATATAATGTTAAATTCCTGTACAACAATTAAACTGTCCAGTCCCTCGGAATACCAATCTATATAAATAAAACGAACTGTAAAATGTCAGTTAGTTAGTTGGTTAGATAGTTAGTTAGTTAGTTTGTGTCTCGCGGAGCTCCAAAGCGGGTGATCGCAGATCTACCAAATTTTGTATGAAAATTTGCCAGGACAGGTCCCGACATACCTCGAAGCAATTTTTTCAAGATTCGAATTATTTTAGGCTATATCGATAAAAAACGTGTCTCAGAAGGCTCATTTTTGCTCTCCGCCATTTCGAAATTGTAACCCCACAGTGAAAAGAATGAGGATTAAGCATATATAGGTTGCCATATTTGACAAGTTTATTAAATGATTCAGACTCAAGAAGTAAAAATAAAAGAATAACGATTTTTTTTTTGTTTAGATTATTTGTAAGGTTATTTTTTAATTAAAATATTGTGTGCATGTGAAATCAGAGCAGGAATGAAATGTTTTATACTCAAAAGGAAAATAGGATTTGCAAATTTTCCGAGACTGAAATGTGGAACTCTTTAATTTGGCGAAAAATAAAATGGTTGATGTACGATTTTGAGGAGATGATTCTAACCAAGATAAATTCATTTTAATTTATCTTGGCGTAATTTATCGTAATTTTATCGTCTGCTACTTAGATTATGAATACACCTGAATAAGTTTTAAAAACTTTCATTGAGTTCAAATTCTGCACTTTTCCTGCGCAGCTTTTCTACATCTATTTCTACTGTATTACATCCAGAAAAAGGATGTTAGAAATATCAATTTTAATTTTGTTTAATCACACTCATGAATAATGATATACTTTCCATCTTAAGGGACTAAGGAAAGAAAATACGGAAGACCCATGGATTATATATGCTTTTAATATACAACACTTTAGTGCGTATTTAAAATCTGAAAGTGTTTCAGATTTTCTTACTTTTTTTTTTTTTTTATTTATAAAGACCAATATATCCATAAGCTCTTCAGAATTAATATGCGACAAAAATAATTTGTAGGTTTTTATCATTTTAACATCTTATTTTTGTAACCAGGGGCGTCATTTCAAACTCAACAACTAAGTAGAGCATAAAAGGGGATGTCTTTTTTACATTAGCAGGGGGGTGACACTTACCGCAGGGCTGCTCCTGTTTGTAACCATCTTAATTTTAAACTCCATTCAGAATCTGACAGATTTCAGTGCCAAGGAAGCCAATGAGAAACAGGATTCTCTCCGAACAAGATTTATTAAGATGGCGAACTAACTGGTTGCCGGAGGCAGCTAGTACAATATAATCTCTTCTTGATATAATGATATATCCCTCTAGAAAGATAGTTTTATTGGGTCCCTTAAGTATCATTGTATCAAGGTTTCACTGTATCTAATGAGTTACATGGTAGATAGAGAACACTTAGAGGGCTAAAAACTTAACAACTTTTTACTTCAGCAATAGAAACACATTATCCATCATATCACACAGACTTTTTAACTCATTTCTTTACGGTTTCTGTACTTGAATTATTAGAGAGTACTGCCTCTGCATGCTATCATACTATATTGTGGGGTATGCCAGTAGGATACGTTGTGCTCTAGGTTAATACATTTTATTTTACTAATATGTTACAATTTACGTATAAAACTTAAGAAAAAAAGAAAAAATTAACATCAGCTAAGAGCAAAGTCTTCGTCTGTTTAACACTGTCTGGTCTAGTGTCGTTTTCGCACCATACCTTGAGGGCAATTAGTGCTGCATAGGATGTCTATTAGAGGTGAGACGGGCTCGGGAAAAATTTCTCATTTATTGAACATACTCCTTGAAACAGGTTTTAAAAAGTGATTTGTGAAGAAAATAAAAGTACTTATAAAAAAATAAAAAATATATAAAAAAGAATTAGTGGCACATGTGCCTAGAAGGTGCATGAAGCTCTTTGGGTATTTCAGAAAGGCGGCTTATATTGCTTAGTTAGTCATCAGATCGGACATTATTTGATAAACATGGATATAAAGAATTAGAAAGTGCATTGAGAGTTTTCAACTATATTTGTCATTTACTTGCATGAACAGCAAAATTTACTGTATTCTATGAATGAAGTAATTGAATTTTTTTTATCTTTAGCTGAAATTTAGGGCTCGGACTCTGACTTAAATAATATTGCTCGTGCTTTAAAAAATGAGCCCGTACTCATCTCTAATGTCTATCCCACAATATCATGCCGTATATAGAAAATGTTAGAGTTGTTGCATGTTACTTTTGATCCCAATTTCTCCTTTACTCTTTTTTAAAATATTTTTTAATCACTAATTAAAAGAAGCGTCAACAGTTTTAATTCGGTACTTTTCCGTTATCTTGAAGCCAGCCAAGTTTGTCAATTTTTTTCCGGTAGTAGAGGGCGATGAATGCAATATTTTCTGGTAACCCATTCTCGTTTGCGCGGCGATCTTCTTCTTCTTCTTCTTTTTTTTTTTTTTTTTTGGTAACCCAGATTCTTCATGCGCAGTACAACGCTACTGGTTCAAAAGGAAAGCAAAACCTATTATTCGGCGCACTGATTGTACTAATCCGCAAGTGTGTTCTGTTTTCATACGCAAACGTGTATCCTGAATCGTGTGGCGACCTTGTTTTTTTTTGGGGGGTAACCTTGCTTAGGCCGTAAGCATGTGTTTGAATACAGAAGAAAGTCGATTGTGTCTGTTCTGTATCCTACCGTGATCCTGTTGTTGTATTGGTGTATTCCTCCTCAAACGTGCGTAACCATATTTATTTTAGTTTGAGTGAGTGTTGCTTTAATATATATATATATATATATATATATAATAATTAGAAAAATTTAAATTGAAAACCCCCCCAAGCCAGTCATTGTAAAAACATCAAAACAAGGTAAAATGCATTGTCCTCATCAGAGGGGGAAATGCACAACAGTACACCATAGGTTTCAGACTCACAGCCTGAGATTTTGCCAAGGTAATGTATTATATTTAAGGCTGTAGTTTGCAAAGATTGATTTAAAATTATTAAAACAGTTTAAAGATATTTTTAAAAGTGTACTATATTAATTCAAAATATAAACTGTAACAGGCAAATCTCAGAGGTGTGACTCGCCCTTACCTATGGGAAAGAAAAGAAATTTTATTACTTACAAATCAAAAAATCGAAGAACAATCAATGCAAATGTACTACAAAACCAAAGAAACACATTAAACTGTAGTTCCAAAATCCTGTAATTTGTTGTCCATTGCCTGTCCAATCCGCATGTAGAAGACCTGTTGCCATTCATCAACTAAAAGCACGTCCCTGAGGTTCTAGTCTGTATTAAGAGCACTCTGTGGGCTTTGGTGCAAGTGTGTCATTTGTAAAGAGATTTCTACAACGCATAAACTAGTGAAAATGTAAAGGAAGGATGAATACCAGGGATTCAGGCTATTATCAAGATAATAGCCTGATATAGCCTGATTGATAATAGCCTGAATCCCTTGTATTAATATCAGGGGATTAAGGATGAATACCAGGGATTCAGGCTATTATCAAGATAATAGCCTGATATAGCCTGATTGATAATAGCCTGAATCCCTTGTATTAAGCCTTCCTTTACATTTTCACTAGTTTATGCGTTGAAGAAATCTCTTGACAAATGACACACTTGCACCAAAGCCCACAGAGTGCTCTTAATACAGACTAGAACCTCAGGGACGTGCTTTTAGTTGATGAATGGCAACAGGTCTTCTACACGCGGATTGGACAGGCAATGGACAACGAATTACACGATTTTGGAACTACAGTTTAACGTGTTTCTTTGGTTTTGTAGTACATTTGCATTGATTGTTCTTCGATTTTTTGATTTGTAAGTAATAAAATTTCTTTTCTTTCCCATAGGTAAGGGGGAGTCACACCTCTGAGATTTGCCTGTTACAGTTTATATTTTGAATTAATATAGTACACTTTTAAAAATATCTTTAAACTGTTTTAATAATTTTAAATCAATCTTTGCAAACTACAGCCTTGAATATAATACATTACCTTGGCAAAATCTCAGGCTGTGAGTCTGAAACCTATGGTGTACTGTTGTGCATTTCCCCCTCTGATGAGGACAATGCATTTTACCTTGTTTTGATGTTTTTACAATGACTGGCTTGGGGGGTTTTTCAATTTAAATTTTTCTAATTATTATATATATATATATATATATTAAAGCAACACTCACTCAAACTAAAATAAATATGGTTACGCACATTTGAGGAGGAATACACCAATACAACAACAGGATCACGGTAGGATACAGAACAGACACAATCGACTTTCTTCTGTATTCAAACACATGCTTACGGCCTAAGCAAGGTTACCCCCAAAAAAAAACAAGGTCGCCACACGATTCAGGATACACGTTTGCGTATGAAAACAGAACACACTTGCGGATTAGTACAATCAGTGCGCCGAATAATAGGTTTTGCTTTCCTTTTGAACCAGTAGCGTTGTACTGCGCATGAAGAATCTGGGTTACCAAAAAAAAAAAAAAAAGAAGAAGAAGAAGAAGATCGCCACGCAAACGAGAATGGGTTACCAGAAAATATTGCATTCATCGCCCTCTACTACCGGAAAAAAATTGACAAACTTGGCTGGCTTCAAGATAACGGAAAAGTACCGAATTAAAACTGTTGACGCTTCTTTTAATTAGTGATTAAAAAATATTTTAAAAAAGAGTAAAGGAGAAATTGGGATCAAAAGTAACATGCAACAACTCTAACATTTTCTATATACGGCATGATATTGTGGGATAGACATTAGAGATGAGTTCGGGCTCATTTTTTAAAGCACGAGCAATATTATTTAAGTCAGAGTCCGAGCCCTAAATTTCAGCTAAAGATAAAAAAAATTCAATTACTTCATTCATAGAATACAGTAAATTTTGCTGTTCATGCAAGTTAATGACAAATATAGTTGAAAACTCTCAATGCACTTTCTAATTCTTTATATCCATGTTTATCAAATAATGTCCGATCTGATGACTAACTAAGCAATATAAGCCGCCTTTCTGAAATACCCAAAGAGCTTCATGCACCTTCTAGGCACATGTGCCACTAATTCTTTTTTATATATTTTTTATTTTTTTATAAGTACTTTTATTTTCTTCACAAATCACTTTTTAAAACCTGTTTCAAGGAGTATGTTCAATAAATGAGAAATTTTTCCCGAGCCCGTCTCACCTCTAATAGACATCCTATGCAGCACTAATTGCCCTCAAGGTATGGTGCGAAAACGACACTAGACCAGACAGTGTTAAACAGACGAAGACTTTGCTCTTAGCTGATGTTAATTTTTTCTTTTTTTCTTAAGTTTTATACGTAAATTGTAACATATTAGTAAAATAAAATGTATTAACCTAGAGCACAACGTATCCTACTGGCATACCCCACAATATAGTATGATGGCATGCAGAGGCAGTACTCTCTAATAATTCAAGTACAGAAACCGTAAAGAAATGAGTTAAAAAGTCTGTGTGATATGATGGATAATGTGTTTCTATTGCTGAAGTAAAAAGTTGTTAAGTTTTTAGCCCTCTAAGTGTTCTCTATCTACCATGTAACTCATTAGATACAGTGAAACCTTGATACAATGATACTTAAGGGACCCAATAAAACTATCTTTCTAGAGGGATATATCATTATATCAAGAAGAGATTATATTGTACTAGCTGCCTCCGGCGACCAGTTAGTTCGCCATCTTAATAAATCTTGTTCGGAGAGAATAATGTTTCTCATTGGCTTCCTTGGCACTGAAATCTGTCAGATTCTGAATGGAGTTTAAAATTAAGATGGTTACAAACAGGAGCAGCCCTGCGGTAAGTGTCACCCCCCTGCTAATGTAAAAAAGACATCCCCTTTTATGCTCTACTTAGTTGTTGAGTTTGAAATGACGCCCCTGGTTACAAAAATAAGATGTTAAAATGATAAAAACCTACAAATTATTTTTGTCGCATATTAATTCTGAAGAGCTTATGGATATATTGGTCTTTATAAATAAAAAAAAAAAAAGTAAGAAAATCTGAAACACTTTCAGATTTTAAATACGCACTAAAGTGTTGTATATTAAAAGCATATATAATCCATGGGTCTTCCGTATTTTCTTTCCTTAGTCCCTTAAGATGGAAAGTATATCATTATTCATGAGTGTGATTAAACAAAATTAAAATTGATATTTCTAACATCCTTTTTCTGGATGTAATACAGTAGAAATAGATGTAGAAAAGCTGCGCAGGAAAAGTGCAGAATTTGAACTCAATGAAAGTTTTTAAAACTTATTCAGGTGTATTCATAATCTAAGTAGCAGACGATAAAATTACGATAAATTACGCCAAGATAAATTAAAATGAATTTATCTTGGTTAGAATCATCTCCTCAAAATCGTACATCAACCATTTTATTTTTCGCCAAATTAAAGAGTTCCACATTTCAGTCTCGGAAAATTTGCAAATCCTATTTTCCTTTTGAGTATAAAACATTTCATTCCTGCTCTGATTTCACATGCACACAATATTTTAATTAAAAAATAACCTTACAAATAATCTAAACAAAAAAAAAATCGTTATTCTTTTATTTTTACTTCTTGAGTCTGAATCATTTAATAAACTTGTCAAATATGGCAACCTATATATGCTTAATCCTCATTCTTTTCACTGTGGGGTTACAATTTCGAAATGGCGGAGAGCAAAAATGAGCCTTCTGAGACACGTTTTTTATCGATATAGCCTAAAATAATTCGAATCTTGAAAAAATTGCTTCGAGGTATGTCGGGACCTGTCCTGGCAAATTTTCATACAAAATTTGGTAGATCTGCGATCACCCGCTTTGGAGCTCCGCGAGACACAAACTAACTAACTAACTATCTAACCAACTAACTAACTGACATTTTACAGTTCGTTTTATTTATATAGATTGGTATTCCGAGGGACTGGACAGTTTAATTGTTGTACAGGAATTTAACATTATATTGAATATTGTTATAGTGAGGTTCACAGTAATATCATTTTTCTGTTGAATGCTAGTTGTTAGAAATGCTATTTTAAATATACTTGCTCTTTCAGTGATACAAGCTCATTGCTCTAATTAAAAATGCCCCATGAAGTTGTCATAGTTGCTTAAAGTTGGGACAATTGTAACACTGCATTAATTGAACCCTCAGCCATACTTGATTTATTTCCTTTCTTGCTTTAACATCTTACTTTGTTCATGAATCACATACTTGGACAGTGGCGGAAGGTTCTGAGGCCTCTTTTCTTGGTTGGCTTTTGCTCGTCTGACGCTCCTCGACTTGAGTGTGGCAGACTACCTGCGGTAACTTTGATGTCAAAGAAGATTCTTGTGAATTTGTGAGCTTCCAGCCTAAGTAATTGTGAATATCGGTCTGTGATTGGACTGCGATGTCATCATCTTGTGTCCATAGCAACTTTTGGGTGAAGCAGGGCATCGACGTTCCGATCCTGAAGATTTCCCACCCGGCAAGAACCGCCTCATGCCGTACCCCACATTATTGAAAAGGAACTTTTTGCTTGCTGTCATCATGTCCTCCTTCCATCTGGACTTTTCTGGTTCTAAGAGTAATGAGCTCTACCATCATTTCTGCTTCCTGCCGTTGCTTCCGGACTTCAAGACTAATCCGGGCCCCTGCCTCCCCCCCCCCAACCTCATGATATGGAACCACATGATTTTTCATCACTCACCACCGGAGATAAAGAAACTTTTGCAAAGGTACTCCATTATGACCGTATTTCAGTCAGTCAGTCGTGCATTAATTGACGTACATTCATTAAAATACTCATTTTACAAATGTAATTTTAAAATTGCATTTACGCAATTTTGTAATTACAGTTCACACACTATAACAGGTTCTCACAGCAAATTTGATCCAAAATTAGTTGAAATAGTGACTATTTTTGACAAAATAGTGACCTTTACAGTAACCAGCTGAAGAAACGTAACCAAAATAGTGATCACATTTATATAATATTTTTAAAATATAAAAGAAAATAATATAAACTTTTTTGGTTTGCTGATTTTCTATAAATATTGCAAAATGAAGGCAGATTGAATTATAAACAACTTGAAAAAGAACTGATTAAATCTTCAAGAAATAAAGAACAATTGAAAGACCCATTTGGAGTGCCTTGTTTTTGTTTATAAAAATTTCTTTTAAATTGAAAATATGAGTTTGCAATTAGGTTTATGGTGCTATTGAGTGTAAATTGTTGTTAAACTTTGCAAAACTATGTGCAACAAATACAATTGTGTTGTACTGAAAATTTAAATGCTGTACCAAAAAAAAGTATTTAACTGTCGAATAAAAAAAAAGGGTACTGCTAAATAGGGTAAAACCCTGAACTTACATAATAAATGGAGCCAAGTTATAACTGCGTAAGACAAATTCATGTAAGTAGGGTATAATTTCACATATAGTATGCACAATAAATTGTTTCCAATTTGGACTGGAGATTACAGAAAACTTGGATTAATTTAGAAAAAATGTTTAATCAAATCTTTGATAATACATAAATATAACAAATTGTATTACTTAAAATCATAAACCAAATCAAACAAAAGACGAAGTGACAAGATTTTAAATCTCATAACTGCAGTTCACATTAGTCAAGGTCTTACTATGATTTTTAAAAAAATGTTACTTCAAGAAACAAAGATTGGCTCCTATTTTAGTGACTTTAGAGACAATTTAAAAAAAAATAATAATAGTGAATATTTTGTAAAAAAAAAGGTGACTTTAAGGACTGTTGAGAACCCTGCGATATCTTAACAAATGCAAATATTTGCAGTGGTTCTTTGAAGTGTAGTTTGATACGAGTTTTTGCATTAAGCGTTTCCACCTGAAGAGCTATCTTTGTCAAAAGACTTTCGAATGGCTAAGAAAAAAACAATAATGTTAAACACTCAAAAAAAATTAATAATGCTTAATATGCAAGTTTAAGGAAAAATTCACGAGTACAAAAAGCCCTTTCAAAAATGGGCTGTGGAGTAACATGTTATGAGAGAAATATTACAAAATTCCATTTTCCAAAGTGTTTTATAACTTCTATAGGTTCATTGTTTAAAACAGTTCACAGTGCAGCTTATCAAGAGACATTCTAATTTTTTCAGAGTCTCTATTACAATTACATTTTTCAAAAGGCTGTTCATAAGTTGCTTGATTTCCAAAAACAACAGATTTAAGTTGTGTATAAATATCGATAAAAATATGCAAAAAATTACAACTATCTTCATTATCCCCTACCAGAACACACAAAAATATGATTCATTGAATTGGTATAACTAGAGTACTTTCCATATCTTTATTTTTTAGAGTATACTCAAATTTGATTATAAATAAATCTTGAATGAGCAACACAATTTAATGCAACATTTTTCATAAAAAGAAATAAATATTTTTAAAGGGTTATGTTCACAAAAGAATAAACATAGTAATATGAAGATATTGGAGAAAATGAAATGAAATTGATATATGTTAACTACAGTTAAATCATCAACTACCAAAAATTAAGAGAATTTTGCACATATTCATAATCTATTGCACATTACAAAATTATGCAATAGATTATGAATAGAGAAAGTTTAAAACTTGTATTTGTAAAGAGACAAGTTTAAGATTCCCAAATATCCAAACAAAATATATCAATTCAGATGTGCCAAGTTTTTAAAACTGAAAAGCCTGAGATCTCCTGCTTTTTAATGTCAAAAAGCCTGAGATTATGAATATATTTTCAGCATAAAATGCACATACAATTAATACCTTTCTTAAATGCCATGCATGTCCATATGAACTTAGAAGATAGTCTTCTGTTACTTATAAATAACTTAAGCTATATTATATAAATAAATTAAATTTCAAAAATTTGCCAAGAAATATTAGAAAATATGAAATATCAGTCAAAATAGATAATGGGATAAACTATTTCTACCTAAAAATTGTATTAAAATAGGTTGTTGTGCCTGATTAGCTTCAACAGAACGAGAACAGATCTTGCAGAACTAATGAAGAAAACTATTCAATTGAAATTTTTTTCCAACTTTCAAAAAGCCTGAGAAAATGAAGAAAAATACTGAGACCCAAAGTAGGAACAAAAAGCCTTAGACTCAAGCCAAAATCCTGAGACTTGGTACCTCTGTCTATGGTCAAGAAAGGCTATTTTCATTATACTGTTACTTCTTTCCCACCCCCCCTTTTCTAAAATTATCTTATATTTCAAAAGTGGTATATCATTATTTTCCCTATTTAGTTCACATCTATTTCTTAACCTTTTTTTTTTTTTTTTTTTTTTTTTAAATTACAGCTTAATGACTAGTATCTTGTTATATATGTATGTGTATGTATGTGTATGTATATACAGTTTTTATAAAAAATTAAATCAATCTTGATTTAAATCAAATATATCAATTTTTTAATAAGAAAAAAAATCAACAACCATGTCTGATGCTTTCTGACTATTTTCTGAGGAACATACTAGGAAGAAACTGTTTACTAGAACCATCTTAACATTCTGGACGAACTTGAATTGATGAATTGTGTGGCATCTGAATCCATTTCCATTAAAACATGACTAATTTTATTCTTTGTTTGCTATACCTCTGTATGTCATAAGGGTGAACATTTTGGAAAGATTATGCTGTGACTGCTTGCAGAGAATGAATTTATACTTATACATGAAGATCGTCAATCAATTTTGACGTGCAGAGCCATCTGTTAGAAGTGGTGTACTCAAGGTAGTGTTTGGGGGTTCTAATCCCCTGTAACTAAGATTTTTTTTTTTAAATCATAAAATTTTTATATTCAGCATTAAGATTACGTATGTAATACCCTCCCTTCTAAGGAAATCTGCGCATGTTAGTAGCTATTGTAGCTACTATTTTGAAAATCCTGTATAATTTTTTTACAGATTGCATATTAAAACTTACCATTTGCTGCACTCTTTTATTAATCTCTGTGTTTGAGATTTTTAATTTTGAAATCAGTATGGTCGTTGCAGGACACCCTGTACAATGACAGTGACACGTTTCATTGTCTGGAGCTAGGTTATAATGAATAAGACAGGCACAATTGTGGGCATAGGATATTTATGCATATAGGGGTATACTTCAAATCAAGATTCTTTTAATGAAGTATTAATACTAAAGTTCTTCATACTATACAAAAACAAAAATTTCTGATAGCAATGAAAATACAATTTTTTTTTCAACACTCAATTAGCAGTTATGAACACATTTTGTAACAAAGCACAATTAAATTAAAAAAAAAAAAAAAAAAAAGCATTGAGTATGAAAATAGTACCTTAGTTCCATTCATGTGGCTTTTTCTTACACTTTTTGAGCGTCCATCAATCCAGTAAACATAGCGTTCTACAGGGTCATAATCAAGAGCTTTTATGTTTTTCAGTCCATGAATTGGGAGAGTTATGTCTGGAGAGTCATAAGAATCAACCAGAAATCGGCTAATACTATTTCGCTGACTGAATAAGATGAAAACTTTTGGATCTTTTAAAAAAGAAAAGAACTAAGTTAATAAAACAGCACAGATAGGAAGTCATACAAATAACAACTGCTTAGATAATGCTCAAGTAGAACATTAGCAAAACATTTCAACATTTAAAAAAAAGGACTTAACTTCCTTAACAGAACAGAACAGACATAATGTTATGGAGAGAAAGAGTGTTGTTCCATTTAAGCAGCATTCTTTTGTGTGTGTATGGAATTTTAAGAGTTTTACTAGTTTTTGTTTAGGTTACCTTATTTACTTATTGCTCATTCAAAATATTTTTTTTCCTTCAAGAAATTTAATTAAAAAAAAGACACTTTTAAACATGAAAAATAAAAATAAAAAAGAAGCCTAGAGTGTTTGCCTCTCATGGCACCTCTATTTCTGAGATTTTTAAGCAACTAGGTTAAAATTATTCAGTTTTTCCACCAAGCACACAATTAATTATTTAAGCTTCACTATCAGAGTTGTAAATTATATGCATAGATAATATAGATGAACACACAAACGATGCTCGCAGAAAATTTTCGAAGTTTGCAAACAGCTTGGATAGTAAATCATGATTACAAAAATTGATTTTACAAAGTGATTAGTCAATATCAATATGAACTTTAATTTAAAAGTAGTAGTAATGGATAAAAATATAAAAATTTTAAATAAATTATTTGAGTTATTTGAATTTATATTTACATTTTATCCAAGTCTGATTCTACGAATATTTACCTCAGAAAGAACGCAAAATTATCCTAATATTTAATGTTCAAATAAGCATGTTCTTTGTATGTACCCTAAATTTGAAATTTTTTCACATAAACTTGAAGCATCAGCAGTTTTCAAAACTATAATTGCAATTTTTTTTTTTCCCTTCCTCACTAAGGTGCTATTTCGCTCAATCACAGAATTTTGTCTACGTAATCTTGTAGAAAGGTTTTGCAGATATGAACTGTCATGCTGAAGATCTTTTTAAATGTGTTTACCAGATAACGTGGAGGGGGGGGGGGAATAAAATGTTGAAAGTTGCACAAGGTTTACAATTTTTAATGGATCGCTAAGTTTGGTGCCAAAATGCAACAATTTATCTCTATATATAAAGGAAGATGTCCTGGCCGACTGACGATCACTGCACAGCCATATCTACTGGAGATATTGCAATGAAATTTTAGGAGCTTATAGCTTTTGTGAACAAGGCGTCATTTAAGAAGCGATTTTTAAAAATTCGAACCCAGACGGGGGTGGCGACCCAAAACTTTCTTTTCACGCTTCCCTTCACATGTCAGTGGGACAGATAGCTGTAAAATTTTCGCTTTAAAAGTAACTAATACAAATACCTAGAAGTCATTTTCAGGATTTTTTAGAATTGGCACCAGAGCGGACGTAAGGGGGAAAAATGTTCTTTTCACATTTCCCTTCATATCTCAGAGGGAAAAAGAGATAGCCATATAATTCTTGCTGTAAAATATAACTAATGCAAATACCTAAAAATCAATTTCAGGGATTTTTGGCCCTTTGTACCAAAACAGGTATAAGAGGCCAAAGCGTTCTTTTCTCATTTCCCTTCTTCTATCAGAGGAAGAAGAGATAGCTTAAAATTCTTGCTTTAAAATGTAACTTACACAAACACCTAAGTCTTTTTCATGGTTCTATGGAATTCACACCCAAACGTGGGTAAGGGCCCGAAACGTTCTTTTCACATTTCCCTTCATATCTCAGAGGAAAAAAGACACAGCCGTAAAATTCTTGCTTTAAAATATAACTAACATAAATACTTATATATAAATTTCAGGGTTTTTTAGAATTCTCCCCCAAACAGGTATAAGGGTCTAAAATGTTCTTTTCGCATTTCCTTTATATCTCAGAGAAAATAAGTGATAGCCATAATGTTCTTGCTTTAAACTGTAACTAACAGATATACCTAAAATCATTTTCAGGTGTTTTTTTTTTTTTTTTTTTAGAATTTGTGTGCGAGAGACCAAAACGTTATTTTCATACATGTCATCATATATCGAAGGAAAATGAAGACAGACATAAAAATCTTGCATTAAAAAGTATCAAACACAAATACATAACAATCTTTTCAAAGGTTTTTAAAATGGACCTCAATACAGTGTGGTTTACAAAAACTGTTTTTCATGTATTTTTTAGTTCTAGAGTCAGGCAAAAATTTTGTTCTAGAGTCAGACAAAAATTCTACCTGGTGAAAGGGCAAATAATTTTTCAAGAACTGCCAGATGAAATGCGAAAAGTCTCTCAGGTTTGCCATTTTTGGAAATTTATCACTAACTTTGGCATAGAAAAATTAGTCCCCAGAACTGAACCGAGCTTATCAATATCTTACATATTTGTCGTGAAATTGCATAACCTTACTGTCTATAATTGGAATATTGGTATCTATATTCGTGTAAGTAAAGATGAAGTATAGTTAGAATATGTCTGGGATTTCAAAGCAGTTTTAGTAGACCATTTTAATACAGACTTCAAATTTGAAGAAGTATTTTATAGAACAAGAAAAACAAATACGGTATAATCGCAGATTATGATGCACATTCCAAACAGTATTTTAAAAAATCGAGTATACTTAGAATTTGCCTAACGTAACGAATATTGTAAAACAGTTTCTATAGGCAATTAAATCTATAACCAAAGTATATTCAATATTTATTTACTTATTTTCCTTTGTATTAGTTGGTTTAACAATATCCATTTCGTGCAAAGAACAGGTACTTTAGCTAGTTATAGAATACGAGAATACTTATAAGACAGCAGGCGAATATTGTAAAATAGCTTTAGTAGGCGATTTTGATATAGATTTCAATTCCAAAGAAGTGTTTTATGGAACAGAGAAGACAAATACAGTACACTCACAGATTAGGATACACTTTCCAAATGGTATTCATAAAGGTGAAGTATAATTTGACTATGCCTGGCAAAAATTGTTAAACAGTTTTAGTAGGCAATTTTAATATAGATTTCAATTCTGAAGAGGTGTTTTATGGAACAAGGAAGGAAAACGTGGCACACTCATGGATTATGATGCCCATTCCAAACAGTATTTAAAATGGTAAAGGATAGTTGGAAAGTGCTTAGCGAAGGTTGTAAAACAGTTTTAGTAGGCGATTTTAAGATAGATTTCAATTCCAAAGATGTGTTTTATGGTACAAAAAAGAGTCGATTCCTATTTTAAAGCCCCCACTCTCTTTAACCTAAAAAATCGCCGCACTTTGCAGTCATGGGTCTCTAGGAGTTATGCACAAGTTTCAATGCTCCCAAAAGAACTAGATGAATACTAAAGTGAACAAATTAGTGATAAACGTACCAGTTAAGGAATTTGAAGACAATTTTAAAACTACATTAATTGGCAACCTAAAATAAATAAATAAACAGCGGTCTGCTGTACTTATATGTTGTTCCGATTTGGCATTTTAACTCTAAATTACGGTTCCCACATAAATACAAAATATCATCATGGTAACTGCATATGTTTAATTGTCGCCACCTTGCCAAGAGTTGAAGTAGGAATCAACCCAAGAAAGACAAACACTGCATACTCATGGATTACGATGCACATTCGAAACAATATTTAAAACAGTGAAGTATAGTTGGAATATCATTGGCGAAGATTGTAAAACAGTTTTAGTATATGATTTTAAGATGATTTTGATTCCAAAGATGGGTTTTATGGAACAAGGAAGAAAAATAGGGACAATGCATAAATTATGATATGCTTTTAATACATAGCACTTTACTGCACAGTTAAAATTTGAAAGTGTTTCAGATTTTCTTAGAATAGAGTGTTCTAATTAAGGCAATAATATGAAAAACATAACCGAGTTCATGATTTTTGAACACAAAAGCAAAATAAACAAACAGCGTGAAAACTAGAAAAACTTCATTCTGCTTCCTCACAAGCTGTACTAAGCACTGTAATAAATGAAATATCTGTGCCTTCAATGAAACTTTCAGAAAATATTCCTGAGCATTGGATTACACAGCAAAATTTTTTGAACAGTGACATATTGTGCAAAATATTTGATTTTTTAAAAAGTTTCATAACTGACATAGGTTGTTCCTACAGAAATACTGCACATGTTCACATATTTGTGGCTTAGCGACTTCAAAACCAATACTGAAAGCTTGTAATTTAGCTGACCTTAAAGTGCTGAAGTCGAACAATATATCTGTATAAGGCATTTACATAGAAAGATCTAACGTATTACTGTATCATTTTTTATCCCAAGAATCTGGAAAAATTCACATATCTCCAATTACCAAACATACCTACTTTTATTTCTAAAAATAGATTCTATTTTGGACAATGTAGTATATTCTTCTATTTTTTAAAATATTTATTAAACAGTCTTCAATTAGCTAATCAAAAATTTTTTTTAATTACAAACAAGAGAACATTTTCATACTGAAATTGTTATTATGAGGTGATTAAGCCTAAAAATGAGATTACAGTTTAAACAAAATTTGATTAAAAAAAAAAAAAAATCATTATTCATTATTGGAAAGAAAATTAAATATTTTTTATTCTTCTCAACTTTCTATTGAGAAAAAGAATTTTTTTTTTTTTTTTTTTTTTTTGCATCAATTGTATATTGTTAGCTAATACATACATATGAAACTTACAAATGCTAACATCTACATGCCTCAAATTTAAACTACAATTTTAAATTTCATTAAATATAAAAACCAGATTTCTAGAGTACAGCATAGTTTGTATGAATTATATTTAAATATCATTTTCCAACAAAAATCTGGAAAAAAATATTTTAGAAAATTTCACTACTATTGTAAATTAACTATTTAATGTAATTTTTATCTCCCTTTAATAATAAAATGATCCACTGAAATATTTCACTAAAACATGATGGTTTTAGAGGCAACATCAGCTGGAATAGAGGGAAGCTCTGCTTCACTTGACTAAAACAACCTAAAAATGTTTCCGTTATATTTCTATATGAAACAAATTCTTCTTCCGATATTTAGGATTCAACCAAATAATTGTTTGTTATGAATATAATTGAAAAGCAAAATTTCATTCACTAGCTCCAAAAGTTACAAACCACCACTGGGTACTTTAGTGTTAAATCTCTTTGTTCTTTTTAATTGCACATTTTAAAAGAAATACAACTTGAAGACTACTGTGTTAATCAATAAATATGTGTATCCCAAAACAAACTGCTTTGAAAAATTCAACAATTATACATATTTAAGCAATACTGATAATAACTCACAGTGACATGTTTTGTTGTCTAGATCTAGGTTATAATGAGTAGGACAAGCACAATTATGGGTATAGCTCTTCTGCTGATGAAGACGTGGTACAGCAAGACAAAGATGCGTACAACCTCCATTATGAACAGCACATGGGTTCCAACCTAATTGTAATGTGAAATAAAATCCAGATAAGTCATTTCTTCATTAATTAAACTTCTACTATACACATACGTTTATAAATGCTACCTGTTCCTGTTACACTTTCAAAATGCAGGGAGAAAGTTAAATTTTCATGAATTTTTCAAAGGTAAATGAGAAACCATAGGAAATTTAAATTATGTTTAAGAAAAAGCTAAATAATGATACGAAACAACTAAAAAATAAATAATGGAAACTGTATTTAGAAATTAAAATAATTAAATAGAAAGACTCTATACAGAAAAGCACTTCTACTGGGTATTTTAAGCTGCATTAAAGGCCATGAAGCCTTGACTCCATCAAATAAAGAAACAAAACTAGTTTCAATAGAATTTTAATCATCGAAATAGAATGTGAAACCTGTATATAAGAACACTGTAGGGACCTAAAATAAATATTGTTATTGACATTTTATCACTTTAGACAGGTTGAGCTTTTCCACATTATTTGAGTATTAAGGTGCTTTCTAATAATTTAAAAAAATAAAATAAAAAGTAACCTAGATTTACAGTACAAAAAAATATTTTAATCATGAATAGGCATGCCTTGTATACTGATTTTGAAGTCAGGTGAAAAATTTTCTTTATGGAAATGGAGGATAATGCATATTTTTAAGGCATTAATTATATTTCAATTTTGAGTTAGCTATATTCTAAGCCCCAAGCCCTTTGTGTGCTTTTATATGTTTCTCAATAAACTGAAAATTTCAAAGTTTTTACTAACAATATACATAAAAGTGTGAATAAAAGGTAGATGTTACAAACTTTATCTCATTATAGTATTACAAAAATTAAATAAAATATACTTTTCATCAAATGCCAATGTCTTACGCTATGCCATCATAGATATAAGATCTTAGTACATTTTTTAAAAAATCAAAAAACAAGGTGCTATATATTCAGGGAGGGGGGGTGGACACTTTTTTTTTCACTCCCATAGTAGCCTTTTATCATATATTCAAGACTGTAATTTATCCAAATAATAATAATGATGATGATAACAACAATAATGTGTTATACGTAATACAAGATGTTTTGTAAGCATTAAAATTATGGTTATAGACAGGTACGTGCTAAAAATGAATACTGTTAGACAAGTTTAACACATTAAATAAATCTGTCCGGACTAAAGGAAATATTGTTATAGGCAGGTTTCACTGTAAATCCATATACACACTGAATATTTTTATAGCATATCATAACCACTCAGAAAATAAGCAGGATAGTCCCTCCAAAGCTGATAAACAGAATGTGAAATGGGACACACTTTGTGCTTCACCATGCTGCAAAAAATTCTCTTTTAATAATTACTTGAGACTAACTAGGAGTTAAAAAGCTTCAAAAGCTATGAGCTTGTGGAGGTTAAAAAAAAATAGCTATGATCTCTTAATTTAATAGATACTGCCATGACTTCACGAAGCCTAAGTTAAAAATTGCAAACACACCTAAATTAAAGTTAAATAAAAATATCAAATAAACCAATTTCTTTTCCTAAAACAAATGGCATAGAGGCCGAAATAATCGTATAGTTTAAAAGTTTTAAGCCGCCAAAAGACCCAGGTTCAATCTGTGCATTTCGCTGAAAAAGAAAAATGGCGCAACGACGCCATTGTAGACCCAGTAACGAGACAAAGAAATAATGAAGAAAACACTCTGTTAAACTTTAAAATCTTACATTTATTTTAAATTAACTCAAAAAAACAAATTCATGGAAACACATTTTCTTTTACAATATTCAAACTTAAAATACCCATTATTACAAACATTTTAGGTTCCCTTATTTAAGTGCACTTAAAGTTATATTTTTTAAAAGCCGACAAAGAAACAAAAAAAATTAAATAGAAAAAGGGAAAGAAAAGAAAAGGGAATGACTTATCGTCTGGTGAAAGAATCTGGGGGCCCCCATCGTGTTTTCTCTTCAAGTGTTATTTCGTAGTTCTTCCATCATCTCTCCGCGCTTCATGCCTCCGACGGGATGACACCACTCAGGAAATCTCAAATACCAAACGACCAACGTCCGCAGGTAGCACCAGCTCGAGGAAGAGAGACTTCGCTCCCTGACGCTCGCTTTTCCCTTCTCTGCCTTCTCACATCTGTATTCATCCGACCATCAAGTTCATTCATGAACTTTAATTTTTCCATATCTTAGTGCATAAAATTTTAAGTGAAATTTATTTATTTGGTGAAGTTACGTTGCATTAAAAGGAAATTTAATTATTTCGTTGGTTAATTGATGTATTTTGAGGCATTTACATTTTTTCTTGCACGTGGTTGTGTTCCTCCGCCGATTTCGATGTCTGTATCGAAACTTCATCCAATCTATCGAATTATGTGAAATGATGCAGGGAAAAAAAGGTAAAAAGAAAAAAAAAACAGAAAAGGCAGAATAAAAGTTAAAGACGGAGAGAAAATTTTAGCATAAAAACTTTTTAAACCAAAACTTAAAATTTAGCAAATACTTTACAAAGCCAAAATATGATGTTTGTATCAAAAAATTTATTTAAGAAAAAAAAATGTCGGCATAAACAAAAGGAAAATTCGGCTCGATTTTAAAAAAACACATATAAACATTTCTAACATTAATTATTTATCAAAAGTTACAATCATACCAATACCACGTATCAAAAGGAAAAAGTTTTGTTCATCCGATCTGGCAACCTGTTTTGACGTTAGCGCGCAAAACGAATCAAAACAAACTGCGAAATCGGAAAGTTTGTGCCGTGAAAGAAATAATAAACAAACCCAAAAGATAAGTAGTACCACTTAAACATTACACAAAATATTACTCTATAATTTGCTTTTACTACTCATAGATCGCTAGAACAAACATTATTTTCAAAACATTTTCAGATCATAACAACTACATTGTTTTTACTACTCATAGATCGCTAGAACAAACATTATTTTCAAAACATTTTTCAGATCATAACAACTACCTTCCCCTCACCTTAAAAAAAAAAAAGGAACTTTTTTTTTTTTTTTCTTTACACCAAAACCAACAGCTCTTTAACCACACCATATGATCCTCACAAAAGGAAAAAAAAGATTCTCAAAATAACAAATGAGAAAACATAAATGCTCTAAATTGAGCTTTACACGCCACAAAACATTTGAATGAAATATTAAAAAAAAACTAAAATATCACAGCTTTACCCAAATTGCAAAACTACCCGACTACATTGATTACTCAAAACATTAAGGTGTATATATATATAAAAAATATTTATATCACATCATGAAAGAAAAATTTTGATGAGAACTGTAGGACTCCCAGCAAGAAAAAAAATTAGTTTCACATTATTCAACTCAAAAAGATGGCATTAACCACCAAAATAAAGAAAAAATTTACACCATACTTGACATTAACTAAAAGGTAAAAAAAAATTTCTCTTCCTAAATGAAAGAAAACAATTACAATTACACTGTTAATATCAGTTCGCAGTCTACATAAAAGAACCTCCCTACTATCAATTCATTTAGGTTAGCTACTCCTATAATTAATAGCAAAAAAAACTTTTACATATCTTGCAACAGATATTAGGGCCCTAAATAACAGTGTTGTAATACAGTTACTACCAAAGACATACAAAGAAAATACATAAAATAATACTCAATACCAAAATACATATATAAAAAAAACTTGTCAATCAAAATGTAAAAGTCCATCATTTTAATAACATTAACTTTTCACAAAACCTCTAGAGTCCCTTGGGCGAAGTGAGTATGAATGTTGCCTTGTTGCTGGTCTGAACACAGGTTGCTGTATGCTCCTACTACTGGACTGGACTGGCATCTGTTGTTGAGTCTGCCCTGAAGTCGACCTCTGTGTAGTAGTAGTCTTTTTCCTGTTGCTATTTGTGACAATTCTATAACGACGCCTAACTGGTGTGGGGAAAGGATTGTCGGGGAGATCTGGTTCATTTGACTGATCAGTTACATTTTCTACATCGCTATTGTCATCCTCAATGAGCTCTTCAGGTAAAGATGGAAAAATTATACGTTCAGGAATTTTAGTTAGTCTGTCCACGTGTACATGTTGTATGTCATTTGGGTTGTTAATATGTACTATTTCAAAATTTACATTACTAGTCTGTTTTTTAACTCTGTAAGGCCCCTCATTAAACTTCGAAAATTTCTTCCCCTTCCCCGCTTTAATAGATGGAGTGTAAAGCATGACCAGATCTCCTACAACAATGCCCTTCTCCTTACAAACTTTACTCCTGTAACTCTCTTGTTTTTCAGCAGCTTTGATAAGATTTTCATGGACAAGTTTAAAAGCTCTCTGAAGGCGAAGTTCAATATCCTCACTTAATTCCCTTTGATCCGCATAACTTCTTAAAGGTGGATTGTTAATTAAATGAATGGGTAAAATTAAATCCCTACCAAGATTAAATGAGCAGGAGTGTCTTTAATGGTGGAATGTATTGCAGTTCTATAGGCCAAAAGAGCAAAATGTAAGTATTTGTCCCATTCATTTGCAGTCTCATTAACTAAGTGCTTTAAAGAGTTGACAATTGTGGCATTGACGCCTTCAACCACGCCATCTGCCGAGGGATGATAACTGGTGGTGTACTGTTTTTTAATGTTAATTTCGAATAAACCTTTTTTATGCTGTCCGAAAGAAATGAGCTGTATCTATCTGTAATTAGGTGTTCTGGAATTCCGTGAGTGCATTAATGTTCCATTCTTTCAAACCAGCCAAAACAATTTCTAACAATCGCTGAAAGGACGAAGCGGCATTCTTTAATCCTTGAGGGAGTCTATTCCACTGAAATAATCCGAAATCTGTGGCAAAAAGCTGTTTTGTGTCTATCACCAGGGTGGAGATTCATCTGCCAATACCCTGAACATAAATCTAACGAAGAAAAAAATTTAGCTCCCTCCAAAGTATCTAAAAGGTCTGAAATTAATGGTAAAGGAAAAGGAAGAGGTTGAGTTTTTAAATTAAGTTTACGATAATCACAAACAAGTCTATAAGTGTTCTTCTTCTTTTTAACAAGTATAACTGGTGAAGAGTAAGGAGAGTCGCTGACTGAAATGATCCCTGTGTCGAGCAGTTGATTAATCTGTGTGCGTAATTCGTCTCGTAAGGCGTGGGGAGTTCTATATGGCTTATGCCTAACGGGTATGTCATCTGACAAATAAATCCTGTGTGCTACAGTGTTGCAACCCGAAAGCTCCTTAACTGACTCAGCAAAAATATGTTTATGATTGTTCAACAATTGCATTAATTTCTCTTTTTGAGCCTCAGCGCTGTCTTAAAATCTTTATAGTTTGCTTGTTTAAGTTGTGGCTGCGAACGTAAGAATTCGCGTGCCTCGCCGATACATTTAGTCTTAGCGACAAATAGTGTTTGTACGGCGGTCCATCCTGCATGGAGCTTAACCTCTTCTAAATTATCAAAGAAATCATAAATTGTTACATTACTATTATTTCCCGAGAAGGGGGTAATTAAGCGGAATGAATTCCGTAAAGGCTGGGCAAACCACAACATTTTCATTTACAGTGGGCCCCTCGTCATCGCTGTCATGAGCCGACATTATTCAAACCTCAAACAAAATCAAGATTCAGTTAAAATTATTGAAAAAAAATTATTTCCCCTCACGGCACAAAACAAAACCATAAAAAATATCAGAGTATTATCTTCATTATTCCTTCTTAAAGCAAAACACAGACTCCGAAAATTTAAAAAATGTCACGGCACCATTTTCGTATGCCATGACTTCACGAAGCCTAAGTTAAAATTTGCAAACACACCTAAATTAAAGTTAAATAAAAATATCAAATAAACCAATTTCTTTTCCTAAAACAAATGGCATAGAGGCCGAAATAATCGTATAGTTTAAAAGTTTTAAGCCGCCAAAAGACCCAGGTTCAATCTGTGCATTTCGCTGAAAAAGAAAAATGGCGCAACGACGCCATTGTAGACCCAGTAACGAGACAAAGAAATAATGAAGAAAACACTCTGTTAAACTTTAAAATCTTACATTTATTTTAAATTAACTCAAAAAAAACAAATTCATGGAAACACATTTTCTTTTACAATATTCAAACTTAAAATACCCATTATTACAAACATTTTAAGGTTCCCTTGTTTAAGTGCACTTAAAGTTATATTTTTTAAAAGCCGACAAAGAAACAAAAAAAATTAAATAGAAAAAGGGAAAGAAAAGAAAAGGGAATGACTTATCGTCTGGTGAAAGAATCTGGGGGCCCCCATCGTGTTTTCTCTTCAAGTGTTATTTCGTAGTTCTTCCATCATCTCTCCGCGCTTCATGCCTCCGACGGGATGACACCACTCAGGAAATCTCAAATACCAAACGACCAACGTCCGCAGGTAGCACCAGCTCGAGGAAGAGAGACTTCGCTCCCTGACGCTCGCTTTTCCCTTCTCTGCCTTCTCACATCTGTATTCATCCGACCATCAAGTTCATTCATGAACTTTAATTTTTCCATATCTTAGTGCATAAAATTTTAAGTGAAATTTATTTATTTGGTGAAGTTACGTTGCATTAAAAGGAAATTTAATTATTTCGTTGGTTAATTGATGTATTTTGAGGCATTTACATTTTTTCTTGCACGTGGTTGTGTTCCTCCGCCGATTTCGATGTCTGTATCAAAACTTCATCCAATCTATCGAATTATGTGAAATGATGCAGGGAAAAAAAGGTAAAAAGAAAAAAAAAAAAACAGAAAAGGCAGAATAAAAGTTAAAGACGGAGAGAAAATTTTAGCATAAAAACTTTTTAAACCAAAACTTAAAATTTAGCAAATACTTTACAAAGCCAAAATATGATGTTTGTATCAAAAAATTTATTTAAGAAAAAAAAAATGTCGGCATAAAGAAAAGGAAAAGTCGGCTCGATTTTAAAAAACACATATAAACATTTCTAACATTAATTATTTATCAAAAGTTACAATCATACCAATACCACGTATCAAAAGGAAAAAGTTTTGTTCATCCGATCTGGCAACCTGTTTTGACGTTAGCGCGCAAAACGAATCAAAACAAACTGCGAAATCGGAAAGTTTGTGCCGTGAAAGAAATAATAAACAAACCCAAAAGATAAGTAGTACCACTTAAACATTACACAAAATATTACTCTATAATTTGTTTTTACTACTCATAGATCGCTAGAACAAACATTATTTTCAAAACATTTTTCAGATCATAACAACTACATTTGTTTTTACTACTCATAGATCGCTAGAACAAACATTATTTTCAAAACATTTTTCAGATCATAACAATACCATAAATTCAAAAACTAATTTACTTTAAATGCAATGCCAGTTTTATTTACCTGACTGTCGAGATGTGTGGAAAACTAAAATATCCATAACACGGTCCAAGTTCCTATGAACAACTGTTCTGTTATTGCCAGTCATTTTATTGGCTCTTTCAATGTTATTTGTTTTCCAATCTGTCCAATAAATAAAATCCTCATATTGAGCTAGTCCATAAGGATCATACAAATGCTCTGCAATGACTTGCAGCCTGTGATTTCCTAAATAAAAAACACAAGTTATGTTTTTAAAAAATCTGCACATATATATATATATATATAATTTTTATGAAAAATAAAAATAATTAAAAACTAGGGGTAATCATAAGTGCTGTTCGACAACAGCTAAATAGCGGTACATTTGTAACAAAAGTTAAACTTTTATTGCATAAGAGCTAATCACGAGCTGTGTGGATGTCCCAAAAAAGTGATAGCATGCTTAAATTCTTTACGTATTAAGAGATAAAAACAGCAATTAAATAGAAAGCATGTTCAAAATAAGGCATGAAAAACAACTACATTAAGAAAAAATTCCTTTTGTAAATTTTAAAAAAGTTACACTTTTACACTTGTATACAACACCCATTAGAAAAAACTTCCAATTAGTAAATTTGCAATTTTAAGCCTTTCATAAAGCATCTGAGATATCTTTAAAAACAGATGAACAGTTATACATGAACATGAATGTGAATGTTTAAAGCTAGAATGTAAAAAATTTTCTTTTGTCATTTCCGAATGATGTCTGAAATGCGATCATATGACATGATTTTTTCCTCTTCAAGTCACTGAAAAGTCATTTAAGGGTGTAGTTCGAAAAAATCATGTGGTTTTGGTACACAAATACAAATAAACTTATTAAGTTATGTATTTCAAAATTGTTAGAATGTCTCTTTACAGACTGTAATATACATTGTAGTAAACGATAAATCTATATTAGTTGCGAAACTTTCAGAAAAAATTCTTAAAAATCGAAAATTTAGCAGGATTTGTGACTCCTTGAAAATTTTTGCTACACAATTTTATGTTGAAAATTTTTTTGTGAAAGTTCTATAAAAGGCACTGTTGTTTCATTTATTATGATGGGTAGTATACCCCAGAAAGAATAATCCTGAATTTTTTCGAGCCTCTGGCGCAATTAGTTTATTTTAATTTGTGTACCTAGACCGTGAGAGATTTTGTTTCTTCAAACTACACCTTTAAGTCAGTGTTTAATTATGTTCATATCTCTGACATTTAAGGATATAATTCTCAAATTTGTACAGCATCTCCTTAGTGTATGGAGCATATTTTACTAATTGAATTTTTTTTTATATGGGGGTTGTATACACATTTAAAAAGTGTAACTTTTGGAAAATTCACAAGATGAATTTTCTTCTTTTCTTTTCTTTCTTGAAAAAATTCTTGAATTTTGAAAAATTCGGGCACTTTTTCAATAAAAGTCACACATGCTTCCATTTTTCAGTTGTAAGTCCACCACAGAGTTTTCAAGAACTCAAAATTTGCGAAAGAAAAAAATGGCTCCTGGGAACATGGTTGTTCTTTGTTATTTTTATTGCATGCAACTGGGCCTGACTTACAGACTTAGAGGCCCAGTTATGTGCAATAAAAATAACTAAAAATCATTAATACCCTGATTTTGGGTGTTTACTTGAGGCAGAAGTAAATCTTACCTACTGGGCATTTATCCAAACCACATCTATAGCGAGAAATTCACATCTATTTTTTAAAAATCTCTCAGTTTTGAGGAAAGGGTAGGGAATTCTCACCCATTTTTTTCATAACACACTAGGGTTTAATGAAATCCCTGGTGGGTTACCACCTTTTGGGGATGCCCTGTATATTTCTATTTTGCTGTTTTTGACAAAGGTTTTTTCATTCAACCTATATATAGATGAATTTCCTTTCTTGTATAAATTTTCCCAAAACCAGATCCTACATACAAATGTCTGAATTTACGAAGGTATGTTACAAAAGCATTAAATTTAGTTTAAAATAATGCTTATGATCAACTGTTCCAAAAAAGAAGAGAATATTCAGCATTACATTAAACTAATTTCTATATGCATGTTAGTACTAGCAAATACTACAATTCTATTTAGTCAAGATTTATTTTTGAGTTACAAGCAGTTTTTACTAGTTACATGTATCGAAAAATTACATGCTTGAATTCATTTTTAAATAACATATAAATGTCGATTAATTTATTAATGAATAAATTCAAATTAAGAATATGTTGTAATCAATGAAAAGCTTCATCAAATAGTTAAAATAATAAGTGCGGATGACTTCCTGCTGAAGAAATTACAACATTTAAAAAACAAAATGAATTAAAGCCTTTTCTACTTCATTTATCATTGGTAATTCAATTCTGAAAATAATTCGCATACAATTAAAATATCAAACTTTGGAAACAAAGCTGCATTTCTGTTTCGTTCCCAAATCAGTAGCTTTCTTTTTCAATCCAGTAAAAATACTTCAGAGCTTATTTCAGAACCTCTTTAAAAAATGCTGGGTTAGTTTCCAATTTTAGTAAAGCAAATGATAAATTAAATGAAACTGCTTACGGAACAAGATTAAAGGGATTTTATGAATATATCTTGAACTTTTTTTTTTTTTTAAATACTTGAAGGTTAGAAATTAAAGCTTTAATTAATTTGATTATTATGTGCAGATACAATCATTTTTACATTAATTGTAAAAAAAGAGGAGGGGTAACAAATTATTATGCAACACATATATTTTTACAATTTACAAGGTAAAGAATGCTGTAGGAATATCACTCTTTTTATTTAATTTATACCATATAAAAATACAGTATATGAAGCAGCAAAAAATTAAATAGTAACTTTGAGAGGCACTTTACCTTCCAAATCGGCTGACTCAATTTTGAGGGCATCAATATCAATCCAATAGAGTCTCCTCTCAACATAATCTATGGTTAAACCATTGGGACGTCCTAATTTATTGATAAGCACTTTGCGGAAAGACCCATCCATTGCAGCTCTTTCAATGCGTCCACTTGTACCCCAGTCACTCCAATACATATAACTAAAATACAAAATAAAAGCATGCCAAATAAATGGTTTTAAAAACAACTTTAATAACTACAAAGCTTTTGAAACACAGCATAGAAAACTAAAACTAAACTGTGATACAACAAGGCACAGGGGGCCAAAGCCTGCATTGCCTATCTACACCACTATGGGCTCTGGGAAGCTGTTCATGTATATACCCCAACCAGCCAGTATGACATGGAGCCCCCAGTGTTTTAGTCCCCAAACAAGTTTAGTCTTTATTTTACTGATCCACTCGACAGATGAAAAGATGAACAAGCATAGCACAGATGGGAATCGAACCCTGGAGCTGTAGCACAGCAGCCCAATATACTAACCATCACACCACTGGGTTTCACACATCAGGGTAAAGAAAAATATATTTCAATGTTATTCTTTTGGTATTAAAAAAGCTTTAGGGGAGTTTTATATATATTACAACATTGGGTTGGCCTACCCAAAAAAAATTCTTAAGAAATGCCTTGTTTTTTTCAATACTTAATTTAAATATATTAAATATTACGGTTATAGCATTTATATTATTATGGTGATTTAAAGTTGGGATGGAAAAATGGACTTTAGAATTTGGTTAATACTCCTTCAATTTTTTGTTTCTTTCAGTTAAAAAAGCAAAGTGGCATGAAATTAGGAATTTTCGACTTAATAACTACTGCCTCAACGAGGTCAAAATTTTATGCATTATTCAAGATAGGGTGGCATACATATGTTACATTAGGACATTTTTTTAAAATGTGTTTTTTCTATTTTCGATGGTGTGTACTGTAGAAAAGGTGCCACTAAAGCTCACATAAAAAATTTGGAGTTAATATTACAAGGTAAAGAAGGTAAATTAAGAATGCAAAATAAGATAATTCCTTGGTTTGCTGAAAATACATAGTAATTTCAGTAAAATGCTTGATTTTTTTAAATTAAAAAAAAATTAAACTGCAATTTTTAAATTTTTTTTTAATTATTTATTATTATTATTATTTTTATTTATTTATTTATTTGGCTTATGAACATTAAAACTCATACAGGAAAATTCTCTCTTTGACTGTGCCAATGAAAAAATGGTAAAGGTTGTCTGTCTTCTTTTTATGGATTATGGGGGCTTGGGAACTTCTGCTTTTGCAGTATTTTGTACCAACCTCAAATCCAGATTAGATCGATAGCAGCAGTATCAGCCAAGGATGTTAATTTCTACCATAAATTTCCAAAGAGTTTATTTCTACCATATTTGGGAGCCGATAGATAGCAGCATCACTGATCATTAGCAGGGCTTCTTAATTTTTTTATTTTTATTTTTTAAAGCAAATACCAAGCATAAGACCCCAAGGTTTAGTTTTGCCAACCCCAGAAGTATTGTTTTACATAAAAACTTGGAGGACACTATATTTAAGGTGTCCCAGTGGCCATTAGCAAGCACGGCGGTCTTTGGTTGGTCCCAGGATCGAATCCACAACCTTTCAGTTATGCGACCGATGCCACCCCCCCCCCTTCATACACTTAAATGAAAATATTCAATTTAAAAATCATATTCAACTTCATAAAAATCAAAGGTTAGTAAGCACTTAAAAATACTAGACAACTAGAGAAATACAAGAGGAAATATTTTTACAAGTCAGTTTAAATACTGGCCTATGCTGATGACATTGGCATTATTGCTCGAACTGTACCAGCTCTTAAACAGGCATTTATGGCATTGAAACAAAGTGCTAAAAGGTTTAACTTATATCTAAACAAAAATAAAACTAAATATTCACCTTGTTTAAAGTCTGATGTACAACTTATTCACTTAGAAATTCGCAATTATAAATTTGAAAAAGTTAAGAGATTTGGGAGAGGAGTTAAATTATGAAATATGTGTTAGCCTCTGAAATTTATAAGAAAATCATTGCTGCAAATAGATGTTTTTATGCCTAGAGGGGGTTATTTAAAATCCAGCTTTCTCAAATGAAGTTCTAAATTGCTACTTTACAAAAGTCTAATAAGATTTGTCCTGGCATGCATCAGAGACTTGGGTGATGACTTGATGCAATGAGGAAGCTCTGGGAATTTTTGAGGGAAAGATCTTAGTGTTACATTCTCAATAGGATTTAAGTGGATGGATCTTGGAGAAGGAGATCTAATTGAGAGCTCTACAAGATTTATAAATAGATCAACATTATCAAATTAGAGGGACTTCAATGGGCAGGTCATCTGGCTAGAATGCAAGAAGATCAATGCTGTAAAAAGATTTTTCTGGCAAAGCCCAAGGGTAATAGACCTTGAGGTAGACCTCCCACTTATGGATTGATTGTGTTGAAAAAAGACCTAAACATTCTAAAGGTTTTAAAACTGAAAAGCAGTTTAAAAAAGTAGGATTACTGGAAATTTTTTTTCTAGAGAATGCCAAGGGCCACCGAGGACTGTCGAGCCATTGAAGAAGAAGTGCTTGAAAATAAAATAAATAAGTTACCCTTCAGTAGGATCTAGAGCAAGTGACCGTGGATCATCCATATTCTGCCAAAGTAATACTCTTCTTGAAGATCCATTGAGACGGGATACTTCAATACGATTGGATCCCATATCTGTCCAATACAAATTTTGAGCAACCCAGTCCACTGCCATACCTTCTGGATAATTCAGTCCAAATTCAACTATCGGTTCAACTTTGCTGCCATTCATGTAAGCTCGATTTATAGTCTAAAAAGAATAATGCTTTTAATTTCTGAAAAACATCAAAAATTTTAAAATTTCGACATGCATTTCAAGAGTTGCAAAGATTTTCTCTTTTGCTGATTTATAAATTAGATTATAAATATTTTAATTTTATTAGCATTTTGAGAATATTAAGCATTTCTTGCTACACAACAAATGCAACTGTTTTGAATAAACTCAACTCTCTTTAGTCACTTATTTATTTTTATGTTACTTCTATTATTCACTTTTAAAAATAACTTATTAATCTATTAATCAACATTAAAAAGAAAATAACTAAAAGTACCCTCTGGGTTAGCTAGGTTAGGCGTGAAACAAAACAACTATTAATTTTAATAAAAGTATTAGTCTAACACTCTCAAACTGAAGCATTTCAATACATCATCACATTTTCAAAGAAAACAAGTTGTCCGAACAGAATTGGGGAGAGAAAAAAAAAAGATTTTGTAGAGTCAACTAAGAAGCTTACTGGCCATGTTACTATGAAAACAGCAGATAAATACAAGGCATGTGACACAAGCTGCATTTCAAAGTAACTCAAGGCTCTACTGCAATACTGAGATTGCTTTCATACTTCGTGTAATTTTCCAGAAGGTGGTTAACCCTACAGATAGTATTAGTCTAGAATATCTGTTGTTTACCCAGTATTTAAATCAAAAGTGCACGTGACCATCTTAAAGTAGATCGGAATGAGTTTAGATTTTCATTGTGCAATTTAGCTATGATATCTATTGATTAGAAATACTTTAGAAATGAGGCTATGGCCAGAAGAAAAGTTTTGTAGAAACATTACATTCAAATTTACAGAGGTACTGACAAGAGGAAGAGAGTCACTGTTCATGTGAACAGTTCAATTCTTTTAATTATCATATCACTAGATAAGTGTAATGATAGCTAGCTCGATATCATGGAAACCTTGATATCTCCAATAAATGTGTTTTCCTAATAAACTGACTCCCTTTTATTTCACCTCATTATCTCGACATTTCGGATTTTCATGGTATACTTTGGACTTTGAGATAGCGAGGTTATAATGTATAAGGTTTAAAAAATTAGGATAATTTCTATAATTTTCCTAGTTTACCTCAGATTATACAATTTCATATTTATTTTTTATGCTTAAATTAGAAAAAGGACTGCAAGATCACAATGTAACTAAGTAATTTTGTCTAATCACCTGCAAAAGTAATGTAGTAAGATATATATATATATATATATATATATATGTAAAGAATGGCCTTACGCCATCACTTGTTGAAATGATAGACACAACTCCATCAGGGTTCTAGGTTGACTAGTTTATTTCAAAGTTCAGACAGAGGGCAGGAGTCAGGCCGGCGACCTTTTAGCTCCGGGGCTATCTTCGTACATCGCTGTCTAAAAGCTAAAGCTTGAAGCTCCTGCAAAAGCTTCACGTTCCAAACTCCTAAAAAGCTAAGCTAAGCTCGTAGCAAAAAGGCCCCAAAATTTCCGTGCTCTTGCTTAAATACTCCTTAGTTACTACACCTGCTGGCAGGGCGCAGCACGATTGCGAAGGCGTTACTCTCAAACGTAATTAGTTAACTAGATTGTCAATCAAGAAATGAGAAACACCTGCTTACCCGGGAGTTCTAAAAGAACATAGTAACAAAAACCACAGAAAACTGAAGATACTGCTGAATCAACAATTTTCTCCTTATGGAACTTCAGAAAACGTCTCCGAGCGTAATATTTGTATGGCCGAGAAACAAACTTTACAGTAAGAGTAACAGATTAAAGAAGCTTTTTCAAATAACATTAAATTAAATTAGTTTAAATTAGCAAAGTTTATTTTATTATTACACACACACACACACACACACACACACATATATATATATATGTATATATGTAATCTTCAAATAATCAACATAGACCTTCAATGGTATACCTTTTCAATTTTATATAAAAAAAATAAAGCATTTCATCTACTGCAGAAGAAACTATCCAAAGTCATTTGCTTTAATTTTTCTCTCATAATTTTCTTTTCAGAAAATATCATAAGCAAAAATTAATTACTTGCATCTCAATTAACTGATTAAAGTTGCATAGAAAAATAGAGACATAGAAAAGTGTGGTCAAATGTGCAATATAACAAGGAGGTATTGTAATTAAAAAAAAAAAAAATAAAGAGAGAGAGAGAGAGAGAGATTTAAATCAAAACTTATTGAAGTTTTAATATGAAATTTTCAAATACGGGCAAAATAGTATTACCTTGAGACTTGTGTCTGTCCAGTAAATCCGATTGTCATTTATATCATAATCCAAAGCATTTGCTTCTTGAACTCCGGAAAGTGGAATGGAATCTTCTCGGTTTGACTGCAAAGATATCTTACGTATGTTTTCTTTGCGAGAAAATAATAAAAAGGCTTCAGGAACAATACAAGTCTTATTATCCAGCATGAGTTCGAGTCCACCCGGACAGGTGCAAATATATTTATTTCCTGGTCGATTCAAGCAAAGGTGAGAACAGTTACCATTATTTATGGCACAAGGGTTGGTTCCTAAAAGTACACAAATACCAAATGAAATGCGTATCACTGAAGAAATTTAAATAAAAAAATACAAGCAGTGTCTTCAGTTGTTTTCTATCTGGCTTTCAGCATTTTTCAAAAAAATAAAATATTAATTCTAATGACACTACACTACTACACATTTTGAAAAAGATGCAAAACAGAATTCATGCAGGGAAGAAACACCAGGGGTACGAATTTGGTTATTCATAACTCACATACTACATTTAAAAACTACTTTTTTAAATGCTTTTATTTAAGCTCAAATACTCAATTATTAGGGAAGAGAGAAAAAAAAAGGAGGGGTGGGGAGTACTAAAAAACAGTATATCTATTTTGTTAAGTCATAATTAACTATATTACTAGGAAATGTAAAAAATAAAAATATTTTTTTAAAAAGTCTTGAAAATTGAGCATTCAAAAACAATTTTAAGACTGTACAAACAATGATACTAGAAAAAATAAACTGCAGTGATTCTGTTGCAATTTTTTTAAAATCGCGATTCTGCAAAGTCAGGTTAGCTTGTTTTGTTTCACAGCAAGCTTACACGAGTGACATCTGAGTAGTGGGAGTGCCTCGGGTGAAGGACTTTAATAAAGGGTTCTAATGCATATTCATGTTACATACAGATCTTTCACTTGTGAGCTTAGTAAAGACCTATAACTTTTTTCTCTTGAAAGGAAAAGCTAAAACTTGCTTGATATTTCCAGGGTCCCCCAAGAAAACTTTGTCAGTCAGTGGCATTATGGAGCAGCCGGGTGAATATCAGAAATAAATGATATTATTTTGCATTATTTACAATGCATTATTTTCTACAATTACTCATAGTATCAAAAAGTTTATTACATTATTCTCAAACAGTCTCTTACAACACTATCAAATAGCATTTTAATAAATTTTACAGCGTAATATATAAGCAGATTGTTTAAAAGAAAAGACTAGAAATGAATACTTATGCAATCAATATTTCTTTCAAATTTTGCAACCAATAATGTTTTCCTAAATTGAAAAATTGCCTAAGAAAGTTTTTCACATTTTAAAAATTATTACAATTTGTTACACAGAAAAGTCTTGAGATTAAATACAGGGATGAGAGTGCACAAAGATGAAAAAAGAGGAAAAGTAAGCGTGTCAGCTTGAATTTAATCACTTAAGATCTTGTGACATGCTGTGCAATTTTTATTATTAAACAACAATCGCAAAACAAATCCATTGATTACTTTTTTTCTGAAAGTAAATAAATAAATAAAGGACTTGTGAGAATAAATGTTTAATAGTCAAATTTAGATAAAGAAAATTCAATAAAGAAAAATACTGTCATTATTTAAAATGAGGATTTTGAGCAATTTTATAAAATTTAAAGTTAAGACAAATCAAATTTCATATTTAATTTTCAGAGTGCTTAATGCATAAAACACAGTCAAAATACATATATCGTGTTAAAATTGACAGGTATACATGTATAGACGTGTTTTCAATCAAATTTCGAGATGAAGGTCACATGACCTTTGAGAAAGTTTTGTTTACTATAACAAGCCGAAACAATCAACCTAGAAGAAAATAGGCCAAAAAAGTTGTACAAAAAATAGTGTTTGTTCCTATGAAAATGAATGTGCTGTAAGTGTAGGAAAACTGTTACATTATATGTCTCTTTTTTTTTCCCCTTCCTCTTTGATAAAATGAACAAAAGATTGAAGTGTGTGTTTGTGCATCCACACACCTTAAATTTCTTTTTTAAATGTAACACTGCTTACAACGATATTTAGCACTTTATTTGTAATAATCTCTCTTTCATTTTATAAATAAATGAGTTATCTGACCATAAATATAACACACTGAAGTTCAAAATTATTTCAGATTTGGTTAACGAATAATTTAAAGTTATAATAAATAGGCATGAACATTTGTAACTCTCATCAGAATTGGACGGCTTCAATTTGTGTGTGTTTGTACAACCACACACCTTAAAATAATAATTAACTACTTACAATATTTAGCACATTATTAGTAATCTATCTTGTATTTTATAAATTCTATCAATAAATGACACGTATCAAGTCATACATATATTAGAATGAAAATCCAAACTACGCACCATCGATATAATTCACATTGATAGCCTTAAGTCCCATCAAATCAGGAAGCTGATCTACAATCATCTCACGAATCACTCCAGTAACTTTATCAACACGTTCAACTGATCGTCTCTGCCAATCTGTCCAGTATATGTAGTTGCCTAGAAAGTAAAAAAATTCATTTTAAAAACTCAAAGCTTTTCCCATTGATTATAGAAAAATATAAGACAAAATAAGCATGTTCATACCTCCCTAAATGTTAATTTTAGAAATCCATTTTTTTAAACGCATTTGTTTAAATATATAAAAGTAATAAGATTTGTATTTTTATACTTTTCATTTTTTTTAGATTTATTTTACTACTTGAATATAACTCTAGTCAGAAAACCACTTGAACTGAAGAATATATTGCAGCTGCAGAAGTTATTTATCAATAATAAATAAATAAATGCTGTAAAGCAGAGTACAAAAGAGTGTTAAAAGCAGAGTTAAATTTTTAAAAGAAATTTGAATTAATATGTAACAAAAAACTTCAGCAAATGAAGTATTTAGCACATTTATGAAGTATTTAGCACATTCTGTAAACCCAGTGGTTTACAGAAAACAATTTTGTTTATTGGCACGCTTATTTGTTTGGATAAAAGTATTACATGGACTGCAATATATTCAAAAGTTGTATTAACACATTTATTAAGGTACACAATCAATTCTGAAATATACAATTGGATGCTTCATAAATAGTAGGCACAAAGAGAGAAAAGTCTTTTGTAAAGTGCTCAAAAGGCCAAATTTCTAAAGCTGTAGAACCATGTTTACAGAGAAAGCTTAAATATAGTATTAATTATGTAGCCCCTTTCCCCACCTTATAATACACACACACATATAGAGCTGTAAGAAACCGCTCTGTATTCATTACTGAGATGCGGATAATCACTCAGACTCGAAGTAACGAATTGCTACTTTACGGTTAATGTCGTTACTGCGCGCTTTCGGATCGAGCAGCTTCAAACTTCGAATACAAGGAGAAAAACGAGTTCCAGTAATCGAGTACTAATATCTTCTGTTATTTGTTACTGGATATCGGATCGCGGTTTGAAGGGGAAAATCAGTCTTGGTATTTGAGGCATTTGAGTAGCAGTAGCAATATGCTCTGCTTTCGTTATTGACTACTAAGGGTTTAACCTGAACTAGTACTAAATTAGTAATATTTTGCCTGTGCCGAATAGTCTCGTTTGGATGAGGTTTGAAAGATCCGTATGCTTTGTTTTCATTACTGATGATGCAATATTGGATAGATACAGTATCTGCTGCTCTATTATGATATGGGATTAGACATGGCGTCTGTTTTATACAATGCGGAGATGTACGATATAGTATGTTCCGCATGGGCGCCAATATCAGATTTTTTGGGGGAGGAGAGGGAGGGGGAGAAAGGGGGTGTTCTTGCAATTGCAGAACATTATCTACAAGAATAGAAGCATGTTAGTGCAGTAACGAGGTGCTCTTGCTTTCTGATATTTTAGTACTAAATAGTGGTGTAATCAGGATTATTTTTCAGGGTGGTCCCGAAGAATTGAGAACTTATTTTTTTTTTTTTTAAATGCTTGAGCTAGAACCGAAATATGAGTAATAAATAACAAGTTATTTAAGCAAACCTTAAAATTTTTTTATAAAGTAAACAAATTCACGCATTTTTATTATTTAAAATATTATTGCGTATAATTTTTTTTTTTTTTTTTTTGAAAAAAAAAAATTAAAAATTATTAGGCATGTAAACTTAAAACACTTTTTTACAGTTATCGTTTTGTTTTAAACAAAAATTTCGAGAGGGAACTGGGATTTCTATGCCCATTTCTAGGTACGCCCCTGGTATTAAAATAATTCAAAAAAGTTCAGTATGTTTTTAAAATGTTGATGTCTACGTGGGAGGGGGGTGACTTGATCCCCATCTTTCAAGAATCCGCGCTCAGAAGCAACACTAGGCACAAGATTTTCCGTTATACCTTTTAAGATGAGAATTAACAGGTTAAACCAGCGTTCAGAATTAAAAAAGGGGAAGGGAGACTAGGGGGGGGGGAGTATGTTTTGTGGAAGATTTCTATGGGCACTGAGTTATTCGGATAATTTAACATTGTATAAAAACATCTATTAATCAGAGAAAATAAGCTCTAAATACAACTCTTACACTTTAAAGTCAAAAAATAATGCATGATATATTTATTTGTTTTTAAACCAAAAAAAATGTAATTGCATGTAGTATTTTAAACATTGGTAATCGTACGCAATGCTATGTACAGTGGCATAGCCAAAATTTTATTTCAAGAGGGGTTTGTGTGTCTGTATCAAATTGCTAACTAAGTATCAGTTGTAAATAAATATCACATTGTAAGCTAAGTAAAGGTTCAGATTTAGGAAAGGAGGGCTGCAGCCTTCCCTTTCCTCTAGATATGCTCCTGGATATAAGACTTATTTCTCGCGTTCAAACTAGTAACGAAAGTAACGAGTAACGAATACTTAGTCACAGGTAGAGAGTTTAGAGTAACAAATACATACGGGTATTAATATTTTCGTTACTTTTACAGCACTACACACATATATATAATTTGCAGGGTGGTCCTCAAAACTATCATTTACAAATTTCCTGATATCTATACTACTTTCAATTAAACTTTCACATAAACTAGGAAATAAGCATAACTGGAATAATGCTGCAATTTCATTAATTAGGGTTCAAACATATTTGGATTTAGAAATTACAACAAAACTGTTTAGCTAGGTAGACATACAATACTAATTATACTACCCAGACAGCACATAAGCCTAAATCAAGCTTGACATTTCCTTGAATTTGACGTATTAATGCAAGCTTGGCTTTAGCTTGATTTTAGCTTTCAAAATGCGCAGTGATGGCGCCATCTGCGAAAGAGAATGGACATTAGTTGTCTAGCGTCCTCAAATTTGCTGAAAGTTCGTAAAAGATGTGTTTTATTTTATTACCAGGGCCATATTACCGGCAGGGCAAACGGGGCAACTGCCCCGAGCCTACAGATTTTAGGGCCCTGGTTACTTTTTGTAGTTACACTTTTGTAGTTTTAAAATAAAATTACAAAGAATAAAAAAAAAATTCAGAAGTTAAATAATTTTTTTAATTATAAAGTATGAACAATGAAAATAATTCAAATTTACATTTGTATAAATTAATTTAAACTTATTTTTAATTCTTCGAAATGCTCTATATCGATATAGCATACCAATATGTAGGAAAATAACTAACCACATTTGTAAAGAGAATTTTTAGCGTTAAAAAATAGCAAAATTTTTCAATTATTTGTTATTTAAGAAATATTTACAAAAATGACTAAAGTGTTTGTATTCATACATGTTAGCAACTGTGATATAGCATTTCGAAGTAAAGTTTAACTATCTGTTTCTTTCATTCCAGATTACTTAACACAAAATTTGTGTTAAGTAAGTAAACCCATTCTATATTTCGAAATATAGAAATTCTTCAAAATAAAATACAATTATACTACGAAATTGATTTCAAAATCAGTCGTTTGTCTCGATTTTGGCCAGCAGTATTGCTCATTAGTGTTGCGGCACTGAAAGTTTTAAAACGTGTGCTGCTCTTAAGTTTATATTATGTTTATTTACCTATTAATAGAGTCTCTAAATCAAACATAACATTATTTTAATTTTGATGCATCCCATGGAAAAATAAAAGAAACAAATAACACATCACCCACTTATCAATCTGGCGAGAAAACGGCGTGATAAATCACTTCAAAATTTAGTCATATCTGCGTGAAGCTTAGTAGCTGAACGGATAGCGAGCTCAACTCCTAACCGAAAGGTTTCGGGTTCTATTCCAGCCACAAACACTTGAAGGAAACAGATTAAATTAAATTGAAATTTCAGCGTAGAGGGGGAAAATGTGCGGCAAAGTAAAATATGTGTGGCGAGTTTGCCGACCGGCACCCCGTGTATTTAGGAAATTTTTTAAGCTTGAAATGTCAAGCTGGGCAAGTGTAAACTAGAACACTTGATTCAAGCTTATTGACTTGATAAATCAAGTTTGCTGCAAGTTTGCTGTGCTGTCTGGGTATTGATTAAAAAAAGAAAAGGAAAAATACATTAATTATTATTAAAATTACATGAAAAAAAAAATGTGAATTTTGAAGAATGATACTAGATTTTAACCCTCCAAGCGGCTGAGACGTAAAATCCCGTTCACTTCATTCCAGTTTTCACTGCAATGCATCTATAATTTAAATTATTTATAACACGAAGGCATCATAAAATATATTTCGATATTAAAGCTTATGGGTATTTTAGGAGTTAACTTTTTAATAATTACAAATCTTCCTATCAAAATTTTAATTTTTAAATAATTTTAAAGCTGCATGAAAATTTTGCAGTGAAAACAACTTTACATTATTTGCCCATTCCCAAGACGCTCAGAGGGTTAAAATCTGAAAAGTCTCAAAATGCCTGGGAGAAAAAAAAAAAAAAAAACCTGAAAAAGGCTGGTATACTGAAAAAGACAGCAAAACAATTTTTAGGCATACCTTTAACGTGCACAAAGATCATCTTTCACACATTACATTTAAAAACATTGTATTCAATTCCAGATTTATTTTCTTCTTTACACTGAATTCCTTAACACTTTCAACAATAGTAAATTTCCTAAAAATTCCTAGTTAGTGGCCATCCTTGATTTTTAATGTTTTTTAAACTTAAATTGTTGGACAAATGGAGTTTCAAAATTATTTATGGCAAAGGAATATGATAGAGATTTTAAACAAAGCAATTTTTTTTTCTCTGGAGAAATCTGAAGGACAATTATGATATTCTTGCCAACAGAAAAATGTGTCATGCTTTAATCAATTCTATGCAATGCACTCAAGCACCTCTCTAATCTGTTTAAAAGTTATTCAAACTGCACACGATTTAATATTAAAATTAGACAGGTTTTTGGGCTTATACTTGAATAGTAACCATAATAAATAGGCACACTTTAAATTTTATTCAGGCGGTTCATTTTATTTCAGCAAGTTTTCAAATGAAAAGGTATTCATTCATACACCACTAAGAAACATGGAGTTGGAGGGAACTGATTTATGATACACAATGCTCTACGTAAAATGTTTTGTCGACGCAATTCATTAAAATAGTAAAAATCTCATGTGGAAGTAAAAATCTACATGACTTCCTTGTATGTCTATTAAATCATAAATATGTCCAGTGCACTTCATCTAAACTTATTTTGTTTAAAAGAGATAAAATACTGCAATAGCACTAAGGTTTAGGAATTTTTAGCCAAATATTTGAGATATTGCCAAGCTCGGTTCAATTTGAAAGATTTGTTTTTGGCACTTAACTCTAATATTTCACCAAAAGCCAAACCTGAAATTTAGAAAAAATACTCAAATATTGGTGTTAAAAGTTAAAATAAATAAAAACTTATCATTTCATTTAAAATGGTAACATCAACATTTAAAATGATACTTATGTGAAGATACGATCATTTCGACTGAAAATTTCTTCAATTTTCATCATTCATAACACTTTGTCTCACTAAACCATGGGAAATGAGCGAGACAAAGTGTTACGGCTGATTAATAAAGAAATTCTCGGTCAAACAATTTGATCATATATATATCATTTTATGTGTGTTTTTTCACAAAATTTTTTATTTCAAACTTGAAATAGTTAGCAAGACTTTGTCATAGCTGAAATAGTGATTCATCACAGACTTCTAATGAATTGAAGGCATCCATAGACCTTAATGTATGATTAAATATCTTGGGTAATACCCCTGAAATAAATTACTCAGTGGACTGTAATCAAAAAAGGGATGCACAATTAGATGTTACAATAGTTTTAAATACAAAATTTTAACATTCTACAATTAAAAGTTTTAGAGTTATGCAAGATACATTATTATTTTTTATGTTTAATTTGGCAATATTTTGGGCATGTGTCCAACAATGAAAGACTACAGACATGAAGATGTCCATAGACATTAATGTATTGAAATTCTTTTGGGTAGTCCTGTAAATAAAATCTCTAGTAGATTAGAACCAAAAATTGAGATGCACAACTAGATGTTACAATTTTATATATGACATTTCAACCATCTAAGACTAATAGTTTTTGAGATAGGCAAGTTATACATACATACATACAGTGAACTCTCACTTATACACCGCCTCTTTTATATTTCTTTTCCACTTATACAACGATTTTCAGTGGTCCCGGCTCATTATATAGGAAAATAATGATATTATCATTCGTTTATGAAAAGCTCTGAAATAAATATTTCACTTATGCGACGAATTTTTTTTTTACATTTGCAAAAATTTTAATTCTTTTTACTTAAATAGAAAAAAAAACATCATATTTTATTTCATTAAAAGTTTTAACAAATAAAAAGTCTTTGCCGTACATGAAATGAAATGTATTGTTCAATCCAACAATACGTTTTTCCTGCACTCATTCGATCTTTGCTGTTTCTAGAAGGACATTCAGAATACACATAAATTTCGAGGCGGGGTATCTTTTCCATTTACCACCCACAGTGAAAACCCATCCATCTTGAATCAAATGACATGTAACATTATTCATGACTGGAGGCTAGTCTTCAGGTTTATTCAGCTACTGAAAATCCCTTTTCTCCTTTGTATGAACTTGAAAAAACTGTTTTTGAAATTCATTGGCAGAAACAAATATCTATCATGAATTATTTTGAAAGGAAATAAATTAAGGTATGTTAAATTTCCTGTTTTCTTCGTACAGCTACAGTAATTAACAAATCCTTATAAATATCAATCAACATATAATCTTCATAAACTTTCTTATTCATGCTCTCATTGCAATTGATGGCTGCATTTTAGAATTTGAATAGACCATTTCCATTATGCATCTCTTACACTTGTGCGCTTTTTTCTGTTGGGCCCTTGGACTGGTGCACAAGTGAGAGTTCACTGTATACGTACACCTTGTGGTGCAATTTTGGAGGGTGGCGAGTGACCGCTGTCGGACTATTATCTAGCTATATGGTAGGATAGATCATACATGAAATAGATGAATGTCTCTAAAACTACCATTAATCGTAATGTTTTTGAATCTTTCTGAGTGTTCCTGTGGGAGAAGTATAAATGATAAAGACACTATTTTTGATGAAGAGATTACCTTTGTAATTCTTAACAACATATATCACTTTTGATTCATTTGAAATAATATGTCTGAAATACACCTTAATGAATTTCTGCTCATAGAGCATAATGTATGAAAAATCTTTTAGGTAAACCAATCAATAAACTATCCAGTCGACCGGAACCAAAATGGGAGGTGCACAACTAGATGTTACAATAATCCTGAATATAAAAGTTCAACATTCTACGACTAACAGTTTTGAGATGTGCAAATTACATACATATGTACATACGAACAGACATCAGAAAAAACTGGTCAAAATGGATTGTACATGCTTATATATGAACACACATACATGCATAGGATGAGATGTCTTGAAAAAGCTCTTAAAAGTAAATTGGAAGGTGGTCAAAACAGATTTTTTTCGTCAATATTTGGATACAGAAATTTTTTGTGATCACATTACTTCCTTTTACTCTGTTCAAAGAAGTAATAATGGAAAAAAGAAGAACACCTACCAAGTAAAGTGAAACCATAAATGTGTGGCAGTTGATCAGATACCAATTCTCTTCGGTCACTTCCATCTAGATTAGATACTTCTATCTTGTCCGTTTTAGCATCTCCCCAATACAGTTTTCTCTCTTTATAATCCATAGCTAGCCCATTGGGCCAACCAAGTCCAGAGTTTATGAGGATGATTCTTTGGGATCCATCCAAGGCTGCCTTTTCAATTTTGGGATCATTACCCCAGTCAGTCCAATACATATAACTACAGAGAAAAGATTAAATCATGATCATGTTGTATTAGGAAAGTGTAAGTAAGCACAAGGCAAGTGACTTTATGATTATATCCCCAAACCATTAGCAGCCATATTTGCAAGAACAGATCAATTAAGAAACTATTCGTGGAATGATCAAGACAAAATGCAGCTTCAACAATCCTTAGACAATCCCTATTTTAGGAAAGTCCACCAATTTTTTTTTAATGGTAAAAAATAGGGAATGATAAAACTGGCAGAGATTGGTCAGCAGAGCACTGTATGCACATCTATTTACCAACTCTGCCACAGAATGCTTTCATTATTGCACAAGGTGTGGCTTTATTAAAGCAAAAAAACCACTGTCGATGAGTACCTTTTTTATGTATGTTATTTAACAAAGTTTTCAATTATTTTTACTTTTTAACAATAGCTTTCTGTGAAGTGTTTTTGTTACAAGCCCAGTGAATCAAAAAAATTGCAGTAGTGTGTAAAAAGGCTAAAGTAATAAGAAATAAAATTTTAGAAAGTGTTTTTTTACATAAAAGCAGAAATGATCAGAAATTTATACTGCAGATAGACTTTGTTTAAAGCATTGTAAGAAATTATAAAAATCACAAGCTTGACTCATATTAATCTGCATCAAGCTTTTTCTCTCATTTTTACTAACCGATAGTTCTGATATAACGTAGATATTAAATCTTTAATTCATATCACTATTAGAATGAAACAAGGTATTTTAATGAGATCGCATCATATTCTGCATTAACTGATTTTCCATACTAAACATTTTTACTGTATATCTTAATCTACTAAAATTCTTTCTATTAGTTTTCAATTTCTGAAAGTACAAGTTATATGAAATAATTAACAAACATCTGAAAACTCGCACCCCCCTCTCCCATCACCAGTTTTTACAATGACAGCGATTTACAAATGAATATAAATTAAATATTTGGAAAAAATTCATATTTCTGATGTTAAAATGCGAAATTACTCTCAAAGCATGAAAATTTCTCATAACCAAAACTCATGCACACTTGCATACAATGCTGAAAATGATTTATGAAATGACAGCATTTTTATAAAAATTATTGAAATGTCAAGCTTCAATAATGTGCATTCAAATTGGTTAAAATTTCATATGCTGCATATTTTTTTTATTATCAAAATATTTCTACAAAAGAATTTTTACATATATTCATAAGAAAGTATTCATAAGCATATAAGCATATATTCATAAGCATTGTTTGTTTTTCACTCTGAATAACATGGGAATTGATTTATGAAATTATAGCTGTTCTTGCTCATTGGTTATTAACCATGTGTTTGACCAAAAGATGAAGCCTGTCGAAAGAAAACAGTTTAAGTCCCATTTGTCACAATGGGTAAACAATCAGCACTTCTAGAAGAGTTAGACAAATTTTAAGCTCTTCACAGCACTTCAGATGGTTAAAGATGAAAGCTGCTCCAAGTTGACATATTGTCACAGGCAACTGCATTTGCAATATTGTGATAAATTCATGGGAATGGGTCAGTAATGAAAGAATACAATATTTTCAGACAAGAAAAAATTTGATTTAGACGGTCCCGATGGTTTAAAGCACTACTGGAGGGATCTCAGGAAAGAACCATAGTCTATCTTCAATAGAAATTTTGGTAGAGAAGGTTGGACGTTTGACCTGCAATTGATTATAATGGAAGAAGTGAAATTGTCTTTTTAGAAGGTCGTCAGAACTCATTCGAGCACTGCTTAACCTTAGAAAATTACCTTTTATCATTTGCAAAGAAACATGATGCCTCCAGTTTCATCTTTATGCAGGATAATGCACATATTCATGTTTCAGGTGATATAAACAACTGGTTTGAAGAACAAAATATTGTTCGATTAGATGATCCTCCAAAAAGTCTAGATCTTAACCAAATGGAAAATGCTTGGGCAGAACGTGTTCGAATGATTTATGGAAATGGACAACATACATCAATTATAGAACCGAGAGCTTCAATAAGTCAGAAGTAGACATTAATTGATCAGAAATACATTCAAAATATTACTTTATCCATGAAGCATAGAATTAAAGAAACTCTGACGAAGAAAGGAACCTTTAACAAAATATTAGTTACATTTTATTTATAGATTTCATAAATCAATTTCCTATATAAAATTCAAAATGTTGAACATTAGTTTTTATTTATTGATGTAAATGATTTCTTGTTGTTTAAGTTATTGGTTATGCATAGCATGCATAACATATGAAATATAAAATATTTTCAATGAATAGAAATAAAGTTATTTTGAAAAAACTATGATTTCATAAATCAATTTCCACAACTAAATAAATGCACACACAATTAATTAAAACTTGAAGTTTTATGCTGTTTAAATATTTCATATTATTCAAGTTTCACACAGAGATTGCAGCTACAGAATTCCAAGAAAAACAGCTTTATTTATTTATTTATTTTGAGATGGCCCAAAAGTTAATGTCTGATACACTAAATTAAATCTTACCCCTCAGGAGGGTCCAAAATAATGGCACGAGGTTCTTCAAGATTATCTGTAATCAAAATTTTTCGGGATGTGCCATTTAATCGAGCCACTTCTATGCGATCTGTCTTAGTGTCAGTCCAATACATATTACGAGCAATCCAGTCAATAGCTATCCCATCAGGACGGTATACTTCTGTGCTAATCAAAGTCTCTTGGCCTATTTAAAAGTAAAAAGTAAGTTTTAAAAATAAAGATCCTAAAAAGTATCAAAGGACACTCATACACGAGGATTTTTATACATTTTTACTTTATTTTCTCAATACATATGCCATGGCCCTCACATTCGAATACGGGGCCTGGACCCAGGATCAGAGACGGGACTCATTTCTCCCAACTTTACCCCCTAGCCGTTTGTTGCATTAAAATTGCACTATTATTTCTTACCTATCCTTTTTTAGAATGTAACGTAACTTGCAAATATGGAGAATAATTATGGTAACCATTTTATGAGTTGAAACTACACATTATTTATAACAGTGAATAATACCGTAAGTGGGTGCCGGTTGAGTTGGCGACTATTTTTTGTTTGTTGCTAATGTCAGACCTTAGCAACTTTTTTTTTCTGACCAAACAAGCATAAACATACGTAGATACGTAAGGAACAAAATAAACCCAAAACTATAATACACTTATCTAAACATTAAAACATTTGTAGACATATTTCAAATGCAATTATAAACAAAATGTACATAAACAAAGCACTAGCTCTGGGTACATTAAAAAATAAATAAAATATAATCTTGAAAGATGCAAAATGCTAAAACATGTTTCAGCACAAAATTATGCAGCAAAATTTCCCTTAAAATGTTATAAAATTAATAGAAAAACATTCAAATAAACTGACTACCTGCACTCAAATACCCTGACTTTCAGTGAAATTGTGAAAAATTTACTTGTAATTTTGTGAATCTGAAATTAGCATTCAATCAGGTTTTTCTAGACAGGCTCCTGTTTTTCTGAATTTGTGAAATAGTGTCCTGTTTTCATGAATTTTCGAAAAATATAGAATTTTACAAACTTAAATTTAGTATCAAATTAAAGTTCCATTTCAAGACATTTTATAGAAAGTCCTTCAAAAAAAAAACCTATATATGTATCAATGAACACATCATTTTTATTTGTTTTTTTTCCATAAATAAACACATCAAATTTGTTCACGCATACTGATTTGCATAAATAAAAATACATATGGAGTAGAATCGCTATTATCCAACGTAATTGGAACCGAACCAACATCAGATAAACAAAATTCCCAGAGATTACAGATTTTTTTTAAAGATTCATCTAGTTTAATATGAAAGGCAATTCCATTGTAAGATGTGTGACATTTGTACAAAGTTTTTTTTCTTTTGAAAGTTCTTTTTCCTTAACTCAGCATTAACAATTAATTATTATCTTGTTTTACATTTTTATAAAATAATTACATGTGCAACATGCATTATTTTAAACATTTTATAATTGATTTTATGAAACCTGTAATGTGTGCGACAACTTATTTGAAATCTGTTACCAAATTGAGTAATTAGATTTTTGAAGGGGCCGTTTACGAATGGAAGAATTTTGAGAAAGATGCGTTTTGAAAATGAAAAATATTGTGAAGGACCAGTATTAAGATAAAATGTTTTGTGAAAGGTCCGTTAACGGACCCAAATTTCTCCTAAACAGATCCCTGGATTATCTATAGTCTCCTAAAATTTTATTGGATAAAAAATACATTCAAAATATTTTTTCTAGTTTGCACTAGTTATAGTAATTGGACTCAGGGGCCCCTTAAAGCCAGGACTTGGACCCAGGTGTCCAAACAGCCCCACCCTTGTGGGGACCATGACATATGCTCAAAAATTTCCTATGCTTGTAACAACTTTTATGAGTACAGACAGCTAATGGTAGAAATAAATCTTTCTTCTTTTTTTTTTTTAAACTAAAGGAATTCAAATGCAAGGATAAATGCAAATTTAACTTACTTGAACCATTAATGAATGCCCTACGTATAAGTCCAGCTTCATCATCTGTCCAATATATATGCTTATCAACGGGATCATAATCCACAGCAACAGCATGTCTGATATTATCTAGCTCCAGGACAACATCAGTATAATCTGGAGTGTCCAAAGAAATTCTTCGCAAATCACTTCTTCTGACAAGCAGAAGTAATTCCTGGGGACCTAAATTAGTTAAAATCTACAGTTTAATTGACAATAAAATAAACTATTGATCATAAAATGTTCTCTTTACTACATAAAAATAATATGCAATGTCGATTTAAAAGTTACAAAAGAGAGAGAGAAAGTGGCATTCTTTCAAGATATTTTTAAGCTCTTGAATGACAGGTATTTAAATGTTGACCAATAAATAAACAATCTCTGGGCAAAAGGATGGGGGAGGGGAGGAATGTCTAAATACATTTACAGGGTGTCTTACAAATACCTGTATTAATTGCACTAAATATTAACATGGTTAGCAGTAAAACTAACAATTTTTCATAAAATGTTCTTTTTATACCCTATAATAGCATCAAAACTCCCAAACAGCAATCTGTGGAGGGGGAAAAACAGTACAAAATGTATTTACAAAGTATCTTAAAAGTTTCTGATTATCAAACCTATTATGCATAAACACAAATTTAAAAAAAAAAAAAAAAATGGTATAACGTAGAGAGAAAGTTTAGAAATGAGGATAATCATCTCAGTGGGCTGAAAGTAGAACGCAATGGCTAAAAAAAAATGGTTCAGGGAAATCTCAGCTTTGCGTGGGTAGTTTTTTGGCAGTAAATGGCACCCAACTAATTATTTGTGGAAAGAGAGTTAGACAGTTTACTGTTGAATTGGTGCACTTCATTTAATGTTTAAAATATAACAACCTCATATGATAAAGTAAAGCATACATTATGAAAAATAGATGAACAAAATTTGAGGGAAAAAAAAAAACCCTTTTTTTAAACTTTATATACTTTCAAGATTTATTAAAAGTGGTACACATTCTGATCACCCAGTGTTCATATATTCTACTGGCATGCATTAATCAAATAAGTCTTGTCGTTATTTTAATGACATTACAGCCTGTTTAAGCAACAAACTCAGATATAATTTAGAAAAATAATCTTTTGAATTTTTCGCACACAATGTGTGAACATAATAATACAAATAAATTATGAGTTAACTGTGTTAAACTATAAAATCCACAAAGAGAACATTCCTGGACTTTCCAGCATCTACATGAGAAGGTGAACTCTTTTGTTGGTGTGAGAGAAACAATTTTAATGAATAAAAACCATGTTTGTTTTAGGCTTTAGAAGAACTGCAATCCTCTTTTTAGCAAAAGTTAACATTTTCAATCAACTATATCAGTAAAAGCTTTATATTTATTAAAATTGATTCAGGGTTAGAAATAAGCGGTCGTTAGTCATATTTTGCACCCAGAAATTTATGTTTGACGACCATGAAATAATACCTGTTTGTCATTTTTGATGCCTAACTTTAAAAAAAAAAATTCTTAGCAAAGCATACTGATCAACGGCAATCGCTATAACATACTTGACACATTCGGAATTTTACGAAAGGTTTATCACCAATCACCCTTCAAACCATATTACATATTCAGAATAAGTCATTATTATCAGAAATCTCATTTATCTAGGGTAATTTATCTGATTTTGAGACCCCAGGCTAGTGCCTAGCTTACCCATGTGATAGCCAGGCTCTGTTTTTGCCATAAATATAATAAAATGTTAGATTTGTGGGGTTTTTTTAGTAAAATTATTTTTTTCCGTGGGTTTCTTTTGTTCGCTTGTTTCCTTTTTTCCCCCTTTAAGGCTAGAGCTCAGTGCCTTTTTAACTTGGAGATGGCGCATGCCACATGACCTTGCACGCATGGATGGCACAGAGAGCCTGCATAGAATGCAGAATTTTATAAAAGAACAGTATTTTACAACTCACACTTTTTTTTTTTAATATTGTAGTAATTTTATCATTATTATTTTATTTGCAGTATTTTCCAGCATTTAACATCCTACTTATTTATTTTCCTACTTTCACGTGTATATATTTAGTAAACAAACTTTAATAAGTATTCGTACTCGCTATGATTTGATATTTGAATGACTACACTACATCATTTCAAAATTACGCCTAAGAAGATCATTTTGGTAACTAAGATAAAATAGTTGGGTGCCATTGGCACCTCAGTTTAATATCTTAATTTCTAATCCTGAATTGATTTAAAAATTAAGACAACCTTACACTGATAATTATTACTACATTCTATGGGGGAGGGGGGGGGGGAATTAAAGAGAAGAGTTTACATGATACAAATTAACAACTAAGTAATTTATATTAACAATTCGAATAATGCTAAAACCAGACGTAAATGCTCAACATACCACTTTCACATGTTTTTCCATCTGCTTTTAAACGAACCCCAGTCGGACATGCACAAGAGTAAAAAGGGAAAAAAGGAGATAAAAGGCAAAGATGAGAACAGCCTCCATTGTTTTTATCACAAGGTGTTGGAACTAAATAAAAAAATAAATTTTTCATAAATAATATAGACACACAAACACATAACAAACATCACAAGTGCTTTGAATACAGTTAGCAGCATCAAATTCAGGCTTTCAGAACAATGCGAAAGCTGAACTTACAAAAAGAAAAATGATGCAGAGCACAATTAATGTTCAGGGTGCTTTGTTAAATGAAGTGCATCTGTTACAGAAAATACCAAATTCAAAATACTCTGTATTGAAAATTTTTAAATGACTATGTCATTTTATCTCTCACCCCCTTTATTGAAAATTGCCCCAAAAATGTGTCCCAAAAAAGCGACATAATTTTACATATATTTAAATACTATTAGTTCACAACAGCTTTAATCTATTGTTACAATATTTCGTAAGCTGTAGAATACGCATCACATGTATTTTTTACATATATTTAAATATTATTAGTTCACAACAGCTTTAATCTATTGTTACAATATTTCGTAAGCTGTAGAATATGCATCACATGTATTTTTTTATAAACAGGTTACAATCATAAAAATTTCAACATAGGGTTACCAGGCGAAATGCACGAAAGATGAGAGATAAAATGACATAGTCAATTAATATCGTTTTAATATGGCAATAATGAAACTAAAAAATTAGGGGGGTCTCCCCCTGGCGAGGCTCGAACAGTCGAGTTTTTTAATTATTTCACAAAATTTCCAAATTATTCTAGTTAGTTCACCACCACAGTAACTTGAAAAGGAAATGATAGCACAAAATCAGAATTTTCAAGTTAAACATTATCAAGTTTCAGTTTAGAAAGAGGAATGTGAATGATTGGGAAATATTGATTTGTTACTACAGCATCTCCTGTATTGCTTATAAAAATGATTTACCTAATGTGGCAACTCAATTATTTTTTACATCTAAAAACATGAAAATAAAATTGTTGTTTTTTATGTGCTATCATCTAATAACCTATTTATTTATTTATTTAAACTGTTAAAAGGTAAAAATACAATTGTTTTGACATATTTTTAAAATCTATATTTGTGTTAGAACTTTTAGATTACTACGTGAAAATTAAAAGTTTTAATCAGAAATTTACATTAAAAATTAAAACTTTTTAATATAAATTTTAATACAAATTTTTTGTGTTTCATAGTTGCCAACTCCCAAACGTAAACTATACCAGCATACTTTTGAAAAGTAGGATCATTATTTCACAATATAAAAATTTATGAGGAGTAATACACATACGTAATATTGCAGTAACTAGCACAACTATTTTAAATCACAGAATAGTTTCAGTTCTATAAATAAATATTTCAATAACACAATTTTAATGCAGATATTTTAGGTAAATTTGACATTAGAAATCAACTGGCAAAAATTTCATAAGCATATTTAATAATAATTTATAGGAAAAAAAAATTCATTAAACATAAAACAAGGGTTAATTTTTAATCCTTAAGTTGTTGACAGGGTTGTAAGAAAACCTGTTGAATAAATTTGCTTCTAAAATCTTTCAGTGCATAATCTTTTGATTAAATAATTATTAGCTTAGTAAATTATAAGTAGCAGAAACTTGAGTGACATACCATTAATATATATATATATATATATATATATATATATATATATATATATATATATATATATATATATGCAATATAGAAAATTGTGCAAATAGAAATGTAGTAAAGCAAAACATAAGGATATCTTTTTGAAAAGATTTATCTTTTCTAAAATTAAAAAAAAAATTACATTATCCATGTAACTGTTTACCCCTCCCCTCCTAAAAAAGGTGGTATAAGTAATAATTTTTATTAAAATATATCTATATAAGGCAGTGGCATATTATCGGCAGGGCAAACAGGGCAACTGCCCAAGGCCCACAGACTTTAGGGCCTAAAAATCTTACATCTTATACTTTTATAATTTTACAATAAAATTACAAAGGATAAACAAATTTCAAAAGCTAAATGATTTTTTAATTTATGAACAATGAAAATAATTCAAATTTACATTTGTGTATAAATTAATTTAAACTTATTTTTAATTCTTTGAAATGCTCTATAGTCGATATAACATACCAACATGTAGGAAAATAACTAACCACATTTTGTAAAAAGTATTTTTAATGTTAAAAAATAGTAAAATTTTTAAATTATTTGTTATTTTAAGAAATATTTACAGAAATGGCTGTTTACAAAAAGTGGTTGTATGCAACTGTGATATAGCATTTCGATGTAATGTTTAACTATCTGTTTCTTTGACATCGTGTAACAATATTCGTTTATTTCAGATTACTTAAAACAAAATTTTTGTTTGGGAGGGGTAAGATATTTAAAACTTTCAGCACAAACCAATCATAATGTTTTTTTAATAGGGGTGAAGTTATTGCAAGAGGCTTATTTTTTTCTTCTGCCCAGGGCCCACAGTTGTCTTGATCGGGCTCTGATATAAGGAAAATAAAGTTAATGTACAAAATTGCACAAACAGAAATGCAAATGCTCCCAAAAAAGTATTTACAAATAAGTCAAATTTCCTATAGCGGTTTCATTTGTAAAGCATTGTTCTTCATAAAAAGAGCATGATGCAACAAATGACAATAACTTCTTATAGTTCGAGCTGTGCATATTTCAAAAACTAATTAGTTACTCAATGAACTGAAGAGAGAAATTTTGCTTTTACTTGAATACTTTTTTGAGTAGGTGTAGTAAAACAAAGCATAGAGATACTTTTTATTGCTTTAGACAAAGGTTCATTTTACTATTTTGTAATTTAAGAAATCATATTATTAAAGTTATTTATAAATTTATTGTAAAAAAAATAATAAAGAAATTCCGGTGATTTAAATATGAAAGAAAATGTTAGAAATATAACGCAAAAACTTTACATAGACTTTCTCAAATTATTTTCTTTTCTTTGAAGCAATATAAAAATTGAATATCAAAAACCTATCTGCACATTTCTTTTTAATAATTAAACAGTTAATGAATCACACAGAGTTGTTATAATTCGTTATAATTCCTTTCATTCCATAATGTATGTACTTCTTTATTTTGTAGTATTGATTTATTAATCCAGTGATATCTAATTTCAACAATTAGTGCAATACAGTGCAACCAAATCTTGAATTGAAATAGAACTTTAAAGTTTTTTAAGAAATTAAATGCTTCTACAATAAATTAAATTATTACTCCTATATTTCTTTTAAAATGATGCAAATCAAAGTTTTATCAGTACTTATGTATTATCCCAGCGGTCATTTCCGTAAATTTATTTTTTCATCAAATGTGCTGGCAAACTGTTGTCAATCGTATTCCAAACCATTAATAATTTAATGCATCCGGCATTTATCTTGGTGAAAAAACACTCGCCTTGGCAGATACCCGGGATAATACGTAAATACTGCTTTATAATAAAAGAACCCATTGGTTTTTTTTTTGGGGGGGGGGGGTTAAAAAACCGCTCCTGGTGGGGAAAATGGGGAGCTACCTGGGCAGCAAATCTGACAACCCTGGTTGTCAAGACTTCAATAAAGAAATGCTAAAGAGAAGACAGTCATTTACAAGAAGGATAAGAAAAGATTGAAAATTATCTCTGCCTTCATAATAAATTTGCAGCCTGAAAAATCTGAATTTACATTAGTTACTGAATTACCAGAGCTAATTAAAAAAATCCTTCTGGCTAAATAGGAGCACTTGACAGCTATGGTACTTTAATAAATTCATTAATTAGTCAGAGAAGAACATGCCTCAAAACTAATTTAATGCTCAAAACTGCCATTATTTTCTGAGGATTTTTATATTATGTTACAAGATCATAAAGAGCAAGAAAAATTAAAATATCTTTTTAAGTTAAAAACAGGTGTACAAAATAAATGTATAAAACTTTTTACTTTTAGGCTGTCGTTCAGCATTATACACATGAATGCCCATAGGAAAAAGAAATCCGCCAAATGTGGATCGTTTTTCACAGCCATCTAACCGGTTGCAACCATGCACAGCACGTGTCTTCCAGTCCGTCCAATATAACATATCCAGATAGCCAGTAAGAGCAAATGGATGAGGAAGGTTTTCAGAAGCAACAACGATTCGACTGCCACCATCAAAATTCATACTAGTGATGAACTGCAATTTTGCATCCGTCCAGTAAATTCTAACAAATATATAAAAACATGACTTATAAAGAGAATAATATGATAAGAATAATTTGAATAAATCACATTATACCATGGTAATAAATATTTCATGAAATTAAAAGTTTTCTGTTTATACTTTTTCCAAAGGTTGTCTTGCATCCAACTAAACGATAAGTAATTATAATTTGCGTTAGTATATCCCGCAGTAATTTCAACTGAGGAGATTACTTGAACTTTTTAAAAAATGAACTTCTATTTTTTCACATGCAGATATGATTTTAGTAATATATTTGCTTCTTCCCGAATGAAGAACGGGTGCGCAGCTATTTAAAAATAACAGTTTTAATTTCATGTAGTGTCTGAGGTATTTAATGCTACAGCTTAAACCTAAAAAACAGTATGATGTAGAAATAAGGCATCTTGAAAAAAAGGGAGTTCTCTGCAAACCACTAAGCTTTTCAATTTTTTGTTCGCGAATGACACTGACTGCAAATCGTCAAGTTTTTACTTAATTTTATTGCGAATGGCACAACCGTAGTTTTTTGAGTCATTATATTGCAATGATGCCAGGTTAGTACTCATGGCACAAACTAGAGTCAAATAATTTTGCTTTTTTTTAGATTCCACATCACTGGTATTAGTTGGAATTGCACATGTAAGGAAAATTTTCATTTCCTGCCGTGCGCAGAATGGGCACGCAGCTAGTAATAAATATAACATTAAATTAAATTGCATTATTTACATTTAAACAGTACTGCTTTTAAGTTATATAAAATTGTATTAGCTCCTTTTTACAAAGTATTTTTAAAATTAAAAGCATAATAAAAAAATACTGGTTAGATTGATTCATTCAAGGGAATTTTTCTTTAATTCTCTAAAAATGATACCTTCAATGTTTTTTTAAGGGAAAGGGGGGCAAGGACGTACCCAGGGGGGTGGTCCAGGGGGTCCGGACCCCCCCCCCCAAAATTTCAGCTTTTGTTAACAAAATAAGAATGATGAAGTCTTTTTGTGAAAAATTCTGCCTTTTTCACCGCTTGGAACCCCCCCTCCCCCGAATTTTTTTTCTGGGTATGTCCTTGGGGGGGGGGGTGCAGGCAGAGTTAATTTAAATATGCAATCATCTGTCTGTCTGACTGCATGAACCTCAGGAACTGCCAGTTCAATTTCAAACTTTCTTTTTGCATTAGATATGCCATTTAATGCAGAAGGATTTAAGAAGTATAACAGCACAGTACCACAATAATATGCACATGTATCAAAGAATAAGGCGATTCTTCACATAAATGGTCTCAGCTTAAACCACATGAATTTGTATAATTGCAATAAGAGGTTTCATTTTACATGATCATATTATCAAATCTTGTAATTTAAAGAATCACATGACTTACCATCTTCATATGAAGGTGTTTTATATCCGATTACAGTAGATAAGTAAAACATGTGAAATTAACTTCTTTCCTTTCTATAATTTACGATATTGCAAGAAAAATTAACATAATTTTAATGTTACTAGTTGAAAAATGCATTAGAATCCTGATTACACATAAAAATTTAAGTAAAAATTATGGAACGGATGAAATAACATTAGAATGAGGCTTATATTTCATGAGTATAATAAATTGGATTAAATAGCAATTTAATAATATTTGAAGTAAAAATTATGTCCCGATCAAAATTTTGTAACTTTTTCAATTTCAGTTAGCTTGGAATACCTCAGATAATCTTTTTCATAGGACCAGGGCAGTTATTCAGAGCTAACTAGAAGCAAAGTGTATGTGGAATTCAGTTGATATTGCAGTTAGGTAAGGAATAAAACTTCAATACAATACAAAATACAGTGTGAAATTATGTCAGTAATTTCTTACACATGTAATTTCTTATGTCAGTTTTGGGATCATATTGGATTCTGAAAACAAATTTGCTGGGAATATACACTCCTGGAGCTCTTAGAACAGGAATATAAAAACTCATAAAAACAAAATAAGTAGGACATTAACTTGGTGGCAGTTTAAAAAGACTCTGATTTTTTAGTCTATTTTATTTTGTACTTTATTACCTTTGCATGTATGGCAACATTTTACAAAGCCCATTAATGAAACACTGGTATATCATTCGGAGCTGCACATGTGCATTTGCATTTAACTCCTTTCAGGGATAGCAATTTAGAAGTAAGTTACTTTCAGAAAAACTGGAACTGTTTCGAGAACTATAGTTTCGTTGATGAAGCCTATATTTCAATATCATAATTAAAAATAATTCATTTTTAAATTTCATATCAAAGGTCTTTTTCAATGCAAAAAAATGTTCCAAAAATACTTATTCTGTCAGAAGTTCTATAAAGAACACCTAAATATGAACTGCAAAAAATCAAATGCTGAAAATTTGATGTTTCATTTACCTTCTGTTTGGCTGTAATCTGGAAATCAATGAAATTGTTTGATTCATGCATTACTGACATAGTTTGGAGTAAAAGATACAGGTAAATGAGCTTATACATAAATAATTTCGTTTGTAGTGCGTAGAACTCTAACTGTTAGAGAAACAAACTGCCAAACTTCCACACAGCAAAGTTCTTTTCTTTTGTTTATTTTTATTTGAGTATCATAATGTCAGGCTATGAGTGAAACAATTGGACAGTTTTGGTCCAACTGAATAAAATTTAATCATGCGTGTTAGAAAAATATTGATTTTCTCCTGTACGAAGAATGGGTACACACACAGCTAGTTTATATTAATCACTTTCTGACACTAAAGAGAAAGTGATTTAAACAATTAAAAAATATATATATACAGGGATCACTCTAGAGCGTTTCAGGGGGGCGGCCCGCCCTGGTGCCCTTTTTCCCGTAAAATGCCGCCCTCCTTGCCCCTTTTCTTGATAAAATTCCGCCCTCCTTGCCCTTTTTCTTGATAAAATTCCCGCCCTCTTTGTTTTTTTTCAATCAAAATGCCGCTCTCCTTTTTTCCACCCCTCCTTGTTTCCCCTTCTCTTTGATTCTCATTACCATTGCTGGCACTTGGCTAGACCCCAAAAAAGCCTCTCTCCAACAACAACAAGGAAGTTGATTTGTTTATTCTCTTATCAATGATGTGTGGGGGGAGGAGGGGGGGGGCATCTGCTCAGTCCCCGCTCTTCTCCCTCCCAACCTGAGGAGAGGGTTAAAACCATTCGCTGTAGCTTGAGGTCATAAAATATCTCATTAGAGAAACAATCTGTCATCCAGAAGAGTAGTCATAACAATAAATTATTTCCTACTGTAAATGGCGCTTTACCGTGTTTTATAAATGCTGTAAGTAATTAATAAACACCACTTGGTTATTGTTTATTTTTTCAGATTTTCAAAACACATTCATCCAAATTTACAGCTGGCTGCACTGAAAGTTCAAGACAAGGGCAATTCCAGAAGTCTGCGTAAGCCCCCCCCCCCCACACACACACACTCCTCCTCGTCGATGTACTAAAAAGAATAGGGGAAAATTGATTCATTGACAGGGTGTGCAGCAGTCAGGAAATACTACTTGAAAATATCGAATTTCCGGTCAGCATAGGGGCTAAATTGATGACCAATTGATGATTATTCTATAGGGCCATGGGCGCCGGCAACATAGGGCAAGGGGGGGCAATGCCCCCCCCTTTTTGTATGCAGTGTTTTCCCTTGCTTTTTTGCTCTTTCCAACATGGTAACCATATGTTGTAGTCTTTGCCCCCCCCCCCTGGGAAATATTCTGCCGGCGCCCATGTATAGGGCTATTTTAGGCGGAGATATGAGTGGGTACTGTCAATACAAAATTTGTGTCTATTTTGCAGCCGCTCCAAAAAAAGGAAATCGTCGACGATTGCGAGAATGCAAGTCTTGTCGACTGCACGGGCACGCGCCCCTGGGATGTTCATTTTTACTGTACTATGCGCTCAGCAAAAACCCAACGGACAGTGCGAAAATGCGCAATGGGGAGAGCCATTGAGACTACTTTGAATTCATCGATTGGGAAATTAAAAATGTGTGCAAGAGTGTCAAATTCTTTCCGATCCCTGAAGGCTCGGGAGTTATTTTATAATTATGTAATTACAAATATTACACAACAATAATTATAAGACTTCTTGCCTGTTTATAAAATCCTTTGCCGTCGCCCACGATAGTAAATACTATTGTTCCCCCCCCCCTCTTTTTTTATTATGTCGTGCACTTGCAATTTATTTTTCCCTCGGACATGTCTTATCTAAACTGGTGTTCTTATTACAGAATATTTCCAAAGTTATGCATATAGTGCTGCAACTAGAGGTCAAGTCGCCCGGAACAAACCTTTGTTTTGGTGCTCCCTTCTTTCCATTTCAATTTTGACGTAACAGCACTATGCCTGGGGCAAGTGTCCCGTTTCCCCTCCACTAGTTGCAGACTAGCATATATACAGAGAGAAAAGTTGCAGTGATGCTGAATACGATAAAATTTGAATCTAAAACTGAATGTTTTCGGGTCCGAAAATTGGCGTGATTATGAAAAATTTGTCGGCAAAACCGGATTCCCGTTATTTTGCGATTACAAAATTTAATTTTTTTATGCTTTTTTTGTTTTGTTGTTGTTGTTGAAATAAAGCATAATGGACGCCTTACACAATTTTTGTAAAAGTGTAGATTTCATTAAGTGAAAAAATTTGGTTTCAAAATTTGTTTAATCATTTGCTTAAAAAATTGCTATTAAGAAAACACATTTTCGGACATAAAAGTATGTTTATAAAAGCTACCCTTATGTGTTTGTAGACAATAATTACGAAAGTTGCCCTTTTTGTGTGATATGATATGCCCTTTTCCCAAACACTGCCCTTTTTCTGTAATGTGTACCCTGCCCTTTTTCATTTCTAGAGTGATCCCTGATATATATATATATATATATATATATATATATATATATATATATATATTAAATTATCCCTACCCTGCCTTAATGCAACTTTACTGTTTTTTGTTTGTTCTTTTTAAATTATAAAACATCCTTCTTCATTTTGCCAACATGTATAAAAACAAGAATTTTTCAAATAACATCAAGTTAATTTTCAGAGATATTAACAGTTCAGAAGAAGCAATCAATTTAACATACAACTCTGAGTTTATTCTTTCCTAGTTAAAAATGTCTTTTTTTTTTTGGATAAAAAATCACCATTCACTACTTTAGATTTTAGAAATAAGAAAAAAGCAGCTGAATTCATTAACAATAAATAATTTTACGACATTTGTTAACTCTACAATTCAAGAATACAAACCTTTTCGTGTTATAGTCAACAGTTATTCCATTTGGCCAGAATATATTCTCAGTAACAATAGCTTTTCGACTTGTCATGTTACCATTCATGCTTGCTTTTTCAATTTTCGGAGACTCACCCCAATCTGTCCAGAACATCCAACTGTAAAAAATAATAAAGTCATGAGAGCTTATACATATTAATAAAACTGATATAATGGAAAGATTTACCAGAATGTTATTTCTTCAGCTCACAGAGAAACAGCAGTTATACAAGCATTTAGCAGTACAGTAATTCACATGGTCAGCTGATTTAAACTGACATTGAAATCGATTTTTAACGAAAATCAGATTTAACTTAATTTTTTATAAGCTCAGGTTCAAGAATACATTTAAATGAAAAAAAGATTTTTCTCAAAAATAGGCTTTTTTTATGCATTAAGGAAATAGGAAATGCATATACAACAATCCCTTTAAAATAATATTACTTTATGAATCAAAAATTCAAACACAGGTAATTCACAACTGTCACATATAGAAGACAGTTGATTTTTCCCCAGTTATTCTGCATAAATGTATGCAGATAAGGAGAAACCTAAGATTGTCAAGTACATCAGGTTGATTTCAGAAGTTTGGTCTCAAGTAAACTAGTTTAATAGTAATAAAGACTCTTTGTGAGTTAGCTTTTGTATTTTCTAGAAGTCTAAGACAAGAGCAGACATCAAATACCTCTTATAGTTTGTGAACTACATACGAATTGCTGTTCTTTTTCATGTATAACTACAGTTCTGTACTGGATACCTACAAACTTAGGGATGCCTTGTAGGTATCCAGTATTACATGACTGAAATTTATTAAAATTGTATTACTTGACTGAAAATTTATTAGCCTATTAATTGATGACTGAAAATTAATTACCCATCCATCGGAACTAGAACAATCGCCCTTGGCTGATCAAGATCTTTCCAAAATAAAACCTTTCGGTGAGTTCCATCTAAGTTGCTGACTTCAATCCGGTTTGTCTCAGAATCTGTCCAGTAAAGTTTTTTCCCAAGCCAATCACATGCTAAGCCATCTGGTGACATCAAGCCGGTGTAAATAACGCTGCGATTAGTTTTGGTGTCATTAATGCGCATGCTGCGGATTTCTTCCAAGCCAACATCTGTCCAAAAGAGCATTCCACCTTCATAATAAAAATCCAAAGCAGTAGCATCTTCGAGATTTGAAATCAATATCTTTGAAGCATTATTTTTTCGTTTCAATTCAGCTTCAAAAAGACGAATATCTTTTCTGTTGGCAAATATAAGTTGGTGAGCGGCTGTAAGAAAAGAAACATATATTAAATAAAATAAATAACACAACAAAAGCACAGACAACAGAAATAAAAACTAAAGAACACTTTAAAAACTACAGAAGTCCTTTCTTCGTTAATCTACACAGAGGTAGAAAGAGGAAAGCAAACATAAAAGCTTGAAAAAATTTCTGCACAAACACAAGAAATTGAAGTCAATCAAAGATTTTTAAAATGTGAAATAAGCACATTGAAATTAATTAAGAGATTTAAAAGGTATACGCTTTTAAGGCCTAAATGGAGAAGCCAGTACGTTGTTGATTCTTTACATTTCAGTCTTATGAATTCGGCACGATGGATGGCGCAAAGGAAGAATGCTGTCGACAGATGTTTTGACTGGTAACCATAAAGTAAAGACACATGTATTTTCAGTGGTGTGTTTGAGGCATGAGATTTTCTTTCAGTACCAATTGCATGGCTGCTTGTTGGTTGCTTCTGATAGAGTGGATTAAGTATCTGTTTAATTTTCTGTGTGATTTTGATTCTGTTTTACAAACTCTGGACTATATTCCGTATACGGTGCTTTGTTTACATATCAATGTTTTGTTTACAAATCATTGGCGAACAATCTGACGCGAGAGTGAGCGATGCACCGCCAACTGCCGGTGGTAGTTGTGACTGGCAACCATAAAGAATACGTGTTTCGTCAGGTTAGGGAATTTGAAATTGTTTCGTTATTGATGGAAGGGAATGAAATGTGTTATGTTAATATATGAAAAGAATTTGTGTGTGTTTGTTAGAAATATAGTACGTTATAAGCCGGTGGGTGTTGCGGACATTTCTGAGCGGTTATTTAAAAAAAAAAATAGAGGTAAGTGCTCTTTTTTAACGAATCTTTCCAATGTTTAAGGTTTTTAATGTGTATTTTAAATTGATATTTGAAGTGATTATGTTTTCGTAAGTACTATTTACGTGCTATTCTAATCATACTGACTTTATAAGAGGTGTACAACTAGGTTGTTTAATCCACCGATGTTTTTTTGAGTTGAAAACGGGCCAGTGTTTGCCCAGTTTACATTAGCTGTACAACTAGGTTGCTTAGTTCACTGTTGTTGTTTTTTTAGTTAAAAACGGTCCACTGGTTGCATAGTTTACATAGCTGTACAACTGGGTTATAGTTTAGTAAAAACGGTCCACTGGTTGCCTAGTTTACATAGCTGTACAGCTAGGTTGCTTAGTTCACTGTTGTTTTTTTTTTTTTTTTTTTAGTTAAAAACGGACCACTGGTTGCCTAGTTTAGATAGCTGTACAACTAGGTTGCTGAATCCACTGAGGTTTTTTTAGTTAAAAACGGACCACTGGTTGCCTAGTTTAGATAGCTGTACACAACTAGATTGCTGAATCCACTGAGGTTTTTTTAGTTATAAACGGTCCACTGGTTGCTCATTTTTAGTGGAATATATGTACAATATTAATGTGCTGATCGTGGAAAATGGTTGGCGACAGTCGCTGGAGCTTGGCGGCCGCCAAGCTCCAGCGACTGTCGCCATGTTTACATGGGGTGCGCACCGGCTTGTATGATTTTACCCAAACTCTTTATCATTGGTTAATAAGTTTCTCAAGGAATTTCATCACTAGAACACGCTTGGAGTTGAAATTTATTTTCATGTTACAGAATTATGAAGTGAAATATGTCATGGATTGGTGTATGAAAGTTAGGTTGTACCAAGTACGCAGATGGAGTAGAAAAAATAAGGTAAGTCCCTTTATTTAATGAACTTTTTTAGAGCTGTTTAAGGTTTTTAATTAATTAAAAATTGATATTATATATTAAAAGGTTAAAATACACATTAAAATCCGACGGGTAGCAGCTTTCAGTGGCAGCCACCACTTTCTTCAGCCCCTGCTGTCTTCAGACTGCTCTGTTCTCTTCCTCAAAACTTTGCTCCATCCCGGATCGATTTGCGCATGTGTCATATCGTTTACAGCGCCATCTGTAGTTATGATGTGCAGGGCCTCCATGTTAATTGCATAATTGTTATTATTACAATTGACGAGTTTTTGGCTTTCATTACAGTTGATTTCTATGGGGTGTTCTTGGGCTATTTTAGAAAGTGCAGTGCTGGGTTTATTGAATTTAATATCGTTGTAGTGTTCCTTTTTTCTGTTTCTAATTTTTCTTTTAGTCATTCCAATGTAGCATCCTGATTAATTTGAATTATTAAATGTAAAGTTTATTTTATATATTCCGGCAGTTTCATTAGGATCAATGGGGGTCTTTATCGCTGCGAATTCGTTTGAAAAGTGATTGATTGGGTTTTATCAGGATTTTGATGTTTTTCTTAGAGGCTTCATTTATTATTTTTAATGCTGATCCCCTGCAGTACGGAATGGCTTTGGTAAATCCCAAGGAGTCCTAGATCAGACCCACAACCGAATCTTGTCCAGATTCGAAATTCCCTGCCATTTCCAGGGATGTTAACTCCAACACTCGATTTGGGAGCACCCCGGGAGCAGAAAAAATTTCATTTGGGAGCACCTCGGGAGCAGAAAAATTCCATTTGGGAGCAGAAAAATTCTATTTGGGAGCCGAAAAATTCCATTTGGGAGCAGAAAAATTCTATTTGGGAGCCGAAAAATTAAATTTGGGAGCACCTCGGGAGCAGAAAAATTCCATTTGGGAGCAGAAAAATTCCATTTGGGAGCACCTCGGGAGCACAAAAAAATAGTTTCCGAGAGGAAAACTAAGATTCGAGATCAGAATTAACATGATTTTGGAGCATAAAATTGAAGATTTAGGAACACAATAAATGCATACAAGAAAAGCAAAGTTTGCAAGCAAACATCATTTGCTAAAAGCAAAACACTATTTGAAAGCACTTTAGGAAAGCTCTGGAAAAAAAAAGGGTGTATACAGGCTATGCTATCAGCAACTTGGTAAAAACAATACATGGATTTACATCGACGGAAGGAATTTTTTTTGTGTGGGTGTGAAAGTGCTCTTTTTAATGGTTTTCATATAAATGCTAAATGGAAAGAGCATTGCCCCGTCTGCCCCCTCTCGTAGAGCCTGCACACACACAAAAAGAAAAACAGTGGTATAGTTTTAAGAAAAGAGGTTTGGGAACACTCGCAACTGAAGACTCAAAAATCATGCGTCCATGATAAAAAGTGAAGAACGCTTACTTTTGCTGACATAAGCTCGAATGAAAAAGTAGTGAGACGGCATCTCCCCGCTCATGATCTTCACGGGCTGAAAATGTCTAGCCCGGCCCGGCATTTAATCAAAATAAAAAATTCAGACCCGGTCCAGCTAGTATATTAATCATGATTTAAGGAGGGGGGGGGGGAGGAATCACAAGCCAATCGTTTGGTCTTGTCCAAATTTTAGGAGAGCAAAAATTTCCGGAAAGGCTCGATTTTGCAAGTGCAGAGGACCGTCTTTAAGAGTATACGCTTGTTCCGGTCCATTCTAGAAAATGCTGAGGTCAGCCCGTGCCTTGAATGAATTGTGCTGCAAAAGCCTGGGCCCGCACAGATCTCTACCCCTCGCAACTACACCACTGGCAGCGGATTTACGGATTATTTTGAAATGAAATATTCTATTAATTCAGACAGCCTAGATTCTGATTTCTAAACCGGTCATGCTTCCAATTTTCATTCTTGCTATGGGCCGGGTCATAAACTGTGATTTTTTAGGGGCTGGGACGTCACCGTAATATACTGTTTTCTTTACGGACTGGTCTGGTTTAGATGAGGGGCGGCCCTGCGGTACATGACTCCCACTCCACCCTGCAAATGTAGAAAAAGAAGTCCCTTTTACTTTTTTCAAAATTGCTTTTATGATTTTAAGTTGGAAATCGTGCCCCTTCATAAACAAAAAACGGTGCCCGTTGCGATGATTACTTGTTTGCCTATCTGGCCGGCCCTGATAGAGGTGACTAACAAAGCCCGACTGGTCTGATCCGGGGCGGGTAGAATGGCTTCGGAATGCAGCTTTCATACGCAGTTTGAATCTTGCTTTACTGCTAATTAGCTTTCCATACACGCTTTAAAAGATAAATGAGCGTGGCAAAAATTTAACAAAGAGTCAAAATGACGTATTCGGCGCAGACCAGCACAAAAATCGGCTAAAAGCGCAGTTCGGCGCAATATTTGTGTTTCGGCGCACCCTGAAAGAGTCAAAATGACGTATTCGGCGCAGACCAGATCAAAAATCGGCTAAAAGCGCAGTTCGGCACAAGAATTTGTGTTTTGGCGCAGCTCGGCGCAGAATTAACATCCCTGCATTTCACACAAAAAACAGTTTGACCAATCAAAACTCGATTCATCTGAACTGATTCAGAGGGACTGAGACCACTTACCAATGTGGTTGGATTAGAGTGTTTCGGCCTCAGTCCGGTTGAAATGGGCTGCCTGTAGTGGTGCCCCAAAGCACATGGTAAAACATAGTATGTTCACTTTCATTTATTGCACAATCAATCGCGATTATGAGAAAATATCCCCACAAAGTTTAATTTTTGAAAATACATGAAACTCTTGGTAGCCACAATGGCAATCACCACAAAAAATAATGGTCATCAAAAAGTTTTAAATGGTCGCGTTGGGTGACTGGCGACTACTAAATTTGAGGTACATCATACAATAACAAAAAGAGAATCAAGAAGCTTGAACAAATTAACAACTATCAAAACCCGAGACCGAAATTTACCAATGCCATTCCTTACTGCAGGAGAGCCGCTCTAAAAATAACAAATGAAGCTGCTAAGAAAAATATTAAAATACCCATAAAACCTAATCAAAATATTTTCAAATGCATTTGCAGTGATAAAGACCCTATTGATCCTGATGAAACCGCCGGCATTTATAAAATAAACTTTACAGACAATAGTTCAAATAAATCAGGCTGCTATATTGGTATGACTAAAAGGAAAATCAAAGATCAAAAAAAGGAACACCACCATGACATTAAATTCAATAAACCCAGTACTGCCTTCGCTAAAATAGCCCAAGAACGCCCCATAGAAATCAACTTTAATAATAGCCAAAAACTCTCCAATTACAAAAATAACTATTATGCACTAAACATGGAGGCTTTGCAGATTATAACGACAGATGGCGCTATAAATGACATGACAAAAGCACAGATAGATCCTGGATGGAACGCTATACTGAGGAAGACAGCAAGGCATTTTGAGACCAGAGCTGAGGAAGGTGGTGGCTGCCACCGAAAGTGCTACTGACGGCTTTTAATGTGTTTTTATCTACTTTTAAAGATTATATATATTTATTTATTTAAATTGATCAAGAGTATCATAAATAAGTACTATACTGTTATCCATTCTCAATATAAGAAGCCTTTTTTTTTTTACTTCCTTGTACGTAGTATAAGGAAGTAATGTGATCCTGAAAAATTTTGGGGGCCAAATTTCGACATAAAAACCAATTTTGACTACCTCTAAATTTAATTAAAAAATTTTTTTCGATGCATCTCATCGTAGGCTAGCATGCACAATCATATTAACGCGTCTGCAACTCATTTTGACCAGTGGCGAGTCTACTGTGGCCAGTTTTTCCATGCCGTCTGTACGTACGTATGTATGTAACTCGCATATCTCAAAAACTATTGGTCGTAGAATGTTGAGATTTGATATTTAGGATTGTTCTATGATCTAGTTATGCACCTCCCCTTTTGGTGGCAATCGAATGGATAGTTTATGTACAGGACTGCCCAAAAGATTCGAAATACATTACGCTCTATGGGCCGAAATTCATTAAACTCGCCTAACTCAAAAGCTATTAGGCGTAGAATGTCGAAACTTCATATTTTGGATAGTTGTAACATCTAGTTGTGCACTTCCCCTTTTGGTTCCATTCGACTGGATAGTTTATCTACAGGACCGCCCAAAAGATTCAAAATACATTACGCTCTATGGGCCGAAATTCATCAAAGCGTTTTTTAGAGGTATTGGGATATTTCAAACGACTCAGAAGTGATACATGCTGTAAAGAGTTAGAAAATTAATTTCTCCATAAAAAAAAGTGTCTTTATCATTTATAGTTCTGCTACAGGAACACTCAAAAGATTTCCAATACATTACGGTCAATAGCAATTTTAGGGGCATTCATCCATTTCAAGCACAATACCGTCCTACCACATAAGTTAGGTAATGGTCCGACCACGGTCACGTGCCTCCCTCAAGAACTATGCCAAAAGTCGCCAAGCTTGGCGACTTTTGGTGTACGTGTGTGCATATTTAACTCTCAAATCTCAAAAACTATTATGAAATTTCATATATAAGAATGTTGTAACATCTAGTTGTGCATCTCGATTTTTGGTTCCAATCTACTGGAGAGTTTATTTACAGGACCACCGAAAAGAATTTCAGTACCTTAATGTCTATGGACATCTTCATTATAATACAACTGTAGACAGTCATTGTTTGGTACATGCCCAAAATCTCGCCGTCTGTCCTCGACCTTGGCGAGTTTTGGCGAAATATCGCCAAATTTGGCGATAGTCAGTCATTTGGTCCATGCCCAAAGTATTGCCATTTGTCATCGTTCTTGGCGAGTTTTGGCGAAATATCGCCAAATTTGGCGATAATCTGTCATTGTTTGGTTTATGCTTAAAATCTCGCCAAATGTCGTCGACATTGACGAGTTTCGCCGAAATATCGCCAAATTTGGCGCCAAAAATTATTTCCTATTTTGTATAACTCTAAAACTTTAACCCGTAGATTTTTTAACTTTGTATTTAGAACTATTGTAATATCTAACTGTTTTCAATATCTTTTTCGACAGCAATCGACTGAGAATTTATTTACATGGTGAGCCAAATGACTTTGAATACACTGAGATGTATAGATGCATTCAATTCATTGAAAGTCTGTGGTCAATGACTACTTTGGCTATCCCCAAAATCTCGCCGACTATCTCAAGTTTGTCGGCTTTTGGTGAAATATCGCCAAATAAAGTGTCAGAAGGAAATCTTTCAAATTGAACTCAGCTTGGCGATATCGAAATATTTGGCTAGAAATCGCTAAACCTTACTATTATTGATATTTTATCTCTTTCAAACAAATAAATTTAGAGGAAGTGCTTCGAAAATATTTTTGATCTAATGGACGTGCAAGGAAGTCATGTGTTGGACACATCAGATTTTTTTTTTTTTTAATTAAGGGAAATCAAAAAGCATGACTGATGTTACGCAGAAGATTCTTCTGTGTAACATCAGTCACGTTTTTTGATTTCCCTTGATTAAAAAAAAAGAAAGATATTTTATATTGAGAATGGATACCAGTTTACTAGTACTAATTTATGATACTCTTGATCAATTTAAATAAATAAATATATATATTTCAAGCCACTGGTGAATTTCAAAGGCTACAAATGTAGTCAAAACATCAGTCACCATGGAATGACCCATCAGTACAAAAATATAAAAATTACTTACAATTGCATGCTGTATATCATCAAACTAGGAATTTTTCTTTTAACATTTACTACTTAAAAAAATCTGTAATGCATCATTGTTTCTATTTGTTCATCTCTTGTTGTATATCGACACATTTTATGCACCGAAGTAATGTCATCGTAATCAAATTGTCTTTGTCCAATATAATCTAAAAAAGTTTTTGGTGTCTGTAGAGCAACTGAATGAGAAAATGTATTTCACTTATTTAGTACATCTTCTGCATCAGCACTATCATCACTAACAGCGTCCATTGTCAAATACTGGAAGACAGGCTCCCACGTAGCACTTTGAAACCAATCTTCTAAATTTTCTTAATCCGGATTTTTGAAACCTTTGTATTCTTTTGCATGTTCAAGAATACTGTTATCATTTTTTTCTAAAGTATTCGATCTTTTCATGCTCTGTGATGTTAAGAGGTAGGGTTACTAATAATTGGGGACTGTCTTACCACAGGTACTTCTAAATGACTCGCTTTCACTGGACTTGAGTACTATTAGCTTTACTGGACAATATTCTAGTTCAGGTCAACATCAATTTCACATGCATGATAAGAGTGAAAATGTTTCTCTTTAAATTTTTTTGTGAGTGCGGAATGAGCACGGATAATCGAGAGTATACTGTACTCTATTCAAAACTCAAATTTACTTTCAGTTTACAGCTTGATTATGCACATTTTATAGCAATGCAGATAGGAAATACAAGTTGAAGAAAATATTAATTGAATAGCCTAAAATATTCCGAAAGATCTAATTAAAGACAAACATGAGTTTCAACAAATATCTATCACTTTCTTTCCTTTTATAAAAAAAGTATTAATAACTTTATTTTTTTTATTATCATCTTTTTAATGTAGATGAAGATACTAAGATACAGGCGCATTTTAAAAGTTCACAATAAATCAACAATTTTATTAGATTCTTTAACTGCGTGTTAACTAATAAGTGATTAATTAATTTCAGTTTAACAATATATGAATTATATTTTCACAGAAGGCATTTTCCAAAACTAAATAAAAACAAAATGTTTCGATGTTTGCGCATCTTCAAAACACTATTCAAATTTCAATAATCTGTGTACAAATCCTTTTAATATTTATAAACATATACATAAAAGAAAACAGATCTAAGACTGGGAGACACTAATGAGAAAAACCGATCTAGCTCTATTACATATTACATATACACTGCTCTATTGAATAGCTCTAAACAACTGTAATAACATAAACACATATCTGGTTTTGTTTACAAATAAGGAAGAAACATCTATAAAAATAAAAAGAAACACCAAAAATATAGTTACGTAACCTTAAAATCAAGCTACAATACAATTATTTTAATGAAAAATGATGAATTGCGGCATTCTGATATTTCTTACCTTTGGTAGAAACAGTTTTTGTGCATTGAAGCAATGCAAAAAAGATAGCAAAAATATATACTGTTCCCATCTTATCAAAATCATAATTCACCTCATTATGGAATACACAAAACAATCGTTGCTAAAACAAATACTCATGTTAATAATAGTAAATAACACAATAAGCAAACAGCCATTTTAGCATCTATTGCACATGTTGCCAATTGCCAACAAAAACATTACACATAGGTCACGTTCATGACTTCTAGGATCGGGGGGATCGGGGAATGGGTTGTTAACCTCGAGTCACCAGGATTATCAAGATTCATACTGGTCAATCCAAATCCAACCTACTGGTAAGACGTGCACAATGACGTCACTGGAGAGACACATCCAATTAGAGCGCAGCCAATTAGAGCACAGTCCTTGTTCTGAGACCAAGCTTCACCAGCATACGACGCAGTGTTGCCAGATTGCGGGTATTTACCCGAAAAAAGGGTATTTCTTGAGCTTGAGGGTATTTGTGAGGGTAATTTTAAAAAATGGGTATTTCAGGGTGATTACAGTTTGAGTTTTTGAAATTTTTGATTTTGTAATTTTTTGATAACCAGTCGAACATACATGATGGAAATCCGTGTTTCACATGTTATTTTCACTTTTCCCTGTTTTACCTCGCCTTACTCCCCCCCCCCCTCCCCAACACACACATATACGTTCGCGCCCTTGTGTACAAAAGGGGGGATCAGGGGATGGGATCGAATTTATGACGTTGTCAAGGAGAGTTCGGGGAGATGCGGGCGGCTGATAAGATAAGTGCTTCGTTGAAGGTTTCAGGTGTCTCTTTGGTTTACGAGGGGGGCGGGGGGGTTGAATAGAAATGACTTTTCTTGAATTGAGAGGAAAAAATATCTGGGCCGGAGATTAGTCCTGTTTCGAATTTCTCACGCCCGTTTGAGCTACATGTTATATACATATATATATAGTACCAGAGGCGTAGAGGCCCTGGTGTTAAGGATTTTTCCGGAAATGGGAAGATGGGGGAGGGTATTTTTCAAAACGACACGAAATTCATGAGGTCGCGGAGGATGTGGACTGGCTGAGGAGTATGACTGGAAACGGCCAAAATGGTATTTGACCCATGCTGAATTTTCTGACTGAAAGATAAAGCAAATAGCTTTTTTCCACCCGTAAGCGGGACTAAAAAAAGTCCGTCCCTGGCTAGAACGCCCTTCTCGGTGTGCCGCCCTACGCATTCGCCTAGTTTTCTTACATAGTATGGCGGACCCTGACTATATGCATTCTAATACCAAGGGCACCGGGAAGGGGGTGCACAATTAACGTGGAAATATTAGAAATTTTTGTAGATTTTTTTTTTTTTTTAACAGGAATAATTTTGATAAGATAATTTCTTCATGTACGGAGGAAATAATTTTAAGAATTCAGCTAAAGATGTGAATCAAATTTTATATACATTAAAATTAAAATTTTATTTTCAAATTTTCAAGATTTTTTTATATAGTGCATTTTTATTCTGTTTTTCTTGAAACAAAGGAAAAAGTATGTGTAATTTGCTAATCAATAAAGAAAACTTAGTATTCTGATCATAATTTATTATATGTACCAGTAGATGGCGCCACTATCGTTAAGGCTGAGGGTAATTGAGGGTATTTTCAAATCAACATGAGGGTAAAAACGAGATTCTGGATTGGCAACACTGATACGACGAGATTTCATTGGAGCATTTACTATGGCTCCGTAAACTCTTGGGAAAAGCTATATCAAAACAAAAAAGATCCGGTGAGCAGCACTGAACGGCCAGTATGAATTCACCTTTCCATGATGATGTCACTTTAGATACGTTTTAGAAAATCACTAGAGGGAGTCATAGATATAGGAATATATATGGAATATATATCTATGGAGGGAGTTGACTACAATTTAGAAGGGGACCATCAACATGAAGGTTAAGGGCCTCTTCTACTCTACGCCAATCGCCTAAGCCCTTGTGGGCTCGATTCCTACTCATACTCTTACTTCCACTCTATTTGCATACATTTCCTTTCTCTGCGTAAGCAAATATATATATATATATATATATATATTCCACGGGCATGTGACTGGTCTGGTATCCACGACGTCCATTCGGGACAAAATTGGGTACTCCTTGCTGAGTTTCCCCAATGGACGATATCCATGTGACGTCATTTTTCCACCAACACGTGACCTTTCGGCTGCGTTGATAAGTAATCTTGGAATCTCATTGGCTGAAGTGTATATTTTCCATCGACACGTGACTGAAATAGCCTCATCTCAGTATAAGTTTTAATGTGTTAGCGTTTTTAATGGGAATCTGGGAAAAGATATCTTTTAGTTGTCATGCACAGGTTCCTGAGAGTTATTGAAACATCAATAGGCAGCACAATACAGAGGCACAATTATTATTTTTGTAATTTTGCACTCATTACCAAGAGTCCAGCACATAAACCTATGGAGGAAAGGTTGTTTGTTTTCCACCGTCACGTGACTTTTATAGCCTAGAACCCAAGGAGTCGATATCCTCCATTTCTTTGTTCAAACATCTGCTCACCTTAGATGTGTAATACATTTTTTGTCATTAATTTTATAGACAATTTAGAACTTTTTCTAAATATACTGTTAAAGTGAAAGCTTCACACGTCTTTTAGTTTCCTAGGAGCATTTACTAAGAAAACGTCTATTGTTTGTGAAACATAGGCAAGAAAATTTGGCTGATGCTTACATATTTTTTCACTGGTGTTTAAGATAAGGTGACCATACGTCCTCGAAATTCGAGGACAGTCCCCAAATATAGATCTTTTTTTCATTTTGTCCCCAAAAATACTTTGTCCTCAAATTTAAAGATTTGTACTTTTTTCCCTGAAAGTTTCCGTTTAGTTTATTTCTTTCACAAAAAACTGAAGAAAAATAAACCAACTAAAAGCGCCATCTACTCAGAGAAATAATGAAATTCGATCTCTGAAAACGTTTGTTGTCATTGTGTGTGTGTGTGTAGCGTGTGCAGACATTCAATAAAGTATCCGACTATGAGCCAAATTTCCCATTTCAGTTTTGTTAATGATTAATCACTTTTCATAAAGAACCATGCTTGAAATTGACGTACGAAAATTTTCTTGCACTCAAATACTTTTTTTAGACGGTGTACAAAGTCTCATGATAAATTATCAGAAAAGGATCCAATGTAAAAAGAAATGTCTTCTGAAAAATACAAATATTATTCCAAGAGTTAAATTTTGAATAAATTGCAATATATATACATGATGTTCCTTTCAAGTTTTCCTTGGATTCGAGGACAATGCTCGATTTGTCCCCAAAATACTGTTTAGAAATATGGTCGCTTTAGTTTAAGATGACCAGACATTTTTACAAAAAAAAATTCAGTACAAATCAGCGTCCAGTGCCAATTTTTAACTAAAAATTGGAACATTCCCTAGTAGCAATGACTGCTCTTTTTCTGCATGGGCGTTCATCCACTCATCGTTAACTCACGACTCATCGAATTAAGACATCGGCAAGAGCACTTTTGATTTTCTGCAATAGATGAATTTTTATTCATGCATAGAGGTGATCTAGACGAGCAATTTCGCCGATGGGAAACCGACAAACAATTTTTTTATCCGAAACTGCAGCTCTATAGTCATCGGGCCTTGCAGGTCTCCCAGTGGTTTACATTTTACCAAAATTCCTATAAATATTTGCGTAATTTAGATGTGCCTTTGCATAATCTAAGGAAAATTTGAACAATTCTTGAATTAATCGCATAATTTACTTCAAATTTCCTATATTGGGGTCGGGACGGGCAGGGGTGGGATCCCCCCTTGCCCCCTCCCACAAAATTTGGATTTGAAAAGAAATATTTACAAAAAAAACATGTAAGTGTTTATTATATAAAATCGTTTGTAATACGTAAATAATTATAAAAAAACTGTGTTTAAAAAAAAGAAAATCCATTTGCGCGCCAGCTGCATTATAAGAATAACGGAAACTTCATTAAAATGAGCAACTCTTTTGAAACCTCATTAATGTAAACAGCAAGAGAATTAATTTTTATTAAATTAATTTTTAAAAGTTATCCAAGAAATATGGTACAAAATAAAATCACACTTAAATTGCTAGACAATTCGCAATATTGTTTTTTAATTATTAATTTTGAATGTTGTTGCTACTTACATACATTGGTAAAAATTGAATTTCTTACCAATCGAATAATTTGACTATTATTAATAATAGCTGAATATTACTTTGTAAAAATTTCACCCAACGTCCCAATCTGAGACTAAAACAACGGGCACTTCAACCTTTTGGCTCATACATGACAAGTTTGGATGGCCTTGGGGTAGAGCGTCAGTCTGTGAATCACAACGCTCATGGTTCGGGCCTGGTGGAGGAAGATTTCCTTTTTCTTTTTTTATCAGAAAAACGGAAAGTTAGCATCCAAAAATAATAAACATGACGGGCATTTTTTGAAAATTTTGCTACCAGTCTTATTTTTTTACTAACAAATATATATTAAACAGTTTATCGGTTTCTCATCGTTTTTTTTCTTTATTTCATCACAGTCATCGGAAAACGATGATCGGCTTGATGGGCCACCGAGGGGACATTCTGTACCATTTACCGATGAAATTTCTGCGTTTTGGGGTGAAAAGTCAAGATCGGCCATTGCTCGTTCTCCTCTGATTAAACTTACCAGCCTCTCATCGACCGATGGATTATTGCTACTATCATAAAATGAAGGAAGCATGATTGTTTGTTTAAAAATTTGGGAACATTTTAGGATCAAACTGAAAAAAATCGTGAAATTAGAGACTGCTGGCGAATGTTGGGGACGTTTGGTCACTTTACTAAAGGCAAAGTGTCAGAAATCAGTGGTTTGTTAGTGAAACTTGATGACCTAGTAGATAGACAGTGAACATGCTAGATGGCTAGTGTTTGAAGGTCCGGGGTGTGATGAAGATCACATCTTTTTCAGTTCTAAAATAATTTACTTTTGTTCCACTTTTCTAAATCAAATATTCAGTATTCAGTTTTAATCTCTCTCCACTTAGCTTTTCTGCTTGATAAAGTGCTCTTCCTATTGTGTGACAGTAAGTCTGGGATTTCGGGGTATTCTAAATTAATTTTGTTTTGCCATAAGCAATGTAACTTCGGGGTTCCTTGCAGTCTGACGTTGTCCAGGCTACAGGGTTGTAGGCTTTTGTTATGGCGATCGCCAAATTCAGGCATTTCCGCCTTGGCGATATGCATTTAAACCGTTAATTTGAAATATTTTATTTTTATTACACCTACCGGTCCCTTTAGGTCATGGGGCCAGTGGCTTTTACCCGCCAAGCTGTAAAAAGCTGGCCATTTTGTTAAATGTTTCTATACACTTCATATTTTTCCGCTCGAGGAAGTTTGGTTTAATTAATTATGGAATTCCAGCATGCCGTATGGCGATGAGAAACATGTTCCTGATGTTACGTTTTGTAAAGCAAATGTGTTACAGTGAACTTCTGCTTGAAACTATTTTTATGTTTTTCAACGACAAATAAAATATAGACTGTTCAGCATTGAAGTCGTCTCTGTTCTCTTGGACTTCACCGTTTCTTATAGATTTTAAATTTCTGCTATACGTGTGACCCAGCCGGCGGAATGTTCTTTAATACCCACCAACAACTTTTTTATGCGGGTTTCTGAACATACGCACAGCTGTCGATCTAACAGTAAAAAATTTGGGATGTTTTTCTCCAGATGTAACATGAATACACATTAGAACCCCTTAAGAAATCCTCCAACCAAGGCGTTCCTCCTAAGCAAGAATGTATTTAGGGGGGAGGTCCAGGGGATCCGGACCCCCGCCCCCCCCGAAATTTGGATTTTTGTTACTAAAAGGGTAATGATATAGTATTTTTGTGTGAAATTCTGCCTTTTAAGTTATTTGGACCCCCCCCCCCTCAAAAATTTTTTTTTGGATACGTGCCGGCTCCTAAGCATTTGAAGGGCGTACCTGTTTGGCTTTAAAGTGTTGAGTGAATAAGTCCATAAGGGGTTAAGGGAAGTGTGTGGGGGAAGCTGGGCTTGATCCTGTGAGGTATACCCTTTCAAGTATTCGCGTAAAAGTTCCTATGTTAGTTTCATATATTAAAAATTATTTGTCATAAAATATTAATTGGGAAATACATATTGTGATTTTTCATATTTCTAGAGATGTACGTTTTTCAGACTAATTGATAATTTGCAAAGCTAAAATAGAAAATTTCACTTACACTTTTTTGAGAGCGAAGATTAAAGCCTTATTCAACAGGGAAAAAGGTACACGGTCAGCCGGCCTTCAACTGCCGCAGTGGAGTGGAGCGCGTGCGGTGGCAATCTCGTGCCGCTGCAGGCGTTAAAAAGTTATTAGTAGTGTATGCATTGGTGTAACTTTCGGAATAATTAATTTTCTGTTGAAATAACCTGGATATTAATATCTATCTTTCGTTGCTGAAAATTTAAAAGAATTACGGGTGCTGGAGTTTTACTTATCTTACAACCAGCACGCCGTCTAAACTTAATCCAGGTAAGTTAGAGCAGACACTTAAAAATAAGTACGCATTCATAAACTAGGAAACTTTATTAACTAAGAACAGGTATATTTGCTGTCGCAGCAGCACTTGCTTATATACCACGGTTATATAGCGCGAGCACGGTTGAGTTGTCTCAGCAGATCCTGGCCAACGTCACCACGTGCGCATTCTGCTGTGGCTTTCGCAATCGGCGGCCAGGCAGGAAATTTGCCCGACACTGCCACCGCAGAATAATAAATACATAAACTGTGTCAAATAAAATAACATAATTCATTAAAATTGATTTTTTCTTTATCTTTCTATTGTTGAAGCTATAGTTAATTCAGTGGTTAAAACGTTGTATTTTTTATTTTCCCATTTCGAAAACATACAAACTGTGATTTTATAACTTAGCGTTCTTTATCAATTAAGTGTCGCATATTTGTGTTTAACATAGGTGTTTTTTTTTTTTTTTTTTTTTTTTTTTTTTTTTTTTTTTTTTTTGTAAATCAATCAAGAAATCTCACCATGGCCGAGTGGTTATGTCACTTGAAATGGTACACGGAAGTGGCTGGTTCAAAACCAGGTTGTGTACAATATATACATACATACATGGTGTTCCAAAAAGGTGGTAATAGGCTTTAGTTCTTTATCTATTAGAGATAAGTGGATAGTGTAAATGAAAAAATGTTCAAAATAAAGTTGGAAATAATACTCCGCTAAGAAAAAAATTCTTGTTAATTTAAGAAAAGTTACACTTTTTAAATTTTATATCACCCCCCCGTACAAACAATTTTCAGTTAGTAAAATGTTCCCCATACACTAAAGAAGAGACAATTAATATTTGAGAACTAACTAACTATACCTTAAAAAGTGTCAGAGATATGAAGATAAATATAGCGTTGATTTAAACCACTTTTCACACACAATCAGCGCCGGCCCGAGCAAATTTGGCACCCCAGGCGAAAAATTTTAAAGGCGCTCACCTTAAAAAAAAGTTTTAATAAAAAAATCTTGTATATTGAATGCTTTTTATTTAACGATTGTAAATTAAATTTTTTTTAATTAAAAATTTAAATTTTTATTTAATTTAAATTTTTTATTTAATTAACAAAGTCAAACACAGAGATAATCAAATCAGAGAGATAAAAATATTATTTACTCCAATTAGACATTTTTACATTACCACATTTCCTGGCCTTTGTTTTAGCAAAAGTAGCAACAATATCCTTTAAATCAATCGTTTGTGCTAAATCTTGTTCTATTGATATGGTTGACAGCCCTACGAGTCTTTATTGAGTCATTGTAGAACGCAGATAAGTTTTAATTAATTTCAGTTTTGAGAAACTGTTTTCGTGGCTAGCCACAAACACAGGAAGCGTTAGCAACAGCTTTATAGCTGTTTGCTGAATTCGGCACACTATGTACCAACCAGCTCATTTTCACAAGTGTAATTTAACACTTCCTGTATTGTAGTACCATTTGGCACTCGTCTTGCAATGACTTACAATGCGATCCATAATTCAATACCATCAATATCCTATCCTTAGAGTCTCCGTGAGTCAGAAATTTTTCTAGCTGCTTTTCAAAGCTCCAAAATGCCTTGGGAAGTTTTAACTCATGAATATTATGGAGGCATCCGAAAACATGGCTTATTTTTTTTTAATTTGTTGAAATGTCTCGTCAACTGAACTTAGTGCTCTATCGAGAACAGCAAAATAAAAATTAATTTTAAAATTGTTTTGCATCACGTATAGGCTCATCTCCTGAGTCATAATTAAGCTGTTTTTTCTTTTTCCGTAATCTAGGCGCTTTGTCTCTGATAAAGAATGATGCCGGAATGTCGATTTCTTCTGCAATCTCTATTGCTTCTACTCGCATCGTTTCAATTCCAAAATCACTTCTACAGCTTTCGAGGAAAGTTTTGTTTTTTGTAGAGCACTAGGGGCCAAGGCCCTCCTAGAGCTACGCTCGTTTTTCGTAAGAGACATTCGGCCCCTAATAAGGCTTATTCGTAAAAAAGGCATAATTTCAACAGACAAAACTCAAAGTTGGATCAGATAGAATGTTACCGAGTTACTCATAGCTTGGTTCTTGCATGTTCATTGGAACATAAAAATTTAAACTTCACACTAATGTAGACCCCCCTTATAACACGGTAGATACGTTCAGTGTTGTACGGCTCCTGAGCTATACTCCTCCTGGAGTGAGGACTCCGCGTATAATCCCTGGAAACATTATTTGCACTTCTTAGAAACACAATGATATTTAATGTTGCCATTTAAAAGTTATATTAATTAGGAGCTAAAGCGTAAAAAAATCGGAACATCTGTCTCATTTAACCGTGCTGTAGGAGTCTCTTTTAGTGTGTCATACGAAAATTATTGCAATTTCTTCGCCGTGTTCTAGGAATCCCTGTTCTATGGACCCGCATTATGGGGAGGGGGCTACTGTATTTTTAATTATGTAAAACCTATGGTACACGTTGTGTATTTGCCATCCATGGCGATTTTTCATAATTTGGTGACTTACGTATATGTATACTTAATAATTAGTTTTAAGAAAATAGTACTTCATATGTTTTCTTTGATAAAAACTACGGAACAGCTAGAATAGCTTGCCACCAATGGCGACTTTTCATTATTTGGTTAATTACACATGCTCATAACCAATAATTACTGCTCATGTAAGGTTACCAGGAAAACCGCTATGTATATATTCATATACATAATCCTTTGCAGATTGGCGTATTTAGCACCACGAAATATATCTCGCCGGGCTGGCAAATATCCAAACTGTACTGTAACGACTACAGTGGCATAGTTAACGCCGCCAAATATTTCTACTGAACAAATACCTAAGCTGAACCTAACCGGCTTTACTATAATCTGCATTTTAATTATTTTTCATTTCCATGATACTGTGTGCTAAAATTTTGGAACACGCGGTTTAGATTCACCCTGCTTGGAGAGACAGCCTTTTCCCAGATAGAATCTGATGCCATTAGATGCTGGCTATTGCCGCCCCTCTCGAATCAGCGCCCCAGGCAGTCGCCTAGTTTGCCTATATGGTCGAGCCGGCCCTATACACAATGGCTCTCGAAAGGAAAAAAATCACATCGAATGATCGCATTTCAGGGGTCATACAGAAATTACGAAAAAAAAAAAATCTTTTTTTCCACTGTAGGAATAAACGTTTACATACGATCATTTTCTTTTAAAAAGATATATGGACTTCGTAAGATGAAAGGCTCAAATTTGGTACATATCACCTCATTAACCCTCTCGTCACCCTGAACCTCATATGAGGCTCCTACTTCAAATAGCAATATTTAGAGAGAAAACAATTGAATTTAGTATTTATTTCTTCCAGTGATATCAATATCATTAATTCATGTAGAAAGTATATGAAGCTCTTAACTAGATGCATAAATCGTGCCTAGATTGCAGTACTAGTCAATTTAAATCATTTTTTACAGTTTTTGCTTCATTGTTTCAGGAGAAAAATTAAGAAAATATTTACGCTGCTTTTTTACCGTTTTATTTTCTTTTTTATTTTAGTTTTTTTCGTATTCCTCAACCTTTACCTAATATGTGTATGCTTTTAAATTAATTTTAGCATAACAAAATGCTTCGAAAATGCAGAAATTAATATTAGAAAAATATAATATTAATCGACATTAGAAAAAAAACATTTTTGCATGATTTATAATAGTATTTCAGATGCATTAAACGCTAGACAGATTTTTTTCTCTGATTTTTCATAATTCGGTGACGAGAGGGTTAATGTATGGGGCACATTTAGTATAGTCAAATTAGGAAAAATGGGGGAAAAAATTTATATAGTTTTGAAACTTGGGGAAAACACTAATCGGGTATGTAGTTGCATGAAACAGAAAAGTTTCCCCTTTCGGGGTGCCGCGTCCCCTCCAAAGGGGCACTTTTTTAGATTTTCACCTTTATCTCAAGAACCGTTCGTCTTAGCAAAAAAATATCAATTACAAAATGAAAGCTGATAAAATTTCCTACAAGATTGTAACTGGTTATTTTTTTCTATATACAATAGCTTTCGAGATATGTTTTGGACGAAATCGCAAATTTTTGGAAAACGCTTCTTTTAATCCCGATTTTGAACAAATTTTGTCTTATAGCAGTGGCGTCTCGTGGGTTATTTAAGAGAAGGTTCACAAAACAATTTTTGAAAATTAAATGTGCAGATACGACGCACCTTACAAGTTAAAATAGATTTGCGTTTCCAGCAGTTAATGGAAAACAATGCACGAAAATGCAAGAAAACAAGTCATCTTTGCAGGGCCGTACCCAGAAAAAAATTTCAGGAAGGGGGGGGGGACCAAGAGGTGAAAAAGCTATCATTAATATTGTTTTGTTAACAAAATTTTAAATTTCGGGGGGGGGGGGAGGTACGGCCTTGCATCTTTAGTGTTACATTTCGTCACCAAGATAAGTTTTAGCAAAGGTACTGTCTTGATTCATTTTATTTCCATTTTTTTTTCAAAGAATACTATTGAAAAATGCCATTGCTTTAGCTCCGAAACACGTCTTTCACTCGCATTTAATTTACTTTACACTAGTTTGTAAAAATATAATGTAGAGAAAAATGATAGAAATAAAGAAAATATTTGAAAATATTAAGAAAATGAAATAAAAATTAATTAACAAACCGAACGTAACAAACCAAGGGAAAATCCGGAAGCGATATCCCAAAATTGTGCACAATGGAAGTGTGCGAACGGAATGATTTCATCAGTGCTGTACTTCTCCAGCTGTCTCGGCTTCTGACTCCAGAGAGCGGTTCAGAGGAAAAAATTTCCGTTCGCACGTGCAATTGATTCAAGACTGCTGTAGTAACCTACACTACAGTGCGTTAGCTATAATAAGCCTATTTAATAATAGTGGGAGGAGGGGGGGGAGAGAGAGAGAGAGAGTAAAATTCATAAAGTAATTAAAAAACTTTGTAAAAAACATACATAAGAAGTAAAAGGAAAGAGGATACGCGTTTCGTTCAAAAATTGTTTTGAACGAAAGAGAAGTTCAAAACAATTTTTGAACGAAACGCGTATCCTCTTTCCTTTTACTTCTTATGTGTGTTTTTTACAAAGTTTTTTAATTACTTTATCGTTTAACACCAGTATTTTGAGTGTTTTTTCAAGTAAAATTCATGTTTTAAATTCACATAAATCTAGAAGTATGCTTAATATTTGTTTTAAATTTAATTTGTTTATATGTTTATTCTTTAGTTTTTCCTTTGGGGGTTCACGTGCTCATGTGCTCAAATGGAGGAGCTGCCACTGTCTTATAGCTCTTCAACCTCAGCTTTACAGCTATTGTTTTCGGAACAAAGTTGTAGAGTATTCAATTACCTTTAAAATGAGTTATTATTTGTAACTTTATCTTTAAATGATCAAAAGTTATTGCAATTTGAAATTTTCAATAAATTTAGCAAATTCGAATGAAAACTAGGACAAAGTACGACAAAATCCAAAATCTAGGAAAAAAATTATAAAGTTTTGAAACTTGGGGAAAACATTGATTGGGGATACAGTTGTATGAAACAGAAAAGTTCAACCCCTCACGGGGTGCCGTGTCCCCCTTTAGCTCCCAACAAAAGGTCCTTTTTTGGAATTTCACTTTTATCTCAAAAGCCGTACGTCTTAGCAAAAAAAAAAAAAAAAAAAAGTTAATCACAAAATGAAAGCCGAGGAAATTTCCTACAAGACTGTTATGGGTTATTTTTTTCTACATACAAAAGCTTTCGAGATATGAGTTTTAGAAAAAATCGCAAGGTTTTGGAGAACGCTGCTTTTAATCACAATTTTCCACTATGCGTTATACTAACTCTTCAACCCTCAGTTTTACAGGAGTATTAAATTCCTTTAAAATAAGTTATTATTTGTAATTTTATCTTTAAAGGATCAAAAAGTTATAGCAATTAGAAATTTTCTATAACTGTTAGAGCATTCGAATGAAAACAACATTGCTCGACCAAGTACGACACAATCTAGAAAATAATTTATAAAGTTTTGAAACCTGGGGAAAACACTTGTAGGTGGTGCAATATTAAACAGGAAAGTTCCTCTATCTTGGGGGGCGCGCCCCCCTTCCCTCCCCAATTTTTTTTATGCAAAACGGTTCTTTTTTTCAATGATAATTTATATTACATAAGCGTACGATTTGGTTTTATTTCGTTCTTTTTTTATTTATTCCTCCTATTGTTTCTGCTGAACTACTTACATTTTATTCATATACAAAAGCATATTTAACCCATTAAGCGCCAAAGCTCCCGTTACGGGAATATCTATTATATATATTTTTTTCTTAAAATATTTTAACGCAATTTACGAAATACACATTTTATATAAACATTTACACTATATAACACACCCTATAGTGTAAATGTTTATATAAAATATGTATTTCGTAAATTGCGTTAAAATTTTTAAGAAAATATATATATATAATAGATGTTCCCGTAACGGAAGCTTTGGCACTTAATGGGTTAACACATAAATGTAACTACTAAAGTTTAAATTAACCCTCTCTCCCACTCCCCAAAAAATCTTTTTAAAGTGATATTTTTTACATCAATAGAATTCTGTAATGCAATTCATCTGTTCAATATTATGTACTTTGACACTTGCATTTCAGTGATCATTCATCATCAGAATTAATAATTACAGCAAAATTAATAAAAAATTACTACATAATTATAACACACTTACTGTTTTTGTGTGCAACATCTGTACAATAATAGTGCAACAAACCTATGGAACAATTTTATTTTTATAAAAATGTATCCTCATAGTCTTCCATCAAATCAGTGGGAGTCCTATTACTGCAGCTTTGATCTCGACAGCTTTTGCACATAGCTGTACAGGGTACAGCGCAAATTGGCCTTCACACACGGGCATTTCTTTCCGCAAGCTTGAATGCAGCCGCATGAAATTAGTAATAATATATTTTCTGGAGCTGGTGCTTGTTTCATATAAACTGGAGAGAACGATGAGTTCAGTTCTCTCCACCCCCAGTTTGTGGGTTCTAAATTGTTTTTTGTTATCCTCGCTCATTTCACTTGGCCGTCTTTTGAAGAATTTTCCCAGACTTTCGGACAATGATTTAAAGATAAGGAAAATGTGGTAATTTCTTGAAAAAAGGAGATTGCAAATTTTGATAATTCGACTGTTCGATTTTCTGAACTGAGAATCAGCAGCTAGAAGGAAAGCTAGTCGAAATATGGGATGAAAAAAAAGCGTTTTCCATAAATTTGCGAGGTTTTTTAAAACATATCTCGAAACTTTTCCATATAGAAAAAAAAAACTAATAATAAAGATATCGAATAATAAATAATTCAATATATAAAAAAAGAAAAATTACAATCTTCTAGAAAAATTTATCAGCTTTCATTTTGTAACTGGCATGCTTTTGCTAAGAAGCACCAACTTTGAGATAAAAGTGAAAATCTAAAAAAGGGAACTTTGAGGAGGAGGAGGAGGGGGCTAAGAGGGGGGACGCGGCACCCCTAGAGGCGGAACTTTTCTGTTTCATACAACTACATGCCCAATCAGTGTTTCCCCCAAGTTTCAAACCTTTATAAGTTTTTTCCTAGATTTTTTTTTTTTTTTTTTTTTCACTCTGA